>CM034408.1:13740000-14940000 GCA_019925095.2 Dendrolimus kikuchii
GCGTTAATTTGAACGTGATCGTGTAGTAAAAGAACTCCCACTAAACACTCCGATTATAATTCGCAATTCGATTAGTTTTCAAAAATAAATTATTTATTGAATCAAATTTAAAAAATATTTTAATAATATTATTATAAAACTAAGATAGATAGTTCATTGACGTGGTACTCTCATGCTGGAATCATTTTTTGATTACAGCTTTTAGAGGCGGCTCGATTGTTGTGATACCACGCTCTCACAGAATATCGGCGTGAAACGGTTAGCCTTAAACGAATCGTGTTTCGTACGATGAGTAAGACTTCCAATGGCCCATTTCCTCCTTTCCTTATTCCATCCTCTCTATCCAATTCCTCGTGTCTTGATCTCTATCCGACCTCTCCTTTCCAACCCTACATGCCTTCCTAAAAACTGGCAACGTGTTGGCTTGGCCCTTGTTGAAAACATCTATATGAAAATTCAAAAGTTTTTATTCAAAATAAGTATCCACTGGAGAACACTTTTTGAAGGGCATACATACAAGTTAAAATTTAACTTTACTCCCTATTCTATTTACACTGCTTCGCAACGTGTTATTGCTGTTATTATAAATATTAACATAAAAATTAATGAAGGCCCAGCTCGCCATACACAACGCGGGGCTGGTACCTACGCTCACGTATGGAAGCGAGAGTTGGGTATGGAAGAGAGAGCACGAAAGTGGAGTAAACGCGGTTGAGATGCGAGCACTGCGCAAAATCTGAGGAGTGACGCTCGCGGACCGCGTTCTTAATACCGAAGTAAGAAAGAGGGTTGGTCTGAAATAGAGTGTCGGGGTGAAGGTAAGGAAAGGAATGCTCCGGTGGTTCGGGCATATGGAAAGAATGCATGATGAAAGAATGACTAAACTGATATACAATGCAAAAGTGGATGGATGCAGAAGTCGTGGAAGGCCAAGACACACCTTCCATGATCAAATTGATCGTGTACTAGCAGAGGGTGATGTCAGGAGCCTTAAGAACAGACGAGCGTGCATGACAAGAGTTATGAATGTCAAAGAAGCAAGTGAGGTGTGTAAGAATGGGCCTAAATGGCGCTCTGTTGTTCGTGCCTACCCCGCAAGGGCACTGTCGTGAAGTTATGTATGTATGTATGTAACATAAAAATTTCCAAATGTATAAATTTTAAAATAATTTTCTTTATTTAAATTGTATAACAAACGAGTTGTCTAACAACTGCAACACAATATTATACTACAGTAATTGTTTGCGACACCAAATTGCCTCTGTACACTATGTTAATCGTTTCGAATGAATTCTTTAAATTCTGTTAAGTAGAAGAAGCGGCAATAAACTCCCCGGCAACACGTGTAGCTAAAAATTGTTTTATAGGTGACCGCTTGATATTAGCTGGGCCGTCTACCACTTTTCCAATTTCTGACGCCATCTAGCGATGTTGGGTAAATCGGAGATAACTTCACTTCATACGTCATTGCGGCCGCCCACTCGCCAGAAGGTGATGCCTAGACTTTTTGAATTTGAGTCGTTACTTTCGCTTACTCGTCGTCGTTGGTCGCTGCTGTACTTGTTGAGCAGGCGCACGTTAATAAATAATAATATTTCAACCTTAGCCAATAACTACTCTTTGGTGCTTAAGAAATCGGCCCTATAAACAAATACACAAAGACTAGTAAGTGTTGCATCAAGTGGAAGGACTGGAATTTGGTTATAAGCCGGCCGGCTTCCCCTTGTGTTTGGTGTCGTGGTGAAGGTGTGGTGAACTCATTCATCGAACAACGTACTGTGATAAGGTGAGTGGGCATATTTTCTTAGCCGCTCCAGTGGTTGTCGTGTGAGTTATTCTCTTGATTGCCCGGCATCGCATACTTTTGGTTTATATCACCGTATCTTAATTTTGGGCTGAACGTTAGTTCATCATAGCCCGCATATTACATGTTAGGGCTATTTACACGCCTTAACATAATTTATGGTCCAAATTCGAGCGGATTTTTCCAGCAAATAAAAGAAATTACAATTTTATATTACGTTATATCACCACCATATTTTTTATGTGGGTAGGTTCTTGAGAATATAATATTAATTTTCAAGAGTATTTCGTTGTATGTACATAATTATTAGTACACACGAAATATTTTGATATACGTAATATATATATACATATACAAGTACATAATTTATTAGTACAATATATACTTATTTATACATATCTATTATAATTACGTATTATTGGTAATTATAAATATAGTACACAAATATTATAGGGCACGTACGTAATATTGGTACATATCTAAATACATAAATTTATATCTACTTAAGTATTTTTATAATAATATTTCTTATTAATTTACGTTCTACCTACGTCAGAGTATAAAGTTTAACTATGGCGTTGAAACAAGGTACTTTAGAAGTAAAATTAAAAATGTTGATAAGCAAAAAAGAGTCAATTTTTGCGAAGATCAATTGTGTCTTTGACATATGCAAAAATATGTCGGACTTTGATCCTAAATCGAATGAGAATTTCATGACTGAGTCGGAAATGATTGATGAAAATAGGCGTAATTTTGAGGAAATTATTGACCGTATTAATGAAATTAGGTTGATAATGGAACCAAATTTTGAACCTTGTTATCAAGAATTAGTTGCCTTTGACACGTTATATAATAAAATAAAACGTAATAGAAATAAAATATTATCTTATTCATTAAATTCCGATACTGTTAATAAAAATTCATTCTGTTCGAATAATTTGAAACTACCTCCTATTGAATTGCCTAGTTTTGATGGTGACACCGAAAACTGGCCCTTATTTTATGAGTCATTTAAGTCCAACATCCATGAAAACGAGCAGTTGTGTGACTCGCAACGTGTGCAATATTTAGTTGGCAAACTTACACATAACGCGAGGAAGGTTCTCGCAGGTATCGTACCTACGGGTGATACATATAATATTATTTGGGATAGTTTAAAAAAGAAGTACCAAGATAAACGTTCTTTAGGTACTCATTATCTAAATAACATTTTTGATTTAAAAAATTGTCAAAATAATGCTAATAGCCTCAGCTCATTTATAGAGAAATATTCAGCTTCAATATTAGCTTTACAACAATTAAAATTACCCGATTTATCGGATTTCATTCTATTGCATTGTGCACTTAGAAAAATCGATTCTCAGACAGTACAAGCGTTTGAAATGTTTATAAGCGATAAAGAAATTCCTTCTTATAACGATTTAATTTCATTTGTACAAAATCAAGTAAAAATATTACAACGGTCACAGATCGATAAAAATTTTAGTTCACCGTCAAATTCACGAAATAATTTTAATGTCGGTAAACGTAATATAAGGCCCTCTGCCGCCCGTACCGCTGACGGAGTCCCCTCAGTTCGTGCGCATGCGTTTCTAACGAATAATGACAATATGCCTACTAATGGCAATCGTTCAGAACGGTCAAGTAAATTTAAACCTTGCGTTCTTTGCAATAAGGTCGATCATGTTGAACTAATTAAATGTTCACAATTCATTAGTATGAGTTCACCGAGAGACAGATTTCATTTTATTAAATCAAGACAAGGCTGTGTAAACTGTTTAAATGTTTCTCATACTGTCTCGTCGTGTCCGGAACCCGCGAATTGCAAATATTGCGAAAATAAATTACATCATACTTTGTTGCATTTCGATAATGAACATAACGTAACTAATAATAATAATAGGAACTTGAAACATCAGATCTCTGCTTGTAATAAGAGAAGTGGCTCGCGCGCCTCCGTCACCGCCACCGCCCGCTCGGGGCACTCTGCGTCGCTGCGCTTGCAACCAGAACTGACTGCCGCTGCGCCCGCGCATTATAATAATGTGGATGCGGCATCTCAACGTAAACCGTGCGACTGCGCCTGCGCTTGCACTTCGAATGATAATAAAGCTTCGTTGTCATTAAGCACGAATATTAAATCAGTTAATACTATATTGCTAGCAACTGCACAAGTTTACGCGAAACCATTTAACGGTAATAATAAAATATTAGTTCGTTGTTTAATTGATAATGGGTCACAGAATCATCTTATAACTTTAAGTTGCAGCCAAAAATTAAACTTAAATATTATTCCTCTTCATAACTCCGTAATTACTGGAGTTGGGATGTCTTCACGACCGATATATGGGTACGTGAATTTAGATATTGAATCGCGTATTAGTCCATACAAAAAATATAAATTACGCGCTTTAGTCGTCGATTGTATTACAGATCAATTGCCCTCACAGTTTATTAATAATTGTGACATGGCTTATTTAGATAATATTTCTATGGCCGATTTAACGTGGAATATTCCAGGTAATATTGATATGGTTCTTGGAGCACAATTATTCCCCTTAATATATTTAGGACATAAAATTGAGTCCGGGTCTAATGCACCCCCTGCTTTATTGACTTCTTTCGGGTATGTTTTAATGGGCAATTTACCTAACGAAAATAATTTTACAAATAATTTTTCTCTCCCGCAACTGTGCACTTTCTCTGCTGTAGCCCTAAATGATTTAGAATTTACAATTCAAAGATTTTGGGAACTAGAAGAAATTCCATCAAAAATCATTATGAGCCCTGAAGAAACTGAGTGTGAGAACATGTTCGTCTCTTCTGTCTCTCGTGATAGTGACGGCCGATATTCTGTTTCTCTACCATTCTGCTCTTCCCCCCAGAATTTAGGTAATTCCCGATATACAGCTCAACGTCGTTTTTTATTATTAGAAAGGAAATTTAACCAAGTGCCTGAATTGAGAGAAAAGTATAATACTGTTATTAATGAGTATTTAAATAAGGGATATTTATCCGAACTATCGGAGACAAGCTTAGATGGTGATGGCTATTACATCCCTCACCATGCGGTTGTCCGCGACGATAAGCCGTTACCGCGCATTGTATTAGATGCTAGTGCGAAAACACATACGGGTTCATCACTTAATGACGTACTTCACCCTGGGCCGAACTTACAGGGCGACTTATTCATCCTTTTATTGGGATTTAGATTGTATCCTGTTGCAATGACAGCAGACGTCCAACAGATGTATTTACAGATTGGTGTTATACATGACCATCGTAAATATTTAAAAATATTGTTTCGTTTCGACACTAATGAAACGATACGTACATTTCAGTTTAACCGGGTACCTTTCGGTTTGAAGTGTAGCCCTTTTCTCGCTATGAGAACCGTGCGACAGTTAGCTCTGGACATGGCCGCTTGCTTTCCAGATGCCGCTCGCATTGCTGAACTTAATTTCTATATGGACGATTTAGTTCATTCCGTTTCTGATGAGGAGACAGCTGTTCGTTTAGCTAGTGACCTCATCGCCTTGTTTAATTCTTGTGGCATGAACCTTGTCAAATGGACAAGTAATTCTTCCAAATTGATGAAAAATCTTCCAAGTTTACATAAAAACTCAGTCGATTTTAATGATAATCGAAATATTAATTCTAAAGTACTAGGATTGTCTTGGGATCCATCTGAAGATATTTTTTTCTTCAAGACAGCTATTATTACTGAGAAGTGTACGAAAAGAAATATATTGTCAGTTGTAGCTCGATTGTTTGATGTTTTAGGTTTAGTGGCTCCAGTAATCTTATATGCCAAACTACTCATCAAAGAGTTGTGGCTTGCAAATATTGGCTGGGATGATGTTCCACCCGATCACATAATTCGTCGTTATTCTGTTCTTATAAAAGAATTCTCATTGCTGTCACAATTGAAGTTTCCGCGACATGTAGGTGTTACAGCGTCTAGCCGAGTAATTATTGTTGGCTTTTGTGATGCGAGTTTAGACGGCTATGGTTGTGCTATATACTTACATTGTACCGACGTTGCAGGAGACGTATCAGTAAAATTAATTTGTTCCAAATCTAAGGTTTCACCCACGAAAATTACTACATTGGCTCGCTTAGAATTATGTGCAGCTTTATTAATGTCTAAATTAATTAAGACAGTCATTGAGACATATCGTGGCCGTATTCAGATTGATGATATTTATGCATTTTCTGATTCCACGATTACACTTTCCTGGATATGTTCTTCCCCACACCGCTGGTCTATATTTGTAGGAAATAGAGTAGCACAATGTCAGGAGAATCTCGATTCTCGTCATTTTTATCACGTCTCTGGAATAGAGAATCCCAGTGACTGTGTTTCCCGCGGAATGCTGCCTTCGCAGTTAATTTCACATGAGTTGTGGTGGAATGGACCTCATTGGCTTAGTAGCCCGCCTTATAATTGGCCTGTTGAAAAGTTTATCGCTTCCGATGTAGATCAGTTACCTGAGCATAAAGTCAATGTTATGACCGCGACTGTAAATGTTGAGTCGTCGGTGTTATATGAGTTATCTCAACGTATATCATCTTGGGACAAACTTCTTCGAATAACAGTTTATATTTTACGTTTTATAAAAATTATTAAATCTCATTTAAGTAATATTAAAGAATTAGCTATTGCAGAAATATATATAATAAAATCTATTCAGAAAATTCATTTTATTGATGACCTTAAGTTAATTCAGAATAATAATTTACCATGTAAAAAATTAAGAAATCTGTCAGTTTTTATTGATACTGAAGGAATTTTACGTGTAGGAGGACGTCTGACTAAATCAGATTTACCTTTTGAGGCTAAACATCCGGCTGTTCTCCCAAAACGTGAACATGTAGTGAATCTTATTATTGGACATTTCCATGTGATGAATTGCCACACGGGTCCAGGTCTCTTGATGTCCATAATTAGACAAAAGTTCTGGATACTAGATGCCAGAACTGTAATAAGAAGTAGGATTAAAGAATGCAATACTTGCTTCAGAGTGCATCCTTCTAATCGTATACCCAAAATGGCCGATTTGCCTTCATATCGTATTCATGAGGCTAAGGCTTTCGTTCATACAGCCGTGGACTACACCGGCGCCATACGCATTCTTTTAACGCGCCGACGTGGCCAACATGCCCAGAAAGCATATATTTGTTTGTTTGTCTGTTTGGTAACCAAGGCAGTTCATATAGAACTAGTGACCGACCTCTCTAGCGACTGTTTCTTAGCAGCATTTAAGCGCTTCATTTCACGTCGTGGTCCTGTGTCTTGTCTTTATTCCGACAATGGAACAAATTTTGTTGGTGCCCGTTCAAAGCTAGATGAAATTTATAACTTATTAATTAGTTCAGAACACAATACATTAATGAAAAGAGAACTTGAAAAATATCGTATTGAATGGAAAATGATCCCACCGCGTACGCCTCACTTTGGTGGAGCGTGGGAGTCGAACATAAAGAGTCTGAAAACTCATTTATATAGAGTGATTGGAACTCAACTCTTAACATATGAAGAGTTACAAACCGTGCTTATTCAAATTGAATGCGTAATGAATTCTAGGCCTCTAAGTGTTGTCACTTCTGACCCTTACCCTGAAGTTATAACTCCAGCTCATTTTTTAATGACAACTCCTTTAAGACAGTTGCCGTTATGCGATCTGTCTGATGAGCCAGTCAAATTAGTCAAACGTAAACATTTACTTGATAATATCATTGCTTCTTATTGGAAGAAGTGGCGCATTGAGTATTTGCACACTTTGCAAGTTAGGCAAAAGTGGCAAAAGGATGAACATTCCATTAAAATAGGAACTGTCGTAATACTTGGACAGGATGATGTTCCTCCTTTGTTATGGCCTTTAGGAGTTATCACCGAAGTATTTCCGGGTTCTGATGGGGTTGTTAGAGTGGCTACTGTCAAAACTAGGTTGGGAGTATTTAAGCGACCTGTAGCTAAACTTTATCCGTTACCTAGCCAATAGTGTGCCCAAGAATAACGTTATCAACCAACTATAGATATATTCATTGTCTTAATATAATTAATAATCATAATCATATATATACATATATAATATCAATATCGTATATATATTATATTTGTTTAATTACCATAATTAAGTGGTGTAACATAATATATTTTGTTTTACTTTCTTTAAAACCGTAATTTTGGGGTTGAAAGTCTTCCGATCTTTCAAAGGCGGGAGCATGGTGACGCCATCTAGCGATGTTGGGTAAATCGGAGATAACTTCACTTCATACGTCATTGCGGCCGCCCACTCGCCAGAAGGTGATGCCTAGACTTTTTGAATTTGAGTCGTTACTTTCGCTTACTCGTCGTCGTTGGTCGCTGCTGTACTTGTTGAGCAGGCGCACGTTAATAAATAATAATATTTCAACCTTAGCCAATAACTACTCTTTGGTGCTTAAGAAATCGGCCCTATAAACAAATACACAAAGACTAGTAAGTGTTGCATCAAGTGGAAGGACTGGAATTTGGTTATAAGCCGGCCGGCTTCCCCTTGTGTTTGGTGTCGTGGTGAAGGTGTGGTGAACTCATTCATCGAACAACGTACTGTGATAAGGTGAGTGGGCATATTTTCTTAGCCGCTCCAGTGGTTGTCGTGTGAGTTATTCTCTTGATTGCCCGGCATCGCATACTTTTGGTTTATATCACCGTATCTTAATTTTGGGCTGAACGTTAGTTCATCATAGCCCGCATATTACATGTTAGGGCTATTTACACGCCTGAACACTTATCTTTTTTTTTAGCCAGGGGAAATCCGTTTGAGGACCTAAGCCGCGACGAGGGCAAAACCTTGGGGGGGATATTTCGCGACCCGTGTGTGGGATTCGCCAGATCGGGGGTGGCACTAGCATGCCCAGTCAGGACTGGTGCCACGCTATTGCCACTCCCCAGTTAGAAATACCCACTACAATCCCTGGGTGTTCCGCCCTGCGCCTTATGCCAGGGTTACGGGTATATGACCTAGCCTCTCTGCAGCCCTGGCAGGCGTGGGCCTCGCGAGGCCACTTCTACTGGCGGGGGATTTCTTTTGGAGCACACTTACCTCAACCAATGTGGCTGTTCACTCGAGACTGGAAGACACCTAAAATGTATGCTTCAGGAAAAACAGACGACGGTAAAGAGTTCCACTCCTCAGTGGTATGTATGATAAAAGTGGAAGCATAGCGCGTCGTCCGCTTTGTGTGTATTTCCACCATAATACATCGGTGGCGTGAGCTCGTCTGTTTGTCCGGTGGTAAAAATTATGTTTCAAGTAAAAAAAAAACCCGATAAAAGTCTAGATTGATTTGTGGCGCCATCTGATTATGTTTTTGAGCTTTTCGGAGCATACTTTTCTTACTGGGCGATACCTATATAAAGTGTTAAAACAAACATAATTACAACACACATAAATGTATCACCACGCACACACGACCATAATTTCGGCTAACCCCTCCGTTGCCTACTCGGAAATAACGTAAGAAGATACTCAAGATCAACATCTTAGATTTTTCTTTGAAGTAACCATTTGGGGGTTAAAAATTGAATATTAATAGCGAAATTATAACTACGTGCTGCCCGTTGTAGGGTTTTTATTGCTTTATTAAACCTTTTTCTTGTTAATGTGATATAAACAAATCGTTGTGCCCTTTTATATGTTCCGGGAAGAGGGATGGTGTTAAAAAACAGTAGCATTTTTATAGCTTAATCGCGTGTGCTTTTTTTGAAAACTATTTATTTGTTTTACTTTTATTGCAATAAAAGTGAGTATTTATTATGATGAAAGATTTTATTCTGAGAAGATTGAGGAATAAAAATATATATAGATAACTTTTAGCCACTAACAGCGACTCCATCCGCATTTATTTCTGTTTGTTATATTTGAATAAATGTTTAAATATTTTTATTCAAAATTTAATTAATTTGCGTTTCTAGCAGTGTACGGTCAGCACATAAATAAATAAACAAATACTTTTTATATATTTTTATAGGCGGGTACTTAATAAGAAACTAATAATATTAATGAAAAGAGTGCCCCGTGTAGGAGCGGGATGGAATGCTCCTCAGTCTCAAAGGAGATCCTCTAGCGAGGCTATTGTCCTTCCTCGCAGGCCCATCTATTATTCTTGGAAATTTGTATATTATATTCTTTGTACGTTGCGGGAGTCGTTTGTGACCTCAATTATTGTACAGCGCCATCTAGTGCCCTGTAAATGTTCCACTACATTAAACGATATTAAAATAATAAATATTAATTTTTAAGAATACATTTCAAGGGAATTTTCAAGTTTCGAAATCCTGTAAATATATAAAATACTACTACAAACGCAAAAAGGTTTCGAATCTAATTTACCTGTATTTTTGTTTATATTTTCTTGTTCTTATTTTTATTTATTTTATAATTTACAGGCTTTTCTGATTTTATTAAGAATTCTGTTACATGTTTGGTGCGTGGCTTTTTAATATTCTATGATTTTAAATCTATACAGACTAGTGTTTGTTCATATATCCTTATTTCTATTCGTTGCTACATGTTACAATGTTTGTAGAATATTTTATAAAATCTTTTCGGTGATTCTTTGTTAATCTAGTCCAATACGTTTTGTAATGAAACACATTTACAATTATAATAAAGGTAAGATAGCTGTTACTAGGTGTAATTTAAAATACCTTCATTTTCTTCAAGTTCTCTAACAATATAAAACTCGAGCCAACCCCTCCGCTGCAGCGTGCAAATTAAAAAGCGCCCAACTCACGTAACGGCCATCGCGACACTCCAGCTATGATTAATGTGGAATGAAATTAAAATAACTGCGATAATGTACTGTTTTATCTTCCATTTATATTTACGGTCTTTCCCGTCGCCATGTCTTGATACATTTCCTGAGATACAAAGTTCGTTTTGCTAATGATATTTTTTGCCGATGAATTTGTGAAAAAGTAATGGATGGTGTGATTATTTATGGTTTATGGAATGTTTTTAACTATAAAATTAAATATAACGTAATTTTAAAAATAAGAAACAATTGCAGAACCACATTGCTTCCTTAGGAAACCTGCACGAATATTTGTCAATTATAGTAATTATTATACAATCTGCGTCAAATACAAGTATGCAGAGTAACGGATTTTGTACAACAAACATTTATTGCGGAGTTTCACGTTACTAACTAAAAGCAGCCATAAAATTTGTTACGTAGGTACTATACCTAAAATTTAATTTTAAGCGCTATTTTGCAGTAAACTTCAGAAAATCATTGCGATTCCGAAAAAAAAAGGATAGGTAGTAAGTGTTTCTTGTTACTACATATTGCTAAACAAACACAACAACATATTTTTTTATTATAAAATATAGTATCTTTTATGTTTTACTTGACACCGCCTTCAAGATATTGTAGAAAGAAGTAGGTTAAATATTTACTTTTTGGTTTTTAGTGTGAAGTCGGTTTTGTTTTTGTCACAAAAAACTTTTTAGTTGCGCAAATAATTCAATAGATTTAAAAATAATGTATTAAGCACCTATTGAAATTTTACAACTGGCACGGGTATACAAATTTGCCATCTCACTCTTCGGTGTATATGCTCTTGTACAAGAGTTGCTCTCGATTTCCTTGCGATTGACAAATCACATCCTGAGTTGGTGACTATGGGATCAGCTCGGAAGTAAAAAAAATATAATTTGAAAATCGGTCCACAATTGACGAAGAAATCGCGTAACATGTCTACAAAAAATTAAGCACCTGTAGAAAGTGTAATACTGGGATGCGTATACAAACAAGCTTTTTTTTTTTTTAAATATAGGCTCTCTGCGTTTTTTAATAAAAGTTACTCTCGATTTCTCTGGGATTCACTTATCAGGTCCTGATTTGGTGACCATGGGATCGCCTCGGAAGTATATACTTACGAATAGAGAGAAATATTTAAAATCGATCCACAATTGACGGAGAAATTGCGTAATATGAATATATAAAAATTAAGTGCCTGTAGAAAATGTAGATATATGACTTTTCCAAGAATTTAGGCGCACGGCGTTTTTTAATAAGTAATAGTTACTCTCGATTTCCCTGAAATCCACTCACCAGTTCTTGTCTTGGTCACCATGGCACCACCTCGGGAGTATAGACTTACGAGTAAAGAAAAAAAATGTGAATTCCGTTTAGAATTGACAGAGATATCGTGTTACGCAGAAGTCAGTTATCAATTTTCGTGTATTTCTCTAATTGATTTGAATCTACTCATCAGATCCTCACAAGGTAACAATGGGACCAATTCTGGAGTATAACCTTTCGATTAAAACAAAAATTTTGAAAATCGGTTCATAATTAACGGAGAAATCAAGTAACAAACATACAAAAAAAAACCTTCTAGGCGAATTGAGTACCTTCGCTTGCTGAAGTCGGTTAAAACAAACTTCCTTGTAAAATCGTCGCTCATTTTAGCAATTTCATTAAAAAACGACCAAAAATATCACCTCGTTGCAGTTAAAAGAATTGCGGAATTGCACCCAGGGGCCCATTCTACAGCACACGGCGGGGCCGTAGCGAAAATTCGCGAGATTTATTTGAATAAATTATTTTTACCCACCTGCAGTGAAGGGTTGGTTACGATTTATTGTCTTATACTTGAGATTTGATTAGCCCTCGTTCTGAGCAGTCTCTGATATCAGATCAAGAATAATATCCATAATCGTTCCGCTATTGGGCTCGCATCTTATTTACCAACTGTTCTCGACATACTGTATCTCTGCAATTGAAGATTTATTCATTCATTCCTTCAATCTTTCATTAATATATTCATTCAATCTTCCCATTTTAAAGGGAATGGACAGTATGACAAGTACGCTTACCCAAGATGGATTGGTATTTTTCATGCTTAGTTCGTATCAATGTGAGGTTTCATGGCAATGTATTTATACACCGTCAGCTCGTGATAATTACAACAATCTTACACACACTAAATAAAACTGTTGAGGTCGAATTTCTGTATAATAAAAAAAAAATGCTAAATACCGAGTCAGGGGGATGTAAGACATGAAATAGAATTAATTTAGTTTTTTATTTCAAATTTTTTGTTTCTCTGTTTGTACGGGCTAATCTCCGAAACGACTGGACTGATTGAAATGAAATTTTATATGGTGGTAGCTTATATCCCTGTTCAATATATAGGATACGTTTGATCCCGAAAAATTAAAGAGTTCCCGTGGGATAGTTAAAAAACCGCACCACGCGGACGAAGTCGCGGGCATCAGCTATTAGGCAATAAAAGTTAGACAGTCTAAGAGGTGCATGATTCTCCACACAGTCTCATTGTAGATAACTTTTTTGTAACTCAAATCTTTAAAATTCAAAGTAATATGTTGAAGGCCAGTCTAGCGTAGGTACCAATAATACGTATAATTTTATTGAGTCTTCTGCCAATATACGTCATTATAGATATTTATATAACTTCAAAACAAAGTACTAATAGGTAATGAAGTACTTTAAAACACAGTCTCGTCGTTTTTCATATTTATGACTAACAATGTTTTGGTAAAAACACACGTGCGATTTCCGCAATTGTGATTCACTATTGTAAGTTCACTGCATATTTTATATTTCGGTATAATATATACCTAAAATATATTATATACTTCGAACATATACGATTCCCTTGAAAGTGTCACTATGACATCATCGGCGCAGAGAAAAACAATGGCGAAAGAGACCTTCTAACAGGAAATAGTTTATATTCTTGAAACAATTGCAATAAACTGTTGATGTCTTCGAGTTTAATTCTGACAGGTAAAATATACTGTATTGCTCATCAATAGAGTCTATATCACGTTGATTCGAATTCTTAATAAATTCCATTTGTTATAACGAAATCGATCTGTAAAACAAAAGAGGTTCGTACGAATTTCATAAATCGAACATCGGAATTTAAGCCCGTTTGAAATGGAACCGTGTGATTGGTGTTTTCGAATTTGGAATTCCGAACGCGAGCGCCACTGATAGATCGTTGATGGCTGCCGGCAGCAGGCCATCGGGCGCCGGTCGCTGTACGTTCAGAGTGCATTTGACCAGAAAAATCGATGGACGTGATTTCTTTCACTTACACTCACTTACCCGTGACCTCAGATGAACGAATAAAAGTATAAACGGAGCCTACCTGAACAAAAGCGTCATATTAGGCCTTCTTAAAAACTTGTGTGCGTAAACTTATATGGTACACATGTGTTTTGTGTCTGTAATAGTAATAGTAATGTATCCATTGGAACTTATTCCACCTGTATCCATACTAAACGATTAAAAGCTGTTTTACATTACTCCAGATACTGACCTTGGGAACGGAATTACTTTAAAATATTCAGTCGGGAATATTGAAGTCAGTCAGACTTGACTTGATAATTTACACGATGCCAGTATGAAGTTAGCACTGGCTACCTTCGAATTTAAAGTCAGTAGCTGGATTAGTTTTAATACTAAATTCTCGTAAAGCGCTGCAGTGCAGCCTTTAGCCGGCTTCACTCTAAGAGCTCGGGGCTCGGCTTACTTACTTTGTTCGTTAGAGTCCGTGACACTATTTTAATTTCCAGATTGTACAACGGTCTGTCCGGAATTTCTTTATTACAGGCAAACAACGTGATGGTCCATCTTGGACCCGCCACACGAACTTAAAGCATAACAACAGCTATTGAAATAGCACGAATATTTCAGACAAAAAATATATTAGCTACCTATTGCGTAACTATAAAAAATCTGATCTTTTTAAGTATCACAGTAATCAAGAATATTGCCAGTATGCTTATTAATTGCTAGCTTTATAAATCTGTGCTCGTCAATCTCTCTTTTTTTTTGTGTGAATTATGGAAGGTCACCACTGTTCACGTGTGAAGGTTACCATTGTTCATGTATGGATTGCTATTATGTTTATGATGGTGATCAATGATGTCCTTCTGACTCCAATTGTGCGTACGTGTCGGGCAGGTGGAGATAATGAAATAAATGCTTTGGTAAAATAACTAACCTTAATCCACAATACAATACGACTCGGGAAGCGGTCAGGAAGCAACTAGAGACAGTCGCTTCCTACTAACTAACTATTAACTACTCCATTACAGCGCTATGTCCTGCTACTTACAAACTTGAATCTCACGTAGGTCAATCTATATTGTCTTTCATTTCAAAGATATCTAGGACGAGTAGCTGCTGGTCACCGTTCAGTTTATTGTGTATTGCTCCATTCTCCTCCTTTATTGGCCGCAGGTGGCCAAGTCAAGGCTTGCGATGTACTTTGCTCTCGTCTAGTAAGCTGAAACACGATCTTTCGGTTTTCGACGAATTATCATCATTCACCTATTAATTTTTTATTTTTCCTAGAATCTTCCTTCCGGCTATGGACAAGCATTACGCTTGTGATACCGCCTATGTTTCCTGCCTGATCGTTATATGGTTTCCAAGACCGCGAAAAGATAGGTGTTCATCCTCACTTCCTTTAGCCGCTTCGCTTATGTGCGCAGCGTTTCTCAAGAACCTTTATCTTGCGCAGTGTGGGAGTTTGGAATGAGTTCCTAGTTTTTTATCCGTGCAGGAACGGAGAAAGAATACAATTTCCTGCGGCCGGGCGGCCTGTCGTAAGAGGCGAATTAACAACCCACAGCCAGGTGGTAGGGCATTTGCCCGACTGGATGGCTACCACCCCTGGTCTAAAGTATGTCGCCATAACAACCTTGAGTTGTGTTCCGGCATTAGAGACCATGTTCCAGTCTCCCTTAAGAGAGCAGCAGCGCATTTGAAGTAACTTTGGTGTTGCAAATGTCCATAGGTGATGGTAACCGCTTTCCATCAAGTGGGCCGTTTGTCTGTCTGCTGATACTATATGGGGGTTTACGAAAAGGGTGTAATAAGATTTCTTCGAGGCCGGCAGCGCGTTGGTGCCATCTCTGGTGTTGCAAACGTACATAGTTAACGGTAACCGTTTTTTTATCAGGTGGGCAATCTACTTGCCTGTTGTACTCGAGCTATAAAAAAGTGGAATATTCAGAAATAGCAATTTGATTCCTTCAAATACGTAGCACATTTGCGTCATGTAAGAGAAAAAATATCAAAGACTTTGCGAGTTGATCTCTGTAAGCCACTCGTGCGTGCTGTAACGGTATGGCGGGCGTGGGCTTATTTTGTACGCGTCAAATGCAAGACGCATTGGACTTATTCAATTTTTGCTCCCTCCAGACAGTTGGGCAATGTTTTACTACTATTATATTTGAAATAAACAAATCTTTACATCTTCCAAAACATATCTTAATTATACTAACATTATCTAAGCTTACTTCATAACTGATAATTGATCGTGTACTAGCGGATGGTGATGCCAGGAGCCTTAAGAACAGACGAGCGTGCATGATAAGAGTTATGAATGTCAAAGAAGCAAGTGAGGTGTGTAAGAATGGGCTTAAATGGCGCTCTGTTGTTCGTGCCTACCCCGCAAGGGAACTGGCGTGAAGTTATGTATGTATGTACTTCATAACTACGTAACTCTTGAATCCACACTTCTATCCGATCATCTTTTGTC
The DNA here is from genome assembly GCA_019925095.2 of Dendrolimus kikuchii. NCBI lineage: Eukaryota > Metazoa > Arthropoda > Insecta > Lepidoptera > Lasiocampidae > Dendrolimus > Dendrolimus kikuchii. Next base: position 13,756,383 of record CM034408.1, read on the forward strand.
TTTTCGTTCCATCGTTTATTGTTTATCTTTTGTTTCATTCATCATCTAATTTTCTCACTCACACATTTCATACGATTTCAATTCGGATACACACTTGATTACTCTATCCTATAATATAATCACTCATACATTTTTTTTATTGCAGGAGATCAGCAGACAGGCAGACGACCCACTTGATGGAAAACGGTTACCATCGCCTATGGACATTTGCAACACCAAAGTTGCTACAAATGCGCTGCTGCTCTCTTAAGGGAAACTGGAACCTGGCCACTAATGCCGGAACACAACTCAAGGTTGTTATGGCGACATGCTTTAGACCAGGGGTGATAGCCATCCAGTGGGGCAAATGCCCTACCACCTGGCTGTGGGTTGTTTTGTCGCCTCTTACGACAGGCCGCCCGGCCGCAGGAAATTGTATTCTTTCTCCGTTCCTGCACGGATAGAATATGCAAAATGCATAAGGAAATATTCATAATTCTACATACATACGATCTGGATGTCTTTATGAACAATACTTAATCATCTCGGTAAGCGTACTTGATCCTCAAATCAAACTTGAACCTGCTTTTGTGATAAATTACAATACCTTAAGGAGATTGTACCTATACGGGAACTCTGAAGCCGAAGGAGAAATGGCTAAATAATATAAATAACGGACGGTACACCCACCACACTTGGCCAAGGCAGATTAGCAGGTTTTTTTTTATTTATTTTTTATTATTATATATATCTCTACGGACTCGAGTTCCGTACCCTTTTTTAATACTTAATTTCTATGAAAAATTTGAGACTCTGTACACGCTTATTGTTTGTTTTTGTTAGTGTATGTGACATTATATGTAGTAATTTTTCTGTTTTGGTGTACCTTAAGAAGATTAGCAGGTTGGACACATCGGTTATCTCGATATGCTGGTTTCAACACAACGTTTTCCTTCCGTTCCGAGCCGTTGGTTCGTGGTAATTTTAAGTACATTAGGTCAGAAAACTGTTTAAGTGGTGCATGCTTTTCCTGCCAAGCTTCGAACCCGCGCCTTTTGAATTTGGGAAGCTAATGCGCTAACCATGAAGCCAAATGGCCAAAGCAGACCTCAAAGTCTAAAAGGCGAGCTACTGTTGTAAGCGGGATTTAAGATGATCGTGAAATGAAAACAATGAATGAACGGGACATGATCTAAGACTAGACAGTAGTTGGAGCGCATACCTTGATGCTTGTAAACTTAACGCCTACCAATTTGTTACGATACTTGCACTTATTTTCTTGATACTATGGAATGCCGACTTTTATAGTACATTATGGTACTAGTGTGTAACATTGGTGATTACCGCCGAGGCGCCATTGAGACTCGAGCCGTAGGCGAGGGTCTTAAAAGAGCCGAGGACGGTAATCATCAATACACACGTGTATCATACGACGTTTTTCAACACACTTGTGAATAAAATAACAACAAAAACTCATTTTATTTAGTAGATAAAAAAAAGTTATATATGAGTGAAAGTTTTATTTATTAAACACGTACGAGTTAAAATTATCTATTTAAATAAGAAGTTGCATGAAATGAGCAAGCAATAGGAACATTAATTTATTTGTTCTATAGAACACGATCTTTTTTTTTGAATAAAAACTTTTTTAAGAACAAAGCAACTCAACCAATAAAAGTAAAAAAAAAATCTATAACTCACTAGTGAGTTATAATGTTTTTTACTCACAGTTTGATAATAGGTGTCATTCTGTGCCTAATTGCGGTGACCATAGAGCCACTTTATGAGCAAGTGTGTTGAAAAATATTTAACATGTTTTATTACTATACTTCACATAAAAGTGACCAATGCTATTCAGGAAATATACTGGATTTAACATATTAGACGTAATATATGTATTAGGTAACCATTTAAACATGTATAAAAAGGTAGCAAATAATATATAAAATAATAAACTAGAAATCATTGTATATAGATAGGCCAAAACCCTGTATTAAATAATTATAAGATCGAAAAAAAAAAAAAGAATAATATATATAGCATATAAGACAAAATAAGTAAAAAAAAATAGTAGATAAATACTTTGTAATAGATATAAGTTACAAGAAAAAAAAAGACAAATACAATAAGAAAACAACACCTGACATATCGTGTCCCTCAGGAGGAGATTAAAAAAAAATATGTATTAGGTTTATTTTAGGTATATTATAAATAATGTATACTGAGACAGTTGGTACATACCATACATACCAATATTTTGTCATTGATATTCCTCACTATTTCAGGTTAAAAGATATTTTCATTAGCATGAATGTTAATTGCTGTTATAGCTATAGCTTTAACCCAATAATAGTTCGGTTCGTGATATTATAAATAGATATATTATATTTAGTCCTTAGAATAGATTTAAAAAATCTAATATTAAGCAATATTGCTCAATCTCTACGAAGTAATCTTGTCATTGTATTAAATGCAGAAAAATATTGTAATGCGGCCTGTACATCTGTTTTTGCTCGCTTAAGGTGAGCGTAAACCTCTGAGGGTAAGCGTGCACTAGGTTTAATCATTACGAGACTGGGGATGTGTTTACTATGCTTAGCTTTAGAGAATTACGCACATCTTACGCGAGTAAAACTCACAGGTGTAATGCCGGGATAATTATACACATTTATTTAGATTTTAATTTCATGTTTACAACTGTATTTGAAACATATTTAAAAATTGACTCGTTATGAGCTATTGTCTCTAAATATCACTATCAGTGTCAATAAGTATCAAAAGCGATCGATCCTCACACGTATCAAGCTCTAAAGTCACGTAGAGGCGCGGTCGACACCTCACGTACACCAATCATCTAAACCGTGCCCGTGACCACTACTTATCCTTTTCTCTCCCGCGTGAAAGTTCTATATCCATCCCGCTCTCACGCGAAAGATCCGTCGGGAAATCTGAATAGTGCAGAGCTACGACTGAATTAGGTGCTTTGACACCGCTTTATAAGGCGTTGATGGATTCCTTTGATCCAAGTTTGGTAGTAACCTGTTAGGAAGGAAAAGTTAGTTGAAAAATGTTTGGTCGCTACCGCTCTGAATCATTTATCTATCTATGTCCGCCTTAAACATTTAAAAAACGAACACTGTTTGAAATTCGAACAACTCTATTCTTATTTTGATTTTTGAATTGAAACTGGCCATACGCATATAATATTTCTTTTGTTATGCTAATGTAAAGTTTTCTTTATGATGGGGCTTCATCTGAGATAATGTTACAGTCATAAGCCGTTTTATGCAGATTAATTAATTTATATTAGGTACAATACTTATTATACAATAAGGTCAGAATGGAGTTACAGATAAATTAAAATTACTTAACAAATATAATAATAAAATATTAATAATCAGCAGACAAACACACAAGACATTGTATGTCCCCAAATTAAGCAAGTAACGCTTGTCTTATAGGTAATATACGGACTACTCTGGGGCCGATCCCAGACACCCAGATCATAGTAAATAACGGAGAAAATTCGCTTCCGAAAATTACCGTTCCAGAAATCGAACCTGGAGGCTCTGAGTTGCAGTGAAGTAAGCCGTCAAAGGCTTAACATGCTCAGCCACAGAGGCCGTCCGTACTTAACAAATATAATTATACACTATAAATAATTCTTAAAAAATTAAACTGAGAAAGTCATTCTTAATCAATTACTTTACTTAATATTACGATCTAGCCTATAGAGACTAATAAGTAATTTAATGATAACTTAATATTCTACAAATATTATATCTAAAAATGTTTCCATTGGCACTTTATTTAGTCATGTCTGTTAGGACGCATTCACGAGTTCTCGTGTCCTAAACAAAAAAAAAACTAAAAACAAAATAAGAAATACAGGTCTCAAGTTTATGGTATTTCTAGTATTTTTCTTCTAGAGTAGACTTTGATTTTTGGTATTTTTGAATAACAACTTGCATTAATATCAGGCCATAAAATGATTAATGTCCAATTTCAGGAGAGCGTATAGCCGTCACGCTTACAAGCCAAGTCGGCTTAGCGAGTTTTACGCATTGATAATCTTGCTGCGATTGTTTTCTCACGATGCGATGTCCTTCACGGTTACCTCAAAACTAATTCGTTTACTCCGATCTGTTTTGAAATTGATAGAAATTCTGAAAGCAGAAGTATAAACAAAGAAAAAAAAAATAATTTGGTCTCATTTAAAGTCTGTTTGTGGCTTTCAATAATGGAAAAGTCATGTTTAAAAACGGTTACAATTTTTTAACTTATTTTTTTCTATTACGTTTAAAGTCACCCACAAGATTGCTCTTGTTATGCTTAGCTGTGGGGTGGTATATAGAACTACGAATGGATTAGAAAGACCATTCATTTTCTGTATTTATAAAATTGAAGTCTGTAATTTAAATAGTCTGTAATATAATATTCGGGTTGTTTTAGTATTACGCCAAAAGGAAGCTTTGCATTGAAAATCAGCGTTGTGTCGGATATTATGTCAGCATAGCAATAAGCTGAGTGCAAACCTTATTTGATGAAAATGAGGCGCACAAATTCTCAAAATATGTATTTATTTTTAAGATACATGTTAGCAATGTAAGTACGTCGCTATTTCTTCAAATAATATTTTATTTCTTTCTTAATTTTAAAATAAATGCTAACATTTAAGAAATAATTACTGTTTATACGATGTCTAATCATTAATAACTGTTTTTAGAATTTTACCTGTTTATCATTCTAAAAGTTTGTCTAGTATTGGCTACAATACAACTCAACGGATTACAGTGTAAATTTTAAGATTTCATACAGAAAATTTGTTTTAAATTTTCATGTACTTATCTATAATATTCAGGATTCAGAAGAAATGAATATAAAGTCACAGTCACGCTTAAACGAAGTTACAAGCATAACTAGTTCGTAATAAATAACAGCATTTTGTCTACATTAATATATCAGAGTATCATTGGGAATGAACCTATTTCCACAACGTTATATTATTATGTAGATACTTGTGATTTGTATCAGACCATAAATGTTCCACTGCTGGGCTCGGGCCTCTCATTTTAGGGGAAACGGACAGTATACCCGCCACGCTTCTCCAAGGCGGCTTGGCAGGTTTGACACATCGGTTATCTCGATGTGCAGGTTGCATCACGATGTTTTCCTTCACCGTTGTTATCACGTAGTAATTGTAACAACATGCACATTAAATCAGAAAACTGCCTAAGTGGTGCATGCGTGCCGGCCAGGATCGAACTCGCGCCCTTTGAGCATGGGACGCGTGCGCTAGCCATTACGCTACCACGACTCAATTTTAGTGGTATTGTTTTTGGTACTTGTGATAGTGAGGATAGATAAAGAATAAACTTAAATATATGTGGGAAATATAGGATCTATCCTTAGGTCGTTTCAACAATAATAATGATATAAGCGGAATTACATAAAAAGCTCTATATGGATCTCTATAAAAAATAATACACGATACTTAGACAAACAATCTAGAAATAATCATGGCATGTACAAATACCAATCTTTGCTTAAAATTTTGGTATATACTTAAAAATCACAAACAGTCCAAGTGATTTATATTAAATGATCTCGCCTCAAAATTAACATTGTAACGTCCCTTCTATTCTTTTGTAGGTCTACGCTTAAATTAGTTGAAGCGTGAATTTGTGGGTTGGACAATTTTCTGACGTCTGTCAACACGTCATTGACATCCACTTTTCGAACTTCCGAAACAACTAACATTTATGACACTCCAAGGGTTGATGTAAAAAGAAATGGCCATTGGGCGAACACTATCGACAATATTTATTTTTAATTCCTAATTTTTAGTATTCCCTAGTTATTTCGGCAAAAACAGAATCCTTATGAAATCACAAGGATATACCCGCGACTTCGTCCACACTTGAATTGAAATTCCCGGGACACAAAGTACCGCAGCATTTAAAAAAGAATGTAAGCTATCGTTTTAGTGAAAACTGTGTCGGAATAAGCTAATTTTTCTGCAATCGAACAACCACAAACTGCTCTCGAAAAAGTTTCCGCGGGATTTCCGGTATTTAAATTTTTTTTGTGAAAACGTCACTAAATTGACAATACTGTATCCCCTTCATTACAAATGCAAAAAAAAACTAAAAAAGAATTTTCACATTAGTACGTTAAAGGAGAAAGGAAAAAGGAGACTAAGTACTACGAAGACAAAAAATTGCATGCAAATTGTTGAGTAGTGGTCGGTGTTATGCAATAATCATAAATAATTTGAATCATGTACAATTTATTATGTATATTGCTACAATTACGTGCTAACAATGGCGAACCTGTACATGATAAACGATTAAACTTTCGCAAATACACACTCTAATATAACTTTTCAGCTTACTAGTGAGAAAATGTAACACAGAAAAAAATTGTTAATTATTGAACAACAAATTACAAAAAAGTTCCTACGGCAGGGTAGGTTATTTACTCGTCTGGATGGCTACCAACCTGGTGTATAGTGTGCCACCATAACAACCTTGAGTTGTGTTCTGGCATTAGTGGCCAGGCCAGTCTCCCTTTAGAGAGCGGCAACACTTTCGTGTTACAAATGTCCATAGGTCGGCCATCGGCCCGTCTGTTGAACTTATTATATTAAAAAATATTCATTTATCTATGGAATTATTAAAAAATATACATTTGTTGTGGGCGAAATAAAAAAAACTGTTTCATCAATGTTGACGTTGGAAGTTATTGAGCTATCGAGAAATTTCGAACAAAAAAGAGAAGAAAAATTAAATTCTTATGTGGCATTATACCATCCAAGGAACTTGAAAGGTGCGAGTTATATTAACAAGACCAATTGAAAAATGACTCTTGCGTTATTAGGTTTCGAAAAAAAATGTGCTTACCCTTATTACTTTAAAAATAAAAAATGCAGGGAGGCAACCGAGCGGGAAAAATGTAGGGAGGTGCTAATGTAATCGGTTTTTAGAAGCGCCAAGGGCAATTTGCTCGAATTATAGGAATGTTGCTGTAAACGGTTTAGGGCAGGGAAGAAAGTCATAGATAGTAGCTTAACCGATTATTACACCATGCGGTATTCAGAGACCTTTTCTAAATTACAGTGATAAGATTTTTTTTTAATAAAAACAAAACCGACTTGAACCTAAAAAGCACAAACATCTTGAAGTCGGTGCGAAATATTTTTTTTAAATCTTTCTTTTATTTTTAAATTTTATCTGTGCAGGAACGGAGAAAGAGTACAATATCCTGCGGCCTCTCGTAAGAGGCGACTGAACAACCCACAGTCAGGTGGTAGGGTGTTTACTCGACTGGATGGCGACCACCCCTGTTCTAGAATATGCCGCCATAACAACCTTGTGTTGTGTTCCGGCATTAGTGACCAGGTTCCAGTCTCCCTTAAGAGAACAGCAGCGTATTTGTAGCACCTTTGGTGTTACCAATGTCTATAGGCGATGGTAACCGCTTTCCATCAAGTAGACCGTCTGCCTGTCTGCTGAACTCCTGCAATAAAAAAAAAACAACAAATTTGCAAAATATACTAATTTATATGTTTTACTTCGCACCGAAGTCAAGATGTAGAAAATATTTATTTTAGTTGCGCAAATACTTGAATAGCTTTATAAATAAGATATTTTACATATTAAGCGCCTGTAGAAATTGTACACAACATACAATGCATACGTATACTAGTTTGCATTTCGATAGGTGTGGGCGCTCTTCACCAAGGGTTGCTCTCGATTTCCCTGGGATCCACTCGTCAGATCTTGATTTGGCAATGGAACCCCCTCAGGATTATACTCTTCCGAATAAAATTTTGAAAACTGGTCCACAATTGACGGAGAACTCGCATAACAAACATACAAAAAAACATACCGTCCTATTGAGTACCTCCTCCTTCATGAAGTCGGTTAAAAACAGCCGAAATCTACAGACCCACTTCCATGTTGAGTCCTAAATAACTACAGGGGAGACTGAGAATAAAAGAGTTACATTTAAAAATACAGTATAAATTTAATACATTTTTACATATTGTTACGAGTTTAGCGGGACTCCAATTAAAATGCCGTTAGAATTACTATAGAGTTTATTAGAACTATACAAACACGTATAACACAGGTACAAATATAACCGAACACAACAAATCCAAAGGTAATGCAGAAGGTCGTAATTCAATAAGACGTGCAAAGTCCGTCACTATTAGATTCCCGAATGTACATGTATGTTTATCCGTGCAGGAACGGAGAAAGAATACAATTTCCTGCGGCCCGGCGGCCTGTCGTAAGAGGCGACTAAACAACCCACAGCCAGGTGGTAGAGTATTTGCTCGACTGGATGGCGACCACCCCTGGTATAGAGAATGCCGCCATAATAACCTTGTGTTGTGTTCCGGCATTAGTGACCAGGTTCCAGTCTCCTTTAAGAGAGCAGCAGCGCATTTGTAGCACCTTTGTTGTTCCAAATGTCCATAGGCGATGGTAACCGCTTTCCATCTAGTGGGCCGCCTGCCTGTCTGCTGAACTCCTGCAATAAAAAAAAAAAAAAAAAAAAACACACGTCACCCCTTATCGTAGTCGTAGCTTGACTGCTACCCTCTCTCCATCAGGCCGTCATTTTATACTTCACAAATGCAAAAGAATCCGCAACACCTGGCTAATGATGTGAATGAGCGAGTACAATAGGACAATAGGGTATCCTCCACAATCACTACAAATGTATGCCAATAAATAAGTGAACAAAAGAAGACGATTATAAAAGGATTACAATTCGTTCAAATGTCGACATGTAATAAAATGTGCTTCTACAGATCCGTACGTGGAATTTGTATTTGTCGGCGCTTAGGTTGTAACAATATTAAATAATTATAATTTTTAGAATAATGTCATTTTTTTATCTCTATTTTATTAGTGATTATTGTGGTGGCATTTTATTTTGTATTTATTCAATATTACCCTCATTTAAATTAAATAGACATTTTATGTAATTTTCATATAATTGTAATACATTTTTTTTGTAATTAACTGTTTGAGCTCATTTTTATTTTTATTATATAAATTATTTTTTTGTGGAAACTTGGTTGATATATGTTTAATTTTGTGTTTTTACCTTTAAGAATGTTATTTATTGTATGTTTCCCAAACAAATTAAATAAATAAATATTAATTAGTAAGGTTTAGTTTACCTCATAATATTAGTTTAAAATCTAAAATAATGTATTAATTAAGACCTGAGTTTCATTTTTTTATGTAAAGAAATAATGTTGATATATGTTCTTTTTGCTTCAATAATATTGTTACAATTTGGGCCACCTGCATAATTGTAAACAAAGCGCATTTATTACCTGCCGGCGTTTGAGCTAGTAACATTGAAACTATTTATGATTATCTTCTTTTGTTTACTTTGTGTTTAAAATTTGTAATTAGAAAAACAGTTCATTGTGTATTGTAATCTTTTATACATTAGATAGGTATGTTGAACTGATTTTAAGAAATTCGATCTATGCGGGCGGAGAGCCATATTGTATCGGTGCAGTATAAAGCAATGGCCCAATAGAGAGATCGGCAGTCCAGCGATATTCGCAAGCGAGGCAAGACGTGTGTACATTCGGTAATCGATATAGTGACGGACTTTGCGCGTGTTATTGAATCGTGCATTATATTTATACTGGTTGTGTCCAGTTATATTTTTACCTGTGTTATACGTGTTTGTATAGTTCTAATAAATTCTATAGTAATTCCAACGGCATTTTAATTCGTGTCCTGTAACTCGTAACAATATGTTGTCTTGAAAATGGAAATTTTAGAAAAGAGTTTTTTTAACCTTCAGAAAATTATTGTATCGGAACGAATAACTTTGTTTCTGTCAATTTACGATCTATTTTCAAAGATGCCATATTAGTCGTTTCGATGCATGTATTTTTTGATAGTTAAAAAACTCTTCTAAAGTTCCAGTTTTCAAAATAACATTATTGAAGCAAAGAGGATATATGGAATTTTCCTTCTGACAGATTAATTAACATTGAATCGCGATATAAAGAGTTGTGAACACCTCCCATTTAGTTGTTCATTTTAGTACCATTTGTATATAAAGTACTAATTAACATTTTAAATTCGAAGGTTGAGTAATCGCTCTTTATATATATATTACATAGGTAACATTTTAGATGACGTGTTTAGGTACTTCATGATGCTTGCCATCTGTAATACCAAAAATAGAGGGTACACTTCTGTCTTTTAAGTTTGATAAAAATGAGGCATTGTCAACTTTAAAACATATAATATAATATAATAATATCAGCCCATAAATGTCCCACTGCTGGGCTCGGGCCTCTCACTGTAGGGGAACGGACGGTATACCCGCCACGCTTGTCCAAGGTGGCTTGGCAGGTTTGACACATTGGTTATCTCGATGTGCAAGTTGCATCACGATGTTTTCCTTCACCGTTCTTAGCAACTGTGACTAACTTAAAAAATAAACTACTAACTGCTTTAACTAACTTTAAAAAAGAAATTAATCTAATTGTAAAAAGGATTTCATATGTGACTTTTTAACTGCTTATTTGTTACTCGCTGGCCATTTCGCTGCTAAATAAATATTATTAATCACAATCAAATATAGCCTATGTCACTCAGGATAATGTACCCTTCTACTGGTGAAACAATTTTCAAAATCGGTTCTGTATTTCAAGAGATTACTGCAAACAAACTCATATGCTTTACCTCTAGTGTTTCTTAAATTATTTTCAAGAACAAATTTGTGTTTAAAGTATAAAATATTATGTAAATAAGTAATAGACATACAAATAACAAAAGTTGGATTTTTTACAATAAAAAAAAAACGAAAATGCAGTTAAAAAGGTACCCATGAAACTTTTTTTAACAATGAAAATCATTTTGTTTGTTTAATTTTTTTATGTCTCAATTCAATACAATATAACAAAATAAATAAATTCTCAAAAAAATTCAATATCCTCTCTATTAAAAGGCATACAGTTTGCTAACTTCGTAGTAAACCATAAATATTTAAATACTTATACAACGCGATAAAGAAAAAGGGCGATTTATACTAACCGACATGTGTATATCTCTAACATCATCTGCATTAAAGAGAAACATTAAAACCTCTTAAAATTTATAAATAAATATTACAAACGCTTTAGTTGTTATCTGTCAATCAATATTCTTGTTATATTGCGTTCATTCGGAATTTCAGAATATTGTTCAATAAACTTGATAATCATATACCTTGTATATCGTATCGTGTGAATCCACCTTAAACAAGGGGGTTCGTTCAACGTGCCTTGAATGTAGGATGAACTAACTCTTAACTCCCAAAACTCATATCCGCTTGTTTCTAGAGGTATTACTTTTAAGGCGCCTTTTGTTTTGGTAAATCCTTAGGTATACATGTTGTGTTTCATCATTGTCATCTGAGGAACATATCCCTGTTGAGCCATACACATCGGTAGAACAGGAAGATTCAACATCTGTATATACATACATACATACATACATAACTTCACGCCAGTTCCCTTGCGGGGTAGGCACGTACAACAGACCGCCATTCAGGCTTATTCTTAAACACCTCACTTGCTTCTTTGACATTCATAACTCTTGTCATGCAAGCTCGTCGGTTCTTAAGGCTCCTGACATCACCTTCTGCTAGTACACGATCAATTTGATCATGGAAGGTGTGTCGTGGCCTTCCACGACTTCTGCATCCATCCACTTTTGCATTGTATATCTGTTTAGTCATTCTTTCATCATGCATTCTTTCCACATGCCCGAACCACCGGAGCATTCCTTTCCTTACCTTCACCCCGACACTCTGTTTCAAACCAACTCTCTTTCTTACTTCGATATTACGAACGCGTTACTCCGCAGATTTTGCGTAGTGTACGCATCTCGACCGCGTTTACTCTACTTTCATGCTCTCTCTTCCATACCCAACTCTCGCTTCCATACGTGAGCGTAGGTACCAACACCGCGTTCTGTATGGCAAGCTGGGCCTTCTGGCTGAGGTTCTTAGCGCCTAGAAGTTTACCTAACGCTCTATTCACACCATACCATACCATCGTCGTCATTATAATCTCAAATTCATTCCTGGGGTTGTCTGGAACAGATCGCTTTTTAGCGATAAGACCGACCTTTGATCTCTAAGTATTTTTTTTGTATTGGTGTACAATAAAGAGTTATTGATTGATTCAAGAAATGCTTGCTAAAGATGACGTGCGTGACAATGTTCTCGAAGTGGAAAGGATAAAGTAGGAAAGCAGACCACAGCTTTTGAAGCAGACTTTCCGAACACAACTGGGATTTAACGCTACGATATCTAGTCAACGTCATCGGTTCACAATAGAAACATCGCCAGTGCGAACGAAATGTTTAGTTCCCATGTTCCTTCTGCGCACGGCAAAGCTGTGAAGTGCGTTCCAAGAGTCTGTGTTTCTGGAAAATTACAATTTGGATAACTTCAAGTTTCATGTGAATAGTGTGATACAAAAATTCTTACACACACATACACACACGCGTTTGTCCGCTGTGGCTATAAACATCGGTATTGGTCTTCATAATACAGGCTTCGTATTGTTTGGGACCAGTAGGTAACATAAATAATGTAAATTTGAGAATAAAGGTGATTATTATTATGATTATTTGTATTTTTTAAGGCTGCTCCATCCTCGACCGCATCACCGTTTAACATTAGGCGTCATAGTGATCAAACGCGTAATAATTTATCATAAAAGAAAGGACCATGATGATAGTTCCAAATTTTATTATCTGTCTCTATTTTTTTTTTAAATTTTGGCAGATAAACACACTTATTATATATTCCCAAATTTTGTTATGGATAATATACAACGGACTACTCTGGGGCCGATCCCAAATACCCAGACAACCAGTAAGTAACGGAGAAAATTCTTTTCCGAAACGTATCATGCCAGGAATAGAACCCGGAGCCTCTGCGTTGCAGTGAGGTAAGCCGACAAACGCGTAGCCCACTCAACCATACAGGCCGTCTCTCCTTCGATTTAAAGTTTATTCTTTTACTAATAAGAAATTTTAAAGCAGAAGCAACCAGGAATAACGCTACGATCATACAATCGTTTTCCTACGTTTTGTGTATCAGTTTAACCCACAAAGAGAAAGTGCAAAACGGTAAGCAGCTAAAGGGTTTATGATGTTATCTGTGTCGTTTAAATCTTAACCCCTTAGCAAAGGGGTTGTTTTATTAATTTATTTACAAGTATATCTGCGTTATTATACAAATTCCGGTTTAATTTGCTCCCATATGCAGGATGAAGTGTTGCCAGTATATTAGAAGGCTAACGCACATAAAATTTAATAAAAAATGTGCGAATCGATTTCGCACATAAAAAATATTTATTTTAATATACGATTTGATAAAATTGGTTCTTAATGACATTTCAACTGTCCTTCGAACTCCGTTTTTAATAATTACGCAAAATTTACACCACATGTATATATATAGAGTTACAAGATTTTTACATGTGTTATATTTTATATATTTAGCTTTATTAGTGCCTGAAACAATTTCTTGTAATAGGTACAAAGATTTTTATTTATTTATTCAAATGTAGAAAAATCATCACATCATCAAACAATTACAAAGTTTAAACATATTTTAGTTGAAACACAACTAAGAAAACATAACAAGAAAATCTTATAACAATTCTGCAATGACTTGAGAACTTGGGGCCCAAAGCGGACGCTTTTCAAGAATTATTTAATGAAATTGACACAATCTAGAAATACTGCTAGGCGTTAGACATAGCATAAAATTTAATTTTATTTTGATACTTGACATTGTAATTAATATTCATTATACAAATCTGTGAAAGCAGCCGCTTTTGGTCCCTTGGACTGAGCTATAATATTTTTTATATTTGAAAAAATAATTTTATTTGAAAATTATTGATGATATATAAACATCCCAATAAACCTGCAAATGCCAAAAACTTGGCAACATAAAGTCGTCTAACTCAGCCAGCAATTAAAATTAGAATATCTTAATTTATATCGAAGTATCTGGGTTGCCATCTTAATGTGTGTTCCGTACCCTAATTCTGGGGTAACCGACAGATAACTCTCGGCTAAACTTGAACATGTTTGTACTTAAGTGAATGTTATGCATTGTTTATGTTGAACATGTTAAGATTATGTTGGTTTGAGATTGTTATCTTTTTGTTGATTGGAGGAGTTTTGGGGGGTAGTCTATGACTTTTCTAAGTTTACTTCCATTACACACTTACTCACTCGTGCCAGCGACTTCGTCTGTATTTATTTTAGGAAGTAAACAAAAAAGACATTAATTTTTAGGAACATTGAAAAACGTTATAAAACGATCAAGTGTCGAATTAAACACAATACAGAAAGTGCGCTACAATAAAAAATAATCATCATTATATTGATACGTGAAGCTAAAACTTTGTACCCCTTTTTACGAAAATTGCGCGGACGGAGAAGACAAGAAGCGACGAATGCTAATAATTTTTAAAAATTATACATAAAAAATACATTAAATCAATAAATAAAACATTACACACACTACCATGTATTTGACACACTCACGCATATATACTCTTTTGTTTATTGTTAAAGTCAAATTAACAGTGTAGCCTTGGCGAAATCTGTGATTATAGAAGTATAAGTCTTTGACAACAGAACCTTAATAATGTTCAAATTTATGATTTAAATTAATTATTATGGTCGAATTTCGGCCACTGGGCGACCACTAGTTATTATTAATCATTAAAATTGGTTCAAGTTTTACCACACACAACAAACACAAACAGGTAACTGTATCACTGAAGTACATACCTTATTTTTTTATACCTTATTAAAATCCCAAATATAAGTTTTCCTATACGTCCTACCCGAGGATACAATCTCTCTCTTCTATCCTCAGTGTACGTGACACAAAATTGATGGATATACAAACTTTTTGTATATGGTAAATTTGAATTTAATATTAGAATGCGTGGCTGTCTTAAGTTGTTTCTGCCACAACACTAGTGTTAAACACTCTGGATATTTTATGTAATTAAATTAAAATTTATAGGGGCGTGATGGATATACAAACTTTTTGTATATGGTAAATTTGAATTTAATATTGGAATGCGTGGCTGTCTAAGTTGTTTCTGCCACCATTGAAGTTACACTCGAAAATATATCTCGTAACAACGTAGACCTCTCGTGGATTCATTAATCGCGACTTCTTAGCCCCCAACAAAAATTGCTTTGAGGTCGTCAGCACGTCGGTAATATCCCTGGTGATGCAAATATACATTAGCGATGGTAGCCACTTTCCATCAGGTGCGTTGTTTGCCTGCTGTTCTCTAGCAACAAAAGAAATCAATGGTTTATTTGTCCATGTTAAGTGAAAAAACACTACTAAAAACTGCCCGAAAAATATCTAAAATACTTATATTAATTTGTGAAACCCGGCTTTCTCCATCTTATAAAGACCACTACGTTGTAGCATCGTAAACCTACATTTTTCCAGCCAAAACTTGAAATGCAAGCAAAGGTATTTTTGCATTTGCAAAAGGTGAGTCTTCATCTAGTATAATATTATAAAAATACGGTCTATTTTCGTAGCAGGCAGGTAGGTAGGTAGGCAGGCAGGCATCAAGCAGATATAGTGATTGGTTTAATGCGTTACTTGAGATGCAACATTGTTAATGACGTTAAATATTAACTGATAATGTGTGTATACACTAATATGGCTATGAGTTATTTTTTATCGGTTTAAATATGACGCATTCGGCCACAACCTAAACCTTTAACACTAACGCAGATGAAGTCCCGGCATAATAAAAATAACGTCCAAATCGAAATCAAACCGTCTGTTTCTTAGATCCTGTCAAAACATCGTCATTGGAAGTCATATGGATAATTTATAATACACACCACCCTACCAATAAATCGAGACGGTCGGGTCATCGTACGTGTCCCTTCACGAATGTAGGGCAGAAACGATCGATCCTATTTAAAATTCACTATCGGATGCTGTCATGGTGCGGGGGGTCTCTCTAAGAAAGTGGATAGTAGTAGGCTAAATAATCAAGAGTAGTGATAATTTTATCATTTTTTAATTTTTTTTTAATTACGTATAGGTTCGCGTTTGACCATTATCTCGCTCGATTTGAGAGGAGATATAGTCTAAGATCGAGCACGCTTACCAAGAAGGTACCTATTCACACGAGACTTGAAGACACCCAGGTTGTAGGTTTCGTGAAAAACAAACTCCGGCAGTGAGTTCCACTCCTTTTCGGTGCTCATACTGAAGGTGGACTCAAAGCGCTAGTTCGTATAGGTGGTATGTCCACCATACAGCGGTGCCGCATGCCAGTGTGTCCGGTTGTCCGATGATGGAAGGGAGACGGCGGGATGAGATTGAAAAGCTCCAATGCACACTCTCCAAAATGTATCCGATAGAAAACCGACAAACTGGCAACCCTGCGTCGCGTCTGCGTATTTATAGTACTAGATGTTTATATTGGGCACTTCAAGAGTAATATTCAGCTGTGCACAACAAACAAAAACTAATTATAATGTTAAATATACTAATTTTATACAAAAATTATAATATTGTTTAAAATTAAGCAATAGTTGCTTACATTGTTTTAACAAAGAATTGTTTGTTTGTATTGGAAATATCAACTGTTTAGAGCGAATGTTTTTTTTCGAGTTGCCATAAGTACTCCCTCGTTTGTCGTCAGAAAGACCTACAATCTATCTGAAGCTTTTGCTTGAACATTAATGCTAAACTTTGAATATTGATACAGTGGTAGGTGGCCTGCATAAGGTCGCCGGCAGGCGTTGGATAAGGAAAGCGGGAGACCCGGATATTTGGCGCAGACCTGGGAGAAGAAGAAGCTAGATAAGCAAATTATAAAGAGCTATAATTATATAAAGCAAATGAAGCATCGCGCCATGGTACTCAAGAGCCTTTCACTTGCGAATTCTAAGGTTTAGAATAAGCTCCCAGCTTTCCTAGAGCATTATGATATAGCGTATTATAAAAAATGGTTAGGTTGCAAATACCCATAGGCGATAACTATTTTCCATTGGGTCAGGGTGCCTACTGTATTCCAGCTATAAAAATGTTAAATTTAGGAGGTTTTAGAGCTACGTTCTCTAATGGGAGATTAACGTTTCTAACAAACTAAACAATTTTAAGCTAGATGTTTTGCTGGGGAGTTTCTTGCCGCTTCTTCTCCTTAACAACAATAACACGTTGCGAAGCGGTGTACATAGAATAGTAAGTAAATTTAAATTTTAACTTATTTGTATGACCTTCAAAAAGTCTTCTCTAGTGTAACTTATTTTGAATAAGAACTTTAGAATTTGAATCTAGTAGGCAGTCTTCTTTCAACTCATTACATCTTTACATACACTAATTGGAAAGTACTTCTGAGAAAGTTAGCTAGAGATATTAACTGGTCAGCGCAAAAACAAATCAAAACGTCTCATATAAAAGTTAAATGTCTATTTAAGAAGTATCTTTTTATTTTGGAAATCTTATTATCGAACTAGCTATGCCCACGATACTGTCTGTGTCTGATTCGGAAAATTTTATCCGTGTTAGGACTAAGAAAGATTACTAATTTCTGTTGCCAAGCGACGTGTCGTAAGAGGCTACAAAACAACCCATAGATGGTAGTAGACTATTTTCCCTTCTGGCTGGCTACCATCCCCGTTTTTTTATGAGGGGAACCCGATTGAGGGCCATCAGTCGCGTAGTGAACTGGGGAAATCCTGGCCGGTGTAAGGAATTCGCCAAGTCGGGGTAGCACTAGCACCTCTAGCTAGAACTAAAGATGCTGTTGCTACACCATAGTTAGGGTTACCCACTAAACCCCCCCCCCACCCCCTTCCTTCGCCTTAAATGCCAGAGCCACGGATAGATAAATGGCCCATTGGCCTTTTCCACTGCCGGGAGACAACATTGTCCCCCGGCATCTTCTTACCCTTATTGCGTGGGGCGGTTTGTAACTCGCCCCACGGGAGGAGAGGTGTACCCCCATCTCATGGGCATAAAGCGGATGGGGAGCCCTTTCCCTATGGGTCCACACGCGTGGCTTTCACTCCTAAAGTATACCGCCATAAGAACTTTAACTTGTGTTCCGGCATCAGTAGGCCAGGCCAAACTCTATTTGAGTTTGCCCTGGTTTCAATGCAGCTTTGAATCTTTGGTGAAATAGCATGTACAAAATAGGCAGGTTTCTGAACTAATGAGCATATTGTTACAATTACCACCTGCTGTGAAGGAGACACCGTGATGAAGTCTGTACATCTAGGTAACCGATGTTTCAAAACAGTCATTTCGCCTACTGCTACTGTCCGTTCTCCTAATAAATTGGAAGGCCCGACCCCACTAGTGGGACAATTATAGGATGTTATTATTATTATAAAGTCTCAACAAGGTCGACAATGCATCCGCTCACATATGATGGCATCCTAAAATATACGGCATCTTAAACATCACCTGTGCTTAGCTTAGCTCAACACCATGTGTTGGGAACATAATATGGTGTTGAAGATGTCCATGGCGGACATTAGCTACTTACCATTAAGGTGGTCTGTCACCAATTGCCTAAAATGTTATATAAATAAAATATTGTTAAATCACAGACAGATACTCAATTTTATTAGTAGATGCTATCAAATTAGTACCTGCGGTGAAATTAATTTGTACCGATAAAAAACATTCCGATGACAATTAGAAATAAAGATTACGTTTGCTGGTCGTGGTACCTAATTTGAACCTAATAAAGGTCTGTAATAAAGTACTGAATTTATTTTAACACTAGTTGATGCCCGCGACTTCGTCCGCTTGGTGCGGTTTTTTAACTATTCCACGGGAACTCTTTAATTTCTCGGGATCAAAAGTATCCTATATGGTGACCAGGGATATAAGCTACCACCATACAAAATTTCATTTAAATCGGTCCAGTCATTTCGGAGATTAGCCGGTACAAACAGACAGACAAACAGACAAACAAAAAATTTCAAAAAAATCTAAATTAGTTCTATTTCACTTCTTATATCCCCCTGACTCGATTTTAGCATTTTTTTTATTGTACAGAAATTCAACCTCTACAATTTTATTATATGTATAAAAAAAGAATAAGTAAGTATGAAAATCGTCCTATAAAAACCTAACTAAAGTTGCTCCTGAAACTTCCACGAGTAGATGGCGCTACATGTAATTCGTCTATCAATTTTTCACGTTTTATTAACCGACTTTAAAAAATAAAGATGAGATTCTCAATTCGTTTTGTATTTTTTTAATATATTCTATTCCAGGTGGTAGGGCATTCGCCCGACTGGATGGCTACCACCCCTGGTCTAAAGTATATCGCCATAACAACCTTGAGTTGTGTTCCGGCATTAGTGACCAGGTTCCAGTTTCCCTTAAGAGAGCAGCAGCGCATTTGCAGCAACTTGGTGTTGCAAATGTCCATAGGCGATGGTAACCGCTTTTCATCTAGTGGGTCGTCTGCCTGTGTGCTGAACTCATGCAATAAAAAAAAATAAAAAAAAATTCTATAACGTTTTGTTTCTGTACCGATATTAATCATTTTTTGGATTCAGTACAGATTCAAGATAGTTTCATATAAATTTTATAGTTACTGGATTACAAATACGTAAATTTAAATGAAAAATATTTTCAAATCGGTCATCTTGAAGTCGGCGCCCAG
Source organism: Dendrolimus kikuchii (assembly GCA_019925095.2). NCBI lineage: Eukaryota > Metazoa > Arthropoda > Insecta > Lepidoptera > Lasiocampidae > Dendrolimus > Dendrolimus kikuchii. Next base: position 13,776,106 of record CM034408.1, read on the forward strand.
AGAAACATATTTGCAAAATATAATAATTTTTATGTTTTTATTTTATATTGATTAGGTTCGCGTTTGACTGACATTGCGCCTGATGTAATTTTTTTTATTGCAGGAGTTCAGCAGACAGGCAGACGGCCCACTTGATGGAAAGCGGTTACCATCGCCTAAGGTCATTTGCAACACCAAAGATATTACAACTCGCTTCTGCTCTTTTAAGAAAGACTGGAACCTGGTCACTAATGCCGGAACACCACTCGAGGTTGTTATGGCGGTATACTTTAGACCAGGGGTGGTAGGCATCCAGGCGGGCAAATACCCTACCACCTGGCTGTGGGTTGTTTTGTCGCCTCTTACGACAGGTCGCCCGGACGCAGGAAATTGTATTCTTTCTCCGTTCCTGCACGGATAAGATGTCAGGTGAAAATGCAGTCTAAGGTGGAGCGTGCTTACCTAGAAGATACCTTTTCACGCGAGACTTCTAGACACCTACATTGTATTTTTCAGGAAAAACAGACGACGGTAAAGAGTTCCACTCTTCAGCGATACGTATGATAAAAGTGGAAGCATAGCGTTTCGTCCGCTTTGTTGGTATTTCCACCATATATCGGTGGCGTGAGCGCGTACGTCTGCTTGTCCGATGGTAAAATGATGAGGGAGGAATTAATTCATGTTTTATTTCGCACTGACTGATGTTGTAGAAAATATTATTCTTTTTGCTTTTGAGTTACTCCTGAAGTCAGTTTCTTATTTGATAGAGTTTTTTTAACTTCAAATATTAGCTTCATATAAATATTATTATTTTATATTTACATTGTGGAAAGAATGCATGATGAAAGAATGACTAAACAGATATACAATGCAAAAGTGGATGGATGCAGAAGTCGTGGAAGGCCGCGACACACATTCCATGATCAAATTGATTGTGTACTAGCAGAAGGTGATGTCAGCAGCCTTAAGAACAGACGAGCGTGTATGACAAGAGCTATGAATGTCAAAGAAGCAAGTGAGGTGTGTAAGAGTAAGCCTGAATGGCGCTCTGTTGTCCGTGCCTACCCCGCAAGGGAACTGGCGTGAAGTTATGTATGTATGTATATTAACATTAGCTTAACGATTACTTATTATAGATCAAATAGCTCAATTTAAAGATGAAGCAGCAGTTATTGGCAGCTTTTTCTAGTTTTATATTTATTTATGTAAGTGTATTTTATAATATTTTATTTACATATATTAGTACAGTTGTTATATTTTATTAATGTATGTAAATAATATCATGTATGTATATATTTATAAGATACTGATTCAGTAGTGAGAATAATGCAACATACCTCTGTTCTTATCAAATTTTTTGTCCATCCGAAGGTTGTCTGGAAGAAATCGCTAATAGCGATAAGAGCGCCTATTGTATTGGAAAATTTTATTTCTGTTCACTGTATCTTTTAAAACATAATAAAGCATATTCATTCATTCAAATATTATACATGGGTCCATACTTTTTACGACTTAGGAAGTGAACTCGATAGCACATGCCAGTAATACGAGTAAGTACTACACTATTACTTATATCTCTTTTATATACCTATATGTATAGTTCTTGAAATTCAGGAAAGTGAAAGACCTTTATTTGTGGTAAACACGTATTTGTGCTGCGTGACATTAAAATCGGTTCTCATTAGACGGCAAGCTCGCAACTGAGCATCCTGTCAGACACACACATTACCACAATGTTCATGTGCACGTTCAACCACGAGTAAAGTCTGATCGGCTTCCTGTATTGCAAAAACTAAGCGATGATGACATCAAATTTTTCACAATAAAACTACGTTTTAACGGTTTTAAGCGTAGTAATATATTTTATTTTATTATTCCGACGTTTCGGCCACTTTTCGGTAGCCATGATCACGGAAGATGTCAAGTGTCAATGAGTATGGTTAAAGTTTTATTTAGCCTACCGCCAACATGTTCATTTTAATTATTTAGTTTTAATTTTGTTTATGGTTATTATTTACTCTATGGGAGCCTACTCTAATTTACCACCACTTCTCAACATGTTGCTTGAAGAGAAGAAGCGACGCTAGAAACTCTTCAGCAAACATGCGTAGTAGCTCTAATAATTTTATATAATACTAGCTACCTGGCCAACAATAAATAAAAAACGTTGATTTCTGAACGACGGGACGAACATCAAACGTTTGACATTCAAAACCAAAAAAAATCAAAATAAAACTTCACTTTTAAATTTAATTTTTAAGTTTTTAAGCGAAAGTTAAATTGTTGTTTTTTCTATATTCAAAGCATTTTATTGACATTTACTCACCTCTTAAATCTTCCCTGGACTTCCACAAATAATTCAAAACCAAAATTAACCAAATCAGTCCAGCTGTTCTCGAGTTTTAGCGAGACTAACGAACAGCAATTGAGTTTTATATATATAGATTAAAATGGGTGGTAGGAAAAATACGGGAGGAAACGTCGGAATAATAAAATCAAACATATTACCGCGCTTAAAACCGGTAAAACGTAGTTTTATTATGTCGCGAAAACTTAAGAAAATATCTAATTTTTCTTCTTTAGTAGGTATATTATAAATGGAACATATGAGACAAATAAGTTATATGAACATGATAAAACGACAGATTCAATATAACAGAAATAGTTAGAGAGCTCTAAAAATATATAACAGTCATGAAACCTCTTCTAATCGAAACTTAGAAGCCGATTTCTACTTTTATTTTCCATCAATGAATAAAAAAAATGGGTGTCAGTCACGTAAATATAAGTAATAAGAAACGATTTATCGCATAAAATTGCACTAGAAATTCTCAAAATTACACATAATCGAATCGAATACTCGCACCGATTTATCGGATAATCGATTATAACTGTATCAATAATCGGGATCGTCGACACGCTTTGCGATTGGTGCCTTTTGGGAAACCAACGTCAATGTCAAGAGCGACAGGTGTATTGAACCTGTCTTTTATAAAAAAAAAGTAAAATCACGAATTATCCAATAAGAATTGGAAATTCTGTCAACTTTTTGAATGTTTAATAAAGGCGTAGACTTGGTGTTAGGCGGTGGCGTCACCCTAAGGGTTTACATTAATCCCTGTATGGGAAGCAAAAAATATTTAATGGAAATTCCAAGTGAATTTTTGGATCGCTCCGAATGAAGATTTCAAGTGATTCTTTTTAATTGCCTCAAACAGGCCCACCTGATGGAAAGTGGTTACCGTCGCCTTTGTATGTTTGCAACAATAAGGGTGTCGCCAACGCGTTGCCAACCTCTAAGAAATTTTCGCCCTTCTTAAAAAACCCCATGTTATAGCGCAAAGGGAAAACCGTGACGGGGAGTTTTCTCCAGGTCATTGTTGTACGCGTAATAAATTTTCCTAGAGAACCATTGCGTAGTTGAGCGTGGGAGCTAAAGGAAATGCGGGTGAATATCCCGTCGCTAGCGAGCGGTTGGGTTGTAATTGAAATGTAGAGTGCAAGAATTCCAAGAGAAATAGAGAGCGCCTTCGACGCCCTGAGTCGGATGCTAGGCACGACAAACTTAAGGCCCAACAACCTGTGGCTATTACTTACTGTTGAATGTTCTTTTCGGAATCTAATCATCTATTTGTAAATAAGGTTGGCTATGCAAGTCGTGTGGGAGCGCATGAACGTCGAACACCTAACTGAAATACTCGCCATAACCAAAATTGCCCTTATTACTACGAGTATATACTGATGTAGGATCCGGTTACTGATGTAGGATCCGGTACTAAGGCAGGCATGGCGTTGCCAGGCTAAAGATTTCAACTCACTGTTTCTTATTAAACCAACCTGATTTAGGGAAAGGGTCCAAAGATCAGCGTAGTGTAATTACTGCTCTATGTTGTGCTATTTTTTAGTGTTAAGAATTCCAGGAACAATTGTGGCAACTATTTCTTATCTGGTGGATCATCTGTCTCTTTGCAACAAGTAGGTTCTCTAAACACTGTTCAAAACGATAAAAGTTTTCAGCTTGGTTGTCATTCGGGGGTGTAACTCAGTGGTAGAGTGTCTGCTTCGCATGCTGAAAGTCCTGGGTTCAAATCCCAGCACCTCCACAGTACATTTTGTTCTGTTTTTAGTTTATAATATATGCCTAGATTTACTTTGGCTTATAGTTAATTTTATTTAATATTCTGTAGAGACTGGACGAGGAAAACTTGCGCCCGTCCATGTTCATCTGTGGACTCCGAATGGCTGACAACGATAAGATAATTCTGTGGTTATTTCTTTATTGTCTATGATTATTTTTCATTTATTTGATCGACACAAATATGTCTTTTTCTATAATCTTTTACGAACTGTATCTGTCGCCAATTAAAATGTACCGCAAATAATTTAATAAATGACTAACGTTTCTTTATGTAATAATTTTTCATGTAATAATAAATAAATTATGTTTTAATAATCAATATAAAATAATAGTCTAGAAATTATGATTTAAGTAGATAATTTTAATTGGAATAAACACTTGTATTTTATTTGTGAAATAATATTGCAAGAGTCTATTTTGTATAGAGAAATTTATTACTCAATGTTGTCACACCTAAAATATTAGTGTTCCCGGAAGAGCCATGCTCGAATCATTACCTTGATTACAGCCCTTAGGGCCGGCTCGATCGGTGTGATACCACGCTCTTACAGAACATCGGCGTCAAACGGTTAGCTTGTGCTAATCGTGTTTCGTACGATGACTGAGTGTTACGACGGCCCATTACCCCCAATCTCTTTTTATTCTTTTTTTTTTGTAGCATGGGGAATACGTTTCGTACGTTACCGGGGCCTTTGTGGGGGTTAGACCTTACGCGGCGAGATTAAGTGCCGCACGGCTTGTGTGGGAGACTCTGATACAGTCGTTCCCAAATGCAGGTGGACCACTGTGACGAAATCACGGGAGGAGATTTTGCGCATATCTACGCCTCCGGACACCGGACTGACGTCGATACTCGTGAGTCGAACCACTGTACCTCTCTCGTTCAGCGGCCTCCTTACGTAACATCACTGCCTCGCAGAAGATTGTCACAACTCCTAATTGATCGTCGATATGCAGCATGGCCTCGACCAGACTACCTAGCGAATCAATCGGCCCTACGACAGCCTCGAGCTCAAATCTTTGCAGTGCCCATGCAACGCATTCGACCAGCTTATGGAACGCAGAGTTTTGTACGCCACACTGGACCCCTAATCTCTATCCTATCCTCCTAATTCAATCCCGTATCCTATTTTTCTTTCTTATCCTCTTTATCCTATCCCTAAGGCTGGCAATGCGTTGTTTTCGCCCCTGGTGTTCCAAACATCTATAGACGATGGTAACTATTTTCCGTCGAGGCCGTTTGTTTATCCGTTTCAGGCAATAAAAAAGTTAATAAGAATCGCTCCCGTACACGTTCCGCTCTCTCACCGTGACCCAACCCTGCGTACCATCGCGTCCGCGCTTCTGTCTGCGTTCGCGTGACCGTGTCCACTAGAACGATCTCTTTATTGATTATCGACAGATTCCGAACGCTCTTTACCGTAATATAGAGATGGAAACAAAAGAATTGTGACGTAGATAGCTTGATCATAGAGAAGGCACAACACCTAAAATCGAATAGAAGTAGAGAGAGAGAGAACACTTTATTGCACACCAAAATATACAATTACAAAAACAGACCATATTTACAATAATTTCTAGGCGGCCTCATCGCTCAAAGTAATCTCTTCCAGGCAACCTAAATCAAAGAAATTTGAATCAGACGATGTAGGTCGTGCAGGAAAAAGGTAATAGCTACATAAATACTCAAACTAATCCAAGAAATAAATATACAAATACGTACATATATACATAGTCATATATATACACATATACAATAATATATTTCAAAATACATAAGTTATTATAATAAATATATTAGTATGATTATATTGTATTAATCAGACATAGCTATTTGTTGACAAATAGTGTTTTCTCAGTAAATTTCTAAATGTTGGTAAGGATTTGGCCTCTCTAACAGTAAGAGGCACCATATTCCGAAGTTTGACAGCCTGCACTGTAAAAGAATTATCATAATAGGAGGCAGTGTGTGCAGGTGTCATAAGTTTTGGATAGGTATCAGAGCGCAAATTGTGGGCAGTGGATAGGCGAAGGAATTTAAAACGTTCCTTAAGGTACTGGGGACTATTAGGAGTAAATAATATGTTATAAAGGAGGGTGAGAATGTGAGTATTTCGACACTATATTTATTAATATAGTGTCTTAGTATTTTTAGTATAGGATAACTGTACGGTTATAATCGTACAGACCGCACAGTCAGAACTTACGCGAGCACACGATTTTGGCAATCATACTAAATCAGTTCACGCAACGACACTGCGTCTCGCGTTCGTGTACTCATATCATCAATCTGTCATAATCTCTATCCTTTTTTATTACATAAGTTCAGGAGATAGGCAGACAGCCCACCTGATGGAAAGCGGTTACCGTCGCCTTATTTGGACATTTGAACAAAAGGTGCTACCAATGTGCTGTCGCTCTCTAAAGGGAAACTGGAACCTGGCAACTAATGTTGGAACACAACGCAAGGTTGTTATGGTGGCACACTCTGGACCAGGGGTGGCAGCCATGCAGATAGATAAATACCCTACCACCTAGCTGTGGGTTGTTTTGTCGTCTCTTACAACAGGCCGCCTTATCTAATCTAATCTATCTAATATTAAGTTAATCATTAAATATCTTATCTATAAACCAATACAATATTAATCAATACAATCGTACAAAGAAGTTTTTATCCCTGCAGGAACGGAGAAAGAATACAATTTCCTGCGGCCGGGCGGCCTTTCGTAAGAGGCGACAAAACAACCCACAGTTAGGTGGTAGGGCATTTGCTCGACTGGATGGCGACCACCCCTGGTCTAGAGTATGCCGCCATAACAATCTTGAGATGTATTCCGGCATTAGTGACCAGGTTCCAGTCTCCCTTAAGAGAGCAGCAGCGCATTTGTAGCACCTTTGGTGTTGCAAATGTCCATAGGCGATGGTAACCGCTTTCCATCAAGTGGGCCGTCTGCCTGTCTGCTGAACTCCTGCAAATAAAAAAATAAATAAAAAAAAACAAAAATGTATCGAATTTTGTTGGAGTCGTACAAATAAGCGGACAGCAAAAGTATATGAAAATCCATTGTTTTCTTGTTAATTTTTGGTAATATCAATTGATACCTATTTTAATATTGTCATATCAAAAGACAAAAAGTTTTGTTTTTAATAAAAACGGAACCCTATTGAATCTTTATATCCATTGCGTAGTGTGTACGGGCAATATGAAAATCGGTACCAACATCTAAAAAAATCACATTACGTTGGCAACTAAGTTTCCACATTCATTCTGTTGTTCCTGGCTTTTACATGAAATTATTGTAAATAATAATATATCTTTTGTATATGGGAACAATAAATATATTATAGTCAAACATAAAAATATTTTAGTGTACACAATTCTTTTTTTTAGCAAGGGAAATACGATTGAGCACCATCAGCCGCGCGAGGGGAAAGTCGCGGCTGGTGTGTAGGATCCGCCTCGTTGGACTGGCACTAGCATTCCCGCGGGGATGCTATTGCTACGCCACGGTTTGGGATACCCACTAAAACTCCTGGCCGATCCCCGAACATATCTTGCCCAGGCTGCGGGCTACCACTACCACCACATCAATTACCCATAACACAAGTACTTTGTTTGGGAATAATTCAATGTCTGTACTTGTATGTCTGTTTGTCCGCCGAATTAAAATGTTGAAAATTGGAAAAATTTCAAAATATTCAAAAAACAGTGGAAACTTAGTTATTAACCAATATAATAGATGACCTGGACTGTTCATCTAAACATGTGCCCATTACCGGAATGGTCCAGTTAGGCGACCGCGCACCGGAACTGGCCGCAGTTGCGGCTTCCGGAAGCCATTTGTCGATACGACCATCACCGATTTAGCATTGTGACCAAATACAATGTGTTTAGAAAGGTTGTGCTATTCATGTGAGGTGACATCATTGATGTCTAGGCGATATAATGATAGAAATCTTGTATATAGGTACTTACTTATAGTAATTAAGTCTTCGAGAAATGTATTTTGCCAGCATCTACATAAAACTAGTCACAGCCAGGTCAGGTGGCATTTCCCAGGGCATTTAACCGTCTTAATGTCGCAATAGGAGGCTGCCGAAAGAATAAGGGAGGAGGATGAGCAGGCGGATCTTTGTCACAGACGGTGAAGAAGGGGTCGCAGGCGCCGCTTTGCCCATCTCCTTCCTATAATGTAGTTGGGCTTAGGGACCAGGGGACCCTCTCAGCGTGCCACACCTAGTGCCATTGGGTGTTCTGGTCCGAGGGACATCCTGCCTTGTCGATTTGCATGGAGGTGTTACGGCAGTCATACTATGGTTACGATCCTGTGGCACCTCATCTTGATGCGGAGGGACGTGGGAAGGTTTAGTAGGTAGTCTGGCGGTCGTTGTTGGCAACTTCTTCCATCGTAAGAAGCTTGTGTATAGTATCGGCCGTCAGGAGTCCACCCTTCGGTGACCTCCCCCGGGTGTATGTGAAAAATTAATCCCCCAGCGTTAACAAAAGAAAGGGCATGTGCCCGTCTGGATGGTTAATATCCCTTATCTAAAGTATGCTGCCTTGAACTGTATTCCGGCATCAGTTCCAGTCCTCCCCCTTCCAGAGACTAAAGTAGCTAACCACATTCTATTAAGAGAGCCGTCAGTCTGTCTCCGGTGTTCCAGTACCTAATAATATGAACAACAGTCTAAAACTGGAAACTGATGGCAAGATATGGTAAAATCCCAAATGACAATATCCCTAAAGGTGAAGGGCCTTCATCTGCGATAGTGTTGCAGATATAGGCCGTTTCATACCAATCTGGCGATGGGTTTAATGCGTTATTTAAGATGCGACAATGTTAATGACGTTAAATATAGACAGATGAACTTTAACGCAGATGAAGCCGTACCATAAGAGAATCGATGTCATTAACAATATCGCATCACAAATAACGCAATAAACCCTTGCCTACATTTGCGTTATGCTTTTATCAGTACGTTAATTTAAGCATTACAGCGCAGATCTAGCAGAGACATTAGTGTTAAGTCGGCGCCATATACAACTTCAAACATTTGAACACTTCTTAGACGACGAACAAGATAGACGAAAATTTTGTGGACACGGTGTGCCTTTATTATTTAAGTGATTGTAATTATTTATTATATGTACAAAATCTACCAAAACGTCCGAGGAGAATGTGCGACTGGATGCGCCCAACTGGACTTGCAGGATTGTGGCAGGCTACGCAAACATCTGAAGACGTTCCAACTTTGAACTCATTGCTGTGCGCTAAAAAACCAAATCCGCTTGGCAAATTGCAAATCTTTGTTCAAACTTTGAACACATATTCAAAGTCCCGTGCCACACATAACAATCAAAGAAGTGTTCAAATGTTTGAAGATATATCTAGCGTTTGACGCTTTGTACCAAACCAATTTGATCCAGCAGCCTTGTGTCCGTAGGATTGCGCTCGAATAGGAAGCATGCCGGCATACTAACTGCCGTTTAAACGTGACCGAACTTGAACTCATAGATATTGATTAGCCCATGTATTGCAGCGTGGCTTCGAATCAATTGGGTTCACAGTTGTCCTAAGGTAAACGCCCTTATGTCTTACATATTATATCTGGGTTTTGGACGTTGAAATTATTTCCGAGGTATGTATGGGGCATTTGGATAGATTGCTTTTTAGGGTTCATTAATAGGAAATCGACATGTCTGTATTATACGCCTTTGTATTTATATCGGAAATTACTATTACTAGTAGGCAGTAGGCAGTAGGAATACTAGTAAGTAGTAGTAAGAGCTTATGCCCAGGTACGATGTTCTATTTTTGTATTTTTATTTCATTTTGTACTGTTTCTTACTTTGCTATAATAATTTCAGCACATGAACGTCCCACTGCTAGGCTCGGGCTTCCCACTATTGGGAGGAGGGGGGGTATACCCGCCAAGCTTGTCCAAGGCGGCTTGGCAGATTTGACACATCGGTTATCTCGATGTGCAGGTTTCATAATGATGTTTTTCCTTCATCGTTGTTAGCACGTAGTAATTGTAACAATATGAACATTATGTCAAAAAAACTGCCTGAGTGGTGCATGCGTTCCGGCCAAGTTCGAACCCGCGCCCTTTGAGCTTGTGACGCGTGCGCTAGCCAATACGCTACCACGACTTCTTTTTTTACTAGATTAGGTTAATTATTAGATTCTAAGGTATTATAACCTAGACTTATACTGCACTAGTATAAATTCGGTCAAGAATTTTTTGAAAAGACAGAAACTTAGTAACTATATTATCATTAGGAATCGTGTATGTATGTGTGTGTTGTTACCAATGGGCTTGTTATCAGCATTTATTTTTTACATACTACTTTTTTTACTATAACTGATATGTATTAGACTGTAAGCTTCCTAAAATTAATAAAATAAAATAAATATTTATTTGCTTTATATGATTCTTCTCACTTACGTTATGTAGGTAAGTGAGAAGAATCATATATTTTTTTTATGTTTATATCATGTTATTATAACTAGTGTCTTCTTATAGGTTACCATTTGATTGTTATGGCGAAAAATTAGAAAGAATATGTGTTGTATCTATGTAGGTATAAATATACCGCAATGCGAAATCACGAAAAAAGAAAAAATGGCCGCCATACATGTTACAAAGGATTGAATTATTTCAGTGGATATGTGGCCCGTTCCTATATTTCACCAACCGTTCATTTGGCTTACTATCGGCTAATATTTGACATAATCTCCATAAAAGTAATGTCAAATGTCTACGAAATGTAAGGCAAGAGATTAAATAGTTGGCTATTGGTAGGAACCGGCCATTAGTCGCTTGTGGTATTGTTAGTCAGATAAGCCACAAAAAACATCTCCCGATCTCGTGTTTTTAAAATTAGTTTTTATAAAAATGTCAAATAAATCATAAATATCTGAATTGACAGTCCTAATACTACGATTACAAGGTTTTGGTACATGAAATAATTTTTATAAATATTTGCCCGTTTAGAATTCAAATTACGAATATGGGCACTCATCCATGAATGGGCAAACAAGCGTGGGTGTAAACAACGGTATCATAGCGTAGGTGCTAATCTGTACAAATTAGCGGTTATTAGCGCGTGTACGCTAATTCGCCAGCCGGTCCGCTCAATCAATAACCGTTCTCGCTCAAGGTGCCCCCGACCACGCCCACCGTGCGTACGTTCATTCACCGAACATATGTTTTTAATATTCAACGAGAAACTAAACACGCAATGTTAACCCATTAACGGTCCCTTGGCTAATAATTAAAAACCATTACGCGAATCAGGACCAAAACCGCAACAGGGCGCATCTTCTCAACTGGCGCGCATCCAACATACAATTCACTTATTATATTCTATGAGCGCGAGCTATAAACGTATTCCTGAACATATCACGTAGTCGACTACTAGCAATTTTAACCAATCAGGGTGCGACAATTCAACTTAATAGGTTAGGCCACGCCCAATCACGTAACCGCCTATTACGGGCCGTGTAACGACGCAGGCTTTTAAGTTGGCGATGACATCCGATCGATGGCCGTGCCTTTCTCGCCTGGCGGTGTGTCTCGCTCTCAGCGCCGACGGAGCCCAGCCTGGCCTGGCTTCACCGAGCCCGTTGTGTGCCGTAAGTGCGATAGAGTCGCGTTTGGCACGCGTGCTCCCGCTCAGTTGCACGTCCGAGGTCGAAGGAGGGGGACGTATGCAACTGTTTTCGATAATCGGCTGCGCGTTCCGTACGTGAAAATCGGACAGTACACTGCCAGTCACGTCCGCGTAAAAACGGATATATGCCCAGAATATTTATTAAGTGGGTGGCTGTGCGTGACTTTTCCCCTGTGAATAGCTAGCCCCGTAAATGATCGCCCAACGAAAATAGAACGGGCGTTTGTTTGATAACTGAAAACGTCTGCCTGAAATAACGGAATACCGCCCAGCGAACTGTGACTTGTGAATTTTGAGTGACGAAAAACTTTGGACAATTTTGTGATAGTGAAACATAGACTAAAGACTTTCATATAAAAATATATAATATATTCTATTCTGTTTACGAACGTGACAGTGAAGTTGAAATTTCAAAATGGAACTATATTAAACAAACACAAACGATTTTGATACTTGAAATACGGTCAAAATGTGTGAGCGAGCACGGGAACTTTCAGGAACTGTAAAATTGGACTAAGTTTTTTTTTGTATTCCAATAAGAAAGTGTTGTGAAAATGTTGCCATACCAAGCGGTAGCGATGGACTACGCAGTGGCCTCCGCTGGCTTTCATCATCACCAACGACCTGGCGGATTGCCTGGCGTGATGGGCCTGCCCGGGCCTGGCCCGGGACTCAACCCTGGCCTGAACCCGGCCTTCACCCATTCCTGGTTCGTACAGACAAGCCCGGATATCTGTCGGCAGCAACAAGCATCCAACCAATCGCATCTCGAACCTGGGCACGTTTCATTTTTCTTTATATTTTTTATTTATTATTTAGAAGATTTTTCTACAATATTTGATGACTTATTCACTTTCATCACTCAAAAAAAAAATCATTTACAATACTCATTTATACTAAAACTAAATATATTAATATTTCAACATTTAAAAATAAATTTAATTGTTTATAAGAATATTTAAAAAACAAGTGAAAAAGTTATTTAAATTGTAATTAAATTGTAAATGCAGTATGATCATTTCGCTTTATTTCCGTTTATGTGCTTCTTAATATGTGCTTCTAGAGGTATAAATGTCGTTAAATGTCGTATATTTATCAAGTATCTTATAACTTTAATCTTGAATGTGTATTTTTTAAGATTCACGGCCAAGTTTATGACGGAATCGTCAAGTTTTATGTTGAATAACTTAAATAATGAAATAAAATGACAACAGAGATAATAAAAAACGTTAAATGTCCACGCGCAAAGCGAAATTACAGTCGAAAATATTTCCTGATTCATATCTCGATGACATTGTTGTGCGGGTTTTTAAAGCGATTACTACTTTGACGTATGCCTTTATAAATTACTCCATACAGTATGTATGAATATGTAAGTGTTATATGTGGGAAGTAATAATACTTTGTGAAATAAAAACACAGTTAAGTCCTTTTGTAGGAGATATTAAGGGCCTTACTTATAATCGTTTCTTAAATTTAAAGAAACTGCTCAGCAACTGATTAGTGAAAATCTTACCCATAAACTCCTCTTTAGTCGAAAATTTTAGGTACAACCTACGTTAATCGTTCAAATTTCCTTTATGTGTGCTCCTTTTAGGTAAACAAGAGATAATACACGTTTATAAGTGAAAAAAAAAGATATTCATTGATTAGGGTATGATTCTGATTCTCTTACTTAAGAGATGGCTAATCGTTTCTTAGCGAGATTATTATAAGTAAAGCCGTAAATCACCACGACCATTACTAGTCCGGCTAGCTCAGTCGGTAGAGCATGAGATTCTTAATGTCAGGGTCTTGGGTTCGGGCCTCACGTTGGGCGCCACTTTTTTTATATAATGGAGAGACTCGCGTTTGACTGACATTGCGCCTGATGTTAGGCGGAAATGCAGTCTAAGCTGGAGCACGCTTAACTAGAAGATACCTGTTCGCGCGAGACTTGAAGACACCTAGATTGTATTCTTCAGGAAAGACAGACGACGGTAAAGAGTTCCACTCTTCAGCGGTGCGAATGACAAAACTGGAAGTATAGTGTCTTGTCCGCTTTGTTGGTATTTCCATCATATATCGTACCGCCACTATAGTAGTTAATTGTAAAAGATGTTAGAGATAAATTTGGATTTGTTTAACGATTAGAAAACGTCTTACACTATCGCAGACATAAGCCAAGTCTGTCTTACATGACATGACCATTTTAAATACGTAAATGTTGGTAGAGGTGGGCGCCGAAGAATGAAACCTCCGTGTTACACACATTATTATCCATAGCAGTCGTGGTAGCGTAATGGCTAGCGCTCGCGTCCCAAACTCAAAGGGCGCGGGTTCGATCCTGGCCGGAACGCATGCACCACTTAGTCAGTTTTCTGACCTAATGTGCATATTGTTACAATTACCACGTGCTAACAACGGTGAAGGAAAACATCGTGATGCAACCTGCACATCGAGATAACCTGCCAAGCCGCCTTGGACAAGTGTAGTGGGGTATATATACTGTCCGTTCCCTCTATAATGGGAGGCCCGAGCCCAGCAGTGGGACATTTACGGGCTGTTATTATTATATTATCCGTTGTGCGATTGTAGTAACAATTTGCAAATATATTCAAACAGATTAAGTATACGATAAGTGGTATTTTTACGTAGGTAAATATACATATATAAAACTTTACCCTAGTAAGTACGTTTACCATCATTTATTGTTGTGAAACGGATACATTTTTAACGACCTTGGAAACGTGTATCTTACCACATATAGATTTATGGCCGGTTCCTATATCTTACCGACCGTTCATTTGCCTTACTATCAGTTAAAATTTGACATAAGCTCCATAGAGGTAATGTCAAAATTCAATCGATGGTAAGGCAAGTGAATGAAAAGTAAGTATAGGAACCGACACATTAATTAATAAAGTTACTATACCCTTTCGTAGCATTCATTTTACTTTTGACAGCTGGTTGACGGATTAATTAGTGACCTCCTAATGCGTTACCGACTCGATTTGTTATAAAAATCGACTTAATTTATAAATAAGTTTTAACCAATTTAACTCATATATTTCTTTTTTCCTAAAACATTATATCGTGTAATAAATATACATTTCAATGAACATATTTTATATATATTAAATAAGCAAAATAAAACTTCACCTATAATAATTACGGTATTATTTTTCTTCAGAGTAGAACAATTTTTATTTTCAAATCGATTACTTTCGATTTATTGACGTATAGTGTCGATGGTTTGATCGTCTGTGCATTATATGACGCACAGAACACTATTACGTCACGCACAACAATAAAGTACGACAATTATGTCATATGTGTCATGTGAGCTTTACTGTCAAAATGTAACTTGATAGACGTGCAAACGTCAAAAGTAAAATAAACTCTTGGAAACAGTATAAGAAAATATTTTTTGCAATTTTTCAAGAACTACCATAGATAGATAGATAACACTTTATTGTACACCATTACAGAAAAACTTACGAACTAGTATTAGTCTAGTTGGGTACAAAGGGCGGTCTTATCGCTAAAAAGCGATCTCTTCCAGACAACCCGTGGCAAGAATTTTCTGATTAGGAGTGGCGACGGTGGTATACATAATTATTGTACGATTACTTACATTTTAATAATAAATATATAACTATACTATATATACAAATGATACACTATACACCTTCCATGATCAAATTGATCGTGTACTAGCAGAAGGTGATGTTAGGAGCCTTAAGAACAGACGAGCATGCATGACAAGAGTTATGAATGTGAAAGAAGCAAGTGAGGTGTGTAAGAATAAGCCTAAATGGCGCTCTGTTGTTCGTGCCTAATCCCACAAGGGAACTGGCGTGAAGTTATGTATGTATGTATGTATACACTATACTCCTACGTGCACTAGTTTAAGTACATGAATGGTGGATATGTTATTTTTTTGGTTTTTTTTTTTTTGTAATCTAATAGCACAAATGTGTATGGCATGTAATATAGGTGCACCTTCTTGGCGAATTTCATATATTATCCATAGATCGACACATACATACATACATAACTTCACGCCAATTCCCTTGCGGGGTAGGCACGAGCAACAGAGTGCCATTTAGGCTTATTCTTACACACCTCACTTGCCTCTTTGACATTCATAACTCTTGTCATGCAAGCTCGTCTGTTCTTAAGGCTCCTGACATCACCTTCTGCTAGTACACGATCAATTTGATCATGGAAGGTGTGTCGTCGCCTTCCACGACTTCTGCATCCATCCACTTTTGCATTGTATATCTGTTTAGTCATTCTTTCATCATGCATTCTTTCCACATGCCCTGCCATGCCACATGTCATAGATCGACACACATATGAAATTATGAAATTACAATGTTGAGATGGACGTGTGGTGTTACAAGAATGGATAAGACGACAAAGTGTATAAGAGGATCTTTGACAGTCGCACCCGTGACTGAAACATTGAGAGGAAGAAGATTAAGATGGTACGGGTATATAATGAGGAAGGATGTAAGTCACGTGACAAAAAGAATTTTAAACTGGAAGATTGATGCAAATGTAAAGGAAGAGCAAAAAAGAGATGGATGCATTGTGTGAAGGATGATATGTTGATTTGTGGAAGGAAGACATAAATTGTGCTAACCCCAAATAACTGGGAAAAGGTGAAAGAAAAGAGAGAGAAATCGACACAAATACGGACGTAAATGATGAAATTATAACTCACAGCTGCTGATGGAATCTCCATCAAAAAGTTTTTATTGAAGTGAAACTTCTTTAGAATCGCTGTGATTTGAAATTCGATAAAACAGACAAGCGATACTAAAAAGAGATAAACACGTAAATCTATAGGACTAAACCTGCGAGAGAATGAGATACGAGTTTTACATTGTGCAGCGCAGATTAGAGAGAAAATAAGACAGATGGTCAAACATAGGTCCAATTTGGACCGAAATAAAACTGATAATATTTTTTAGACTAAAACAGTGAAAATTTTAAAGTGATATTAAGAAGTTTATTTTGAATTTAATATTTTGACGGATCTAGGCTAAAGGAATTATATTTATATTAATAGAAGTTAGAGAAGAATTACCTGTGAGTATATTCTCTAAAGTTTCACTTCTTCACTCATTTATATTGTTTTCTACCCATAGCCCCCTCAAGACATAAATATAATACTGAGGCTAGATCACCGTCATCTATGGCTAAAGTGCGCAATGGTTACGCTTACTCGTTTGTTTTAATATTAAAATATTAACAGTCCGCTATGTTAGTAATGTGTAAAGAGGTGATGTACACTTGTTATATAGCCATTGAACCTCAGGAAATTGCATACCGAATGTGAGTGTATTAAATATTAAAACCGTAAACATTTTTAAACGAATATGAGCTTTTACTATAAACTACGATATCTTAAACAAGCGCAGACAGAATGACAGAACAAGTTACGTACTCAAATTAAGATCTGTATCGTGTCATGACGGCTGTTTCTTGCCCACTTGTGTGCTACGAACATAAAGAATTAAGTAATTTAATGCCTCTGTTGAAATTTAAAAATATATTAATACAGATATTTAAAAGAATTGTATCATTTCTTAAACGGATTACTTCATACCAGAATGACTGTTCAGAAAAAAATGTGTTCTTAAGCAGTTTATTTGCTCAGTACAATAAATCTATACAGATATTATAAATAGGATAGATTTGTATTTTTGTATGTTTGTAACGAATAATCTCGAAAACTACTGGATCGATTTCAAAAATTCTTTCACCGTTCGAAAGCTACGTTATCCCTGAGTAATATAGGTTATAGCTATTACTAGAAAAAATTACGGATCCCTACTAAAACTTCAATAATGTAACACAAGGTGTAAAGCTTTTTATGAAATTTTATGTGGTAAGGGGGCTACGGGATGGTTTAGATTCGCAATTAAACTCGGTAGGTGGCGCTGGAATCGGGTTATAGATTTTTATTGTTTCGGGACAGGGCAACGTCTGCCGGAACCGCTAGTAATTTAGAACATAAATTATTATAGGAGTGCTGGTTTAGCAACTACCGACTTTTGTTATCTTTTTTATGTTCCATCCAAACAATGTCTGGAAGAAATCGCCATGGGCGATAAGATCGCCGACGGTATATGAATAGTTCTTGATTTTATGTAGCATTTTTGTATAATAAAGAATAGATATTCTATTCTATTAAAGCTCACAGAAATTGGGCTAAAATAAAAGCTAAGTAACAAATGTTTTTTAAAGTAACACCGTGTAGATGACTGTTACTGCAATAAGAAAAGTTTAGGTTAATAGTTTGTTCTAAGGAGGAGGGGTTGATAATAATGGGAGACACATACATTGTATTTTTTTTGTTAACTCAGGGGGAATGTATTTTCTTGTGACACACACACACGGGTCTTGGATACAGAGGAAGACCAAAAGCGCCGCCTAATACCGCGCGATTCGTGTGCGTGTGGGACTGGCACCAAACGGCAAACCGGATCTCCTCCATTAAAAGAGGAGGCCGAACAAACTACGCACTAAACTTACCTGGGTTCCTATGAGACCATATATCTAGAATGCTAGGGATGTATAACGTAGTTAAACTCTTCTGACATCCTAGTGCGCCGATTTGGTACGAAACCCCGATTGGTGAAGAATGAACTAGGCGATTTTCATTCCAAGTATACATAATTCTTCTATAGTTATGAATTAAAAAACAAATAAAACATGCCCCAAGTTCGGCTTTTAACATTTGATTGTCCTTCGAAGAGTACACTCGTATTTTTTATAATGAGCTTTATATATAGTTTAAAGTATAATAATACTAAGTAAATTACCAAGTACTCTAAACAGGCAAGAATAATTGGAAACGTTTTTTTCTGCTAATTTGTTGAGTTCCCACGCCATTAGCGGTGACTAAGTTGTAATTGAGAAAGTTTTGCAGCTTTGCATATGTCTCTGGGCATAATTAAGACGTCAGTCAGTTTTACCGACAATTTGGCTAAGTCATCTTTTATGTGAAGCCGTGGTAGATTAGTGGTTGTACACAATATGTCCCTAACTCTAAGGCGCGGGTTCGAATTTTGGCTGGAAAGCATGCACCATTTAGGGACAAATTAAGTCACACGAATTTCATGATTTTTTGACCCCTCCCCTGTCCCTGTCACAGCTGGTCACATTCGTGAGACTTTCTCTTTAGTGTGACATCACATATTTTGAAATTTTACATCAAGTTTTAAATTAAAACAGCAGTTCCGTAGTTTAATTTCCATTTAAATTATTTTTTAATAATTTGTACTCTATTCCCATATGGATACAGTTGGGAATATTTTGTAGTCGTCCATTAATACTTCAAATTTCGTGTTATCTACTACGTCCGATTGCTGAAACACGCCGAAAATTTGTCTTCAAGAAAAACACGCCAATAAAAATGTCGTCATATTATTATATGTATTACCACATAGTTAAGCAACAAAATTATTTATTCACAAAATCACACCAGATTTACGAAATTTTGCACTTGAGTTGTTTGGTGACAATTTTTTTCTCAATACCCAAATATTGTATAATATAGTAGTGGCTTAGTGGTTAACGCGTTGTTGTCTTCTAATGACAGAAAGAATAATATAGGTATTTGAAAAAATAGAGACGTAGGTATATTGGTTACATGCGTCTTAAATACAGACAGGGGTTCGAATTCTGGCCGGGTGAAGAGAAATATCATTGAATCCTGCACATTGATATAATCGATGAAATAAAAGTGTTATATTGTAAAGCGATATTACCTATAGAAGACACATTTTTGTCACTTGGTTCCGAAACTATAATGAAGGATACACATTTGTCGTACTTTATTTATTGGTACCACCCACTTAGTGATGTGTTACGCAAAACGAATAACCACAGACTACCGAAAATCGGGTTTGAAATCAAATAAATCGGACATATAAAAATTTACATTCAGGTAACTTAGGTAATATTCTTTTTTGTTTTATAATCAGACCATACAGCATAATCATGCCACTCTCGATTCCAAGTTCTATAATAATAATAATCAAATAGCTTCATAACCATTGCACACTACCTCACCGTATTAAGTTGTAAAAATTGTTTTCCTAGATTTGACAGTGCATTGTGTCACTAAGGGCGCGTTCCTTTAGTATCTTCATCCATGCAGGAACGGAGAAAGAATACAATTTCCTGCGGCCGGGCGGCCTGTCGTAAGAGGCGACAAAACAACCCACAGCCAGGTGGTAGGGCATTTGCCCGACTGGCTGGCTACCACGCCTGGTCTAAAGTATGTTGCCATAACAACCTTGCGTTGTGTTCCGGCATTAGTGATCAGGTTCCAGTCTCCCTTAAGAGAGCAGCAGCGCATTTGTGGCACCTTTGGTGTTGCAAATATCCATAGGCGATGGTAACCGCTTTCCATCAAGTGGGCCGTTTGCCTGTTTGCTGAACTCCTACAATAAAAATAACAAACATTCTCGAAACATGGCCAGAAACGACGATATGCCTTTTACAACCGCACCGCTCGCCAGCGACGGGATATTCCCCCCATTTTCTTGGGTTCCCACGTTCAACTACGCAATTGTTCTCTAGAACTTTGTTATAAAATTTCTTAGAGGTCGGCAACGCGTTGGCGACACCCTTGGTATTGAAAACGTCCTTAGGCAACGGTAACCACTTTGCATCAGGTAAACCGTCTGCCTGTTTGCCTGCTTCAGGCAATAAAAAAAAAGTGAAACTAATTCTAACTTTTCTCGTCGTACTGCGAGAATGTACAGCGTCTATAACAAATTTATTGTAAGCATATATTTAAAAAATTATGAATATCAAGTAAAGAAACACGTCGAAACCTTTTTTACAAAGCGATTGCATCCGAATTTATAGAATAGACCTATTTGAAAAATAAAAACTAATTTGACCGCAGAACGGTGACCCAAAGAACCGTAATTTCTCGATCTCGGAGCAACCGCAAATAACTATAAATCGGAATAACATGTTATTGAAATGTTATTTTTACTTTCTTTTTTACATTTTTCTTATTCGGAGTTCAAGATATTTTGGTTTACAGCATGGTGTGTTATAAAATTTTGTTTCTATGACATTTGTTTGTTTGAAGAACAATCTATATTTTCTAATTTTATAAACTTGGCTCACTACTTTTAATTATCACACTCAACTATGCGTAGATTCTCAAGCTCATTTATTCCGCGTATAATAACTACTTGGAAGAAACTTAGACATACGATATAAGATACTTATGTATATCACACAAACAAAACACGATGAGTAAACCAACATTTTACTGATGAAGAAAAATACTAGCGACGGGTCGTTGGGACCATAAAGAACCTATGCATTTATTGCATTTATAAATTATATTGTTTCTCTACAATACGTATCTAAGTCAAAATATTTATACAAAAATTCACGCGCATATATAGATATATAGAAGATGGATTATTTTACTTTAGTGTCTGTGACAGGTAAGATCTTTTAAGTCAGAAATACGCAAGTTCTTGTTAAACAGCGAGCGTGTAAAACAGGTTCTTATCGTCAAATTAAGTATAACAATTACTCGGTACATATATCACTCTAATTATTTTTGAACATATTTTGGGACTGAATCAGTCATAAATTGAAAGTTTGAACAAGTTTCTTGTTACCAACATGAATACCACGCGCCTTCTTTACTATTTTTACACGAGATACGTTACCAACTCAACAACAACCAAACTGTATGAGCATAGTGTTTAAATGATTAAATATATATTAATATATTTTATCCGTGCACGAACGGAGAAAGAATACAATTTCCTGCGGCCGGGCGGCTTGTCGTAAGAGGCGACAAAACAACCCACAGCCAGGTGGTAGGGCATTTGCCCGACTGGATGGCTACCACCCCTGGTCTAGAGTATGCCGCCATAACAACCGTGAGTTGTGTTCCGGCATTAGTGACCAGGTTCCAGTCTCCCTTAAGAGAGCAACAGCGCATTTGTAGCAACTTTGGTGTTGCAAATGTCCATAGGCGATGGTAACCGCTTTCCATCAAGTGGGCCGTCTGCCTGTCTGCTTATCTCCTGCAATAAAAAAAATATATATTACTTTATGCTATGAGGGAAGGTTGTAAATAAAATCACTGACATAGTTTATGGTGCCAACCTGTGCGCTCTGAAAAAAAGAATGGAGGAATAAGAACGATCGCTGTACGCACGGTCTACTGCCGCCTCGCAGCTAAGTGTTGATGTAAGAAATAAGCTGAAGCTTTATGTTTACTTTACTTGTTTGTTCTCAGTTTTAAAATGTAATAACTTATTTTTTTTAGGATAAAATATAACTATCTTCCGTTTTCACTTACGATGACGTCGTCTTATTAAATAAACTATTTTCACCGTTTCACCTTATAGAAGTAACCATAAACAACCAGCAAGTGTGAACCAGCTATTTTTTTTTTCAATTTTTTGGCTGACTTGGTTGTTACTTATTATAATAAATTACAAGCCGAAGAATGATAAGCCAACATGTTACATTATACACGCTCTTTATTTTCCAATCAAAACATTTTTAAACGGATGTGGTTTAGTTTTTTTAGATTACTCCTTAAAGTAAGAATACTCCTTCGGCACTTTTTTCTTTCCTTCAGATATTTTGATGAAGTGTGAAAGGGTTCCTTGTCTTTTGATTGAGTCAAAGCCACTTTTTGTCGTCAACACAAAGGCGTTGAAATAGCTTGTATGATTGGAATTTGATTTTTTTGATATTTAAAAATCTCTGTCGATGGAACAAGTTGTAATAAAATAAAAATCAAAAGGACCAAAATGTGTATGTCGTTATT
Source organism: Dendrolimus kikuchii (assembly GCA_019925095.2). Lineage (NCBI taxonomy): Eukaryota > Metazoa > Arthropoda > Insecta > Lepidoptera > Lasiocampidae > Dendrolimus > Dendrolimus kikuchii. Next base: position 13,798,723 of record CM034408.1, read on the forward strand.
AAAATTAATAACAATTTAAATATAGAATTTTGTTCGTTTTCCATTACACTTAAAATTGCTCTCTTTAGGGCCGGTTTATCAATCATCAGATAAAAGTTATCAGTGGAATAAATCATAACGTACCTGAATTTAACAGTGAAACAACACAATAGTTTTATTCACGCAACTTATTTTTATTATTTCTCTGTTTTATTTTATTACACGAATAACTTTTATCTGGTCATTAAAAAATCGGCCCTTATGAAATGGATGAAAGTCATGTTTCATCCAAAACGAATAGAACGGTAATCAATTTTTTTTTGTTCATATTTTTATATTTGTTTTATGTTTTATTTTATTTTTGTTTTTGTATTATCATAATTATTTTATAGTCATTTTGGCTATCATAATGTTTCCCAGCATGATTACTACCTCATGTGTTCCATTACTACTCTCTCTTTTCTTTCACCAGATCCCAATTAGTTGAGGTCGGCACAATACGTCTTTTTCTTCTCCTCTATTCTGACATACATCTTCTGTCACACCACAAATCATCATATCATCCTTCACACAATCCATCCAATTCTTTTTGTCTCATGACTTTCATCCCTTCTCATTACATGCCCATACCACCTTAATCTTCTTCCTCTCAATTTTTCAGTCACGGGTGCAATTTTCAAAGATCCCCTTATGTAATCATTTCTCACCTTATCCATTCTTGTAACACCACACATCCATCTCAACATTCTCATCTCAGCTGAGTGGAGACGTTTGTGGTTTATCACTTTAGTGGCCCAATGTCTAAATATGTCTCATAGTTACATTACTACTATCTACCACTTTATGAATTTCATGATTCGTTCACAATTTATCGTCAATTTAAAATTTGACTAATTAAATTATAAACTGGTGCTGGTACCTACGCTCACGTATGGAAGCGAGAGTTGGGTATGGAACAGAGAGCATGAAAGTAGAGTAAACGCGGTCGAGATGCGAGCACTGCGCAAAATCTGTGGAGTGACGCTCGCGGACCGCGTTCGTAATACCGAAGTAAGAAAGAGAGTTGGTCTGAAAGAGAGTGTCGGGGTGAAGGTAAGGAAAGGAATGCTCCGGTGGTTCGGGCATGTGGAAAGAATGCATGATGAAAGAATGACTAAACAGATATACAATGCAAAAGTGGATGGATGCAGAAGTCGTGGAAGGCCACGACACACCTTCCATGATCAAATTGATCGTGTACTAGCAGAAGGTGATGTCAGGAGCCTTAATAACAGACGAGCGTGCATGACAAGAGTTATGAATGTGAAAGAAGCAAGTGAGGTGTGTAAGAATAAGCCTAAATGGCGCTCTGTTGTTCGTGCCTACCCCGCAAGGGAACTGGCGTGAGGCTATGTATGTATGTAAATTATAAACTAAGAAATGAACCGTCTCGTTTATTTTAAGGCAATTGTAGTAATTGGCATGTCTGTTATGTCAGTTTGTCAACTGCTGTGTAATCATAAACTTGAATGTGCATACGCAACTCTAAACCTGATTGTGGAGCCTTGACAAGTTTGCAAGTCACTTTGGTTGAACGTAGATTAACATTAATCTAATAAATACTCCGTGACAATGTTATGTGCTCATTTTTTTATGTTACGTACGTAATATATTTCACTAGACCTTTACAAGCGTAATCTTGGAAACTTGTCCGTCGGAAAATATCCGATCTTCCAGAATAAAAAGAGTACCTGTACAGATATGCAGGTACTGAATTTTATAATAATTTTCGGCGTATCACCACTCATACAATGCCACTTGATGTGAATGAAAACACGGCGAGTGAGGGATGCACAGTAAAGGTCGCGCCACGTAAAAAGAACGCTGAACGGTAGTGGAGGGGATGTGTCTGCGCAGGTGTACAGTCGTATCCTAAAGTACTAGGGTAATGTTTTATGAGTAATTGTTTTATTGTAAAATTAGGCCCTTTACTAGCTACTTAGTACTTTGGAATTGGCTGAAATTCCCGTCTCGCCCCCTTCATACCACCAATTTGATCGGTTAAACGCTCACTGCGCAGGTTCAGAGCCAGCGTTCTTTTTTTTCATTGCAGGAGATCGGCACACAGGCAGACGGCCCACTTAATGGAAAGCGGTTACCATCGCCTATGGACATTTGCAACACCAAAATTGCTACAAATGCGCTGCTGCTCTCTTAAGGGAGACTGGAAGCTGGTCACTAATGCCGGAACACAACTCAAGGTTGTTATGGCGACATACTTTAGACCAGGGGTGGTAGCCATCCAGTCGAGCAAATGCCCTACCACCTGTCTGTGGGTTGTTAAGTCGCCTCTTACGACAGACCGCCCGGCCGCAGGAAATTGTATTCTTTCTCCGTTCCTGCACGTTCTTTTTACGTGGCGCGAACTATATCCATTTATTTACCAAAGGATAAATAATATGATAGTAATCGAGTGCGTGACATGGTGTTCGGCGGTGCACACTGAGTCGTGTCATGCGAATTACCGCGACCACGCTTTTTTACCGAAATGAAATTCGATTGAAGATTTTGTATTCGCCACGTTAGGATGATAATAATACCACCGTGGTAACCCTACTGATCGAGACATAGGTCGCTGGTTCAAATCCCGCTCGAAGGACTCACCAAAACTTGTAAGGAAAGGGTTTAAATTGCATCACAAGAGATATTTCTACGCCCATTTCTACATTCAAAGACTTGATCACTGATCACCATTAATAAAATTGGTTGCAGTAAATGGAATTTTATTATTATTCGCATGTAATTTATATTATTATAATCTATTTAATAATGTATATCTATATCAGTTTTTATTATGTTTTCGTAAATTATATTGAATTACGATTGAATTAGTTTTAATTTAGTTAAACCTACCAAATATTATTTAATTTTTCTTGTATTGTCTCCTCGGAGACCGGGTTGCCTGGGAGAGATCGCTATAAGTGATAAGGCCGCCCATTGTTCTAATGGAAATGTATTCATATTAAATACGTAGGTTTAAATTATGATGAACAATAAAGAGTTTTCATTCACTTCATATTTAATCATTTATTTAAAATTTACACCATTTTAGTACAAATATATGACAAAGTCAATATCGATATTGACATTTTCACGTATTTGAAAAACGAACGATCAGTTTTCGGTGTTCCCAAGAGCTATGATCACCCGAGTGGGGAAACCCACTTAAACCCTCGGCTTCGCTTTATGCCAGTATGTGAAAGCGGAAGCAATACCAACTCCGCGTGCCCTGGCAGACGCGGGCCTCGAGAGCTACGTCCATTACAGGGGGAACCTCCGCGACCACGCTAAGAATTCCACTTCATCGAAATGTTCGACACGCTTCGAAAAGCGGTTTATTGTCATCTCCACGTACCCATTTACGTTGCATGGACCGACGCGCTTGGCACTTCACACTTCGCATATTTTATATTTTTTGTGTACAATACACAGCTAATGCCTCACCTGATGGTAAGCGGTTACATTTGCAACACCATCTACCGTTATTACATTCTTTACACTTCAAAAACACGATTAAAAACTTGCGACAAAAAAAGCAATATCAAATAACCAAGTTAATATTATAAGTATCAACTATTATCTATCTACACTTTAGATTGGTCCAGTGATATTATAACAAACTTAAATTCGCACATCTAGAATATGAATTTGATACAAATTTAGACTTTAATCCGTTGCAATAATGATTTCTAGATTGATATCTATCGGCAAATATGTTTGTGTTGGATTCAAAAAGCCCTTTCTGTATGTACGGATCTATTACAAATTGTCTTGTTGTTATTTTTTTATTATTATATACAGGATGCTGTCAAGAACATTTTGTTTTCTAAATATGTAAAACTGTCTTCCGAATTCAGAACGAGTCATAATACCATAGAAAAGTAATTACAATTACGGACGTAGGTGCCACAACTTATACTATAAATACTTAAATTAATTTCATATAAAATAACACGCACTAAAATACAATACTATAACCTTTTTTTTAAATACGATATTAAAAATAATTTTAATATCTGTTTAAACAATAATTAATACGTCATTTAGCTCGTTTAAGGAGGCTTCGGAGTTTTGTAAGACGATAAGAAATATCTCAGTTGACTTGAATGCCAACTCCCCTATTGCCCATTGATAAAATATGTTTAACTGAATCGGTCAAGTATTTGACGGACTAATCATCGGACCAGCCATATTGCAAGATTCCAAGGAGTCGACGAACGTTTGTATTTTTTTTGTAATTTTGCTACTAAACATTTAATCGAAATACTAATTATCGAATATGCGATCAGTGAAAGTTCCGATAGCCTACTTCCCTCTGCCCATATCCCTTGTGCTAGTCCCATATTCCATCCTCTATCCCATTCCTCCTGTCTGATCCTTCTGTCTCATCATCCTATCCGATCCTCTTTCTCCCATCGTAAGGGTGACAAAGCGTTAGCTTCGCCCCTAGCCTTGCATACATCTATAGGCGACGGTAACACATTCCTAGTGCTGGGCCGTCCTATATGAATACATTGAATACCCTGTTTTCAATCATTCATTCATTTCCTCTACATATCGACCATTACTGATAAAATCTTATTCAAATTAGTTTTCTTTGGAAGTATTTTTTAAGGTCTACCATTTTGATTTTTATTAGAATTTTTTGTTTCATATCCGCCCCAAGCCCTAATTAATCAATTAGCGTTTCACGATTTTACTACATCTTTATAAATTACATATTCCTGTCAAATTTCATTAATACCTACAAACACAATAGTTTCTAAGATATATTAGATACTGTAATAACTGAAAAACATAATACTGTCTGGAATCTTAAAAAACGAGAAAATATTACACGTGGCGCCATCTAGTCACGTAGAATTTATAAGCTTGTCAGAATAACGTTTTTCAATAGACAATTGTGAATCCTAGTACTATCTGCCATAAAATGGTAAAGTCTTGCGCGTGCGCATATGAAACATCCTGTATAACCCAGTAGCCGACCTCAATCAGCTACCTAACGCTGCGTCACTGCAATTCGTCACACCCTCTATCCATTCTAGTTTTTATACCAACCCAGAGCACTACTATAACACGGATGAAATCTTCAATAATATATTGGAAAGTCCGAACCAACTTCAAAATAACAGATATTTACAAATTATACAAAAAGAGGTCAAGTACAAGTTCACGAACTATGAAGGTTTCCGTAGAGGTATGATATATCTACTGTTTCCTGTTCTCACTGTTTCCGTCACTTATCTGCGGAACAATAAAAAGGCGGATAATTAAAAATACCCCAAATCTCAAAAAATATATCGGTTATTACTCAAAAATTTCTTTAAAATATTTTTGCAGCTCTATAGTTTTTTTTTAAATTTTCCACTTCGTAATTCAATGCGTTGATTATGCTAAAATTAAGAGAGGGCGGGGATGATATTTATGATTTTGGAACCTAATATCCTCTCCACCTATCAACAACGAAGAGGTCATCTTCATGATTGCCCAACATTAGTGCGAAGACTGAAAAGAACTAAGAAATTTGAGTTAGTGTAGTATATAGTGAAAAATAAAAACAGTACCTAGGCGATGTTCAGGACAAGAAAACATGCGAATGAGCCAAACAGTCATTAAGTAAAGTGCCAATAGGCATATTGTTAAACATAATTTATTTTGTAGAATATCAGGTCATACTTATATTATTTATTAGCCTCGATAGCCGAGATCGTTAAGTGAATTAAAAAAAAATATAGTCGTAGGACTGCACGTTAGAAGTGAAAACTTACAATTATGTACATTGAAAATGTTCAACCTACGTGATGATACGCTGAGAATACCTGGTAATCTTGAGAAGACTATATTTAAACTGCATTCTACTGTCTGACTTACAAAGTACCACAAACTAAAACCATAAGTTTCATACGACTACCAAGTCAACATTGAAATTATTGTTTTGCTATTTACTACTCTGCTAGAGATATAATTATTTTAATATCCTCTACAAAAGAAAAAAAACCGTTTCATCCCTCTATTACATATACGGCGGACAAATGTAATTTGTACTGATTTTTAAATTTTACTACTACACTATCATGTAGCGCACTGTAGACTTCACCTTGCTATCACACATGTATCCAAATGCAGGAAGGACAGTGCCATGCAAAACGACTGACAAAGGTACCTTAAAGAGAGGAATAATATATTTAACTTAAAGTCATATTACAAATTTCGTCGAATTATTGCGTCTCATATTACTAATTAAATTCTCTTTTTTTAAATTTCTTTATATTTTATATGTTTGAAACTTAATGGCTATTAAAGCCTTCTTATTATTGTTACTTTTTATACTCGAATACTGATACAATAAATATCTGTTACTAATACTAGTTCCTCTACAATACTCTATATTAACTAATCCCTCAACAAAGAATTAGTAAGATTTATTAACAATATTTATTAAAACAAGCCATTAGGTGTAAACTAATACAATAAAAGAAAATTTAACTGTTAAACATTAATATTATATTGTTCTTATAATAAGTCGTGGTAGCGTAATGGCTAACGCACGCGTCCCGAATTCAAAGGGCGCGGGTTCGATCCTGGCCGGATCGCATGCACCACTTGTCAGTTTTCTGATCTAATGTGCATATTGTTACAATTACCACGTGCTTGCAACGGTGAAGGAAAACATCGTGATGCAACCTGCACATCGAGATAACCGATGTGTCAAACCTGCCAAACCGCCTTGGACAAGCGTGGCGGGTATACAGTCCGTACCCCCCTATAATGGGAAGCCTGAGCCCAGCAGTGGGACATTTATGGGCTGATATTATTGTTATTATTGCTTTTCTTCTTTAAATTAATTATATTATAATTTTTGATACTACAACATATCAAATTGCATGTAGTGTTTGCCTTTAACTTCTATAAATAATTACTGCATTTGTCATGTCTTTTTGTAAAGCTATGTACATCCTTGGTATTAGTGCAAGTAATTGTTGGTGAACCAAATAAATAAAATAAAAGTAAAAGCCAGCAATACGTAATAATATATGGGCAATCCAAAAGCGGCTCCGCAAAAGACAGGAAACAAGAAGTAAATCGAAACGATTTTAATACTTTCGTCACCATTAAACCCTATAATAACGTAAAATAAAAATCGATTACTAAGAAACAGAAACTATTATCCATCATTAGAGAATCGAATAAGAATCGATTTTCCAAAAAAAAGTTCTCAATCGATTCGTCTGCGGTTTCCAATTTGAACTTTTTATTGCGGATTGTTTTTTTGAAGTAATTTTTAAATTGATGCAAGGTGAACTAATAGAATGAAATGTTAGTGCTTTTTAAGAATTCGTTGATATCGATTGATCGGTTTAAAATAAAACTAAGAAAAAATAATTTTTAAAATCACGAGTTTTATAGCAAACGCATTTAATTAAAATATCAGATGATTTTTTCTCAACATCATTTTCTTAAATATTTTTTATTGTGGTATAAATACCACGAAGTGACTTTTAATGTGAAGTACTACCATAAGATTGATTTTTAAAATACATTTTTATTGAAAAACGTTACTCTTTCGTTGCCTATTCGAGACAAACATTCAGACAGAATGGCAGATGAAAATTCTATAAACAATAACTTACGATTAGGCATCGTATTAACAATAGTTTTCACTTAAATTTTGTTATTTATTTCGTATTATTAAGTATCGTGTTATTTTTTGGTATCGATTTTTATAAGTACCAGGTTTCTATCTTACAATTTCTACATTACCTTTGGTAAAGAAATTGACAGTACGACATTCGTACGTCCCAGAATGCTGTGTTGTAAACCAGTGCCAGACACTTGTAGTAGTAGTAGTTGTATTCGCCACAAAGGCAGGCAAAGGAATCTAGTCCATACAGCCAATTCTGATGTTTAAGTCTTCGTATAATAGTCGCGCAGTTGTATTGTAGGCTACAACTAACGCCATTCAACGGAGTTCTTGTGAAAACTCAAAAGGCCACATTTGACTATACAGTTCACATTTCTCACAAAACACATAATTACTCCTCAAAAACTAACAATATCCTACAACTATTGTTCATTTTAGAGTAATTTTACACATTTTTAGAAAATAAAACTGCACAGCACAACGTCTCCTTTCAGTTCCCGCCAAAAACTCACAGACACTTGTTGTTTGACATTTGCTGAATTGCAACCCATTTGGGACGCTTTTCGTTAGTAGCTCACAACGCCCAAAATGCTCCGTCGAACCATATCAAGAGGTGGGTCGAAGGGGGGTTGACAACAAAGCATTAATTCTCTCTATCTCTTGACATTGGAAAAGGCACGATTTTCAAATCAACCAATGACATTTGTGTATTTCGTCGTTTATAACATCAATGCTTCATAATCCGTTCCACTAGAGCTTATGGTTGTAACGTGCGCAAGCAAGTGGAACGGAAAAAATCGCGGTCGTGAACGTGGTCGTTGTGAGTCTCTTGTGGAACGTAGCCTTGGTAATATCACAAGACATATTGTTTGGCATTAATATAACAACCTCTTTTCATTAATTAGGTCTAATGTTTCGTAATGTGTGTTTTTTACTAATAAATATTTTTCTCTTCCTTCTCCCTTTCTTCTTATATTAATTCTATTGAATTTCAAATTGTAACCAGTAGGTAGTCAAATTATTGAATAGTGAGATATAGAAGTTCGCTGTTAGGGCGAGGCCACAACAAATCAGACAACACAGCAAAAATTTACAATGTCGCAAACGCATTGTGGAAGTTCTCTTCTTAGTTTGTTATGCGTCTTAATGCAATAAAGAAATATCACACGCCTAGTGCGATCCATATTTCATTACAAACGGAAGTGATGATCAGCGTCTATTCATATGATATGGTATGCAATTAAGTTTTTGGGTTCTATTATTATATCGCGTTGCGGTGCGACGTCGCTTTTGAAATGCAATGTCAAGCCGCAGTGTTGTAGCCTAGCCTTTAGGGGCAAAACATAAAAGTTCGAATCGATGCGATTGCGCGATACGACGCGAATTGCTGTGATGCGATTCCGTGCGGCAACGCATTTCCTTTCCACGACTCGGGCGACCATTCCTTCGACGATGGTCAACCATACTGAACGTATTTTGTAAACTTGGTAATGAAATAGATAAAAGAGTTGTGCATTGCTGTTATTGATAAGATGATATAATTAACAAAAAGAATCAATTCGCAAGCTCTTGCTTTGCATCAACCGAAGTCGTAGATTTGTACGAAGCAATGCCGCATCGCAGTTTTGTGTTCTGGCTCTTATTCAGTCCCACATCAACGAATAGGCGTAAACTGAAGAATGTCAATATAGAGTGTATCATCTGGATTCTTAGAGGTCGTTCAAGGAACCCTTCCGTATCCAACCCTAAAGAAAGGAATTAAAACAACAGGGGTCAGCACAAAAGTCCGTTGATGAGGTAAAGGGGGATATAATAGATCATTTTCGGGACACTTGTCCGGTTAATCCGGGCTAGTCGAGCTTTCGTGATCGATTGTCCTCTCCCTATATCATGCTTGGATTCTTATTGGAATGTCTATTAAAGTTGGAATTTTGCAACTACACAGAATCATAGAGAAAGAATAGTACACACGAGAATCTCCCAGTAAAACTTCAAGGGGTTCCTTAATTCTTCATAATTTTTTTTTATCTCCCTTATGTTTTTAAGTATTTAAAATAATATTTTTTCAAATGAATTTAGTTGTAAATTTTTCGTTGATACTATTTTTGAATTTGATATTGTTACAAGTTGGGCCATCTGCATACCTGTGGACAAAGCACATTTATTACCTGCCGCGGCGTTTGAGCTAATAACATTGAAACTTTTTGTGACTATCTCTTCTTTTGTTTACTTTGTGTTTAAAATATACACATACACATACATAACTTCACGCCAGTTCCCTTGCGGGGTAGGCACGAATAACAGAGCGCCATTTAGGCCCATTCTTACACACCTCACTTGATTCTTTGACATTCATAACTCTTGTCATGCACACTCGTCTATTCTTAAGGCTCCTGACATCACCCTCCACTAGTACACGATCAATTTGATCATGGAAGGTGTGTCGTGGCCTTCCACGACTTCTGCATCCATCCACTTTTGCATTGTATATCTGTTTAGTCATTCTTTCATCATGCATTCTTTCCACATGCCCGAACCACCGGAGCATTCCTTCCTTACCTTCACCCCGACACTCTCTTTTAAACCAACTTTCTTTCTTACTTCGATATTACGAACGCGGTCCGCGAGCGTCACTCCGCAGATTTTGCGCAGTGTTCGCATCTCGACCGCGTTTACTCTACTTTCATGCTCTCTCTTCCATACCCAACTCTCGCTTCCATACGTGAGCGTAGGTACCATAGGTGTTTAAAATATGTAATTAGAAAACAGCCTATTGTGTATTGTACTCGTTTATGGCCGTTCGCAGGCATAATTACGCAGGTGTGCGGATTACGTTTTCTGGGAAATTGCGTCAACATATTGCATCGGTGCATTATAAAGCAATGGCCCAATGCACAGATCGACAGTCTAGCGAGAACCACGATCAAGGCGAGACTTGTGTACATTCGATAACCTATTTAGTGACGGACTTTGCGCATGTTATTGAATCGCGCATTACGTTTGAACTGACTGTGTTCAGTTATATTTGTACCTGTGTTATACGTGTTTGTATAGTTCTAATAAATTCTATAGTAATTCCAACGACATTTTTATTTCGAGTCGCGCAATCGTAACAATATTATAACTTTTTCATCAAAAGTTATACGGGGAGGAGTAACTTTTTACAACTTTAAAATCGTGTTTCTTACTACTACTAAATAAAATTAATGGTCGCCTAGTGGTCGAAATTCGATCATAATTAATTTAAATTATAATTTTGAACATTATTAAGGTTCTGTTGTCAAAGACTATATACTTCTATAATCACAGATTTCGCCAAGGCTACACTGTTAATTTGACTTTAACAATAAACAAAAGAGTATATATGCGCGTGTGTGTCAAATACATGGTAATGTGTGTAATGTCTTTCTTTATTGATTCAATGTATTTTATGCATAATTTTGAAAAATATTACACTCCTCTATATAAACTATAAGTGTGCGAAATTTCATACTCCTCCGTCCGCGCAATTTGCGTAAAAATGGGTACAAAGTGTTTGTTTCACGTATTAATATAATGATAAATCGAGCAAGTGTGAGTCGGACTATGCTCACTGAAGAGTTCCGTAGATGTTGACGGTTTTCGTCATTTAATAACATAACTCTAATAAACATTTGTATATGTATGTATGTAAACATTTGATCGGAAATACCTCATATTTCTAAAACTACTCAACTAATACTGCTCAAACCAACTACTGTACGTACGTACGCCGTTGGCTTAGTGACCCAAAATGTGTTCTGGCCTTCGAGACACCAATACACCACCTTTCTCTATCCTGTAATTACAGTTTCTTGCCCATTACAGGCTTGAAGTTTACATAAGTCGATCTCCTCTCTATCCATCCAGCGATATTTGACATGACCGACCGGACATCGATCATCAAATTTTTAAACTCTGCCAGCTTCAATTTTTCAGAATTTGCTACTTCCTACTTCAAAAGTAACGCAACTATAGTGCTTTTTACCACTTTCATAGCCAATTTTCTTCCCATCTATTTATTTAAATTGAAAAGTCATCAAGAAACGTTTTATGATTTCTTCATACTCCGAAGGACTAATGAAATTTTGCAATCTTGCATCTACAACATGTATATAAAACATATGTATAACAAAATTTCCAAAAAAAAAGAGTTTGAATATATATAAGTATAGGTTACAATTCTGATTTATGAAATAAATAAAAAAAAGTCTTGCACCTACTACCAAAAGTATAAAAGAACAATGAGTTACTTGAAATAGTTCTGCAAAATACGAGAAAAATTCTTCCAGTAAGCCCGGGGCGCAATCAGCCGTCCCTTCAGTCGATTATTGCAAATAACTATTATTTGGCTCGCCTTTCAATTGGCTGCGAATGCAGCCCCGGCCTTTCTTTGTATTGCTAATTTTGGCAAGCTAGTTTCCTATTTGTTCTGACGTGTTGACTGTTCTATTCTTTCTTATCATTGGATTTGCGAAATTGTTTCTCGCTCTGGAATAATTTGCCGGCGTCTGTTTTTCCTGGCAAGTACAATCTAGGAATTTACAAGGCACGAGTGAATTGGTTCTAGGTAAGCGTGCTCCATGCTAGACTGCGTCGTCACTCAATACCAGGTGAGACAGTGATCAAACGCGAACCTATTCTACAATTTAAAAAAAAAACTTGTTTAAAACATTTTACATTTTTTTTAAAGTAATTGGTAGACAAACAAAGGGATCCAATTTCAAAAGGATTTACTCAAACGAATTTTCACTGGAGTATATTTTTTTAACATAATCATTGACTGCGTTATTTTTAACGCTATAAACAAGATGTATTTGGCCACAGTTATTAACATTAACATTATCCCAGATGGATAAGGGACGTCAATATAATAAACAGGTTAAGACTTAAGTTCGCTCAAATTTTGCATGTAGAGAGAATGGATGAAAAGAGACTGACAAAACAAGGGTATGACAACAGTGTGGATGGTAGGTAGGTAGTTAGTGCTGGTAGACCACGATCAAATCGCAAATTTCTGATATGTCCATGTAAAATGCACCTATAATAAACGTGTATGTATGAAAAAATTAATGAATGTAGATGAAGCGTTTCTGTCTACCTCTAAATAGGCTTAATAATATGTATGTAATTTTTTTATTCTTGCGTAATAACTAAAATCCCCCAAAGCAAAAACACCACCATAGTTATCGAAAAACAACATAAACTATTTATTTATCATCATAAAAGGGTGGGAATATCGTATCGAATCGGCGTATCTTATTAACGCAAACATTTGTCCGTCTGACATCGAAAAACCGCTTTCATATGAGCCAGGCAAATCCCTATTTTATTCATCCTAGTAAATCCCTAACTATTGCATTTATGAATGAAACAATTTTCCAGTTTCGGAGCTGTTTTGGCAGGCAATTTGCTAGCATACTCGACATCATTAGTCATGTGCGTATCGACGCTTCTTGCGTATTGGTCATTTTTTGTCCGCATATTGCGTTTTGTATTAACACAGGGGGGGTTGGTAGTTGTCGATATCTTTGTATAAAATTTTCTCGTCATCATTATATGGATACGTGAAACAAAAACTTTGTACCCCTTTTTATGAAAATTGCGCGGACGGAGGAGTATGAAATTTCGCATACTTATAGTTTATATAGAAAATGAGTGCAGAATGCTAATTAAAAAAAAAATGCATAAAAATAGTACATTATGGTACTAGTGTGTAACATTGGTGATTACCGCCGAGGCGCCATTGAGACTCGAGCCGTAGGCGAGGGTCTTAAGAGAGCCGAGGACGGTAATCATTAATACACACGTGTATCATACGACGTTTTTCAACACACTTGTGAATAAAATAACAACAAAAGCTCATTTTATTTAGTAGATAAAAAAAAGTTATATATGAGTGAAAGTTTTATTTATTAAACACGTACGAGTTAAAATTATCTATTTAAATAAGAAGTTGCATGAAATGAGCAAGCAATAGGAACATTAATTTATTTGTTCTATAGAACACGATCTTTTTTTTTTTGAATAAAAACTTTTTTAAGAACAAAGCAACTCAACCAATAAAATTATTGTATCTAGTTTTTAAGTTTAAATTTTTGGTGAACAATAAAGTGTTTTCATTCATTCATCTAGTATTATATTATTATGTATTATGATGAACATAATTATACGCATAAAATAACTAGATGTATTATTAAATAGTAATACGAATTTATTCAACGACTAGCTTCTGTCCGCGACTTCGTCTGCGTGGAATAGTTAAAAAAAAGTAAGTTAAAAAAAGCCCCCCCAATTTGAAACATTCTTCATTGGTGCTCCGCTCCTATTGGTCTTAGCGTGATAATATATAGCCTATAGCCTTCCTCGATAAATGGGCTATCTAACACTGAAAATTTTTTTCAAATCAGACCAGTAGAACCTGAGATTAGCGCATTCAAACAAACAAACAAACTCTTCAGCTTTATAAATTAGTATACGATATGGTGTGTGATAACATTTCGTAAATCCGGTATTAGACGGTACATTTCTGTTTTTCAATTTGGGTGAATCAATTAAAGTGACCCATATAAACATGAACTATAATCAGTTATTGCCAAAACCAATGTGTCCTTTCAGGTCCTGTGTCTTACTATATGATCTGTCTAATAACAGAATAACACAAAAAAATTAAGTAATTTTCCACTATGTACCGCATAACTCGTTTACATTGAAAACTTTAATTCAACCAGATAAATTAATTGCATTATTAATCCAATTATTTCAATTAATTGAATTGACTGTAATTTCAATTAATTCAAACAAGTGCAACGTTAAATCAATAACTAACGCATTCGTATTCAATACACGATTGAAACGAAAATTGGATACGACGTGATTATTAAAGTACGCCTAAAGAGCAGGCAATTTGGACAGAGTCCGGGATATTCCCTACTAGTCCCCTGGGCATCAGACGGGACGGTCAGTTTTATTTATTGTTATTATTGAAGAAAAGTTTTCTGCTTGAAGCGGGATATTTAACACAATAGATTGGTAGTCAAATTTAAAGTCCCTCAGCGAGCTACAGAGCGAACTACGTTAGATGTTTCTCTTTTTTTTTTTATTGCGAAGCTCACAAATAGGCAAGTGGCTCAGCTCATCGAAAGTGATTACCGTCGCCTATAGACGTTTGCAATACCATGGGTGAATCCAACGCAAATTAAAATTCAGATTCAAACATTTTTTGAAGCTCATACATATAGGTTAAAATTTAATTTTACTTAGTCTATGTACATAGCTTCGCAACGTGTTATTGCTGTTCAGGAGAAGAAGCGGCAAGACACTCCCCAGCAACACGTCTAGCTATAAATTGTCTTTCTTTATATTTTTTATTCTATTTATATCTCAAGTTAAGTTTTTTTATAAGTCTTATACAGAAGTATGTTACATGATGACTTTTGAAGAACTAATGGAGTTGTACCAAACAGTGCATATTCAATAAGACAGAGACACAATAAAAACAAAGAAAGATATTATTATAGTTACAATAAAGACATGACGTAATTTTTTTTTTGCTGCAACATATCTCCATAAACTCCTTACGCGTTGGCATCCTTTAGGTTAGGATCAGACAGGAAGAATGGGATACAAGGGATGGGATATGGGTTTGGAATGAGAAATGGTATGGAGAAAATTGGATAACGATTAGCTCAAGGCTAATCGTTTCACGCCGATATTCTGTGAGAGTGTGGTTTATGTCCGCGCAAGAACGGAGAAAGAATACAATTTCCTGCGGCAAGACGGCATGTCGTAAGAGGCGACAAAACAACCCACAGCCATGTGGTAGGGCATTTGACCGTCTGGATGGCTACCACCCGTGGTCTAGGGTATGCCCTCATAACAACCTTGAGTTGTGTTCTGGTATTAGTGGCCAGGTTCTTGACTCCCTTTAAAGAGCAGCAGCGTATTTGTAGCACCTTTCATTTTACAAGTGTCCAAACGCGATGGTAACCGCTTTCCATCAGGTGGGCCGGCGGCCTGTCTGCTGAAGTCACGCAATAAAAAAAATCACATAGATCGAGCCAGTCAGTTTTCCAAGATTGCATGTATGCGCAGTGACTGCCGAAGTCTCCAGTGCTGAAGAACCAATATTAATCGTCAATAGTTTCTATAACTTTTCTGCGTTGATGCCGACTAGACTGTGAGTCGTTTAAGGTGACTTTGGGATCGGCTGAATTCGCCGAGTCATATTAGTCTCATCTTGGGGGCCAGTAAAATGCCCGTCCCATGGGACGAGCCCTAGTGATTATTGGCTTCTATATAGGACTGAGAGATTTTGATACTTTTCAAACTTCTTCGTAATTAAACTAATTCGCAACGATGACGTCGTCAGTGAAATCCATAAAATATGTACGTAATTATTATAGATTTCTCTATTTTTGTGATCTGTTGAAGTTTATTAATAGCTTATTCTTTATAATTGACATAACTATTTGATTGGAACGTGAGTAAAAATGTAGTAAACAGTGTTATTTATAATCGCAGTTAACATGTACGTATGATTAACATACTTATATGTAATTTCGCGAAAAATAAAACAGTTTTTATTTTGAACTTAACTAACAATTTTAAATAGGCAAGGAATTAATTATAAATATACTAGAAGGTTTTAGAGAACTATGTTTAACTTATAACTGCATATATCAAATAGAATGTGTGAAAGCGCATTTACTTGGATAGAAACTGTTTTCATTTCCAGTCTAAAGCTATACTTAATCGTAACTGTTTCTAGAAGTTTTAACTGCTTGTTTATCGGAAAGTTTGTTTCTAATAAGTTTCGATACGGCTTTTTGGATTTTAATGATATTTTCATAAAAAACTGTGAAGAGGGAGGCACCGAACAAACCTTACTTATATTCTTTTGTCTGGTCCCTCTATCGCATCTTAAACGTTGACCATACGTTGTCTTCTCCCCTAGTGTTACTAACCTCTATAGGCAACAATAATCGTGTTCCATTAGATTGGCCGTCTACTTATTTGCCAGCGTCACAATATAAGAACATAATTATCCAAACAACCGTTTTCATATTTATACCTATAATTCATATTAGTCGTTTTCGTTCCTTCTTTATTATATTTACACTCGATTATAATTTAATAATTAAAGATTGTCTCCATATTTGTTTATATATACGTAAATTAAATAAGTATCAAAACTCTTACATCACATCCACCTTTCATCACTTGTACCTTTGACACGAGTGACCAGCGTGACCCTCTGTTCCGACACGGCCGTTGTCACAATTCGTGTTCAACATTGATGGGATTTTGGCATTTTTTATTAACACCAATATGGTGTGAAAGCACACCGTATGATGAAATCACAACACTGCTTTTTCTGATAACGGTACAGTATGGCACTACCGTAAGAAAAAATGTATCAAAAGAAGACGAGGACTTTTGGGCCAGAGAAATGTAATTAGTTGAGAAAAGGCGTTTTATTTTTCTATTACAAAATAGAAAACATCAGCCCTAAATTCTATATGGAAGACAAGAAATGTTAAAAATAAGGTCATAAAAGTTACGCACCTCACGGCGTAAATATAGGTGTGCAGGAACGGAGAAAGAATACAATTTCCTGCGGCCGGGCGGCCTGTCGTAAGAGGCGACTTAATAACCCACAGCCAGGTGGTAGGGCATTTGCCCGACTGGATGGCTACCACCCCTGGTCTAAAGTATGTCGCCATAATAACCTTGAGTTGTGGTTCGGCATTACTGACCAGGCTCCAGTCTCCCTTAAGAGAGCAGCAGCGCATTTGTAGCACCTTTGGTGTTGCAAATGTCCATAGGCGATGATAACCGCTTTCCATCAAGTGGGCCGTCTGCCTGTCTACTGAACTCCTGCAATAAAAAATAAAAAAGATGTATATTTATCTATCATAGTGGTGTATTCTCTTCTCCAAATTTCTATAGATTCTAACTATATAATATAATAATAGGAGATATATCTCTACCTCCAAAGTGGTGTATCCTCGTCTCCAAATTTATTTAGCGTCTTTCCGCTTATAAATATTTACAAAGATAAAGTGGCTTGACACGGGCACGTCATTGGAATTAACAGAATACCGAAATCAGGCAAACTTACGATTAAGGACGATAGATACGGACTATAGCGTCCGGCAATTTTGCCGAGATAGTACTAGTACTTTTGCATTTAGCCGATATAGCTATTTTGCCGAGATAGTTCTACTAGCAGAATTGGACACCTGGAATGTTAGAAAAAGCAAATCGTGACCGAACTATTGGCATGTATTGGCCACGTTTGTTTATTTAACACTTTTTGCAAGTCAAATGGCGTAGGTCACGGAACATTGCGATTTTTTGTTATCAAAATCACCGTTTCTTTGTCGATTGATTAATGAGAAAAAATGAATTTCTTTAAGTTCAGATGTTTAATTTGTAATTCTATATTTATTATAACTAGTGGACGCCCGTAGTCGAAAT
This sequence comes from Dendrolimus kikuchii, assembly GCA_019925095.2. Classification (NCBI taxonomy): domain Eukaryota; kingdom Metazoa; phylum Arthropoda; class Insecta; order Lepidoptera; family Lasiocampidae; genus Dendrolimus; species Dendrolimus kikuchii. The sequence goes on from CM034408.1 coordinate 13,816,883, forward strand.
TCGACCATAATAATTAATGTCAAAGACTATAATATATACTTCTATAAGATATAAGACCAACACTGCACATGCACCTCCTCACAACACCAGCATGTAACAGATACACTCTACATTAGTATAAGTTTAGTATTAAAATTAGAATAAATTAATATAATAAGTTATTCTTAAGGTACAACAAAACATAAAAATTACTACATATAATGTCACATACAGTAACAAAAATAAACAATAAGCGTGTATGGAGTCTCAAATTTTTCATAGAAATTAAGTAGTAAAAAAGGGTACGGAACTCGAGTCCGTAGATATATTAATAATAATAAAAAAATAAAAATAAAAACTTCTATAATCACAGATTTCGCCAAGACTACACTGATAATTTGACTTTAACATTAAACAAACGAGTATATATGCGTGTATGTGTCAAATACATGGTAATAATGTGTGTAATGTTTTTTATTGATTGAATGTATTTTTTATGCATACTTTAAAAAAAATATAGCGTTCTGCATTCCTTCTCTATATAAACTATAAGTGTGCGAAATTTCATACTCCTCCGTCCGCGCAATTTTCGTAAAAATGGGTACAAAGTTTTTGCTTCACGTATAAATATAATGATTTGAATATGTCAACGATTGAAAACCGGTGTGATTTATCAACCTGATATTACTGTTGGTCGCGGTCAAATCCGCGGATACTTGTCCACAGAGGATTAACTGATTTCATTCATTAGTAATCTATAGAATATTTTAATTATTATAATAATAAAATAAATATCAGCCCATAAATGTCCCTCACTCTTGGGCTCGGCCTCCCATTATAGGGTCGGACAGTATACCCGCCACGCTTGTCCAAGGCGGCTTGGCAGGTTTGAAACATCGGTTATCTCGATGTGCAGGTTGCATCACGATGTTTTCCTTCACAATTATTAGCAAGTGGTAATTGTAACAATATGTACATTAGGTCAGAAAACTGCCTAAGTGGTGTATGCGTTCCGGCCAGGATCGAACCCGCGCCCTTTGAGTTCGGGACGCGTGCGCTAACCATTACGCTACCACGACTTTTTATTAATTATTATCCAGACTAGATTAATAATAACTAAGAAAGAGATGGTCATGATGAAAATGTAGATTATAGACTTTACCAAAATAACGACGAAATCCAAATAAAATTTTAAGTTTTTACGCCAACTAAGTTCCTACAGTTCTACCAGAAAACACGTTTTTAACATCATAACATAAGGTCTAATATTAAGTGTAAGTTAAAAGGTCGAAGAATACTATTAATGAAAAACAAAACACCCGACATTCATCCCTGATTAGAATCCAAGCCTACATTAATCCAAATATCACATAAAGATCCTACGATACAATATTAATAATCTGGAGGCGTAATAAGCCGATGACGTTTTCATTTCCTACGTCAAATACGACGATTGTCACCCTCCCGGGCCCGCTCAATTATCTGATTCCCTTCGTATAAATAAGATGTGACGTCATTAGTTTACCATGTTCAGTACTAATGTTGGACTATTATATTACAACACTAGGACATGCCCGCGACTTCGTCTGCGCTTGACTTGAAATTTCCGCGCGATTCCCGGGACACAAAGTACCGCAGTATTTAAAAAAGAATGTAAGCTATCGTTTTAGTGAAAAATGTGTCGGAATAAGCTAATTTTTACGCACCTGAACAACTACAAACTGCTCCCGGGAAAATATTCGCGAGATTCCCGGGATAAAAAATATCACACATTTTATTACATAGATATCGATCACTGAAAAGATCACATTGGAATTCGAAGGTTTTTTTATGATCTGGCCATATTAAATTATTCCCAGAATAATTCCCGTGGGATTCCCGGGATAACAAGTGGCGCAGACTTTAAGTCTAAGAATTTGCTGTCGATGAGCGAAAACCGCATCGGAATCTGCCCAGTAGTTTTTACGTGAATTCCGAACAAACAGATAAACAGACAAGAAATCTAAAAAAAATTGCATCATGTTCTCCGTCGTTTATTCTAGTTGTTGTTTTTTTATAGCTTCAATGTACAGACACGGCATTTTTAGCGTTTTCATCTTGAGTCAAAAATATATTTGGCGGGAACTTGAAGCGTATTTTTTTCCTGAGTTGTTTTTTTTAAAATACATATGTGGGAGTGCTTGGCAGCTTGCGCACAATACAGGGTTCCGTAAAGGTGACAAAAGTCTAGTATATTCATTATTTTTTTATTTTTTTTTTATTGCAGGAGATCAGCAGACAGGCAGACGGCCCACTTGATGGAAAGCGGTTACCATCGCCTATGGACATTTACAACACCAAAGTTGCTACAAATGCGCTGCTGCTCTCTTAAGGGAGACTGGAACCTGGTCACTAATGCCGGAACACAACTCAAGGTTGTTACGGCGACATACTTTAGACCAGGGGTGGTAGCCATCCAGTCAGGCAAATGCCCTACCACCTGGCTGTGGGTTGTTTGGTCGCCTCTTACGACAGGCCGCCCCCGGCCGCAGGAAATTGTATTCTTTCTCCGTTCCTGCACGGATAAAATATATAAATATAAAATAAATATATATTTAGCTACGGCACTGTAAATATAATTTTATCTAAAATATCCTGCGTCTAAAAACTATTATACTTATCAGATATTGTTCAAACCAATTTTCGTTGAAGCAATCTTATTTTCATCTTATTTATTTGTGATAATAAATAGCTATACACAAAAGTTACGTAAGGAAGAAAAAAGCAGTATGTTTGTTATATCTAGTATAAAATCAGCACTTGTTCAATTACATTATCCACGAAATAAAAGAAGGTATTGTACAATACCTTAAAAGTAATATGGGACATATACAAAAACTCACACACACCCACACACACACAAACGCACACACAACAACACGTTTATATACATATATATCATATATGCAAAAGATAAAGATAACAAAGACAAAAAAAAAATATAATAGATTAGAATGTACCAAAATTTACTCTACAGTTATACATTATGTAACAGATTGCTGTCAGAGGGGAAGTCGAAGTATTTTTTAAACTCCAAAAATATTTCAGAATATTCCACTTTGTACTGTTAGTATCCTAAAATATATGACAGCTAATATGTATTTATAAGAGATGTCATGAAACTATAGTTGTAGTCATTACTCATGTAATAATGCCATAATTTCATAGATTATATGAAACTATGTAAATAATTGTATATAATGTATATCTTTGACAGTTATTTTATTTATTTCGGTTTATGGCTTGGCAGCTAGGCCTTTAAGCCAGATCTTAGTTTACAATATAGTTTCTTCATTTTCTTAAGCCTATGTGTAGCACAGCTGAACTGTAGGTAATCAGCTAGTGCCATTCAACGGAGTTCTTGTGACAACTCAAAAAGCCACATTTAACTATACAGTTCGTATTTCTCACAAAACACATAATTACTACTCAAAAACTATCAATATCCTACAACTATTGTTCATTTTAGAGTAATTTTACACATTTTTAGAAAATAAAACTGCACAGCACAATATCTCCTTTCAGTTCCCGCCAAAAACTCCCTATCTTTGACAGTTGTGAAAATAAGTAGTTGTATTATTATGAATACCTTGTTCGCGAGCATTCGTTGTTTAAAATGGCGCCACTTGAAATACCGATTGTTTATGAAAATCGGTGAGTTTTAGCCCAAAAATATGAAAACGGCTAGTGTTTGTTGGAAACGATTAGTCGACCGCAATTTTTGAACCTCTAAAGGTTCAACTGAAGTGCAAACTTGAAGATTGACATTGTGTTTAGAGGTTTAAAGTAAAATAAAAGTATTGCAATGTATTTTTCTAAAGTTCGGCGTACTACACAATACTTTAAAACTTAAAAGAGGATGAAGACAATTTTTGTTACGCGGTTTTACTACACCATTGTGTAACGTTATATTAGAAAAAACCTTCTTTTTATATTTCATCCACACATACCCAGTTGTTTCTAAGAATGACTGTGAAATACAAACAGACAAACGGATGGTTGGAGATGGAGAAAATATAAGAATAACAAAATCGCTCTCTCTCTCTCTCTACTTTCTAATTCTAAAAAGAATAAGCTTTTTAAATACAAGCTTTTGAGATCCTGGATATCATGTAGCAGCAGAGTGCTAGCCAAGACAAGCAAAACGAGCCCAAACACGACGGGTCTATCTTGTTTAGTACAGGAGTTCCTATGGCTTTCGACTCCATCATCAGATCAGCTCCATGGTACCATATTATTGCATTGTCACGCGATTTACATATGTGCGCAAAATTTCAGATCAATCGGAAACCGGGAAGTTGGTCAAATTTAACTTGCAAGATTCCACCCGAACTTACATACATAGATAGGTACATCCATTGCAAGTTAAATAAAAACTAGTAAAAATACATACAAGCCCCAGTACTTAAAAACCTAACCAGCTCAAGAAAAAATGCTCAAAGACTCGGAACTCTTCTCACTTTCACAAAAGGCAACTTTTAGACATTTGAATATCCTTTAAGTGACCGTTGGGTATCGCCGAGGGACACCATGGTTGACTTAACTCCAAGGGCTGGAAATGCCCCAACGTCCGCGCCTTTAACAACCAGCCGACCATGTTTAGGGCGTGGATATAACTGGACGTAGTATCGATACAGAGATTAGATAAATAGGAATCGAATGACTGGACTTTTTCAGAATTTTTGCTTTGTGATATTTTTTTACTATTGCAGCTAGTCGCTTCATTGGTTAATATGAGATGGAGCGGTTTAATTAAAACTGTATTTGTTTGTTTTGTTTTTAAAAGACAGACTTAAACTTATGATATTAATCATGTACTAGTGTAATATAAATGTCTCGTGAAAAGATAAATTTTCTAATAACACTTATTTTCACTGTGGGTAATGTAGAGGGATACGCACTAATTCTTAGATAGTACACTGGTTTTATATGTAATTTTAGTGTATTTGTTTGTTCTCCTAAAAAATAAAATAAAAATACCAATTAAAAAAAATGGGACTGACAGATGAATGTCATCCAGTAAAATAGCACACGGCAAAAATTTTTTTTTTTTAAAAGTATTAAAAAAATTCAATTTATTCTCTGTAATTTAGATTTACGTACGCTAATTATTAGACTTTTTGAATTCTGATACTATATAGCATCTGTGACATGACTGTAATTAATATTATAATTTTGCAAGTAGGAGGAAATTCTATTTATTCTTTTCAATATTCAACACAACGCATTCTATCAACCTGCAGTATATAAATAATAATAAAATACACTAAACGTTCGCATTATATTACCAAGTTTCATAAAAATTTGTTTGAGGATGGTACACATGAGTAGGACTTTAGGTTATATTATCTTATAATTATTATTAATAAAAAGACTTTAAGGAAATGATCACTAAGTAAAATCGCGGAGAAGTGCTAATAATCTATATTATTGATAAACTTAAATCTATGTGTTTAATGTTGTTGTCGTCTTATGAACAATGTTTGTGTTTACCAACTTTATTATTATCATTTATTCGTTTGATATTGATGTATGTATTAGATACTTATAAATACGATTGAGTACCTATTATATACCAACTCTATAAAGTTGTACATTATTTTATATAAAGCACATTTCTGCGAAAGTATCTATATAGCTTTTAGCGTTTTACCTATATAATAATTTAGCTACGACAAAGATGTCTTTAAAAATATCCTTATCGACAGATTTTAACAAGGGCATACAATGCGTACCCGTTCACTAACACAGTAGTTTATTGTCACCTTTCGCCTTGGGGTGTCGAAAGCACACCTTTTCAAATCCAGTGTCAAAAAGCAAGAAAGTAAATTTGGCAGAAATCTTTTCTGGCAATCAATAGGTCCGAATTGAACCTATTTGTTACGAATTAAAATGACTTTGAAGTAGCTGAAATTTAGTACACTTTTATGAAATTTTGTATATACCTAAAAGCTAATACATCTGGTAACTAGTACTTTAATAGAATTAGTAGCTTTTTTTCTTGCAGTCATGTAGCTCGCGTAAATTTCTAAAAATTACAATACATATGAATAAATAAATACTATATCTATAAATATTTTAATTTTAATTAGGAATATGTGAGAGATTTTAGAGAAAAGAGACTTTTTAAAATAGACATTTCTAATCTAACCCAAAGTGTTACGGATATTAATATACTATAGTAAAATCTAATAACATAATATTCTAATTCGCTTCTAATCCATATATTGCCTTGCTCTTAGAAACTTTTCTTACAAGTGATATATTAAAAACCTAAGTAATCACATTACATCATAAATTTTGAAAATACACATTCTGGAAAGTTCTAATACAAATGTATTTAAATAGTTAACGCTGAGTAAAGATATACTTTCGAACGACTCCTTTTTGTGTCAATCAATGTTAACCCCAGTGAATTAAGATGTCCCATAATGTCATCGTTCGATTCATGGGAATTTTAGAGTTTCTGCTTGAATTGTTACAAGTCCAAACATCTTTATTGTTGCGGTTTATAAATAGGTGTATTGATTGAGGTAACGGTTTGTGAAATTCGGTTGTTAATAATGGGAGCTATTAATAGGTTAGTCTTACATTAAAAAGCGATGATTCTTACGAAAAGAAATAATCAAATATTTTTGATTAAACTTAGTTCAGGCTAAGGACGGAACAACACAAATAAATTGAAATTATCTCTGTGTGACTTTAAAATAAATCCCAAGATTATTTACTATTGAATAAATTGTTTCATTAAATTAATACTAGTTGTCGCCCAGTGGTCGAAATTCAACCATAATTAATTTAAATTATAAGTTTGAACATTATTAAGATTCTGTTGTCAAAGACTATACTTCTATAATCACAAATTGTGCTAAGGCTACACTGTTAATTTGACTTTAAGAATAAACAAAAGAGTATATATGCGGGTGTGTGTCAAATACATGATAGTGTGTGTAATGTTTTTTTATTGATTTAATGTATCATTAATGCATAATTTTAAACAATATTATTAGCATCCTGCACTCCTTCTCTATATAAACTATAAGTGTGCGAAATTTCATACTCCTCCGACCGCGCAATTTTCGTAAAGAGGGGTACAAAGTTTTTGCTTCACGTATTAATATAATGATTATTAATCGCTGTCTCTTAACAACAATGATAAAATTAAAACAATTAAATTATAAATTGAACCAATTTATCTTGGAGTAAAGGTGAAAACTTTTATTTAAATCATACGTTACTGTTTTTATAAATTTACATATGTCTGTTTGTTTGAAAAACTGTCTCATATAGTCTGCGAAACAGCCCAATGGATTTTATTAAAAATTATTGGTATGAAAACAGGATTTTTATCTGAAATTTTCATGTATATTTAATTCCGGTATTTTGCAAGGTTTAGAAAAGATAAGTATAAGGTCCAGGTATTTCATGGCGTTCCGTAACCGAAACTATCGGATATCCGAAATACACCTATATCCGAAATAAGTACCGAATAATAATTAGGGATATGGCAGTTCAAAAATTAAGACCCATTTAGACACTATTTATTAATAAAAAAAATATGACAGATTTACGCAGTCAGAGCCCTCAAGGAACAATTTGGCGATACACCAGTCGTTAAATTGTAAGAGAGAAATATAAATAATCATAAGGTAACAATTTAACGACTGGTGTATCGCCAAATTGTTACCTTATGATTATTTATATTTCTCTCTTACAATTCATAAATCTAATATCCATAAATAAAACTATCGGATAATCTAAAATAATTTAATATCCGCAACAGAAACCGCTATAATATTCTTTATATACTCGTACCATATGAGAACATATTATTATAATGGGGATCTTGAAACTTGCACCCATAACTCAAAAATTGAGAGGAAGAAGACTAAGCCAGTATGGGCATGTAATGAAGAGGGATGTAAGTCACATGACAAATATAATGTTAAACAGAAAGATAGACGGATACAAATGTAAAGGTAGACCATAAGAGAAGGATAGATTGTGTGAAGGATGACACGATGATTTATGATGTGACAGAAGACGTATGTCAGAATAAAGGAGTGTGGAAGGTGAAGACACACCTATTGTGCCGATCCGAAATATTTGGAAGAAGATGAAAGCAAAGAGTTTCATATCCAGATTCGAAATTCCATATCCATAACATCCCTAAAGTCCAAGTCCCACGTGAGTATAGTGATGGGCGCAGCTTATACAATAAAACCCTTTAAAGTATCAAATATGACACATAACATTGTTCAACAAGTGGTTATGTCGCCAAGTACTTTTTCAATACTTCTAAAAAACTTTATTGTGTCGCACAATATATATTTTAATATTTCTCCGAATTTATTATTACCCCTTAGGGTTATGAGTGCGTATTATAAGTATTTCTTGTTATATGAAGATTTTAAAACGGTTTTATTGATTGTCGCTTCAAGTGGTGCAACCCCTGTATTTAATCCGGATATAATTAAGTCTTCTTAAACTTAGGAACCGTGGTAGAGTTTTGTGGTATTTTATAATAATCCTTTAAAGTCGAAGGGTTCCTTAGTGGCGACTCATCGGAACTGTTTTTGTAATTTCGACACTGGACCCTAATAAGCTTAATACCAAAAAAACACCATATCTCAAAAACATATAGTTCAAAACAACTTTAGTTTGTGAGTTTAAATTTGTTTAAATTATCATTAAATTTATTGAAAAATAAATCACTTGCGGTGCCATCTATGCATTTAGAATTCAGAAGCTTAGAGTTACATTTTTTGCTGGGAGATTATTATTACTAGGCTAATTTCTTTGGCATGACAGAGGCTAATATTTTGTCATGACAGAGGCTAATTTCTTTATCACGACAGAGGCTAATTTCTTTGTTATGACACAGGCTAATTTCTTTGCCACACTAGAGGCTAATGTTTTTTTGTCATGCCATAATTGCTTTGAGCAAACAAGTCTAACGTTTTATTTCATAATTTACTTGTTTAAATGATTCTCTTTGATATATCAGACATCTAGTACTTACGCAATCGTTCGGAATATTCCAAAAATCCTTGGGGAGAGCTAATTTTCTCGCCCGGGCACAACTCAATTTGTCTGGGACACATTAACCGTAAGTACGCCGACACGGTTGCGTACGGACTTTTTACGATACGGGCTCGAATTCCGTACCTATGCGTTCGGTTTCTCCTATTTCAATTTGCAAGAGAATTCTTTTATTTTCAACTGCTATTGAAAGTTCAACTGTACACATTGAGATTAAGGTCGATTTTAACTTTTTTGTTTTTGTGACATACATGTTTTTTCCTCGAAGTCTCGAATCTGTAGTTGACCAGTGAGTCTCAATGTTTGGTTAGCAATTTTGGACTCTAAAGTTAGATAGACAAGGTTGTGCTTTGTATGGATGTATCTTGTTTTGAGTAGAGGGTCATTGCGTTAGTAGCGTATTGCGGATTCGATTCCCAGGTGTCCATGGTGTCGGGGCACGTAGGACACTTAAAGACGTTCACTTCTGAAAGATGGGGAGGTCCGTCATAAAAATTGGACAAGACTTGTAGCGTGGAGTGGATATGCTTTTACCTGTAAATATACTAAAGGTTTTTGAACTTAAAAAGTTACGTTATACTGAGCAATTTTCTAAAATGTTTATTATAATATAATAATAACAGTCCATAAATGGCCCACTGCTAGGCTCGGGCTATACCCCGCCACGCTTGTTCAACGCGGCTTAGCAGGTTTGACACATTCTCGATGTGCAGGTTTCCTCACGATCTATTCCTTCACCGTTGTTAGCAAGTGCTAATTGTAACTATATGCAAATTGGGTCAGAAAACTGCCTAAATGAAACATGCGTTCCGGTCAGGATTCAAACCCGCATCCTTTGAGTTCGAGACGCGTACGCTAGCCATTACACTACCACTACTTTTGTTTGACACACTAAATGTTTATTATTTATTAATATTGAACAATAGTCGTATGTTAAGCATTTGATTTTAGCGAAAAGTTGTATGTTTGTGTTTTATTTTTATTATTTTTATTTGTGGGGCTAACAGTTAAAATAATAGTAACTAGATTACAAACTTCGGTAAGCTTTGTCAAGTCTTCTCGTCGACCATCCCGCAATGCTTCAAGACGAAAGTCTTCGAGCAGTGCGTCCTCCCCGTCCTGACGGCTGGATTGGTTCCAAGTTCCAAGTCGCTCAACGGAGCGAGCTATGTTGGGTGTTTCTGTTACTGATAATATTAGAAATAAGGATATTTGTAAGAGAACCAAGGTAACCGACATAGCTCGCTAATTAACGAATTGACGTGCAGTGCGCCGGTCACGTCTGCCACAGAACCGATAGCCGATGAAGCAGATAGGTCCTGGAGTGGAGACCGCGTCTCGGTAAACGTAGTATCAGACGCTCTCCAGCCCCATGGACTAACTGGATAAGGAAGTTAGAGGACAGAGATGACTGACGCCGACTTAGGGAGGCCTACGTCTACTGCGAATGGCCGACGATGACGATTACAAACTAGGTAAAGAGAAGCTACTGATAAGCCTCAACAAATTACAGAAAAATATTAAAAACAGTAACAAGAAGAAAACTACAGAGACCTAGGATATATGAGCAAATAATTCAGAATTAGAATAAATTTTAACCAACCTTGCGCTTAATGATGCTACACTTTTTTTTTATTGCAGGAGATCAGCAAATAGGCAGACGAGCCACTTGATGGAAAGCGGTTACCATCGCCTATGGACATTTGCAACACCAAAGGTACTACAAATGCGCTGCTGCTCTCTTAAGGGGAACTGGAACCTGGTCACTAATGCTGGAACACAACTCAAGGTTGTTATGGCGACATACATTAGACCAGGGGTCTCCATCCAGTCGGGCAAATGCCCTACCACCTGGCTGTGGGTTGTTTTGTCGCCTCTTACGACAGGCCGCCCGGCCGCAGGAAATTGTATTCTATCTCCGTTCCTGCACGGATAAAACATACACTGTTAGAAAATAGGTCTAAATTAATGACATCCACTTCAGTTACATTATTAAATTCATTTGTCGTTCTGATATGAATCATATGAAACGTATCTGATATAAACATAAATTTTCTCGTATGTCTCTTACTTATAATACTAAATTTTGTAAAATTGATCTATTTAAGTCCTCCAAATACAAATTTAAAGTAATATTATTAATGACTTGTAACTTATTTTATATCACAACCCGATTTTAATTTAATTTCAAATTTACTTTTGCTTTGTGAAAATGTTACTAGAGTGGTAGTTTATATAGGAAACCCTGTTTATTTGGTTTTAATTTTTGTTGTAAATCATTTTATATATTATTTGTGTATTCGCTATTGGTTTTCTACATAAATAAACGTGACGTATCGAAAATCTACTTTACTGTTTATTATAAGATGCCTTTTCGAGCTGCCACAGGAATTTTCTCGGCTATACAGTCAGCGTCTTATAGAAAGAAGCAGCCAAGATGATCAAATAGATAAGAACATCGAAAGTAATCATTAGTATCGGTACAACCATTGTCGTCTAATAGATCGAATCACCCGTCTTGACCAAATACATCAGTACACCGACAACGCCAAATACATGAGTACAGTCAAGTCACCATTATTATGTTAACAACCATCTCGCCAAAACAAAGAGACACACTAGAAAAATGAACTCTATTCTAAATGTGATTAGTGTCAAATCGAGATGATTTCATACTAAACCAAAATTGTATTTCGAATTATGTATTTCAAATTGAATTACTTATTGCTAAATTTGCATTGAATGAAAAGCACCTTTCTTTCCTAATGTGAAATTAATGAAATCAATTCTGAAGACGTTTGAAACTTAAAAAAAACTCCTGATCACAGCAGTGTGATTGACGAAGAGGATGATATGTGCATAATAATATTTATTACGTTTAATCGAGGGTAAACACTGGGATTGGAAGTATCACTTATTGACTACTTACAAACATTGTTAAAACTTCTAACCCATAAGGGCAGAGATCGAATCTTTAGTATTTTTGACTGACCCACCTATGTTTTATTACTAACTCTATGGACACAGAACGATTTCACGTCGATAGATTATAATCTATCGGGAAATAATGCGTTAAATTGTAAGCAGTTTGTTCCGGTTCACAATATTTCAATAGCTCTCGAGATAGATTATAATCTAACGGTCTGTACAATTTAACCATGACATATATACTCTAATATAGCCAATTAATAACGGCGTTCATTTTAACTTTATAACTAAGTTGCATTTGGCCACAGTACCTAACTATAATATTATTTCAGATGGAACAGAGATATTAGCCGAGCCCAGCTAACTAAAGATATATTATTAACCTACAAATTTTATAAATAGTCTCAAGTTCCTGTTTCTAACCAGATATTTCAGTTCTCTTAATTAAATCAGGTTTTTCATACTTTTGTTTACATTCTTTAATACTTGATGACACTGCTTTTCAGCTTTGAGTTTTCGTTTTTACTAAATACTAACTGTCTTATTCATAGAGAGTTAGAGTAAGTTTGAACGCTTCTTTAACCACCATAAAGAACTGTTCAAACATACTTGACTATCAAATGTATCATCATCATGGAAACGCGAAGGAAGTTTCGCGGGCAGACGATAGTCTATAATATTATAATATGCTAAATATGTCGTCTCTCTACATTGAAGTTATTAAAAAAAAACACAATTGGAATAGACTATATAAACGATGGAGACACGATGATTTTTTTTAGATTTCTTGTCTGTTAGTCGGTTTTTCTGTTTGTTCGGGATTTACGTAAAAACTACTAGGCCGATTGCGATTCGATTTTCGCTGATCGTGAGCAAATTCTCACACTTAAATTCTGCGCTACCTTTTATTCCGGAATCGCACGGGAAATTTTCCGGGAACGGTTTAAAGAGGCCAGAATAAAAAAAAGCTTTCTTATTTCGATGCGATGTTTTTACTCATTGATAGCAAATTTTCTGAAATTAAATCTGTGATACTTTTTATCCTGGGGATCCCGCGAATTTTCTCAGGAGCTGGTTAAAGTTGTTAGGACGCTTACAAATTAGTTTATTTATTCTTACACGATTTTAGACACGATACATTATTTTTTAAATACAGCAATACTTTGTGTCCTGGGCATCTCACGGAAATTTTCCCGAGGGTGGTTTCTAGTGGTTAGTATGCATATAAATTAGCTTATACTAAAACACAATGCACTTTCTTTTTCAAATAAGTAAAAATAGAAAAAGTATAAATTATTTATTTGCATAACAATTAGTTGATTCAGATTCAATTGATACTAAAACGATGGTTTACGTTCTTTTCCGAATGCTTTGTTAGTTTATATTCCGGGAACCCCGCGAAAACTTCCTTGGAGTGGTTTAAAGTCGTTATACTGCATAAAAATTGGCTGATTCCGATACGATTTCACCAGAACGTTAGATTAAGCTTTTTTCAATGACTGGGGTATATTATATATATGTATAGTATGATCTCAGTATAGATCATGAGAATTCATATACGTATTAGACATTAAAATAGTATCCAAGAAACATCAATTATTCATTGCTGATAAAAAAAGGTTTATCTCGAATTCTAAATTTCTTATGTATTGAAACTCTTTAGTAGATATTTCAACAAACTCACATATACATAGAAAATATACTCACATATACATAGTGTATTATGTCAAATGAAATGTTAAAATTAAGTTAATATTGTAAAATAGCTTTGTCTGTACATTGAAGCTATTAAAAAAACCAATTGGGATCCAATTGTTTGATTGATGGAAAATTGAAACAATTAATGTTTTTTTTTTCATAAATATGTTAATTTCTATGAGGTTTTCACTATTATACAGACATTTTTTACTTAAATGCTGAAAAAGCTAATATCATGGGAATTCTAGTGTAATTTTTCAGGAAACCGGATTCACTTTTTCATGTTTTTACTCCTATACTTTAGTGACGGAAAGTTCCAAAATTTTCTTGGGAATAATGCGCCTAGATATAGCATGAAAACTATTCGTGTTACTCTTATTACAGCATAGTTTAATACTTTATGACATTTTTATACATGACCATATTGGGACTCTTGAGATTTCCCGGGATTTCCTTCCACTTCCAAACCACTAGATCAACTTTGACGCAATGTTCGCAAATCACAAGACACTGTCTGTAATTATTAGAAATCCTTAGTGAAGAAACATCTGTAGTTGAATAAGTCTTTAGTAAATTACAAATATCGGGAGTTTATGAATATATCCAGGATTCATGTATTGTCATATTAAATATTTATTCAATTTTACATATTGATAAAATAACTTTAATCTTTGCTATCTAAGTAATGAAAATGAAGTCGAAGGCAAATACTAGTTACGTTATAAAAATGAAAAAGATTTTTATAACAGTAATAATACTATTGGAATTTTGATTTAGTATGAAATCATCTCGATTTGACACTAATCACATTTAGAATAGAGTTCATTTTTCTAGTGTGTCTCTTTGTTTTGGCGAGATGGTTGTACTCATGTATTTGGCGTTGTCGGTGTACTGATGTATTTGGTCAAGACGGGTGATTCGATCTATTAGACGACAATGGTTGTACCGATACTAATGATCACTTTCGATGTTCTTATCTATTTGATCATCTTGGCTGCTTCTTTCTATAAGACGCTGACTGTATGATATAAAGTATTGCTTTTTATACAATTACCGATCAATACTTCAAATTAGGAAATGGGCTAACAATATCGTCAATGCAGGACCTTGTAACTACATTTTTTGGTGAAATTATTTTTTTCGTAAAAAAATGTTACATGATAGCAATATTTACCGAAAAAAAAATTATCACTAAAAAATGTAGTACCAAGGTCCTGCACTGACACTGATGACATGCAAAGAACACAACACAAAAGACCACCCAACCTAGTGTCTAATAAAGTAACAAATTAACATAGAATACTAACAAACTAACCTTTTAAATGTCAGTGTAAAGAAATAATAGCTTTATTATTATTACATTTATCGGTTTTCAAAATCGGTTCTTGAAAAAGAATAGGATAAGATGTATTTAAATCGTCCAATTAAATCCAGAGGCGGTCAACCCTCGGTCAAAAGTTTAAAATCAAATCCCCCATTCTAAACTGACCCTTAACCTATTAAATCAAGCTCGATTGCTACTGGTTTCATGCCTTTATGTTTACGCACCTTTATCGGCATATCTGATTGTATTTAAAAGGGGTTGGTTTGGCCATTTCTTTATTTTCTTAAAAGTTATTAGTCCCAAGGTAGTAGTTCCGTCGATAAGGCCCTTTGTTGTTACAGTTTGAGATTTGTGACCGTTTAAATGGTTTAAGAAATATGATAAATTTTCTTTTCACGATAAAAACTAAGTACTGAGTACTGAATTACATCAGAATTATTAATTAATTATAATTATAGTATTTTTTAAATTTTCGCGACTAAACTTAACTAAGATTAAGTTCCTGTAAACTAAATAATAAACATAAACAGAAATTAAAATTAAATAATTAAAATGTCAAAGAAGCAAGTGAGGTGTGTAAGAATAAGCCTGAATGGCGCTCTGTTGTCCGTGCATACCCCGCAAGGGAACTGGCGTGAAGTTATGTATGTATGTATGTAAGGTTTAAAGAAGAATTAAAACTAAAAATATGTATTATTGTCGAGCAGGAAACTAATTATTATCACTATAGAGTTTAATTAATTTTGCATTTACAGATGCCATAATATATATACTACAGCTATATTCCATAACGACTTTCTTTGATTTGGCTTGTACGGATTTAGGTTTTGTATTCTCCGAGAACTTTCGCATTTTTTTAATGTTACCGCATCACAAACTTATTGAAAATCAGTTCATATAAACATTTATGAAGGATGTTATCTAAAATATAGACGTAATGAATTTATTCTTACTTACAGTCTTTCTTTATGATAAAGAAATAGACATACAATATTTTTAGTGTCTAGGATCGGCCACCGAGTAGTTCGTTGTATATTACCCATAATACAAGCGTAACTTGCTTAATTTGGGGATATACTTACAATATGTGTGTTTGCTGCCCATTAATATTATTATTATTTTAATAAAAAATCTAAAAATTGCAACAGTATATTGTACGTAACACGGAGAGACAATCAGAAGTTAATTAGAATAAATAGTAATCAGCTATATGTATGATATATATCTTAGGATAGAGTATTTGAAGAATCGTTAAGTTTTAAAGTACTTCTAATGATGAAATTAATAATTTAAAATGCTTTTTTGTTGGTATATGTGGGTTTAGAAGCATACTTGGCGTCTTTCTCATTTGAGATTGCACATCAGCCTTAAAACAAACATAAAACCGCTCTTCCAATTTTGAAATGGCCTTACTCAGGTGACAATAAAGCTTAGGACTCACGGGACCGGCTGTAATCGGGCTCGATCGTAAAACGGGACATCAAGGGATCGCTTACTGTGCGAACCGTTGGTTTAGCACCCCTGCCCATAAACGTGGTAGTGCTAAGCTAATGTTTAGTTCATTATTGTCGCTCCGATTATGGGATGGTTAAGAGCTGCTTAAAACCAAATTAGTGTTTTGGTTTGCCTCGAACTTGTATATGGGAAAAGAAAATTTTGTTAGACAATACATTTTTAATAAGATTTTCTTTTTCCAGTAGAATTTTTATATACATAATAAATCCTGGTAGCTTTTGTGTTAACGAATTTATAAGAGTAGGAAGTTTGTTTGTTTGTTGTTTTACATTTTTTTCCCAGGTGACGACCATAGTATATGCCTATAGTAAATGTCCGTAACATCACTGCTGCTATTGAGTATTTATTCTACACATTCTAGAGATAAGGGAGTTAGCACCTAGTACTGTTGTTCTTAATGGGGGAAAGAGGGGGGTTATAGGTTGTTGCGGAGGTTTCGACTCTTAGGTGGAAATCACTGTTGGGCCGTCAGTCTGTCTGTTATGCTTCAGCAATAAAAAAAAATGAAATTTGTCATGCCAAGAATGAAACTCGTGTTTCGTGCGATGAGTGAATCCCAATTGCCTACTTCCTCCTCTCCCTATCTAATGTTCCCTATTCCAATCCCGTATCTCAATCCTTCTATCCCATTCTTCATGTCTGATCCCTCTATCTCATCCCCTATCTTAAAGGTTGGCTTCGTCATTAGTGTTGCAATCGCACATAGGTGACGGTAACCACTTTCCATGATCTGGGCCGTCTGCCTATTTGAAAAACTTTACAGTCCATTGAAATAGCCGGGTCATCATTTCGACCACTACACCACTAAGGCTGTAAAATTACAACCAAAATGACTGCAGAAGTAATCTGAAAAACCAAAAACTTAAACACAACACACTCTAAAACTTTATGTATATTTTGTAAATTGTATAAAACACTGGTCTCATTAGCGTACTAAAAGGTGGGTGTGGTCTGGGTGAGGCGTACGCACATATGCTCACTTGCTGGTTTTACAGCTATATACATTGATGTTAGGGTAATTGCATACTTGATTGGGATATCTTTGTTAGTTAATTAATAATTTTTTAACAAGCATTATTGAACACCTGAATGATCAATTACTGTACTCAGAACACCTCGACTGTGATTAAAATAAGTTCATCATATTACATAGCTTAGTTATTTAAGGTTTGTTTTTTCAAAACATGGTTTTTGTATGCTATAGAGTATACATGTTTTGCCCTCATTATAGCATACAAATATATGTATAATAAATATTATTAAACTATATCATGTTAGACCACATGAATACATAGTGATAAATGTGAAAATTTATATAGCAATTTTTATATATAACTATTTTAACCCACTATACGCTAGTGGTGAAAAAAAACTTTGCTAGAAAACTTTAATATCACGATTATTTATATGTAAAACATCGTCAGGAAAGCGTTACTTATAATGACGATGTTCATCCCTTAATGTTGGACCTCTTCGAATTGCTACTATGGCACGTGGAGGTTGGAATATGTGTGGTGGATGACCTTTGTGGTAGATTGGTGAAGTATCACTAGGCGAGAGCTCATGGCTCAATAGCCCGGGAGGGGAGTACAAAATAATACGACGACTGTTGTACTCTAGATATCATTGTTGCTTAATTAATTCAACATTAAACTTTAGACTACAGTATATATAGAAATCTTAGCTGTTACGTGAAAATATGTAAAATCTAAATCGAAGATCTTGTCTGATTTCTGTATTGACAAATTTTGGCACATACATGGAATACTCAATTTTAACCTTTATTGTATATACATGACGTAATATAAACATTTTCTTTTAAATCCTTGCGGTGAGAAATTCAACAAAAATTGAATACAAAATCATTAAATACTAATGTGTATGCTCCTTTATTATATTTTGTGCATAAAAATGTTAAAACGTTATTATACTTTTGAACTGAAAAATAACGGTTTTCATATTAATGTTGTTCGTGTGGGTTGCTTTTAAATTGTCTTATAAAAAGATGTTCAAGTAAATTTTGGTTGGATAGAGCTATTACTATGATAATGTTTTTATCATTGTTACATACAATTAGTTAACAAAAACAATAATAGGCTACGACTCTAATAACATTAAACAATAGGGCTGCCTGTAATTCTAATGTTGGGGCTTCATCTGGGATAATGTTATAGTTATCGACTGTGGCCAAATGCATCTTATTTATAACATTAAAAATGACGTCGTTAACGAATAGCTACATTAGTGTATATACATACGTTATCTGTCAATATTTAACATCATTAACAAATAATGACAATATAACATCACAAATAACGCAATAAACCCATTGCTGCATCTGCATAAATCAGTCTATAAGTAAATATAACATTATTCCAGATGAAGCAGTTGTATAATATGTATGTATGTAGACAAATAATTTATGAATCCAAATATTGTGATATGTGACCACAAATCCTGATGGTAACACCTCCAAGGAAAACTAACCTTCGTTTATCTCTTTACAGCATCCTCGAGCTACGAAAAGAAAAGAGCAGAGACGCAGCCCGCTCAAGAAGAGGGAAAGAGAACTACGAGTTCTATGAGCTGGCTAAAATGCTGCCACTGCCTGCAGCGATCACCAGTCAGCTGGACAAAGCCTCCATCATAAGACTAACGATCAGCTACTTGAAGTTAAGAGATTTCTCAGGACATGGTGATCCGCCGTGGAGTCGAGACCCGCCGCCTTCTAGTAAAGCACTTAAAGGTATGACAAACATATTATCATGCCTGTTATCTATAGAGTTGGGCAGAGAAGGTGGACCTCAACTACCTACAATCTTAGCACACACCTTTTTTTAAATGGCTTTGACCTGATCTTTTTGTAAAATATTAGCGTTTTGATCATTGTCAGTACCTCGCGATCTACCAGCATCTACTCTACCATCGACACTGCTATTATAAACATTTTGTCCCTCTCTTGTTATCCCAAAGAAAAATCTGTGTTTCTATATTATTTCAGTCCGAAACGTTTCTTATCATACTATATGGTAATAATAAAAATAATAGCTTCGATTAACCTGCAGCCCACCTCCTCTATAGACCTCTTAGCCAGTCACACCCATGTTGCCCCTGTCTTCTATGGTAGGGAGTGGCGAGTCACCGTCTACCCACATTTCCATTTCCATTGCGACGAGCAGACGCCATAGTCCCTGATCTGTAACACCACTGTTCATCCCAATAGCCCGGTAACTTCAGTTCCCATTTACTACAATAGTCCTATACTTACCGGGGCTTGTCCTTGGGTGCATTTTTATATGGTGTAGACACGGACAATCGCCAGTCAGTGTCACGCCACATTTAGATTAAATTTGTCAACGAGCCTTTATGTGTTGGCCTTCCCATGGCCCCACGCAAGCCCTCCAAAAGTCCGGGCCATTTTTATGGCCCGTGGTCTCTAGAGACATACAATAATAATATCTTGTATAAACCTAATGTATTTATACACTGTTTTCTAAAAAACATTACAATAGCTTCGTCGCTAACCCACACATGTCGGTCCAACGGTCTAAATTCGAATCGTAATCAGGAAACATACACTGCTTAGGTAGTTTTTAAGACTTAATATATACCTATTTTAACACAATTACCACTTGCTGACTGTGAAGGAAATCTTTGAAACCTACATCAAGATAATCCGATAATCTGGTTTGGGACAAGGGAGGTAGGTGGCGTGTCTCGAGTCAAGTAGTGAGAACTAACCTAGGAAAGTATTTGTTTAATTACAACGTAATCATGTCGCCATAACAACCTTGAGTTGTGTTCCGGCATTAGTGACCAGGTTCCAGTCTCCCTTAAGAGAGCAGCAGCGCATTTGTAGCAACTTTGGTGTTGCAAATGTCCTTAGGCGATGGTAACCGCTTTCCATCAAGTGGGCCGTCTGCCTGTCTGCTGATCTCCTGCAATAAAATAAAATCAGCATAGAATATGTTTCTATAATTTATTACTCTAGTTTTATCTACAACAAGCGATATAAGCGCCGTTTCTTCTCTTTAAGCCACAAAATGTTGTAAAGCGGTGGTAAATTAAATTAGGCTCCCGTGGAGTAAATAATAACCATAAACAAAATGATAACTAAATAATTAAAATAAACAAGTTGTCGGTAGGCTAAATAACAACGCTAACATTACTAATTGACACTTGACATCTTTGTCTTCCGTGATCACGGTTACTGAAAAGTGGCCGAAACGTCGGAATAAAAGTAAAATAAAATACTGCGTTTAAAAGGAAGTTTTATTATGTATACTAATTGCGTAAACTTAAGAAAATACTAAGCGATATTAATTAAAAATCATTTATACTACCCAAAAATATGTTACATATTCTACGGACGGTACTAGACAGACAACTAACTTTGCTGTCGGTACAAGGGTGCGGTAATGTGGTTAGCACCGACAATGACTTGACGAAGGCAAATCTGATTTGTGGACCCTCCTCAGTTATTTTAAACCCACTCAGTCATTTTGCATAGTTTTACTCAACACAAGTGCTCTTTACTGGAGTATTTTGAGAAGTTTTGTTTAGAAAATAAAGTTGTGGTAAAAATACAAAAATAAGATATATGTTTTTTTTTAAATTAATAGAATTTATCCCATTGACTTTTATGCAAGAAATTTAAGAAGTTTGAAGGATAATTTAGGTAATTATTATAGAATCTATCTCTCTCTATTGTCACATTCTCCTAAGTTTTTGGGATCGGCACAATATGTCTTTTTCTTCCATACTCCTCTATTCTAGTATATGTCCACAGTCACACCACAAATCATGTTATCCTTCACAGGATTAATCCAGTTAAGCATTGTTTTTATCACGTGACTTGTATACTTCCTCATCACATGCTCATACCACGAAATCTTCTTCCTCTCAATTTCTCATTGTTGATAGAATCTATAAGAGAGATAACTGCAATCATCTTTTTGACTTTGAATGATTTATTGACAACGAAATAATTTTTTGTAACTATTTGGCATGAATCATAAGTGCAAGAAGAGGATAATTGAAGATAAAATATATAGGTAAAATGTAAAACGACTTATGGCCGGTTTCTCTATCTTACTATTCATTCATTTAACCGATAGCTTACTCTATTTTACCTATAGATATAATTACCTTCTTCTTACTTACACTTATGATTCATGACAAATAGTTACAAAAAAATATTTCGAAGTCAATAATCATTTTCCTTAGCAAATGAACGATCATTTAAGGTATAAGGACCGGCCATTATTAATTTATTAGTGTTAGTTCTCAGAGTGAAGGAAAAAAGAAGCTGATTTTGCAATAGGAAGCCGGTCGTGCCACAGTGCGTTACGGATAAAAGTGGAATGGTTTCCAGTGCATTCATCACTATTCAGTACACAGACGCAAACCACGTGTACACTTTACGCACAGAAGTTTAAAAAACTAACTTCACTTTATTTTACGCTTTTATTCACGTAGGCTTCGTCTTTAAGCATTTTTATTTCGTCTCGAGAATTAGTTAATGTAACATTTCTTAGATCTTTACTATCTGTTTTTAAATAAATATGTTTAATATATTAAACATTTACTTGTTTATCTATTGTTAATATAAAATGCTTGTCATATTTATAATGTTAAGAAATATATTTATTTAGATTATTTCGTATATACGTATATATTGGTATTCTATAAATGTGTCTGGATATATATGTATATGTATGTATTAAATTTATAAATTAGTGTAAGTATGTATATTTAAATTGTACAGTCCTATCTTTTTCCTGCTCCACCTAAATCCCCAAATTAGTTAAGAATTTATTTTAAGCTAGGTTGCCTGGAAGAGATCGCTTTTAGCGATAAGGCCGCCTGTTGTTTTGCCAAGAAGTATTGTAATTTTGCATTTTGTTTTTGTTTATTTTGAAGAGCAATAAAGTGTTATCTATCTATCTATCTTTATTGCATTTTATCACATTAAGTTAATACCTATTAGTTAATTACATATATTTAAAAAAAAAAGTTACAAAATACTTAGGTAAAAGTTGTCCTAACAATAAAGTATGTATGTGTTAAATGAACCTGCAATGTGGCCCGAAACTACACAAGAAAACAGTTGGTAAATAAAAAATGCGGTAAATCACGATTATTGGCAATGGAAGCGTGTGCACAAATAAAAAAAAACGCCTTGGGGACTGATTCACCACAATACGTCATATAAATACTGCCTATCAACTTTTTGCGCGTTGGCAAAACACAAGCGTTTGTTTTATTGAATCAACATAACACATGCGGTTGATTGTACTGTAGATATTTGTAATAGAATAGACCTTTTAGAGTTCCTTAGCCATTCTGACAAAAATTGAATCCTTCTGAAATGTTCTTATGGATAAAATCAGAGATGAGGACATCCGTAAGAGAACGAAGATAACCGACATAGCTCGCAAAATTAGCAAGTTGAAGTGGCAGTGAGCCGGTCACGTCTGTCGCAGGACCGACGGCTGATGAAGCAAACGAGTCCTGGAGTGAAGATCACGTCCGGCAATCGTAGCGTAGGACGCCCGCCAGCCCGGTGGACTGATAACCTGCGCAAGGTCGTCTGATTGACGCGTATTTGAAGATCTTGTCGATGTATTTTAGTGAATTTTATATTATTCGCATTCAAAGTGATAAAAGTTGTGAGTAAGAAAGTTAAGTAAATTGAAGTAATGGGTTGAAAATTTTGAAAAAATTGGCATTATAGAGCCCCAAAAGTACTTTAAATGATAATTAATTTGTGAATTAAATACTATTATATACATATTTACAAGTAAAAGATGTAGTCCAGATCGCTCTCGGTGGGGAGCGTTCCCAAAATGCTGGCCGCATTCCCGCGTTGTATGGCAACGCTAATACGTTGCCCTAAGTTTTTTTTTTTGTGTAAAATTAATTTGTTAAAATGAGATCGTTTAACTTGGCACTGACACCTCAAATGTCATGTTATATTTAAGTTTCTTTTGACAGCACTTTTTCATTCTTTTGCAGCTCTCATGTCTGTATTCTAATTGTATATAGTAGTATTAAGTTTACTAAATGCCTATTTGTCCTTATACTGCACATTATTGATCTTCAAACACTCGACCACTGCCGATCCCCAAACTTCTACAAGTTTGAACAAAATCCGCTCAACATTTTTTAATATACGGGGATTTGATATTTTAAATTGCTGTGAAGTTTATTATTAATACTTCTCCTTAAAACTTCGATAATATCTTGCGAAGTTGTAAGGATTACAAAATAAATTTTATTAACTTATGCAGGACTTGCGAAAATTATCTTCGACATAACTTAGTGTTAAATAAAAGTTTTGGATTGAGTCTAGTGTCATTATATGCCTCTTTTTAAATAAAAATAAATATATTATCATATACAGCAACAGACCGATAAATTTAAAACAGATCACGTAATACAAAAACAACTGTAATATTGAGTTATTTTAAATCGCACCCATTTTTCAAAACGCATCCCCATATCGTCTAAATTCAGAGGCACCTTGACAAAGAGCTTTTTAGCGCGCAGTGGTTCAAAATTCGTAACAAGTGTACCAATAAAACGCCCCACGGCAAATCCAATTTTGGCCCCTAATGCGCTTAATGCGACCACGGGGCGAATCACTACGTATGCCTCTGTCATTTTAACTCAATTTAAAGCAGGTTTCTCTTAGGACACGTACAGACAGGGCCAACGGAGGCCAGCGAATGGGTTGCGTTTGCCCTCGTTGGCCGTATGTACAGATACATTGTTTTTTTCATTAGAAAATCATTTTGGTAGAAGAAAAACACTTTTTTTGTCGGGATACAGACCTAACGTCTAGTGCAGCAACAGTCATCAAAAAAATTGTGGCCTTAATTTTAATCCATTATAATTAAAATTTATTATTGTAAGTTTTAGATAGAATATAGAAATAAGTTTATACAAATATATTAATTTGAATTACGATATTTAATTATTTCAAATCTCTTATTAAACTTAAGGAACATCTGTAATTAGATATTAAAGTTGACTTTTTTTAAATTAACCATCTGAAGTTCCAAACATACAAATTAAAATTTTATTCAAAAAATTCTTATAAAAAATCAGGTTATAAATGTTTCGTCAAAGGGTGTAATGGTTTGATTTATGGAGAGTAGAGGTAAGGAGAATCATAAAATATGTCCGTCGAGAGGTATTAAACTGACGGCGCTACTATAGATAGAGAATAAATTAAAAAAAAATCGTTTATACAGTATACAGTATAAACTCACTTTAATGTGTAATTAAAAAATGATAATAATTAAATTGAAAGTTTTCAAGTAATTTTTTATTTCTCTCTCTCCGGACGAACTTGATTGTCCGGACATTTAGCTTTTTATTTCTTTTTATCTCCTATGTATATTTTTTATATTTATCTTTTTTGTCTTTTTTCTTTATTTTATCTTTTTTGTTTATTTTCTTTATTTTCAAATCTTACATGGTCCTTACGGTTATTAAAACGAAGTTTATACTAGAGTTACAAGCTTAGTGTTTTAGTTATACATTTTTACTTGCTTAATTATACAGTATATATTTTAACGTTATTTCTATTTTTATACTACTTTTGTCTTATTTATCTATTACTTTAAAGTGTTAAATGTCTGTGCCTACACGCTCTCACGTTGGTCTTGTTTCTTTAATGTCATTAGAACCGACGTGGATGTTGGGCCTCTAGAAAAACCTCTTTTCCCCGCCTTTAACTCCGTGGGCAACTACTCACGGATTGCCAGCGAACGCCAACGAGCTAACTTTGGCCTTTATTGGACCTGTATGTACGCGCCCTTACAGATGCGGTGTATTCAAATAAAAATGTTCGAGAATATAAAACATGTGCGTTTAGGGGCCTTAGAATTGTGACACAAAATGTTTAGTAGTTTATGGTTTATACTTTTTCTAGGGCTTATGGTTGTTGTAAAGATTTATTGAGTTATGTATTTTCACAATAAATTCTTAGATTTATTGTCAAAATATATACATAATTACAGTCTATCTTAAATTTAGATAAGTAAGTAATTTTAATAGTCGTGGTAGCGTAATGGCAAGCGCACGCATACCAAACTCAAAGGGCGCGGGTTCGATTCTGTCCGGAACACATGCACCACTTAGGCAGTTTTCTGACTTGTGCATATTGTTACAATTACCACATACTAACAACGGTGAAAGAAAACGTCGTAATGCAACCTGCACATTGAGATAACCGATGTGTCAAACCTGCCAAGCCACCTTGGACAAGCGTGGCGGGTGTACTAACCGTTCCTCTATAATGGGAGTCCCGAGCCCAGCAGTGCGACATTTATGGGCTGTTATTATTATTTATTATTATTAGTAATTTTCTTTGCTACCGGTCTGACGTGAGCTCCGTGCAAGTAATATAAAATTTCTACCAATAGTATTCAAGGGAATGAATAATAAGATTTAGAACCCGGCCATAAATCTATCTAATTTACTGGAGTAAAATAATGATCAAAAACTCTTTGGCCATTTCAGAAGCCGGCTCTGATGAAATATGTCTGTCTATAAGTACTTATCTTGATCTATTGCTGGGATTTCCTTTCAAGCAAAAATTTGTATCAGAAGATCCCACTCACTCTTCCATAATCTTAATATTACACTGTATTTAAAAATAGCTACTAAATATTTTCATTAATAATTAATTCATTAATAAAGAATTGATAATAATGTTACGAGTGTGGGACTCGAAATTAAAATGCCGTTAGAATTACTATAGAATTTTATAGGACTATACAAACAAGTATAACATAGGTACAAGTATAACTAGACACTACTAGTACAGTACAAACTGCACGATTCAATATCACGCGCAAAGTCCGTCACTATATCGCTTGTCGAATGTACGACTTACTCGTATCGTAATCTTCGCTCGACTGACTCACCCCTCCGTTCGGGCATTGTTTTATACTAAACTCGTTGGCTGGGTTCTTCCAAGAAAATGTAATTTGCACACCTGCGAATGACCAACAAAGTTGAAAACAATAACAATAAGGATTAATTCGACACTAATGACGGCCATAAAACAAGTAGAAAAACAATAGTAACAAAGTAAACAAAAGAATTCCTAAATCTGGGAAGGCAATAAACTGAGCTTTATGACCGGCAGGTGTGCGCATTTCTTTGTCGGTATGTAACAATAATATATAGAAACCCGTCATAAGTTGCAATAATTAATCATTACTAACTTAATAATAATTAATGTTAAGGTGGTTTCGGCATGTAGAGAGGATGGATGAAAATAGAATCACAAAACAAGTATATGACACTATTGTGAATGGTAGAGTTGGTACCGGTAGACCACCACGTTACAACACATCATAATCGAATAAAAGAAGTGTTAAAACAAGGTTAGGTAAAAAGCATATCAAATAATCGTGCATGTATAAAGAGGTTAATGAAAGTAAATGAAGCGAAAGTTGTTTGTTAGGATCGTCGCAAGTGGAGATCTATAGTCTCTGCCTACCCCCATGCGAAACAGGCGTGATAATATGTATGTATGTAATAATTAAGTACACTAAATTCAAAATTTTAATGTTTCAATGAGCGTGAATCTGAAATCTTATAATTCAATCAATTAAATGAAATATTAGCACACAATGCAGCTGTCATCATTGCAAATTGTAAAACACACCGTCGCTATTAAAAATATTTATTTAATTCGTTAGGGCCAGACCCCAATGTAACAATACCCAATGAATTCAACCAAAATTTTATAATCTAATCAATTAGCAATCAGTGCAAGCGATATACCGCTTGTTAGTACTGCTTATTTGGCGAACGTGACTTGGTTTATTTAAATTCTGGCTGGGGTTCATTTGACGGCTTTGCTCGACGCTTTTAATTGGTGTTACCGGTATGTCTAATGCAGTCAACATTTAGTCGAGTTTGTGTATTTGAATTTTGGTTTGAATTCGAGAAAAGTTTTGACACTGGATGTTTTCTCAAATATTACTATACTTACACACATACATACATACATAACTTCACGCCAGTTCCCTTGCGGGGTAGGCACGAACAACAGAGTGCCATTTAGGCTTATTCTTACACACCTCACTTGCCTCTTTGACATTCATAACTCTTGTCATGCAAGCTCGTCTGTTCTTAAGGCTCCTGACATCACCTTCTGCTAGTACACGATCAATTTGATCATGGAAGGTGTGTCGTGGCCTTCCACGACTTCTGCATCCATCCACTTTTGCATTGTATATCTGTTTAGTCATTCTTTCATCATGCATTCTTTCCACATGCCCGAACCACCGGAGCATTCCTTTCCTTACCTTCACCCCGACACTCTCTTTCAGACCAACTCTCTTTCTTACTTCGGTATTACGAACACGGTCCGCGAGCGTCACTCCGCAGATTTTGCGCAGTGCTCGCATCTCGACCGCGTTTACTCTACTTTCATGCTCTCTCTTCCATACCCAACTCTCGCATCCATACGTGAGCGTAGGTATTACTATACTTATTTACTTAATTATTATATATGCAATTGATATTATATGTATAATCTATACTAATATATAAAGCTGAACAGTTTGTTTGTTTAAACGCGCTAATCTCAGGAAATACTGATCTGATTTGAAAAATTCTTTCAGTTTTGGATAGCCCATTTATCGAGGAAGGCTATAGGCTATATATCATCACGCTAAGACCAATAGGAGCGGAGCAGCAATAAAAAATGTTTCAAAATCGGGGAGGCTTTGAAAACAAATTCCACGCGGACGGCATCGCGGGCATAGTTAGTATACCTATATAAAGCTGAATAGTTTGTTTGTTTGCTTGAACGCGTTAATCTTAGGAACTACTGGTCTGATTTGAAAAATTCTTTCAGTTTTAGATAGTCCATTTATCGAGGAAGGCTATAGGCTATACATCACGCTAAGACTAATAGGAGCGGAGCACCATTGAAGAATGTTTCAAAAACGGGGTATTTTTTTCCTTTTGAGAGCTTCCGATGCGTGCGCTGCGTAAACGGTTAAGGTTCGCAAAAATCATGTGTGACAGAATTATTTCCGTTTAAAAGTTCTAAAAAAAAGTGCGGGACAACATATGTCTATTTTTTAAGATTGGTTCTCTATCCCTATTAATATTATAAATGCGAAAGTAACTCTGTCTGTCTGTCTGTCTGTCTGTCTGTTCCGTTTTCACGTAAAAACTACTGGACCGATTTGGCTGAAACTCAGTATATATATATTTTCGATGCCGAGAATGAACATAGGATACTTTTTATCCCGGAAAATGGGATAGTTTCCGGGATAAAAGTATATTTGTCTCTCTGTTTGTTATCCTTTTACGGAAAGACTTTTGGACCGATTTGGCTGATACTCGGTACATATGTAATTTGAATACCGAGGGTGGACATGGGATATTTTTCATCCCGGATAATGGGATAGATTTTGGGATAGATTTATGTAAAGATTATCCCAAAAGTGGGACAGGCTTTGGTTGGTTTGTGATTTGCCATTTTCATCATTTTGGTTATTTTGTCCTTTTTGCCCTTTTGCCCTTTTGAACTTTTGCCCTTTTGACTTTTGCCCTTTTGCCCTTCTGCTCTTAAGCCCTTAAGCCCTTTTGCGCTTTTGCCCTTTTGCCCGTTTGCCCTTTTGCCCTTTTGCGCTTTTGCCATTTTGCCCTTTTGTCCTTTTGCCCTTTTGCCCTTTTGCCCTTTTGCCATTTTGCCCTTTTGCCCTTTTGCCCTTTTGCTCTTTTGCTCTTCGACTCTTTTTTGTCCTTTTTGTCCATGTTGCTCTTTTTGTCGTTTTTGCTGATGTTGTCCCTTTTGTTATTTTTGTAGTTTTCATTGACGGGGGATAGATAAATAAAATTAGGACTGTTTGTAATAGAGGATTAAAGTTTGGATGAGACCAATCATTTCTCAAGTTCATAGACATAAAAATGCATCGTCTATAAAAATGCGATAGTAAATCGATATGTCTTTCTGTTAAGTTTTCGGAAAACACTGGGAATACTGGATCGTTTTTATTGTAATTTTGTTTAAATGTAGTTTTAATGCCGAAAATGGACATATATACTCATGCTAAGAGATCGGCATGAGAATATATCAAGCATCGAGTTTGCGATATAAAATGAAGTGAATTTTTCGGGGGCAAATGGCACTAACATAAAAATGGTGTACATTGTAACCTGTATTAACGCCTGCTCTTTAAACAAGAAGCAGGAACTAGAGGTTAACCCGCGGCGTAGCCGCGGGGTAAACTCTAGTAACTATTATAATATTCTTATGCTAACTAAATTTGTTCTAAAATAATGCATTATTTGCGAAAGTGTTTTTATAAACATAATATTAATCTTTATCCAAATAATTACGTTATTCATCACGAGTATTTAATTTAAAACCAAATTGCCATTTACATCATTCGATTTCAATGAATATCTTAGGAGATATCGCAGTTTTAAAATAACATCGCAGCGAAATAATGATCAATTACCGCGCGCGCATTTATGATGTGCAAGGCCGGCGGGCAGTTATTAAGATTTAAAAATATTTTCACCTTCTACGTAAACAAAGTCGCGGGTTAAAGTTAGAGTTAGCCCAAAGTAACTATTCCACGCGGACGAAATCGCAGGCAGAAACTAGTGTTATATATACCTTCACCAGGTGGTATACGGGTATATACCCATCTGGATAGCTACCACTCCTGGTCTAGAGTATGCCGCCATAACAACCTTAAGTTGTGTTCCATAAGTAGCCAGGTTCCAGACTCTCTCAAGAGATGTCCATAGGCGATGGTAACCGCTTACCATTAGGTGGGCTGTCTGCCTGTCTGCTGAACTCATGCAATAAAAATACCTCTATAATAATAATAGTAGAAGTACGATAGTTTGTTGCTCAATTACGCCAGACTGGCTTAACAGATCTGGATGAAATTTGGCATAGAGATAGATTATAGTCTAGAATAGCACATAGGCTACTTTGTATTACATTACAAAATAATATCGCTTGAAAAAATATTCATAGCAATTTTAAAACGATGGAAAACAAATTTTATTTCATCTGTTTAATCTTTTATAACTTCTGTAATCTATTCTATGTGTATACGGACTGTTTAATACGTCATTAACTCATTAATGTCAAATTATCCAGTAGTTAAGCAGCGCGTAATAGGGAGTTAATTGAGTGATACAAATCTACGCTCAACCGGACCAAGTCATTATGTTTCGGAACGCGTCGAGCTCTTATTATTTCAATTATATGGTTTGGTTCTTATTAAAGCTGATAAAACTAGTAGTACTTCCGTTTGTATTTAATTATGATATACTAGCGGTCCTGACAGACGTTGTCCTGCATTGAAAAAAATTAGTAACCGATAATTTAAATTAAATATAGCATTATGTAGCATAGATAATGTAGCATTCTAATGATTCCTCGCAATGTCGCCAGTGTGGCACAAGACACTGCGTTTCATACGCTGGTCGAGTACGCAGCATGGGCACCATAGGGATTTGAACTCGAGACCGTCGTGTGTCCAATCGATTCGCTGGGCAGTTTGATGCAAGCCTTGCTGCATAGCGACGATCATTGTGTGGGTGCGTCCAATTTCTGCGAGGCAGTGATGTCTCAAAAGGAGGCCGCAGAACGAGAAAGGGAGAGAGGTGCGCATGCGTCTCGTGGTTACCGACGTCAGTCGGGGGCCCGGAGACGCAGATATGCGCAAGATCTCCCGTAATTACGCTGCAGAGGCCCTTCATTCTTCAGCATCTAGGGAGAGGAGGAGTCTTCACCCCTGTTGACGAAGTGAGTTTGCCTCTCCCAGGGCATTCTCAAGCACTGGTGCGCTAGGATCAGCGTGGGCGTAACTACGTTCTAAGTCTCACACTCTTCCTGCCATAAGCGCGGGGCACATGGGAGGAGGGTGGTTTTAGTGGAGTATTGCCTATGGGTGACCTCTCCACATAGAGGGACGTACCTTGCCGAGTCTTCACACATGCCGGCGATTGACTCTGGTGGCTGCGCTATCTTCAGTGGCTTCACCTCTCATTGCTTTGGTCTAATCCCTAGCAAAAGACCTGGTAGTGTGCGCAATGCATTTCCCATGCCTCAAAAAAAAAAAACAATCTAATGGTGAAAGAATTTAAAAAAAAATCCAGTAGTTTTTGAGTTTATTTATTACAAAGATACAAATCTTTCCTCTTTGTAATATTAATATAGAGGTATAGATAAACATGAATAAACACAAATTGATGTTGTGTATGTATGTAAAACCAATGCAGTCTTTTTTTTAATGCATGAGTTCAGCAGACAGGCAGACGGCCCACCTGCTGGAAAGCGGTTACCCGTGTGCTGCCGCTTTATAAAGGGAGACTGGAACCTGACCATTAATGCCGAAAAAACTCATGGTTGTTATGGCGGCATACTCTAGACCAGGAGTGGTAGCCATCCACTGCACGGCACCAAATTCACTTTGGAGTGATCCCTTCTTTTGACCAGTATTACAAGAAGTTCTTGGCACGGCCAGTAATTTCAATTAGCGTAAAATATGTTTAAATTATAAACGCACGGCGCGATCTTTCTTTGTCAAAATGTTCACAGTTAGGGCCGCTTGCATAACGATCGCCTTTAAATAAAATTAGTTAATCATATTTAACTGCCTAAATACGTTTTACACAAAACGTATTGACAGTTCTTTAAACGTATTTAGCGGCATATTTTGCGTTGTGCAAGACGCTAATTGTATTTAAGGGTGTTAAATACGTTTTGTGTTTCTTAAATAAATTTAAGCAACCTTATGCAAGCGGCCCATAGTGTTCAAAAATTAGCTGCCTTTACGCTCCGTGCATTGGCCGTTGCCTCACACAGAAAGACAGCAAAATTTATGAATCGATATTCTACCTACCTTATACTAGGCAAGGACTGAACAATCACCATCATCATTGCAGACTTCAATCACTGTAGTATTCGAAGAATTCATTGTAGAGCTCGAGCCTTTCATTTTTTCTGGCACTTCTTGCAGCTTGGGTTACGCGACTATTGGCACATATCATTTTTTACTGTTTGTTTTATTATTATTTTTTATTTTTATTGCAGGAGTTCAGCAGACAGGAAGACGGCCCACTTGATGGAAAGCGGTTACCATCGCCTATGGACATTTGCAACACCAAAGGTGCTACAAATGCGCTACTGCTCTCTTAAGGGGACTGGAACCTGGTCACTAATGCCGTAACACGACTCAAAGTTCTTCTATCCGTGCAGGAACGGAGAAAGAATACAATTTCCTGCGGCCGGGCGGCCTGTCGTAAGAGGCGACAAAACAACCCACAGCCAGGTGGTAGGGCATTTGCCCGACTGGATGGCTACCACCCCTGGTCTAAAGTATGTCGCCATAACAACCTTGAGTTGTGTTCCGGCATTAGTGACCAGGTTCCAGTTTCCCTTAAGAGAGCAGCAGCGCATTTGTAGCACCTTTGGTGTTGCAAATGTCCATAGGCGATGGTAACCGCTTTCCATCGAGTGGGCCGTCTGCCTGTCTGCTGAACTCCAGCAATAAAAAAAAAAAAAAAAAAAAAAGTTGTTATGGCGACATACTTTAGACCAGGGGTGGTAGCCATCCAGTCGGGCAAATATCCTACCATCTGGCTGTCGGTTGTATTGTCGCCTCTTACGACAGGCCGCCCGGCCGCAGGAAATTGTATTTTTTCTCCGTTCCTGTACGGATATATCAACGTACCTAACCTCCATGCCAGAATAAAAACCAAGATATCTAAGTCCTGAGGACAAATAAGCGTCAATATATCGCATGGGCTGGTGTCGTGTACGCTTTTCCCTTTATTTATAGTTATTTTTCTATTTCGCCGGCAGATGTGCGCGCCATGATTTACGGGTCGCCGTATTAAGGAACGTGAGTTATTGTAACACCGGACTGGTCAGGGGTTGCTTTTAGTTTTGTAAATATTTGTCTCCAGACCTAAAGACATCGGTCTCAATAGTGCACCGGTTGCTTTATTATAATAAAGCTTCATATCGACTGTAACTACAAAGAATTTTTAAATAAGCGTGTATGTATGAAGAGATTAATGAAAGTTGATGAAGCGAAAAGTGTTTGTCAGGATTGTATCAGGTGGATATCCATTGTCTCTGCCTACCCCTACCCCAATGGGAAACTGGCGTGTCAATATGTATGTATGTATGCAACTACCTCGGCTTCGTTTTTATGAGCAACTGTTTTTTAAGTTCTTATTTCGTCGTGTACATATTCTTTAGTGATTCTCCACACAAGAATTAATTTATCTACCTCACAAGATAAAAGTTGTTTTTATAAGATTTTTTTTTTTTTGGTTACTGTAATTTTTTTCCACGTGAACATTCTTTTTATAATGTGACTTTCATCCTCCCTAAAAAAAAAATTATTGCGAAGCTGGCAAACAGGTAGACGGCCCATCTGATGGAAAGTGGTTATCGTGGCTTATAGACATTTGTAACATCAGGAGCGGAGCCAACGCGTTGCCAGCCTTGAGGATGGAATAAAGGGGAGAGAAAAAGGAAGATGAGAAAGAGAGACAGAAGGGATTGGATAGGGGATTGGAATGGGGGAGGGGGACGTGGGCCACTCTCACTCATCGTATGAAACACAATTAGCTCAAGGCTAACCGTTTCTCACCGATATTCTGTGAAAGCGTGGTATCTAACCGATCGAGCTGGCTCTTAGAGCTGTTATCAAGATAATGATTCCAGCTTGGCTCTGTCACGTAAAAAAATTACATACCCATACCACCTTAGTGTTCTTTCTCTTAATTTGTCAATCAGAGTTGCAACTTTCAAAGATTATGTTTTTTTTTTAATGTAAGTATAGGTTTGCGTTTGACCACTGTCTCACCTGATGTTGAGTGATGACACAGTCTAGGATGGAGCAAGCTTACCTAGAAGATACCTATTCACTCGTGACTTGAAGACTTTAAGATTGTATTTGTCAGGAAAAACAGACTCCGGCAAATTATTCCACTCTTCGGCAGTGCGCACCAGATGTATACTCATTTCTCACTTTATTCATTCTTGTAGCATTACACATCCATCTTAACATTTTTATCTCATCTCTTTCTCCGTGCAGGAACGGAAAAAGAATATTAATTCTTGCGGCCGGGCGGCACGTGGTAAGAGGAGACAAGACAACCCACAGCCAGGTGGTAGGGCATTTGCCCGACTGGATGGCTGCCATCCCTGGTCTAGATTATGCCGCCATCACAACTTTAAGTTGCGTT
Source organism: Dendrolimus kikuchii (assembly GCA_019925095.2). Classification (NCBI taxonomy): domain Eukaryota; kingdom Metazoa; phylum Arthropoda; class Insecta; order Lepidoptera; family Lasiocampidae; genus Dendrolimus; species Dendrolimus kikuchii. Next base: position 13,851,678 of record CM034408.1, read on the forward strand.
CCAGCATCAGTGGCCAGGTTCCAGTTTCTCCTTCAAGGTCGGCAGCACATTGGCCAGAACCTTTGGTATTGCTAATATCCATAGGCGACAGTAACCATTTTCCATCACAGTTGGGCCGTCAGCGTGTCTGCTGCGCTTCAACAATAAAAAACTCACTTGAGTACATAGCTGTCTTACGAGTAGAAATTATTATATTCTAATTCATAATAATGTCTAATATCCGGACTATAAAAAAAACATTTTTCTCCTAATCTAATAGCATTTTTTGTCAATCATTAGCGTTTGTATTATATCTTTTTTAAAACCTCATTCGTTTTCCGTTTGATCACACGTCCGCATTCTACGGAATCCGACGCCCTACTGCCATAAATCAAGTGGTGCCACCACACGGCAATATCGCGAAAACATGTGTTTACACACAACAGTTAATTTGTCGAAATTTATCTGCCAAGAATCGGGCGCTGTATTGAGAAATATTGCTTTACTTTGATGTACGACGTGTTGTTTATATAAGTTTAAAAATAATATAGTCAGAATAACCTCTTGCGTATAAGGCGTTAATCTAGAATTTTAGTAAGCGATATATTGAATATTTTGAAAAGAATAAAAGTTTTTTTAAAAATGAAGTCTTTGAAAAATACTGCATTAAAATTAGAAGATAATCTAAAAAGATTAATAAGTAACTTATATATACACATATATATATATATATATATATATATATATATATATATATATATATATATATATATAATTTAAATTAATGGGTCGACCTTTAGTGTGGGACGCCACGCCACGTGCGTCGATAGTTTGGCTGCTTCCCATCTTGCAGTCACGGTCGCGGCAGCCGAACGTCAGGAGAGCCTGAAACGCCGCAAATATGCATACATTGGCAATGGATACATACTTGTGGCTTTCATTGTAGAAAATCTAGGGCCATGGGGTCCCGAAGCTTATCGACTTTATCGAGATCTGTCAACACGTTTGATAAAAGTCTCACGTGATCAAAGGGCTGGATTATATTTACGAGGATATGCGGCTAGCGTTTTAAGAATGTTTACATCTGACGGCGGTTTGGGACTCGTCTATATCTATACTAATATTATAAAGAGGTAGTTTGTGACGTTGTAAGGGGTAATCTCTGGATCTACTAAACCGATTTTAAAAATTCTTCTATTGTTAGAAAGCTACGTTAACAGGGAGTGTCATAGGCTATATAACATGACGCTATATACCACGGGAGCGGGACAGAGCGCGGGTGAAACCGCGCTGGGTCGCTAGTATATTATATACTAGCAGCCCGGCAAACCGACAAACTTTACCTCTTTATAATATTAGTATAGATAATTTTAATTATTATATTTTTTTTACGATAGTTGCAGAATTTTAAATCTCTTAGTTCAATTAATTAACAGTAGCCATAGCAATTTTCTTATTGCCTTTATAAAGGCGAAAGCACATTAAATTCACGGAGTATTATTAAGAGTTGTAGTGTTACCACACTGAACTACGCTTTAGTTCGGTTTATAGAACTAGCTCAAAAGGTTTTGTCTATTTAAGTCTTCACAAAAAAGGTAATGTATAATATACTTTTTATTTTGAAAACTTTAAAACTTCCTGAGAACTAGATGACGTAAATAATTTAGTTGGACATATTTCTTCTCTGTTAGTAATGTCTTTAAGTCGTGCTAGCATGATTGTAAAATCACCCACGTCTCATTGCAATGAAAATGAAATCTAGATTACCGATCTGTCAATCTCCCAATCTCAAAATTAATCTTAAAAGTTATTTTTAAATATGTAAAAAACTAGAACATGCCCGCGACTTCGTCCACGCATGATTTAAAATTCCCGCGGGAATCCCAGAATAAAGAGTAGCACAAAATACCGCAGTATTTAAAAAAGAATGTAAGCTATCGTTTTATAAGTTAATACTGTGTCGAAATAAGCTAATTGTTATGCATCCGATTAACTTCAAACCGTTCCCGGGAAAATTCCCGTGGGATTTCCGGGATAAAAAGTATCACACATTTATTAAATAAAATTTTCTTTCGACTAGTGAAACAATCGTATTTTAATTCGATTGTTTCAATCAGGCCATTTTAAATAATTCCCAGAAATTTTCCCGCAGGATTCCCAAAATAAAAGTAGCGCAGATATTAAGTCTAGGTATTTGCTGTCGTCCAGCGAAAACCGCATCGAAATCGGCCTAGTAATTTTTACGTGAATTTCGAACGAACAGACACAGACAATAAATCTAAAAAAATTGCATCGTGTTCTCCATCGTTTATATGATTATTTCAGTTATTATTTTAAATAGCTTCAATATACAGACGCGGCATGTTTAGAAATTTATAATTCTATAGATAGATATAATTAGATTACAATTCCCGCTCTTTGGTTAATTAGTGATAATTGTGACAAAAAATATTAGTCAATTGACTTGATTTCAAACTATCACCAGTTACGGTAGAGAATAAAAAAAAAAGAATGACCACAGACAATAATGAATTGTAACTAGCCAATTACACGGTCGGCCAACCCTTCAGTTGCCGCGGGGTCCGATCGATACCGAATAAAAATAGCCGAAATCCCGGAAAACGATCTCGGAATCCGGACACGTACTGTCAATATAGAATGGTACGGGGCGATGATTGTGATGCACCCGGCGAAGGGCGAACCCGAATATGCCCGTCGACGTATTGTGCTATTGAAAATAAAAACGGTCTATCGTTGATTATTTTTGACGATAACTATACAGTTATTTCAGCAGTATTTTAGCTGTGCAATTTCAAAATCTAGCAAGGGCATTGCAAGAAATTTTACATCACAGCACAAAGAATTGTTAAGAACTTCAACAATATACTATTTCAAAGCTAATCATTAAACTTTTGGGAGCCATAACTTATTTTATTTTGATACAGTTTTCACATGTTACGCCAAGAACAGTTCAATAAATGTGCGATAAGACAATAAATACACAAACATTCATTTAAAAAACAATGTGAATTGTTGGGTTTTGAAATTACATAGTTGATTTGTTGGTTGAAATTGTTAGTATTTTTTTTTATTAATAGGAAAAATAAAATTTAGTTACACCCCAGAACATTACCTATTGTTACTAGCATCTATTACTAGTAGCGCCACCGAACCAGGTTGGTGTTAGTGGCTCCATGTTTTATTAAATGTTTAAACTAGTATTTGTTTTATGAAGATTTGATAATTTGTGTATTAACTAATCAGAATAAACTGTAAAGGTGTTATTTATATTTTGAAATAATGGTACTTTTGTAACCATCTGTTGAGTTTGATTGAGGTAGAATCACCTAACAGCAAATATTTGAACTAATATCATGTGCTTTACAGTAATTTATGAAATTCTTGACTAAATGATTAGAAATTAAGTATTTGATATAGTATAAAATTATTATTAATATTTTGACTTAATTTAGGATCTACATTGTAAGAATCAAATGTATTTTAGTAAATAACATAATGTTTATTGGACTGTTAATGCAATAAATACTCTAAATCCGCTGTAAATCGGACATTCTGTGTTCTGAATTCAAATAAAACAGTTCTCAAAGTTCTACATATTTCGTTACGTAAATCCCACTCACTATGTATATATAAGTAGTGGTAGGTTATTATAAATGCACTTTTAAAATGGTCAATAACTGACTCCATAATTGCGGAACTTACCAAGTTTAATAAGAACTGGATTATATCTATATCATGGAAGAAGAATACTATGAAATAAAAATCGCCCAATAAAAAAAGGATCCTAGAACACACTCTTCTAGCATACAACTGGCAAAGCCAGTCCGTTCTCAATTATATAAAACTTTCAAACAATCTGTTATTTTTTAAAACACATTTTTCTCGCATACTTTGAAAGGCCTAATTAACTAGTTCTCAATTGCATGAAGTGCATGCATTTACATTTTTTTTTAATTCAAAATTGTGTGTGAAATTAATGTTATTTTAAACAAATATATTTCAGATAAAAGCAGAATCATACCAATTAATTATTATTTGTAATTCGTCTATCACGGTCACTGAACCATTTCATTTTTATTTTGTAGTTCTATCTGATCATGCTTGACTTGTACTAACGGATAAGCGGATCGGAACGAGTAATTCACCCAATTATTTGCAATATTTCAAACAAAATGATACAGATGTAGATGAAGCTTAATGTGTTAAACTGCATATTTTGCGAGACCACCTTTACATATGAGTATTAAATTCAAATAAAATTTTTGAAGCTCTACGTAAATCTGTGCAAGAGAAGGTCAACTATTATTTAGTTTTGTACTAACTGCAATTAACAACTTAATGTGTTAAAAGTTTATAAAATCCAGTATGTAAACAGACAATTCATACGTAATTTATGTATAAACTACAAGAACATAATGCGCATTTTCATATATTACGTTACATAAACCCTCAGGCTTTTCACAGGACTTCACTCGTTTATAGTTAAGTTTAATTTTTTTCAAAAATTTAAAAATAGTCTCCATTTATAAAGTGTCTTTAATTTATGTATTTATACTTATAAAACTTTTTGAAGATTGTTGAACATGTAAAATGAGTGCCAACATCTAAAGAAACTTACTTACACGTTAATATTATATATTACTATATTGCACGTATATATAGAGATATACAGGAGCAAACTTGATAAAAACTTTTAAAGGAGCTACAATCCCTCTAGTAAAGTAACCACAAAGGGCGGTAATTCTTCATTAGGGACGCGGGTTCCGGTCAAGTGGCACCCCCAAGGGGTTGGTAATCAACACTTCTCAGTTTGAGTGCTATTATTTTTACGGCCAACTGTTGTAGAAAAACATTTGAGAATGCATGTGGAGAAAATCCAAACATTTTTTATTATATTTTATTTTTACTTATATAATATCTCTATATATTAATATGTGAAGCAACAACTTTGTCCCCCTTTTTATGAAAATTGCGCTGACGGAGGAGTATGAAATTTCGCACACTTATAGTTTATATAGAGAAGAAGCGACGAATGCTAATATTTTTTTAAAATTATGCATGACAAATATAGATTAAATCAATAAAAAAACATTACACACACTACTACCATATATTTGATGCACACACGCTTATTTACTCTTTTGTTTATTATTCAAGTCAAATTAACAGTGTAGCCTTGGCGAAATCTGTGATTATAGAAGTATAGGTTTTATGATATTTCTTAAAGGTCGGTAACGCGTTAGCGACACCCCTGATGTTGCAAACGACCATAGGAGATGGTAACCATTTTCCATCAGGTTTTTCTGATTTAGGCAATAAAAAAAATTTGTTACTACATTTTATGATGATATTATTTTTTCATCTAAATTAAAACAATAAATATATATATATATACATATATTTACTGTTCTTTATCTTTCCTTACATTTCTCACCCTCGTATTAGCAATGAGTTTCATTTAATTTCGCCTTGTGAAAACACGGTGCCCCAGCAAATGTTAGCATTGGTCTGTACATGTTGAAATTGACAAATATAACGAAATTATTGCTTTTTCTATCTTTAAATGCCGAATTTTGTTTCTTCGTCTGCAATCAACCGGTTAAGTGTTGTATAGGTGTAATTATAATTTTTACCTTTTAGATGTCGTAAGTTTTAATACACATATTCTTTGCATCTTATTGAAATATGACTTCACACGTTTCTAGATTTCGCTACTGCGAAATATTCTTGCAAATGAAACTTTTTTAAATAATAATTTTCAATATTTTATTTCCAATCTCAGAGTAACAGTGAAATTGTAGATCTGAAATGCGAAACATTGTTTTTATAAAAATTCGAAAAGTCACATTGTCACATACACAATTCTTGCATAAAAACTACCAATTTCCCGCCAAAAACTGTTTTTCATTCAATCGTAATTCGTATGGAAATGTGAATTTAAATTGAAAAGAAGTTATGACATTCGACAAAAAAATATGGTTTCAATAACTCAAAAATAGAACTAAGGAACAAAGTGCTTCTATCCAGGCCATAAAAAGAAAATTCCATATTCTAATACAAAATCCTCCGAAATCCTTTATATGCAGTCAATTTATTTTACTTCATCAACCCCCAGACGGACGAACAAATTTTTATTAAAGCCGGTAAGACTTCGTATAATTTTCTCATTACGGCCGCCAGGCGGCGTGGTGGTGCATTTACTGGGATATTGACGTCATTATTTTTGTAATTTGTAAGTCGTTTGCAAGACTTAATAACGATGGGTATTAATTATCTGCGAAACCGACTTTAAATTTGGGTGATCATGAGTTCAGTCTTAGACGAATGAATAAAAGTATGGACGGAGCTGACATGAGCCATAGCTTCAAATAACGTGAAGCATTTTTAACAGACTTCAAAAAGGAGGAGGTTCTAAATTAGACTGTATGTTTGTTACGCGTTTTCTCCATCAATTGTAGACCGATTTTCAAAATACTTTTTTTTATTAATTTTATTTATAAGTATACTCCTGAGGTGGTCTCATTGTCACAACTCAGGGTAGTTATGGTGGCATTCTCTAGACCAGGTGTATTAGTCATCCAGGCAGGATAATACCCTGTCACCTGGCTGTGGGTTGTTTTGCCGCCTCTTAAGACCGGCTACCCGGCCGCAGGAAATTGTATTCTTTCTCCGTTCCTGCACGGAAAAAAGTACTTAGTACTTCCCTTGTATAGTGGAGATCTATATAAATAATATACCTACATATTAACAAGATACGCTATTTTCTTAAAGTTCAATAAAGCAATCTCTTTTTTATTAAAACAGTAGACAAGAAGACAGGACAATATAGTTGTCGGCTACCGTGTCGGCCATGATGCTATCTGGCGGTGTCGGGTTGCGCGGGCGCATCTGACTGCTTTACAACCGACGCAACAGCCCTTTGTTATAACATGTCCTTTTGTCTTTATCCAAGTACATTTTTAACTTTCTTTTTATACATACTTATAGATGTATATAAAAAAATATTTATTTATTATTAAAAGTTTCCTTCATTTTACATTGTATTAATGGCCGGTTCTTATATCTTACTATTCATTCATGAATTTTCACATTACTTGTTTTTAGCTTACGTCAAATTTTAATCGATAGTGAGGCATATGAACGGTTGGTACGATTTAGGAATCGGGCCTAAGTGTCGTACAAAGAAGGTGGCCTTATGAATTATATTTATCTCTACATGTTTAGCATAGAAGTCGTGGAAGGCCACACACACCTTCTGCTAGTACACGATCAAATTGATCGTGTACTAGCAGAAGGTGATGTCAGGAGCCTTAAGAACAGACTAGCGTGCATGACAAGAGTTATGAATGTCAAAGAAGCAAGTGAGGTGTGTAAGAATAAGCCTAAATGGCGCTCTGTTGTTCTTGCCTACCCCGCAAGGGAACTGGCGTGAAGTTATGTATGTATGTATGTTTAGCATTGGTCGAGGCGTGCAAAATATATTATATTCTTGACAAAAATTAATGCGTCAATTTTATAATAAGCAGTTATAATTACAATGATTTTGTGAATCTGTCTTTAAATAAATATGTCTAATTTATTAAACATTTACTAATTTATCTATTGTAATATATGTTAATATAAAATGCTTGTCATATATAATATTAACTTATATTGAGAAATAAACTTTCAAGTTTTGTCGGTTTTTATAAATATCCCGTTGCCCACGGGAAAAAAAGATATTTATGTCCCCACTATTGATTTTGGATGGTTTCCGTGTGTGTATCTCTTCTTCGTATTCCTCTTGTTCTTCCTCTAACTGTCTGTGTTTGCGTGGCTAATGTGTGTGGTGATTGTGATGTGCGTTCTGGTTGATGAGTTGTGTTCTGTGTGGTTGAATTTAGGGTGTCTGCGTTGTTTACAAATACGGTATCTCCTTGTACCTTGCGTAGAATGTTTGTGGTGTGTAACGCTGCCTGCTTCTGTAAAATGGTTATTAGACAAATATATTTATTTAGATTATTTTGTATTTAGGTATATATTACTAAACACCATCATATATAAATATCATCCGTGCAGGAACGGAGAAAGAATACAATTTCCTGCGGCCCGGCGGCCTGTCGTAAGAGGCGACTAAACAACCCACAGCCAGGTGGTAGAGTATTTGCTCGACTGGATGGCGACCACCCCTGGTCTAGAGTATGCCGCCATAACAACCTTGTGTTGTGTTCCGGCATTAATGACCAGGTTCCAGTCTCCTTTAAGAGAGCAGCAGCGCATTTGTAGCACCTTTGGTGTTGCAAATGTCCATAGGCGATGGTAACCGCTTTCCACCAAGTGGGCCGTCTGCCTGTCTGCTGAACTCCTGCAATAAAAAAAAAAAAAAAAACACGAGTAAAAGAACACATTGCTGACATGAAACACACAAGGTCTACGAAGTCTGCGATCAGTGAACACACGCTGGATAAACCCAACCACTACATCAGATTCGATAACCCACAAATCCTCGCGAAAGAGAATCGTTTCATACCTAGAATGATGCGTGAGGCTATTGAAATCAAAAAACACCCAAATTTCAATAGAGAAGATGGTTGGCAAGTACCACCTGTTTGGGATCCAATTATCAAAACTATTAAGACCCAAACCCAGCAAAAACCAGCTGCCAGACCTCAAGACACTGTGAGCTCTTTCTGCGTACAACGGAACACAAACCAACTTGACTGATAATTACTTTTATTTTTCCCTCCACCCATTTTAATATAATATAAAATTATTAGAGCTAGGCATGTTTGCTGAAGAGTTTCTTGCGCCGCTTCTTCTCTTCAAGCCATAACATGTTGCGAAGCGGTAGTAAACAGAAGTGCAGAAGTCGTGGCCTTCCACGACTTCTGCATCCATCCACTTTTGCATTGTATATCTGTTTAGTCATTATATTTATGTATGTATTAAATTTATAAATTAGTCTAAAGATGTATATTTAAATTGTAAAGTCCTATCTTTTTTCTGCTCCACCTACATCACCAAATTAGTTAGGAATTTCTTTTAAGCTAGGTTGCCTGGAAGAGATCGCTTTTAGCGATAAGGCCGCCGGTTGTTTTGCCAAGAAGTATTGTAATTATGCATTTTGTTTTTGTATTTGTTTATTTTGGTGAGCAATAAAGTGTTATCTATCTATCTATTTATTATCGTACTTAACAATTGGGCATTAGGCAAAGACAGCTATTGCACGTACCCTTTGCATTCACTAACTACAGGCAAAACACTTTCTTTCTAAGTAGCGCATCGAAATATAACAATTTATCATCAAAATTAAACCTGAGGTTTACAAACATAAAGAATTAAAAAAAATCGATATAAACTAATTTTAACCCAAACTGCAGATTATCCTCACTTCATTGTCCAGAGGCGCCATCTAGTGGTCTTGTAGTGAAGATAGTTATCTCTCATATTCTTCAGTTTCATTGCTCAGCAAAGCATTTTCTTTATAATAATCTTGGAAAGCCTAATATTTACCTACGTGAGTCATAAACCAACGATAAATATCAACATTTAACTGTTGTACGTACTATGCTTATACCTAAACATTCCAAAGTCTTGAATCATCATGATAATGTCATGACTTCGCCGCAATTAAGTCTAGACTAAACGCACTTGGCCTTTCTTTCTTAGAAATGGCTAGAATAACGGTTAACCAGTCCGGGCTGGAGGTGAATGCGCGGGCGAGTCCACAGCCCCGACATGGGACGCATAGAGGAGCGGCTAGTGGGTATCGCCGATAACCAATATGTCAAACCTGCTAATACGCCTTGGTCAAGAATGGCGGGTATACTGTCTGCTTCCCAGGGGCGGATTTAGAAATATGACACCTGTAGGCTATTCAAATTTTACCGCCGCTACCGATAAATCGATACCCTAATTCACAATCATATTAATTAGATAATTTTTTTGTCAATGAAATTGTAACTTTATCGTGAGACGTGTATAGTCTTGAATTAGACCTCCTTTTTACCGTAGTTTAAAGATTGTGTAAGACATAATATATACAAAAATTGGCCCCAAATTTGCCGCCCCTCCAAAATCTGCCGCCCTAGGCTCCAGCCTACTTAGCCTATTGGTAAATCCACCACTGCCGCTTCCCTATACACTGGAGGCGAGCCGAGTCCAGCAGTGAGAAGTTTATGTGCTATTATTATCAAATCTGTTACTTTTTTATTACTATGATATCTAGAACACACAGACCGATGTCGCGTGTAGACATTTGCAACAGCAAACGGGCTATCAATGTGCTATCGGCCTCAAAAGGGGGACTAGAATCTGGCCACTAATACTTATTGGCCAATAATCTTAATATATATAAATTACATGTCACGTTGTTTGTCCGCGATGCACTCCGAAACTACTTGATCGATTTTAATCAAATTTGCACACCGTGTGCAGTTTGATCCGACTTCAAAGATAGGTTAGCTTACATTTGGACCCTGTAGGTGGCGCTGGAATCGGGTTCTAAATTTAATTTCTTCAGGGCAGAACAACGTCTGCCGGGACAACTAGTATATGTATATTGTAAATAAACTACAAGTATATCTGGAATAGTTATATTGGTAGTTTTAAGAGAGCAAAAAGTTCCACTTTATTTTGATGCTTGTCATATTCGTCATACTAATCTGCAAAGGTGGCCGCTTTAGGCTCTCAGGGCTCGTATAATATATATACTATCCGTTCTCCTAAAAATTAGGAAGCCAAACCCAGCAGTGGGACGTTTATAAACATTTATGGGCTGATATTTTAAGCTAATAAAAGTGTATTTAAAACGAGTCATTCTCAAATCACTATGCTAATGGAGCCGGATTGATCCGTGTGATACAACGCTCTTACAGAATATTGACACGAGACAGACTTGAGCTAATCGTGTTTCGTGCGATGAGTTAGAGTTCTGGCTTCCTCCTCCCCTATTCCATTCCCCCCTCTCCCATTCCAACCTCTATATCTCATCGCTCTTATTCCATCCTAAAGGCTGATAACGTGATGGCTTCGACCCTGGTGTTGCAAACATCTATAGGCGACGGTAACCGCCTTCCATCAGATGAACTGCCTGCTTGACGCTACGCAATAAAAAAAAAAAATAAGAAAGTAATAGATTATGTTTACAAATAATTTTAGTTACACAATACTATAGCCTTCGATAGAATTTTCTTACTCATACCTCATAACACAATATAACCCGTCGTGTCTGTCTGTTTATCACGGAGCTAGGTCACGACTGTCCACTGCGTGTCCTTGTTTTGTATAAACGTTTGAGTTTTTGGATCACTTTCATTGGTTACCAAATATAGCCGCTTCACGTTTTGGTTCTTTGCTAGCCTGTACGCGATTTTGACAAATTTCTTTCGATTCCTTTTTGAAATTCTGTAGACATTTTGATAAAAACGGAATCTATACGAAATCGTCAGTTGTATATTACAGTAATTTTCTTGGTAACCACGGGTTGTAGTGGAACACTTACAAGCCAATAGATGGCGCTGTACAATAATTGAGGTCGCAAACGATTCCCGAAACATGCAAAGAATATAAACAAATTTCTAACAACAATAGATGGGTCTAGGCCTGCGAGGAAGAACAATAGCCTCGCTGGAAGATATTCCTTTGAGACGGAGGAGCGTTCCATCTCGCTCCTCTAAATATTAGGGTCATCCCTAAACTGGTGACCCTCGACCAACGAACACGTAACCGTCCCCTTTGACTGGAAGGTGTGGTCTGCGTGGCGCTAGAAAGAAAACATTAAAGATCGGGAGCGACTGAGATACATATAACTATAGGTTGATTGTTTTGAGGAACTATAGTCTTATGTGATGCCGTTAGATCTTGAAAAATACCTAATGATATTTCTTAGCGGCTTTTCTAACAAACTCAATAGGAGGCGAGATTTTATTAGCTCCCAAATATGTTAAAATTGTGTCCTCACCTAACTTTCAAAATGTGAAGTGGAAATTTCTGAATAAGTCAAGGTTGTAAAGCTTAAAACACTCTTTTAACGAAAAAAGGTTTTGAACAATATCCGTCCAGTAATTTTGAGATTTGGGATAAGTCATCTATATGAAACCCTTCAACTATGCGTGGAGTGAAAAGCAGTTGTCCAAATTATTTTAAACTTATTTATTTCGGTTCTATAAATACTGCTTAGACTAAGTTTTATAAAGCTTCACCTTCAGTAGAATTCTTTTAAAGGATCATCATATTATGTATATACCATGCATGTAAGTATATCTCTAATAAGAATCCCGTTATAAGATGTACAGAAAGCACAGGCAATATTAAGTTGTAACAGTGTGCTTACAATACTTGCCATAAGTTTGCTTTCAAAACAGCACAAAACAACAGTTTTCACTGTGACATTATTTCTAATATAAGGGTGACCAAATCTAAGAAAAAAGTCGAATTAAATGAAAAATCCTATATTTATCCGACATATATCTCCGCATCTTGGTCAAGTCAATTTCCCTATAAAATATTTTTGATGTTCTATTTCTTCTATTTTCCTTAGAAATTTCATACCATAACCAAAAGTTTTAAAAAATAGAGAGTGGCCATACTTTTTTATGACTTTAGAAATTTACATCACTCCAAGCCTAGGCAGACTTTATTAGTGAAGTTAAATCAAATAAAAGTTCACAATAAGATTTTTTTTAAACCAGTCTAAAGATACTTGTGGCGAAACAAACCTTTTCGCCCACTGGCTGGCGGGCCAGATTGTGAGTTTGTTATTGATAACTGTCATTACAAGAAAAGTCGTCACTAAAATGTATATATTTTAATCCTTTTAAAGCCAATTATATATTAGACATTATTTCTTTGGGCTATATAATTATTATATACCACGTTCCATATTTTACAAATGAACGGGTTTTTTTTCCTGCAACAACCCGTCATATCCTATGCGTCTCTTTGTATTATTTTTTTTATCCCTTAGCCACATCTAATTTTTATTACCAATCAAGTATTTTCATTTCTTTACTAAGGGCATGACCCTAAAAAGTGGGGTAATGATTTAAAATGTCTTCGAAAGGTTTAATTAAATTTCTTCAAGGCCGGTAGTACATTAATAACACTTGTAATGTTGCAAATGTCCATAGGCAATGGTAAACATTTTCCATCAGCCTGTCTGCTCTATTTCTACAATAAAAAATAAACATTGTTAGTTGTTAACGGTATACAACTCTAAAAAAAAATATTTTTGTGTGACGCATTTGGAAACTAAACGTTTTCTTTCTTTGTTTGTAAAATAAATATTTTTATTCGCTTTTCAAAAGACATGGTCACACTACAGAGCATGCAAGTCGGCGTATCAAAGGTACGTTCCCGACTGTTTTGTTGAATTAAACCATAATAAAGTACATGCTGTACTATCTCCAGATCACGAGTATAAATATGGCGACGAGACGACTAAATCGCGACTATGTGAAATTTTAGTTTATAGCCATATATGATATGCTGATATAGTTATAATGCTTTTGTTTTTAACTGTATTATAGAATTTTCCCACGGGTTATGTATGATAAAAATAATTGTTTTTTTTTTAAACACTTATATTGTTTCGATTTTTTTAACAATAATAAAATCATTATGTTGAAAATCTCGACTGTTCTTTTAAAAAAACTTAAACGTTCATGTATACTTGACACAGGTTACATTTAACCTCGCGCGCGCTCACCTCTTCTTCCGTGGGGCGAGCTACAGACCGCCTCACACCTAGAGAGCCTGAAGATGCCGGAGGATAAGAGTAGTTCCCCGGCAGTGGAAGAGGCCTCGCGAGGCCCACGCCTGCCAGGGCTGCGGAGAGGCTAGGTCATATACCCGTAGCCACGGCATAAGGCGAAGGACGGAACACCCAGGGATTTTAGCGGGTATCCCTAACTGGGGAGCGGCAATAGCATGGCACCAGTTCTGACTGGGCATGCTAATGCCACCCGCGATCTGGCGAATCCTACACACGGGTCGCGAATTATCCTCCCAAGGTTCTGCCCTTGTCGCGGCTTAGTCCTCAATCGGATATTCCCTGGGCAAAAAAAAGTTATATTTAACCTGTGTCAAGATCATTCCACAAATCGTGGAAAGCAAATGTTTAAAAAAAAGTTTTTTAGAAAGGAGATAACTTATTGTACACCATTACAGAAAACACAGAAAAACTTATAGCCTAAAAACATTCCAAATGTGTACAATGGGCGGCATTTTTTTTACTTTATCTCCTGGCCACCTAGACGTTTCAAACAGATTTGTCACTGTCACTGTCACTTGTTTGTCTACCTCTTAATGCCATTGAATTAGGAATCAATTCTCCTATTATATTAATATAATATGTGGAATCAATTAAAGTTCAGCTTTAGAACGCAAATATTTTGTAAACAATTAAAAAATTCACATTCACTTCGTGTTGTTTCAGGAGCACAGAGCAGGCGGACGGCAGCTGGTCTGGCTATGGAGCTGTTTGAGCAGCATCAAGGCACACATATTCTTCAGGTAAAACATCTAATTGCTCGTTTTTGTGTAGTAGGCAATATACTTTTTATCTACGCTGCAAATAGAAGAAGATTTACGCTCCTACAAAGATAGTGGAGAAATGTACCTAACTATTGAAATCAACCGATCTCGACTTTGAAAACATTTGAAATTTTAGAACGTAGTGGCGAAAATTTTAAAATATACACAACAATCAACCCTGAGACTTTGAGAAAAGTATTGCTTTTGTCTACTCTTAGCACTTGGTACCTGTAAATTGGTCGTCTGGCCAAGCTAGCAGATATTCACACACTCAAGTTTGTACTAACACTACTTAATCCCATATATTTCGTTTGTGAGAATATGGGCACACTTTAGAGATGGGGCACATTCAGTAGCCGAGTATTCGGCGCTACGGCCGAGACCGTGGCCGAATATTCGGTATTTCGTCTGCTGCCAAACCTGTATTCGTGGCATCTCTATTATATATACACTGGCTTTTGCCTGCGGCTTCGCTCGCAATACATAAAAACCTAATAATAAGTTTTTATGTATGTAAAATATAGTTACTTAGCAATGTTTGACCCGTGTCGTAGCCGCGGGGAAAACTATAGTCAAATACGAAACCAAAGGCTTAATTTATTTCAAGTTCATAGCTCACTTATAAATGCTCCAATAATTCTGATTACATCTAAGTAAATAATCTAAGTTATAAAAAAAAACAAATAAAGACTTTACACACTTAAACTTGAATCTAAGTTACACAACCCGACCGACTTAACGGGTGTTTATTCACAATATATACAATACAAAACTTAACAATAGTTAGTTATATGTAACGAAATAAGCAATTTAATATCAGATTTCTAAATTTCATAACTAATTTGGTTGGACCATACATTTTTCTGGGCCACTTGATAGGGTTAGATGAAAAAAATCTATTATAACGTATATTTCGTTGATCAATTTTGCAATTTTTACTGTCATTACTATTGTGGGTGCTGTGGTTAAGAATGACTTAGTACGTGATTCCTTGGATCGATTTTTTTTTGGACATAATGCTTTTGAATACGTCGCAACTGTTTTGCGGGGTTAGACTGTACGTTTTTTGTTGAAAAAAAAAAAGTTGGTACGTGAATACTTGGTTTTAACCTTGTTTGTTTGTAGATTATGTGTATTGTTGGATATGTGTCAAGGATTTTATTAATGATTGCCAAGTGCGTGTCGGTCACGCAAATGTGATTCCGTGGCGATAGCGTCATAATTGAAGGGTTAGGAGGAAAATAAAGTGCAATAGACACTTGTCTAAAGTGAAAAAATTTGAAAGGATTTATGTTACTATACTAGCGAGCCCGGCTGACGTTGTCCTGCCCTGAAAAAGTGCAAATCTAGAACCCGATTGCAGCGCCACCTACCAGCTTCAATTGTGAATCTAAACTATCCAGGAACTCACTCTCACACACACAAACAAAAATTTATCAAAATCAGTCCAACAGTTTATGAGGAATTCAATTACATACACACATACAGAAGGGAGGGTGTGTCTATGTAAGCTGATTATATTGTATCATCAATCAGTTACATGTGTAGTGGCCAGCCCTAATATTTATTTTTATTGCAACTAAGTATCTACAATATATAGATGTCAAATAAGTAACAACACATCTCCCTGACAAGTTTCATCTATATAAACCCAATAATTTTCCAGAATGATGTTTGCGTGTACAGACAGACGACGGACGGGTTTAAAAACATTATATTTTTGTTATTCGACACCAAAAATGTAAAAGAAAAAAAAATGGAACATACTCTGTACCCATTTTTGTATTTATTAATCAAAATCAGCTTTTTTATTGCAGAAGTTCAGCAGACAGGCAGACGGCCCACTTGATGGAAAGCGGTTACCATTGCCTATGGATATTTGCATCACTAAAGGTTAACAAATGCGCTGCTGCTCTCTTAAAGGAGACTGGAACCTGATCACTAATGCCGGAATACAACTCAAGGATGTTATGGCTACATACTTTAGACCAGGGGTGGTAGCCATCCAGTCGGGCAAATGCCCTACCATCTATCTGGCTTTGGGTTGTTTTGTCGCTTTTTATGACAGGCCGCCCGGCCGCAGGAAATTGTATTCTTTTTCCGTTCCTGCACGGATAGATACAGCTTATAAGTATATTTACACAGCGACATATACCTTCTTAAAAAAGTAGATTTACAAAAAAATAGACATATTGAGGACATCCTCCGTGCAGGAACGGAGAAAGAAACAATTTCCTGCTCTGGGGCAGCCTGTCGTAAAAGGCGACAAAACAACCCACAGCCAGGTGGTAGGGTTTTGCCCGTTTGGATGGCTACCACCCCTGCCGCAATGTATGCCGCCATAAGAATCTTGATTTGTGTTCCGGCATTCTCCCTTTAGAGAGCGACAGCGCATTTGTAGCACCTTTGGTGTTACAAATGTCCATAGGCGATGGTAACCGCTTACTGTTAGGTAAACCGTTTGCCTATCTGCTGAGCTCATGCAATTAAAAAAAACCTCCTTTCTTAAAGTTGGTAACAGAAACGTATCACAAAAATAATCATCAATAGAGACTGCACAAGTAAATAAAAAAAAGGTTTTTTTTTCAAATTTATGTTTTTAATTTAATAAGGTACTATTGTACGCCCCTGCTCCACATGTCTTAGTTTTAGTGACTGTGCTCAAACGCTTATTGTTTATAGCGTTGAAAAATAACGCCGTAATGATTAATTACATATACATGAGTTATCTGTTAATGTTCAATGTCAAACCATTAGTTACATCTGCGTTACACAGTCACTACAAACACTAACTTTACCCCAGGAGGAGGGTAAGTCCTTGACATTGGAAATATAGTGTATATCCAAAATCAAATGAGATGTCTTATATAAATTCCTACTCTTTATTTTTAAGCATCATCGCAGAACGATTAAACGCAGATTTGAGTAACAAAAAGTACCCATTCATCTGTTTTGAGAGTATTTCGTCAACCGTGCATCTCATTAAAAGTTACTTTAAAATAACTGAGTTAAAGTAAGATTTACTGGAAATGACATGTATATGCAATCTATGTAGATAAGTAAAATTAAAGTGTCTGTATGTAATGTCGAAATAAAAATGTGAAAAAATCTGTGGAGATAATTCGGATCAGGAAATTCGGAAAAAATCATTTTTAGAATTTTTGTCTGTCTGGATGCTCCGGCTAACCTCTGCAACGGCTGGACCGATTTTGACGGGACTTTCACTGGCAGATAGCTGATGTTATAAGGAGTACCTTAGGCTAGGTATTTTCAAAGGGTGCCGCGAGGCAAACTCTCTAAAGTTAGAGTTAGAGTTACTTAGAGTTTTACTCTAGTAAAATATAGTAAAAACATTTACTTACTGTGTTTAGTCGCAAACTTTATTCGATTCGTAAATATATATCGGAACTATTACCTATATTTTTATATAAGCTCATCATACATATACATCATGTATATATATATGTATATATATATACATATATATATATATATACATATATATATATACATATATATACACATATATATATACATAGGTTTTTTTTATATATTGATTAGACCGTTTCATAGCTTAATAGTATATTCTGTTTATGCAAACACAATATAGTTTACGGACTATGTATGGTCTAAGAGTGATAAAAACAGAATATAAGTAGGTGTGACAAAGTTAAGAGGATTTGAACAAAGTCATGAGTCGTTTCTTAATAGACGGAGCAGAGTCGTCGAATATGTCAACCATTGTACTTACGGAATTACTATAGTTCATCATTCTGTATAGGGGAGAATGATGACTGACCTATATTAGTCCTTACTCGTGGTAAATTAAAAGTTTTGCGATTAATTAAGCAATTTCGATTCCGGTGGACACAAATGGTTAAATAGGATTGTAAAGAACGGCACTTATTGTCTGAGTAAGCTAAATAATACAAGAAACTTATCGAATCAAATCAAGAAAAAAAAATTATAATCACAGCCCATAAATCTCCCATTGCTGGGTTCCAGCCTCCCATTATAGGGAATATAGGGATATTCTTTTTATATCATATACATTTAATTGAATAATAAAGAAAACTCAATTGCCACTTCCAGCCTATTTTTAAACAGGTAATTTGGCTCGTGTTAATCTATTTTCATCGTACCAACTGTTTATTTACTTTTTTGTTAACGGTCAGAAAATTGATCTTTGGGTGTAGAACTATTAGTTTCACAGTTCGATGTACTGTTCGCAAAAAAATTAACTTAGCATCGCGCTTTTGCAAATCTTCTTGAGTGACAGCACTTTCATTGTGCAAAAAATGTTATAATGTACAACCTACATTGCTAGCTGAGAAGTGACTTAATTTTTTTGTTCAAAACAAGGTTAGACATTCTGATAATACAAAACGAGCATTAAAGCTTTCGGTTTTTATGGAACGGTACCTGCTTATTTGACCTGATGGTTACTTGTTCACTCAATTTTGTAAGTTTTTATTGCTATACTTTCGTTGCTGATCTAACTCAGCTTTCACTTGGAATTTTGTGGCTACGCGCTACCCTATTTTATCAGACTATAATACCCAAATGTAAAAAATAAAGCCTTGTTGATTCCATTGCGCTGTCTGAATTGTCTGCCTGCTTGCATGCCACAACTTGTCAACAACAAATTGAATATTTGCATCACTGTACAAATACTACATACTACAGCTAAATTTTTGTGACATAGACATTTTTAATTCTTCTGAGATATATAAATCTTTAATTGTTACTGAAATTAATGATAAGCTGCAAAAGTAATGTAAGGTTTAATCATTTATTTGTAGTTTTCCTGTCAGAAGTTTAACTGAATTATGATAGATTGGATAATTAATTTTAGTGTCATTTAACCTACTGTTAATATTTCTGTTCTTTTGCTATATGAGTAACCATTTTTGATTCAGTTTTATTATTGTTTCACCTTTAATCTATGAAATACTGTAGGATACTTTATTTAAAAAAACTGACTATCTATCTTTGGACTTACTAAGATTAGGAAATTTGGCACACTTGTAGAAGTTGTACACACCGCAGTAGTTATGTTACGAAAATATTTTATTTGATTTACGAAAAAGTCGTAATGTAATAAATAGTGGAATATAATCGAATGACTTGTCATGGGGTTCGAATAAGCACATTATGTTAATTATTTTTTTAATTTGCGCGAACTGCAAAACACTTTTTATCATATTATTGGCAGGCACGCGCCATCTATTTGGGCAAAGTCGTGTGGCACAGAACGGCGGTAAAGCGTGAAAAGAGCCATCAAGTTAAATTGAAACATTTTTTAAAACTATAATCACAAAAAATTTAGGCACTTACCTGTATTTCGCACGACGGCGGAAAGATGCTTGGCACGTCACTGATCATTGAGTGAGATATATTATATTTTCAAAATCAAGCCAGTATTTCTTATTATGTATATCAGTCTGTATAAAACTTTATCGCAACTTGCAATTTATCCACTATGTAACTGACGGAGATTATGACTGCTTCAAACACGGAAGCTCTTGATGTGATTATCTTATATATAAAAATCAATTGCTGTTCGTTAGTCTCGCTAAAACTCGAGAACGGCTGGACTGATTTGGCTAATTTTGGTTTTGAATTATTTGTGGAACTCCAGGAAAGGTTTAAAAGGTGAGTAAATATAAAAAAAATGCTTGAAATATAGTAAAAACAACAATTTCACCTGTCAAACATTTGATGTTCGTCCCGTCGTTTAGAAATCAATTAAATTTAAAAGTCGTTCAGAAATCAAATTAAATTTAAAAGTGAAGTTTTTTTTCATTATTTTGGTTTTGAATGTCAAACGTTTGATGTTCGTTCCGGTTAAGTTTTGACCACATTTTTTACTAGAGTTGGAAACATTCTGCAATAATCATTCAGCTTTTTTATTTATCGATTCTGAGGCGGTATGAAGTTTGCCGGGGCAGCTATTTAGAGAATAAAATATTAAAAAAAAACAATTTCTAAGTTAATACTGAACTTCAAAATCTCTGAAATCTTAATACATTTTTTAACAAAATCAAGAGTTTTGACTTCTTTAGTAAAAATAAACCATTTTTAAACAATAAAATCTCATAAAGTGTAAGAAGGACTACCTGTGGCGCCATCTAAATTATTGCCATTTGTTACTTAAATTAATCTGCCATCTTTGACGAGCTCTGTGTGGACTCTGTCTGATGAGCGAGCTAAGTTTCACCTGGCTGAGCTCACTAAAATGCAGAGGCTCCGGGTTTGGTTCCTGACATAGAAAATTTCGTAAACGAACTTTCCGTTTTTTACTGTAGTCTGGATATATAGGAAACACCCCAGAGGTGGTCCGTGGTATATTATCCATAACATAAGCGCAACTTGCTTAGTTTAGAGATATACAATGTGTGTATTCGCCTGCCGATGTTTGATATAACAAGCAGGTTACTGGGGCATGTGAAATACAGGTCGAAGCATACAATAATTATCCCGTTCGATGTAAAGAACGTTGAAACTAAAATTACTACATCACAAACTCCTTATAATAAACCTACCACAAATTCTTATTTAATTTACAAAATAGTTCAATAAATAATTAAATTTCGTCATAATGATAACCACAAAACTAATTTCTTTGCTGCCCTTACCAATAAGCAATCTGACAACGGCACTTGCGCGAGCGCAAGAAATCATTCCAACCGACGACTGTCGTAACGGAATTAATGTTTTGTAATAATTTTCATATTTAATTAATTTCTCAAAATTAATCTTTCATGTTCGTGCAGATCGATTGTAATTATAGCCATTGTTCGCACGAAGAACAATTAGATATTTCATTGTTTATTTTAGCGACATCATTATCACAGTTGACCGACCGACAGTCAGTTCCTATATCTAAATAAATAATCGGCAGACAAACACACATATTGTATATCCCCAAATTAAGCAAGTTACGCTTGTGTTATGGGTAATATACAACGGACTATTCTGGGGCCGATCCCAGACACCCAGACCATAGTAAATAACGGAGAAAATACGTTTCCGAAATTTACTATACCAGGAATCGAACCCGGAGCCTCTGCGTTGCAGTGAGGTAGGCCGGCAAAGGCTTAGCCCGCTCAACCACAGAGGCCGTCTAATATCTTTACTCTTTACTAATGATTAATATTTGATATAAATTTCATACAAATATTGTCAGTTTTCTAACAATGTTTTTGCTGCAATGCCGTTTTAGCATTGGTTTTGCCAATAACTTGCTAAATTGTATAGTCAGATGGGCAAAATAAGAATAAAACCTAGACTCAGAATATGGCCCTACCTATGTTTTTTATATATGGCTTCAACGCAGATGGCCAATGTGAAATTTAAGCAAAGAAAAGGCAGGTGAAAAATAATAGATTAGAATAGATAACACTTTATTGCTCTCCAACTATACAATTACAAAAATGCAAACTTTGAAAAATAAAATTTGAAAAAGCAAAAACAAAATTTGAAACTTTTTTATTTTGATTAAAAAGTCACCATGAAACCTTTTTTTAACATTGAAATCGTTTTTCTTTTATTTTTCTGTCTCATTTCTGTACAAATTGAAAGAAAAAAATGTACCCGATAATTTCGGCTTAAATATCACCTCGATATCTTGTAGAGTTTTGAAAATATGATAATGTCCAAGATACACGCGAGCTAGTAAACAGCCCATCTGATGGAAAGTGGTCAGCACCGCCTATGGACATTTCCAACATGAGGGCTGCTGCCAACTTGTTAACTAAGCCGTCATCCGCAGGCAAGCCCCCGAACAGGTGTTCAGCGCGCACCCCTCTCAATTCAAAAGAAAATTAAGTTGCCCGGGGGGGGGGGGTTACCATCGCCCGGCCTAAGGAGAGGCTCATTCATAGACAGGCTCGGTCTCTTCTTGTCTTGGCTCTGGCATATAACGTCTGGAGGAACACCGGGGTGCTTAGTGGGTTTAGCGGGCAACAACGCCGATGAAACCCATACTACCTCACTTTTAAACATGTCCCCGAGCAGTGAGGTGTCCACAAACGGATTCACCTCGAGAAAAAAATGGGCTGCAGGCAACGCGTTGTCGGCATCCAACAAATTTAATAACACCCTTCTTATGTGGCGCGTATAATTAGTTGTTTAATAGGAAGATGAAGATGCTGGCTAAAGATCTCGCTATGCCGGCCTCAATGACATCGTCTACCGTGCTCTTGTCAGCGTCAGCGTACTGATCGTATTAGAACCAAATGGCTGGCGATGGCAAGAGGCCGGATGGTATGTCACTTATTCATTGGAAGATGGAATGGCCGCTTGTTTGGTACGCGACATGTGCCGACACTCTTGCGCCATCGCATCTTCCAATGACTGAGTTAGAGGCTGCCAACGTTGCTACAAAAGCTGAAGCTCTCTAACGGCGCAATTATGAAACCTTAGGAAGGAGTTACGGGTCCATCGGCAAAGAGTTTCTTCAAAGAAATTCGCTAGAAGCTCTTTAATGTCACCCGTGGTCTAATTAAAAGGCTGGCACATATTTCACCAAACTAGTAAGTATCGTCATACAGCGTGGCAATGCAGCCAGCATTCTGGGCAGGCTCGCCCCTGGCAGCCATTTGATACATGGTCTTTAATCTATGTTTATGAGTTAGTTTATTTATAGTATTTGAATATGTTATTTAAGTTAGTTTTATATTGTAGCTTATAATATTGTGATTTTTTAATAGGTTAACTCAAAATAGATACTCATTTTGTTTGCAGTCGCTGGACGGCTTCGCGCTTTCTGTAGCAGCTGATGGAAGGTTCCTGTACATATCTGAAACTGTTTCTATTTATTTAGGATTATCACAAGTAAGTATAATTTTAATTATTTTACTTCACAATATACAAGTGTGTGTTTAGGCAGTGGCCAAGTTGCAGTCCCCCTTTTTTTTGATGACGCAGGGGGGAATGTCTTTTCTTAGGACATCATCCTCGGGCCTGGGGGGAAGGCTTTACACCGAGGGATGTGGGAGACTACTGATTGGCCGGATGCCCACCGTGGCCTCGGAGTGTAGGGACGGGACATGGTTGGCCGTCAGACTACCCACTAAATTTGTTCTTCTCTCCTATGCGCTTTTATGGGGTGCCACAGGAACTAAACCCTAGATATTACATCTGTGGCATCTCTACGCTTGGTTTCCATTTAGGGCACTCCCGAAGGGTACCCTCTTCACCAACAGGGGGAGGGGGGGGAAGGGAGGAAGTCCACGGGATCCAAGTTACAGTCTCCCTGCTTCAAGGCCGGAAGCTTATTGGTAGCACCTTTGGTGTTGCAAATCTCTATAGGCAATAGATTACGATAAGCACTTTCCATCAGGTGGGCCGACAATTTATTGGCTGTACTTCATTGATAAAAAAAAATATACCAATAAAATTCAAGTGTCAAATTAATAAATGCCAACAAAGGATCTATCATGTGATTTAAAAAATGGCCGCTATTTATTCCGACAGTTTTGGGAATGTTTGTACGTAGACGAAGCCCGGGAATGGCTGTAGTTATATAAGACATCGTTCACATACAGGCTGCAAGTAAACAATCCTTTTGTTTAGATTACAATCTGTAATCTGTCGCGGCGCTAGAAAGACATCCGGTCAATGCAGTGATGTGATGATAACTTAATACACGTGTCATGTTATGTGAGTTACGTGGGTTATGTTTTTTGGACTTTTTTATTTTAACGGAACAGTCGCTCCCTCATACTGCAATTGTTAGAATAGAATATAGTTATTGCGTAATGCATGTACAGAGATGTCGTGGTTTTTGTAGTATCAATGCATTTTACTCACAATTGGGCGAGTAAAATTATTAATACAATATTGACTTTACTCTCTTTCAAGGCTGGCAGCACATTGCCAGCACCTCTAGTATTGCTAATGTCCATAGGCGACGGTAATCACTTTCCATCACAGTTGGGCCATCAGCCTGTCTGCTGTGCTTCAGCAATAAAAAAATAATACTAATTACATTTATTAATCATTTAAACAAAATCGATAAGTAATAATACATCTAAATAATAAAATGTCTATTACAGCATTTCAGATACAATCATGTCAATTTATAAGATTTTAGTGGTCAGTAGCGAATTCATTATTTTCTAAATACAAATCAGTTTTCGCCCGCGGCTTCGCTTGTGTTAATATAATACCATGGTAAATGGTAGAGCCATGCTGGAATGTACGTGGCAAAACCATACTAGAATCATTACTTACAAATAGATTACATCGGTGTGATACCACGTTCTCACAGAATATCAGCGTGAAACGGTTAGTCTTGAGCTAATCATGTTTCGTGTCACGAGTGAGAGTCCCACTGTCTCTTCCCCCTCTTCCATTCCCTCTGTCCAAGACTTCGTGTCTTTAATCTTTCTTTCCGATCTCTCCTATTTCACCCTCTTTATCCTGTCCATACTATCACATCCTATAGATTAGTAACGCGTTACCTTCGCCCCTGGTGTTGCAAACTTCTATAGATGACGGTAACCACTATTAGATGGGCCATCTGCCCGTTTGCCAGCTTCCCAATAAAAAAGAGTGAAGGAGTTGGGAGTCCCCATAAGCGCTTAGAAATGTCAAACTTAATTTTTAATTAATAATACCCGTAACGCCATCTAGCGAAGTTGGAACTAAGCATGAAAGCGACACATTAGAGTTGCGTTGTCAATGTCGACAATCAATGTCATGACAATGTGTCAGTGAATTGCAACAGTAGCGCCAATAAAAGCGATCGGAGAGCCATATTTTCAGCTATATTCGTCTATCCCTCGGGAATAGTGATTTTTTCTGCATGAAAAGTAAGGTTCTATCTCCCTGACAACGTGTATACAAAATTTCATGACGATCTATTGCATAGGCGTAAAAACGTGACAAACAAACAATATCATATACAAACTGTTTGCGTTAATTTTGTAATTACAGACGCATTCGATTTAATTTAAAAAATAATAATTCTAAGGCTGGTGTGCATAGAAATTTACTTGACGGTTAAAATAAAATAATCGCTGTTTATTGTTAGCATATAGTTTTATCGATTATTTTATTTTAAGCATCGGTTACATGCCTATGCACACCAGCCTTACAATAATCATCAATACACCTCGTGAACTGTCCAAAACTCCAAAACAAAGTAGTAGTACATACATACATACATACATAACTTCACGCCAGTTCCCTTGCGGGGTAGGCACGAACAACAGAGCGCCATTCAGGCTTATTCTTATACACCTCACTTGCTTCTTTAGCAAAGTAGTAGTAGAAGTAGAATTTGCCACAGTGGCACTAAAAGGAACTTGGCCCATACAGCCTCGTCTAATGTATTAAGTCTTTAGCATAGCTCAGCCGAATTGTGGTATTTGTAGGACTTCCATTGACGCTAATCAACGGAGTTCATGTCTTGACAACTCGAAAGGCCAAATTTGACTACATGGTTCACATTTCTCACTAAAACTTAATATCCTATAACTATTGCTCATGATGGTAAGCTTACACATATTTAAAAAGTAAAACTGCACAACACAAACCTTAACCTTTATTTCCCGCCAAAAACTTCTGTCCAAAATAAATATTACAGTCAGGAGAGCTTTTACCCGTAGCTTTGCTCGCGTTTTTTAGTATCCCACGGGAACCGTACATTTTTCCGATATAAGAAATACCCTACGCGCTATTCCAGACTATAATCTACCTCTGTGCCAAATTTCATCCAGATCCTTTCAGCCGTTCTGACATGATTGAGCAACAAATATCTATCCAATCTTTCGCATTTTTAATATTAGTATAGTTTATACAGCTGTAATGTAAACATGTAAAATTAAATAACATTCTAAAATTAAAAGACGCCGAGAAATATCCGAAAATTGGGAAATTCAACATGGCCGTTAGGGGTGAAGAAAGGGACAGCCAATAGGAGTAAGAGGAACGGCGCGATATGCCAGTCACGTTCCTGGTAAGGCGAGCGCGTGATCTTCATCCTAATGCCACAAACCTCACTCACACACCCCTGGAACGCGCTCACATATAAACAATATAATATCCAAACACCTTATAGTCCAGGATGTCAAAGTACAAAAACCCTATACGATTAAAGCGTTACCCTCTTTACTACGTTAGTATCAGCTATCAATGCCAAGTGCTCATCGCACTTCGCATTGATAGCTACTAAATTTATAAAGTGAAATGTCAGTTTTACCTATTTCCATAGGTTTCAGTTTATTACTACATAATGATATAAATTACCTATATATAATTATATTGTAGTGTAGTGTAGTTTTTTAACAATTTAATTTTAATTTATGACGAACAATAGAATGTGTTCATCTATAACATATTTCTAATAAATATCATCCATATACTAACAAATCTAATAGTTTAAAAAAAATGTTATGACATACAGACGAATAAATCGATATATGGATAGACAGGCACTATAATATGATAATTATATTGATTTTTCGCAGAATCGCAAATTTTAAACATTGAACTTAGCATATTACAAATAATTGTAATTATCTTTATTCCACATAAATACAACAGCAAGCGGTTGTTATAACTGAAATCTATTTAAACATTTTATATCTATTATACTATTACTACACAACGTGTTTTTGCGTCTAGAGCTTCAACTATAAGCACACGTAGTAAGTGTTGATGGTGTGCGTAGATAAATATATTAAAATATATAAACTTGCCAGTAAATAAGCGAGGATACAGTTTCTTATAAATACGGTCTGCTAGGTTGGAGCTTTATTAAATTATTTTTTCATATGAACCAAGGTAACGACGACAGTGGGAAATCATATCTCATCTTTTGATAAAGGTTTTTATTTCAATACGCACTGTTAGGTAAGCCTTACCACTAGCAACATTTGTGAAAGATTGACGCTTCCTTAAAGAAATCCTGTTTCACTTCTTTACCACTTATTATATGCATAACTTTCATCAATATTTCATTATGTCATGACTCGTAATCCAGATCCGTGTTTCATTTTTTTGACGTGTAATGAGTACACAAGACAAACAGTTCAATTATAAAATTGCGACTCTTAATGTTACTATTACTTATCAATTTATAAAAATATCTTAGTAAACTTATACTCGTGCAGAATTTTGTTGTAATCCATACCTAGGTGAATCAAAAAGTTCTTAGAACTGCGTATATATATAAAACCTTTTTGGGAGAAGTTCGATATTGAACGAGATTTGAAATTGACGACTGTCAATCACACCATATTAATGTCAACTGTCACTTATTTATGTCAGTTTATTCGCACGTCATAAATTGTTTCTTGCAACGAGTTGCTAAAAACGCAAAATTATGGATAATAGTGAGTTACGTGCGGTGGTAAAATATCTCAGCTTGAAAAATTTATCTACGAAAGAAATTTTTTTCGGACATTCAGCAGACATTAGGGGATGATGCTGTACCCTATTCTACGGTTGCATTTAAAAGAGGTAGATCAAGCTGTAAAGATGACCCGCGTTCTGAGCGGCTTTCAAACTCCGTTACGGAAGAAAATGTCAAAAAGGTTGAGAATCTGATTTTGGAAGACAGAAATAACTATAAAACATATAGCTAAGATCCTAAAGATAACTTTTAGTAACGTTCAATCCATTTTAATTGATTCACTGATGTTCAATAAAGTGTCGGCAAGATGGGTGTCACGAATGTTAACCAACGAAAACAAAAAGCGACGTTTGGAAATTTCTAAGCATAATCTTGAAATGTTCCAGTGTGTTTCGGCTAATTTTCGCCTTGTCACTACGGATGAAACGTGGGTCCACTATTTCGATCATAAAACTAAGAGACAACGCATGTCTTAGAAACGACCATCCTCTCTATGCATTAAGAAATTTCGAGTTATTCCTACCGCTGACAAAGTTATGGCGTCAGTGTTTTTGGGATAATAAAAGAATCCTTTTTATTGATTATATGTCAAAAAGTCAGACGAGTACTGGACTCTATTATGCAAAATTATTTTCGAAAGTGCGTGAAGCGATTAAAGAAAATCATCATGTAAAACTATCGTTGAGCGTGTTGTTTCTTCACGATAACGCTCCCGCTCCTCGATCGGAAATTGCGCTCTACGCAATCCGCTGTGCTGGTTTCAATCTCTTTGACCACTCATCATATTCTGCGGACTTAACCCCAAGTGATTTTCACTTATTCCCAAAATCAAAAGAGGAAATTCGTGGAACTTAATATCACGATAATAACGCGGTTATGGCTGCCGTAGAGGACTTTTTCGAGACTCAAGAAAAACTTTTTTTTTCAAGGAATAAGGAAATTAGAAATGCGTTGCATTGGAAGGAGATTGTGTAGAAAAATAAAATTTTCGTGTTTAAATTGTTTATGTTTTAATAATGATTCCAAGAACTTTTTGGTTCACCATTGTACTTCTAGCAATATTTGTCAAAGATTGATCAGGTGTGTGTCGGATTATGGACACTTTTTATGTGATTTCGCTTTGAAATCCTTAAAGAGAATATATTCGGAAATACCTATAAATATTATGTTGCATAACGAACTTAAAAACCGTGGTAGCTTAATGGTTACAGCAAGCGTCTCTAACTCAAAGGGTACGGTTTGAATCTTGACCGGAAAACATGCACCACTTAAGCCGTTTTCTGACCAACGGCCTTACTTATAATAATCTCGTTAAGAAACGATTAGCCATCTCTTAAGTAAGAATCAGACCCTATTCAATGAATATCTTTTTTTTTCACTTATAAATGTGTATTACATGTTGTTTACCTAAGAGGAGCACACATAAACGGAATTTGAATGATTAACATAGGTTGTACCCAAAATATTCGACTAAAGAGGAGTTTATGGGTAAGATTTCCACTAATCAGTTGCTGAGCAGTTTCTTTAAATTTAAGAAACGATTATAAGTAAGTCCCCTAATGTGCATATTGTTACAATTACCACGTGCTAACGGTGAAGAAAAATATTCTACTATTATTATACTAACAATGCTTTGGTTAGTACTCTTCTCTGAGAAGGCACATAAGCAGAGGTTTAGTACATGTATCCTACATACATGACTTTAAATATTTGCAAATTTCAAATTCAGTATCTATCCATCACTCTTTAACATCCTTACGTAAATTCCACATGACAACACATAAAATTTGTGGACCATCAATCGGCGAATGGGTAAACACCATAAAATCCATACGAGCATTCCAAGAACCGACCACCGTAACGTTACCATTGTTTTATGGTATTCACATGCAAGTGCCGAGCGCGGATACACGACCTCTGAATGTTTAATAGGGTCCCACAATTATATTTGATAAATTTATTTAAAGACAATACATTTGCATACCCGTGAAAGGACATTGTGAAAGTTTTATTTGCATCCGTATCTGAAATCTTTTGAAATCTATTGTTCGATGGTTTGGATTCTTTATGTGATTCGATTTTATTATTTGCTTCAAGTCTATTGAAGACTTATCATGAGTTTTTTTTAGTGTTTCTCTCTCTCGTATGTGTTATTATAATATCTTTTGTTATCGTCAGACTTTTGATATCCACTGAAACTGATATGGGTAACTCTCCTAAGATATGGTCTTCACGTCTAACTTCTTTTTATAAGTCATCGCCTTCTTTCACTGGAGGCCCTACTATGTGTATCGTGACGGGGTTTCCACTTAAGAAGTCGTTTATGCCACGGATTGCTGGTCTTCTATCAAATATGTTATGCTTAGGTACTAGTAGTACTAGAAGTCACGTCGGTGAATTTGGCTCTCTACCAGATCACTTCGTTACGAATACGCTTTCTTAAACAAACCCCGTCCTAATATATTTTAATTTCTACATAAGTTTTGTTAATATCACATTATTTAATAACTAGGTGAAACTCATAGTCAAGATCCGTGCTAAATTTTTGACTAATGTATTCATTTTCAAGAAGAATCGCTAATGTATAATAAATACGTAAGACAAACAGTTCAATATAAAATTGCAACTCTTACTTTAATTACCTTTTTACTTTTATTATTACTTTTCTAATTTATAAATATGTATTCATAAATAATCAAGTGCCTCGTTGACAGACTGACGATTAATATCTACTTTTAGCCTTTTAGCACAATATATAGCATTAATATTCTAATTTGCAGAATGTTTAAAATTGGTTTATACAAATCTCAATGAATAAGAATAGATTGTTACACGTAAGGTAAAAATGACGGTAATAGTTCGAGTGCCTAAATAGGTCTTTCACACCAGGTTAACACTCTGCTTTTAATTTCGAGTATGAGGAAAGCAAATAAAAACTGATTAGTTAAACAAACAACTAGAGGAGAAGGTGGCCCCCCACTTTATTTTTGAGGTCTCATGTAAAAAATAAAAGGAAAACATATGTAAGGAATACATCATTAGTTTTCTTATTAATTTGCCAATACACGACATAATATGGAACAAATAAAAATGCAATAGATAATTTTAAAATATATGTATAAACAAAAAATGGAAATTTGACAATTTGAGATCAGGTGAGGGTTATATGGCACCCAGGGGGCCAAATTAAATGTATTATATTTAACAACAAAAATCACAGATATAATATTCGCCTTCAGGACCCGCGCAGTCAGTATGAGCCCATAAGTTGCAGCTTTGGAACTGAATCCACCCCTCACCACGTCTGTCGCTGGAGTAATTATTGTCACAAAATATAAATAATAATATCCGTCCTAGTAAGTCCATAGTATCTAAACTCCATAAATAACATATATTCAACTATCTTTTCTTCCAAAAAAGGTGGAAGTATTGGTTTTCTACCAAGAGGCTTATGTACAAGTAAATCTAAAGATTCTTGAGAGTCTTTTACTAATCGTTTTAATGTAGACCTAGGTACGGAAAATGTTTTTATCGCCTTTTTATAGCCCATGGTCTTCGTTCTCACTGCTTCAATAGCCGTTTTCATTTTGGTGAGGATCCCAAGTTTTTCTTTTCTTAGAAGATGGAGACACTAAACTTAATCGAGGCATCTGTAAGTAAATAAAAAAAATATTATCACTCATGTATGTTATATGGCCCCCGGGACCATAATACAACTAATATGAGGGGGCCAAATTACCAGTATACTGTGGAATCTACAAACCAACCTCTAAAAATATGTAACATCAAATATTTTGCGTACGTACCTTCAAAATCCAATAAGAAAACGTTAATCGAACACAATATCCAAATCGCAGATGCGTAAACTCGGTATTTCCAGAATTATGCAATTAAATGCAACACAATAAAAAAGTTTTTACGAATGCAAGTTCAAACTGGCTCGAATAACAAACGAATGTGCTGCCCTCGCTTATTTTTTTTTGCATTAAATCGAAATTGTCGTTGAGGCTCCCCGTTAAAAAAAAGTTTCGCTAGATGACGTGATTCTAAACTAGAAATATCGAAGGGGGCCATAATACCTGCGGGGATCACATTACCACCTTCTCCTCTACTTCTTTGAAGAAATCAGGCGATAAATCCATATATATAATCTGATGAAATTAATACGTCACATATGAAACGTGAAGTAATTTTTTTCTGTGGTATTCTACCAGCTAGTATTTTTTTGTCACAGATAATAGTTAATATTTTCCTCAAAATTATATAAAGTAAATAATAATTAAGTGACAAATAAATTAATAAATTAATTTTATCCGTGCAGGAACGGAGAAAGAATACAATTTCCTGCGGCCAGGCGGCCTGTCGTAAGAGGCGACTAAACAACCCACAGCCAGGTGGTAGGGTATTTGCTCGACTGGATGGCGACCACCCCTGATCTAGAGTATGCCGCCATAACAACCTTGTGTTGTGTTCCGGCATAAATGACCAGGTTCCAGTCTCCTTTAAAAGAGCAGCAGCGCATTTATAGCACCTTTGGTGTTGCAAATGTCCATAAGCGATGGTAAATGCTTTCCATCAAGTGGGCCGTCTGCCTGTATGCTGAACTCCTGCAATAAAAAAAAATATATAAAATGATGTTACAAAGTGTTTGATATTTTTTTTGTTACTATTTATGACTCACTTGTTTCAACTCATCTTTCTTTTGATACAGTGATAGTTTACCACGTTTATCATCAACTTTATCGTCTTTCTATCTATCTATTACAACAATAACATTTTTAACTTCCCTGAAACATAAATAATCAAGTGCCTCGTTAACCCAACCTGCCTGACGATCCATGATAACGGCTAGTTCATTCATAACGACTGTGCGTACGTGATCTACCATTCAGCTGCGCCCGCGACGCTTTTTCTTTATGGCACGCTTTTGGGTGATATTGTTGACAGGGGTCAACTGCTGTACGGAGGTTAATTTTGATACTTGGAAGACTAAATGAGATGGTCAAAGTAGTAAACTATTTTAATGCTTATAATACATTTTATGAATGAGCATAACATTAAAATAAAAAATGTCATATTCAGCAGTATAGAGACAATGAGTAGGGTAGGCGGTAGTTCTGTATTATAGAATAACGTCGAAAGTATAAAAGCTTATTATGATACAACCCCCTCCTCCACACGCTCTTGAATATTGATTTATCACCTAACAATCAAGTATATGCCATCATTAAAATAATTTAGTATAGTCAAGGTGGACAAGTCCGTCAGTGGGATAAGTTCGTACAGCTCTCATTTTTTACCGTTTTTAAACTAAATTTAACGGCATCTACAATTCGAACATTTGTTGACATCCTAGCTATTTAAAGACGGAAATAACGAGAGATGTTCGGAGTTCCCCCACTGACGAACTTCCCCACCTTGACTATACATAATTTCACAAACTACATTATATATAGAGGTTTATAAAAACACTGTCTAACCAAATTATATATATATAGCGACAATAGATTACAAGTAAAATATCTGTGAAATTATGTGCCAGTTTACTATCAGATGATTTGTCCGTGCAAGAACGGAGAAAGAATACAATTTCCTGCGGCCGGGCGGCCTGTCGTAAGAGGCGACTGAACAACCCACAGCCAGGCGGTAGGGCACTTGCCCGACTGGATGGCTACCACCCCTGGTCTAAAGTATGTCGCCATAACAACCTTGAGTTGTGTTCCGGCATTAGTGACCAGATTCCAGTTTCCTTTAAGAGAGTAGCAGCGCATTTGTAGCATCTTTGTTGTTGTATTTTTCTTGCCGGGATAGGATAGTTTGTGCTATAAAATGAAGTGAATCTTCCGAGGGCACCTAACACTGACATAAAAATTTAGTACAATGCATCCTGTATTAATGCCTGCTCTTTAAACAAGAGGCACGCACTAAAGGTTTACCCGCGGCGCACCCGCGGGATAAACTCTAGTATTAAATAACTAAGCGTGCTGTAAATAATTAAATAATAAAAAACTGCACATGCGAAATATATAACGATTTTAATGGAGGAGAAAAAATAGACAGATACAAAATAGTAAAACAATATTTAAAATAAATAATAGTTTAAAAAAACTAAAAAATACGCTTTTTAAAAAATCCAACTAAAAAATAGAAAATAAATTTTAATAAATTTGAATTAAAAATAATGTAAGAAAAAATGATTTTATTGTAAAAAAAGCGTATTTTTAGATTTTTTTAAACTATTATTTATTTTTCATTTTTTAGTGATTATTTAGTGATTAAATTCCCTTCTCCGTGGAAACTTTGAAAAAAGCATTAAATACACTCTTATGATAAAATGGAACGTTATGTAAAAATAAGCTTTTTATTAAAAAGGTTTTTAAATACAAGCTTTTGAGATCCTGTATATTATGTAGCAGCAGAGTGCTAGCCAAGACAAGTGAAACGAGCTCAAACACGACGGGTCTATCTTGTTTAGTACAGGAGTTCCTATGGCCACCTTCCGACTCCATCATCAGATCAGCTCCATGGTACCATATTATTGCATTGTCACTCGATATACACATACGTGCAAAATTTCAGCTCAATCGGAAACCAGGAAGTCGATCAAATTTAACTTGAAAGATTCCGTTACATACTAACATACGTATGAAGCTAATAAAAGCGTATTAAATATTATATTGTGACTAGTAACAAATAAAAACTTTTTGATGGAGATTCCAACATTATTATAGCGAACAAATTTTTATCCGTGCAGGAACGGGGAAAGAATACAATTTCGTGCGGCCGGGCGGCCTGTCGTAAGAGGCGACTTAACAACCCACAGCCAGGTGGTAGGGCATTTGCCCGACTAGATGGCTACCACCCCTGATTTAAAGTATGTCGTCATAACAACCTTGAGTTGTGTTCCGGCATTAGTGACCAGGTCTCAGTCTCCGTTAAGAGAGCAGCAGCGCATTTGTAGCACCCTTGGTGTTGCAAATGTCCATAGGCGATGGTAACCGCTTTCCATCAAGTGGGCCGTCTGCCTGTGTGCTTAACTCATGTAATAAAAAAAAATAAAAAAGTCGCGGGTAAAAACTAGTTTTTTTTACAATACCTCTTCCTAAGGTTCTATACATGATTTTATATTGTTTTATTTTAATTTCACTTCATACTCTTTCCTCCTCAGGTAGAAATGACTGGTAGCAGTATATTCGACTATATCCACCAAGCAGATCACGCGGAGATTGCTGAGCAGCTTGGCTTGTCGTTGGCGGGAAGATCAGGTGGGACTGGTCTGAACAGTCCGGCGTCAGGCAGCGAAGAAGGCAGTC
Source organism: Dendrolimus kikuchii (assembly GCA_019925095.2). NCBI lineage: Eukaryota > Metazoa > Arthropoda > Insecta > Lepidoptera > Lasiocampidae > Dendrolimus > Dendrolimus kikuchii. The sequence goes on from CM034408.1 coordinate 13,886,871, forward strand.
AGCACGGGACTAACAATCCTGATGGTAAGTCCAATGCTGAACACCATTAAGTTTCCTAAGAATTATGTTCACATATTATTGTTATAATTGAACTATTATAAGTATTTTGCTATAACTTTGAAGTCAAAAATATGCTACGATCCTGTCCACTTTTTATTGTTCTCTTTGAATGAAGTTGATCGATCGTCGATCTGAGATCTCAGCTGAATGGCTGCAAAGTGGAAAGTAACTTATGACCTATATCTTACTGTCCATTCCTTTTCCGTAGTACTGGCAATACAGAGGCTCCGGGTTCGGTGCCTGGTATGGTAAATTTCGGAATTTTCTCCGTCATATATTATGGTCTGGGTGTCTGGGATCAGCTCCAGAGTAGTCCGTTTTACATTGCCTATAACACAAACGTAACTTGCTTAATTTGGAATATACAATATGTGCGCTTGTCTGCCGTGAAGCAAAAACTTTGTACCCCTTTTTACGAAACTTACGCGAACGGAGGAGTATGAAATTTCGCACACTTATGGTTTATATAGAGAAGGAGTGCAAAATGCTAATATTTTTTTAAAATTATGCATAACAAATACATTCAATCAATAAAAAAACATTACACACACTACCATGTATTTGACACACATACGCATATGTACTCTTTTGTTTATTGTTAAAGTAAAATTAACAATGTAGCCTAGGCGAAATCTGTGATTATAGAAGTATAGTTTTTGACAACAGAACCTTAATAATGTTCAAACTTATAATTTAAATTAATTATGGTCGAATTTCAACCACTGGGCAACCACTCGTTATTATAATTATTTAAAAAAACAATGGTAAGGTAGTTTAATTGACGGTAAGACATGTTAACTTAGATTTAGACCAGTAGATGTTTGTATTATGTTGGGACAGTTCTTGAATTTCTAATTGAAAATGAAACCTAGCAGTCGTGTAGACATTTTTAGTTTACCTATAAGAGTCAAAAATTTTTATACATATCTGTTATTTATATGAATCCAGAGACAAATATTTTCGACAGGATAGTTTCAATTATCAAAAATCGGTATTTAAATCATTTTGTTTATCGGAATTCATGATTTATGTTGCAATCTAGTCCACTTCGTAAATAATGAATTCTATCACTTAACAGTTTATTAACAACAATAAAAAGCATAAAAACCTGAAATGTCTACTTTCTAACACCGTTACTCATTATATAGAAGTAGGTGTCACATTGGCTTTTAAAAGTAAAAAAAAAACTATAAAAGAAAAAATGTATATTAGAGAAATGAAGCAACGTATACAAAAACACTTTGAAAAAAAAAACACGTTCGAAATTCAATTAAACTTTCGTTATTTCTGGGGCCGTTGCACCTTGTATATCAATCAGTGACAGTACCGGTCAAAAATTTCACTTGCTATATCGAATCGACCAATTTTGTCAATGAATCGGTCAAAAATGGGCTGTGACTCAAATTGAAATTAGATTATGGCTTCACGGCGCGTTCTTTACCTTATGATATTGTCAATGGGGTGTCAGTGAGCACCTTTGTGGGACAAATTAATATTTTAATTCTGTATGGGAACTCTGATGGTTCGAGGAGCAACCATCGTAACAATGACCTCAAGAACTTTCTAGCAGCTAATTTATCATGAAATAACCGAAACGTTTATTGATTTCTTCTAGATCAATGACCCATTTCGTTAAAATAACCTACAGACTTATCCGTGCAGGAACGGAGAAAGAATACAATTTCCTGCGGCCGGGCGGCCTGTCGTAAGAGGCGACAAAACAACCCACAGCCAGGCTACCACCCCTGGTCTAGAGTATGCCGACATAACAGCCTTGAGTTGTGTTTCGGCATTAGTGACCAGGTACCAGTCTCCTTTAAGAGAGCAGCAGCGCATTTGTAGCACCTTTGGTGTTGCAAATGTCCATAGGGGATGGTAACCGCTTTCCATCCAGTGGGCCGTCTGCCTGTCTGCTGAACTTCTCAATAAAAAAAATAAAAAAGTACTAACATTGAGTGATATTATCAAGAACAAAGTATGTGCGCAGCTCGTCACACATAGGTATAATATATATTTTGTTCCACGCTGATAGTGTGGCCTATACCTTGGTCAATGTAGGTGTAAAAGTTAAAGACTGCTAGGGTGAAAACTTATAATAAATCACTTTTACATAACCAATGTGTCTGCACCCGGCTACAACCAAAATGGAAGAAGACAGAGAAAGCGACGACAGTGTTGCAAGTTTAAAATAAAATTATTTTATGTTAGTGTTGCCAACAAAGTATAATGTTAGTGAACTGAAAGAAAGAAAAACTTTATTCGAAGAAATAGCGACGTAATTACATACCTTATACATTGTTATACACAGAGCATATTTTGAGAATTTGTACGCTGCATTTTCAGCGAACAATGTTTGCACTCAGCATATTGCTGTGCCGGAATTATATCCGACACAACGCTGATTTTCAGTGCAAACTTCCTTTTGGCGTAAGACTAAAACGACCCAATTTTGTTAAATCATTAATAATAATAATAATAACTGATACTAATTAGCGTATCTTGAACAGTGCCAGCTTTACCTATAATTTAGGGTGTGCATTGCACACGGATTTTAAGGGACGCCGAACGCTGCTCCCGACACCTCCGAAATGCATGCGTCGCTTACGGCGCCGGTTCTTTCAAAGACCCTATGGCCGTGTTATGGCCGAAGTTGAGTGCGGTACCAAAACAAGGCGCCCCACAAGCGACTCCAATACTGTATACATAAACTTCTGTTTCAACGTGAAATCAGCCTTAGAATAGATAATTAAAGATTATTGACGCAGTGTCACATTACTCTTGTAACTCCTTCGTAAAAAGTATTTTTTGCTCTTGTACCCTGAGAACAAGAACTCTGATAGTTAGAAGTAAGGCAAAAAACATGCTTCATTAACATATTACTTTATTTATCAGTGTAGGTCAATTTGGGAGTAAATGATCCGTGCAGGAACGGAGAAAGAATACAATTTCCTGCGGCCGGGCGGCCTGTCGTAAGAGGCGACTTAACAACCCACAGCCAGGTGGTAGGGCATTTACCCGACTGGATGGCTACCACCCCTGGTCTAAAGTATGTCGCCATAACAACCTTGAGTTGTGTTCCGGCATTAGTGACCGGGTTCCAGTTTCCCTTAAGAGAGCAGCAGTGCATTTGTAGCAACTTTGCTGTTGCAAATGTCCATAGGCGATGGTAACCGCTTTCCATCAAGTGGGCCGTCTGCCTGTCTACTGAACTCCTGCAATAAAAAAAAATAAAAAAAATTGTCAACAATATATTAGCAGTTGCTATTTTACCAAGTTATAAGAGTTTTATTCTGAACGTGTATTGCTTGCCGACATAATTTAAAATTGTACCATTTATAACTGTAATTATTCCATTTTGACCGCGCATCTACTAGAGGGCGCCAGTATATTGATTGCACACGGGCACTATATGGACTAGAGCCGCCTCTGATCTTGGACAATGCAAAATGGATCAGTACTAACGATCCAATACGGTAATATTGCCAACTATCTGGGCACCTTACTTACCTACAGAAGATGGCGACCTTTCAATAGTTTATTTAGTCTGGAGGCATTATAAGTATTTTTTTAATGTTGTTGGCTTCAATACGAATGGCACTGATTTTGCCAATTTCAGAGTATGAAGAGCCAGGTGGAAAAGAAAAAAAAAAATTGGCCCACCTCCTTTTATCGTTGGGCCCAACAATAAAAGGAGATGGCAGCTGGAGGGTCCGAACCAACTCCGAAATAGAAGACCTCATGGCATAATTGGGGAGATAAAATCTCACCGTCTCCGCTGGCTTGGTCATGTAGAGCGGATGGAGGAGGATCGAGGAGTGAAGAAAGCATACTTGGAGCGACCAATCGGTAGGCGACCGGTTGGTGATCCCAAGTATCGCTGGACGGATAGAGTGGAAGCTGACCTGACCGCACAACAAGCCCACAGCTGGCAAGACACTGCGCAGGACAGAGGAAAGTGGCGTGCTCTCGTTTCGGAGGCCAAGACTCAGTTTGGGTCTAACGGAGTTAGTTAGTTAAAAATTTGGCCACTAATTTATACAAGTTTTCTGCGAACCTGGAGTTAAATAAATACAATATATAGGATTTATAATACAGTATATAATATAATAATATCCGTACATGTATCAGCTCCCTAGTAGCCTAATATTTTTGGGTCGTAACGTGAGGCTAAATGGTTTATAGATCTACTTTCTCAACATAACGTGAACAAACACACGTTCAGTAAATATATTTACAATTTTCTCATAGACAAGAGCTTGTTACGCAGCTTCTTTTCACAAAAATCGTTTCATATTCCAAGTCGTGAAGAAGGAAGAATTAGAGATATAGGTACATAAATAAATTGAAGTGTCTGTTTATAATGTCAAAATAACAGCTTTTTACCAAATGCATATGAAAGTATAATACGGCATTTATATCAAAGAAACAAAATAAAAATATGTCTGGATGGTCCGGCTAATTTCTAAAACGTCTGGTTTAAAGTCGCGTGTATACCTAGTTGAAATTATAATAATTATAGATTATGTTTATTATTTAAGCGGAAATATCAAGCGTGTTTGCCAGGCTATACTTTCATACACTACATACTATACTCTTCTCTCTCTGACTATAGTAAAGTGTATAGTGAAGCAGTTTTACCGCCAAAAAACTGCCGCGTAAACTCGTCTATGTAACAACTTCCAACAACAAAATTAAACATAACTATATATATATATATATATATATATATATACTAGCGGCCCCGGCAGACGTTGTCCTGCTCTGAAAAAATAAAAATCTAGGACCCGATCCCAGCGTAACCTACCGGTTCCAATTGCGAATCTAAACCATTCGGGAACCCACTCAAACACACAAAAACAAAATGACCAAAATCGCTCTAAGTGATTATGAGGATTCTAGAACCCGATCTCAGCGCCACCTACCGGTTCCAACGGGATAAAAAGTATCCTATGTCCGTCTTCTGGTTCTAAGCTACCTCCCCACCAATTTTCAGCCAAATCGGTACAGCCCTTCTTGAGTTATAAATAGTGTAAATAAAACGGCTTTATTTTATATATATATACTAGCGGTCCCGGCAGACGTTGTTCTACCCTGAAGAAATAAAATTTAGAACCCGATTACAGCGCCAACTACCGGGTCCAAATGTAAGCTATCCTATTTTTCAAGTCGGATCAAACTGCACACGGTATGCAAATTTGATTAAAATCGGTCAAGTAGTTTAGGAGTCCATCGCGGACAAACAACCTGACACGTAATTTATATATATTAAGATATAACTATATAATACATGGACCGCCTTTTGCTTCTGTTGCTGCCATATTGGTACAGAAGATCACGATCTTTAATCCCGAATTTTTGCGAGGTTCCGCGGGATCCTTTTTTTATTGCGAAGCTAGCAACCAGGCTGACGGCCCACCTAGTGGAATGTTGTTACCATCGGCCCATAGACGTTTTGATTCACCAGGAGTAATACCTATGCGTTGCCAGTCTTTACTTTAAAAAAAATATTATTACCTCGGCTGTCCTCCTGCATGTTTAAAGAAAGAGAGTTTTTTAACATATAGAGCCGTCGTCCAGGGTCTTCTTCCTCTTTATCATAATGATAAGGTTGGGGCTTTGAGGTTTTACCTCTTTACCCGGGCTGCAATTCAGTGGGCAACTACCCACCGGGAACTCGGTTTAGAGGTGCTGCAGTCTTCTCCGCAGAGCCATGGCTTCGCCGCAGCTCTCATTGGCCAATCTGCGGCGTTCGATGGCCTTCGCGGGCTTTCCGCTGGCTACTTCCGCGGCTTGCTTGACCACTCATTGGCGTTCGGTGGCCATCTGTGGCTTCTGGCGGCCTGTCAGCAGCTTTGTAGATTTCGCGACCTCACGTCATCGTCCTGATTAGGTGAGCGTATGAGATCACTAGGAGTCGGCAGCCAGTTGCGATATATAGAGCCATGCTGAAATCGTTATTTTGATTACTCAATATAATGATTTCAGCATGGCTCTACTACGTCTTGTACGGGTACGGGATACGGGTTTTTGCAAATGAAACTTTGTCGTATTTTATAATTTATTTGTTTGTAAACTATTCATAATCAGCATATTTATCTCTACTATAACAATAACAACACTTTAGTCATCTGTCTTTAATTTTACACTAGAAGCGAGCGTTCAATTAAAAAATCGGATACCAGCAAAAACTTCATTCGTATAATAATTTGATATTGTCAAGCGTTTGCGCGGTTCAGTGCATTTGCACTTTTTATTCATTTATAATTCCTAGTAGCGTCAGGAAAAAAACCTTAGTTTGTATGTACTCAATTAGAATTCGATATCATTTGAATTTGTATTTTTTTTTAAATAAATATTCTAGATGCGAATGACACGGAACTAATTGTTTATATATTATTGGCGGGAATTAATTTAATGCATTTATATTCTATATTCAAATAAATAAAATTTAAGTATCTGTGATATCATTTTTTTATTTCAAAGTAAATGCCTAAATTTTAGTGAAACTGTTATTTGCAATGATTAATTAAAAATAACATTTTATAAGTTCTACCTGTATCTCTTTGTTTCAAATTTTGTCTCAGAACGGATTAACATATTTCAATGAAAATTCCAGTGGTTAAAACGGGAATTTTAGCGTAAATTTACGTATATGTTTTACGATGTTGCCTAGGGATCTGTGATCGGTGCCTAATTATTTGATGTATATTAACCATAATACAGACATAACTTGTTTAGGTTGGTAATATAGTATAAAGAATATGTTTGTCTGTTGAGTTCATTCAAATGTTCATTCATTCAAATGTTTATTATTTTTTAAGTAAAAAGGAGCCAAATGAGAGCTTGATCTCTGTAATATAAGATCCCATCCAATCAGTCAGTTTGTAGGTCTTTAACTGATACAAGACAACAGAATTATTGTAGCAATGTGAAAGTCATACAGTGACAGCAAAACTATCACGTACAATAGAATATTGTTGTTGTGGATAATAAAATTACAATACAAAACACTATCCTTCACTATTCCACCAAAATATCCAACATGCTGACATTATGGTTCTTCAATGATCAAAAACAAAAGCCAGTAAATTTTAATTGGCTTCACACAATTATGCATTTAGTCAGTATCTAAAAAAATTTGCCTTTCAAGTTTTTGCTAAAAATTCAATATTCTGACGTTATAGTTCTCTAATAACCATAGATATAGTCAGTAGATTTTTATATTGCATTGCAATTCCATGCATTTGCTCAGTATCAGGTAGTTTAGTAATAACAACCTTTCGTACTTAGCGATTTACTTAATACCCAAGGAAAATGTGGTTGATGTTTGATTAAAAAATGCTAAATCACTAAAATTCAATTAAAACGCAAGAATACATAACTGTTAAATCAGTATAAACTTTTTAAGTTCCAATAACGAATTTAATCTATCAACTTGGACTCATTTAGGACTAGAATCGATTTCAATTTACTCTAAGATGTGGAAAAAGTAGCAAAAAAATCAATCAGGAGTGAAGTTTGACAGGCAGCCATTGTGGTGTGACAGGCATAGTGAAATCTTAACTGAAAATGGGGCCGTGAAGAAACGTCACATTGTCACCTGATAACCATGCAGTGGTTGGTAACACTGATGACAGGTCGCTAGTGGTTGTTAAACTTTTGATGGTGTTCAAATTTTGAAAACGTTGCGTCTTCGAATTTAATTTTAACATTTTATCCTTATTCCTGTCCTACGTCAAGGATAATGTCTGTTAATGACTGTCAGTGACTGTATCACGCAGATTTAGCCAAGAGTTTAGTGCGTTATGTGAAATGTGATTTTATTAATGACGTTGAACATTGACAAATAACTCACATGAGTCATAACTCATGCGGTCAATAATGAAGCTACACAATTGTATATAATGTATATTGACACATATGTCAATATACATATCTACAGTTATGTAGCTTAAAATTAACGGCATTATAACGCTATAAACAAGGCATATTTGGCCACAGTCACTAACACTAATATTATTCCAAACGGAAGAATATTACAAAGTCATGTTTCCGTGTTAATGTATATTTGTACTATTATTCTAAAAGTCATTCTTTGTTGTACACAAAAAATACGAAATCAAACTGTAAAATAGTGGTGTGTAAAAAGACCAGTTTAACTCTAAAAGTGATTTCTTCCAAAAACTTACGCGTTTGGCAAGAAAGTTTAAGATCATTGAAGTCATGGTGGCTAAGAGCTTATAAGATACCCAAATCTTATTCATATGATGCGGGTTTGAATTAAAACAGCAATTTATTTTTAAATTTTCGTATATGTTTTCCGTCGATCTCTTGCAGGGTTCAGAACATGGGCATACCCAGCTTTTGGCCCAGGGTGGGGGGCAGGTAATTAAGAAATTTCTTAAGCCGTGTCCCCGGGCTTGTTTTGCTCTACACATAACACGAGGCATTAGGTGTATGTAGTGTGCAGGGAAAACACATGCAGGAGATCTTTGCTTTACACATAAAGCAGGATCTCCTGCGGCTGTTTTCCCTGTCTATTTGACTATCTAGTTAAATAAATAAACGTAAGACATCGGATGACTGCAACTGGAACAGGCGCGCAGTGCGGTTCTTTTTTTAAAGTTAGCGCATAGATTGTAGGGTAAGCCGTAACGTGACTCTACCGTAACTCTTATCGACAACAGTAGATACGTAGGCATACAATCTAGGAGGAGCTGCGAGGGTACGCTTTTAGTTCAGAATATATACCTATAGTTCAAATGCTAATTGAACGAAATGGGGTTTACATCTAGTATAATAATAATAAAAACACTAAAAGAGCCCATGTGGAACCTACCTCGTCGAGAATAATCATTTGTTTACGCCTTTGCTCAAAAGCTCTATAATTTAGTTGTAACTTTCTGGGAATGCACTGAAATAATCACTCGATAAACATCTTCAGCCAGTACCTAAGAAGAGTCTATTCTTCCATCAAACACCTTTACTAGATCGTTCTAAGTGACTAACCATAAACGGCGCGCCTTACTCATGCCTTCATTTTTTCTCTAAAGAAAATCTCAAACTCTTTCTATAGAACTAGTTATAGAAAGAAGATTAATCTAAAACTAAAAGAAGATCGATTATGATTTCCTACCCGTAACTAACGAGGCAAATTATCTTATCAAAAAATAACTAGCAGTAACAAATTGAAAAAAATAAAAGTAGGTATAGAACGATTCACGAGAGGTGTCTATCAAATGTAGCTCTGTTATTATTGTGTGAAATAATAAAACGAATTCAAATAAGTAATGGCTAGGAAATATGCATATAATTAAGCGATGCCTATATTAAAGGAACGTATTTTAAAACTAGACAAAAAACAGAACACAAACGTAGATACAAGTAATTTTTGCAATGATGCAGAAATTGAATTAAGTTTTTATTATAATGTATTGGATAAAAAGTTGAAATTAGTTCATCAAGAATCCACGAGCATGCAAAAAGCGGTTGATAACTGCGAGACAGACATAAAAGACGGCGCCTAAGGAGATCAAGTGCTATGTAAAATTTAAATGAATTTGCCACTGCTAAATATCATTCATTTTCTAAATAACTTTTCAATATATCTAATTTAACAAGTTGCCCCTGTAATTAAATCAAATGCAAAAATGGTTGTATTAACGTTCAATCCGTATACCTATACTGCGGAAAACTTTTCTCTGTCCTAGATAAAGCACCTTATAAATACATCTTTTAAAATTATTTTCGTCAACATTTTTATGCACTTATTAATAATTTTACTATAAAAAATAATATCACTAAAGAATGTAGTTAAACAGTCCAGCACTGACGCCGGCGAAATTTTGATGAGGATCAGAGAACAAAATCTTAAATGTGATTTCTTGATAGGTTCAAAATAATTAGTCGAAAGTTTGAGATCTCCAGAGAAACACCTAAGAGGCATAAGGCTATCTCGCTACGAAATCGATTAAGCCGTGATGTCGGATCGCTCCCATCACCAGATGCAACACAAATTCTTTTAATTAAACAGCTACTCAATCAATTCTCAGTGGCAATGGTTTAGTGTCTTTCAATAGCAACCTAGGCAATCATGGTCAAGTATTATTTTCTTACAGCATTCTTAGAACTGTTATCTTTTTTTGCTTCTGTATACATTACTTTACATTTTTTACTTTTCGAGGTACAACCAGTGTTTAACTGGCGACAGCTTTATAAAGCTCGTTCAGTTTCGTATTACGCTCTCAGCGTAGATCGGAATTAAATGACCTTGCAATAATTGTGGTCTTATTATTATCGAATTACAGATTGATTTTTGAGCCAGATCACTTAATGTTAAGCGATCATGTGGTCGGTTTAGGACAGTGAAAGATTTTCGATTAGGATTTTACTCTTCTTTCGAATTTATCAATCCCATTTCCGTTTTGGCCTTTCTTTTCCTATTTTATACCAAATTCTAATTTACAAGTAAGCTCCTTATAAGTCGGAAGGTGTCTGCATTATAAGGATTCTTTAGTGTTGTAAATGGCTGGTTGGTCTGTTAGTGATGACAGTTACCATCAAGTGCGCTCGTTTACTTCTTTCATGGCCTAAAATAATTATTTATGCTTTATATTGATGAAAATGAAAATTCAATTTATGAATAGGATTTTAGAATGTCTATATATTTTTATTGAATATAGCTATACCCTAATCTCCTTTTCGCTTATCACCTACAGTGACTTTGCATTTGTTATAGTTATTAAAGTTACAATAGAATACAATTTTATAGTCCTTATTTAGATTTACGGAGTATTTTTTACTAGGTCTATTCATTTGATAGTCTTTATGTTTATTAATTTTGGCGAGTAATATAAAAAAGCTAAGTCATCTTTTCTATACAATTGTCGCCACTAATGTCTTCAAAAGCTACTGAGTCAATTGTATTCAAGTCATTTTTAGCCCATGTCCCGCAGACTTAGGATATCAATGTACAAAATGTAGCAGCAGAAGACTATAATAATACTAGAGTAGATGTGTAATCTATGTTATGCATATAACCGACTTATATAGCAACAAATACCTGCAATAGTGTTGATAAAATCATCTGTTAATATAAACAAACTGTAGAAGAATTATTAATTTACTCCTTGATTACATAAAATGCTCAATATAATGAAACGAATTGAGTGTAATTGTGTCTGTTCTAATCGACTCGTATCTGTCTTTGGTATTTACGTTGTATGCTTGCTATCTGGAAACGCTCTTTAATTTGTATAATAATCGATAAATGAATACGTCTATGAATGAGCGGTCACTATTAATCCCATTTTAGATATATTCAACGGTAACACTAGAGAGTAGACTACTGTAAGCTGTCAAAATCATCATCCTAGATTTGACAGTAAATAGGTTTTCTTATGCATTGCTGTAAATATTGTAAATTAAATCATATTAAAGCATGATTATAATTGTAGTCTTAAACTTTGTTCCTCTTTTGTTGTCAAATTATGTTTTTTTGTAGTCGTCACAAAACATCTAGGTAAGCCCTAGTGTCTAATTTTCAATATAATTTGTCAACAGTATCAGCACAAATGACCCTTGCAGCCAGCGGGGCGTTATACCGAGGGATGGACAGAGCTTTCTGCGTCAGAATGAAGAGCACCTTAACAAAACGTGGGTGTCACTTCAAGTCATCTGGATATAGGGTAAGCACACACAAAGAATTCAGAATTTAAAGATTTAGTAGTATTTCTATACGGTGTCACAAATAAATAATATGTCCTAGAGTAGTATTGTCAGTAGCTTGGTACAGAATCCTTTTAAATAATGCATTAGGATCTAGTATTAACAGCAAATTATTCGTTATATCAAAAAGGCAGTAATTTCTTAAGAAATTTTATTAATTATAATTATTTATATCTAGTATCTGCCGCTCTATTTTAGCTGCGGAATGCCGTGCAGCTACTGAATTTGTATGATATTTACCTAATTTAGAAAACCTGGTAACATAATAAAAGTTTGTTGAATCCTAAACATGATTTTGTAAAGGAATATTTCTTTTTGTCAAGTCAGTGCGATTTACTAGGTGCTGACACATCACCGCAAGAAAAAAATCTAGTCATACCTCAATTTTTATATCCTGTTGCAACTTACACTATAGTATCAGTATTTTTGTTATTTATTTTCATTTTATTACCTGCTAACATTTTTAGTTATAGGCCGAAACAGTTCACTATGGTTATGTGTAAAATATCACATAAGCCATTAACAACAATAAGGTGTATGAAAATTTACCAACATTTTTCTTATCTGTGAGAAATGAATGGACGCTGAATTTTCATTTTCAATCTAGGTTGGGAGAAGCAAGGAGGGTGAGCAATCAAGATACGGAGAAAGTGGGAACTGGCGGGTGGGTATCTTAGATGAAATGCGAGATTGATGTGAATTAAGCACTTGCATCGATAGGGGTTAATAATGATGATAATGAATTCTTAGATTATTATTTATTTACTAAGTAAATAGGTTAGTCAGGGGTTGCTGACGAGATAACCGGTACTATTGTGTTAGTAATTGTAAGCATAGGTCTTATAGCAAAGATAGTCGCTAAGCTGCTGCTGGGTGAAGGGGCAAATATAGAAGTAGCGACGCGTGAATCTGGCACGAATTTTGAGGAGCTAAGCCCGGAGAGCTTGGATCCCGTACTCTCTGAAATGGAATGTATTTCATTTGATAAAAGGGGTGTAATAATTTGCTTTTTTTATGTATACCTATAGAATACAAATCTTTTTATAATGAAAATTTTCTGAAAATATATTTTTGAATGTTAATGATAAAACTATGGTCATTTTTGGTCGATTTTGCGTCGATTACAGTACCAACAGTATTCCTTAATAGGTATAGTCAAGGGGGTAAGTTCGTACACCTCTCATTTTTTACTTTTTTTCACGACGAACGACAATTCGATCATAGAGTTAAATGGTGTCTTTACAGACTGAATTGTTGTCGTCGTAGCTATACAAACATGGAAATAACGAGAGATATACGGAGTTCCCCCACTAACGGACTTCCCCGTCTTGACTATATACAACGATATTATAATAAAATATATTCCAGTAGATTCCATATTAAAAGCTAACAGTGGCGGCCGGCTCGTCCGATCGAGACTTGGGTTGTGTATACGTTCTTCAGAATCCTGCAAGTTAGAAAGATATGAAGCATACACAAAACAAATAAGAGAATTTGTGTTTAAACCCATCAAATTTTCATTAAAATCCGTTGAGATATTTCCTAGGCTTTTAGTCTCGAAAAGCTTAACTGACAGTTATGACAGTTATTTATATGACATATTCCATCCATATACAGCCAATAGTTTTCGAGTAAAATTATTATAGTATATATAGGCAGATGGACAGACATATTGATAAATGTATAAGAATTTCTTTGTTTGCTAGAATGACTACAAAATCCTAAAACAGCTGTGCAGTAACACAACTTAAATCAACATCTCCATACCTTATCTCTCAAATAAGTACTACCAAATTTATTTCCACATTGTAACAAATGGATTTGTACGACCTCTTTATCCTGTCTTAGATCAAATATTATTGGTTGGAATTATTGTTTGGCTTGGGGTGCCCCAAGGCTGCGTTATACGGCCTCATAATTTTTGCCCTAACTCGGTGTTAGGTCATAAAACCTGATTATATCTTGGCCCGCGAATTCCTTCGCAGCGCTGAATTGTCTTTAGATTGTTTCTCCTTGGGTGTAAAATCATTATATTTTATTCCCTAAGCGGTTGTGAACACTTTATTTTTATTATGTTACTTTTATTGTAATAATCGCTATTTTATCCACTGATCCAGGTTCTAAAAGGTATAACCATAAACTATCAAAGTGTAGTAAATTTTAACGCGCTACACTACATGCACCTTTTTTATTTTTTTATTGCATGGGTTCAGCAGACAGGCAAAGGGCGCATCTGATGGAAAGTGGTTAGCATCGCTTATGGACATTCGTAACACCAAAGGTGCTACCAATGTGCTGCCGCTCTCTAAAGGTAGACTGGAACCTGGCCACTGATGCCGGAACACAACTGAAGGTTGTCCTGGCGGCATATCTAGACCAGGGATGGTAGCCATCCAGTCGGGCAAATACCCTATCACCTGGCTTTGGGTTGTTTCGTCGCGTCTTACGACAGGCCGCCCAGCTGCAGGAAATTGTATTCTTTCCCTGTTTCTGCACGGATGAAACCTTGCACGCACACCGCGAAGTAAAAAAGCAATAAGTACACAATGTCTATACATGTAATACCCGGACACAAGAAGAACAAAAACAAACAATGGCTCTAGATAAGTTAAACTTAAGTAAGTAGTTATATGTTCTATATAATTTAAAAAAAACACATATACCGTTAGACATAAGCAATACACTACATATTCTCAAATCTCACTACACATCACTATAACAGCAACACTCCACACTAGAATAAGTATCATAGTAATACAAATTTTTAAAAAAATATTAGGATAATTAAGGTACACCTCAATACACATACAAATACCCAAATTATGTCAAATACAAAAACAAATACAATTATAATCAATCAAAAGTTTCAATACTTTCCAAATTAAATTTAATCTTAAAACAGGTACGGAACAGGAGTCCGTAGAATCTGTTGAAAAAAAAGATCATAAACTGTCCTTTTTTAGGAGTAACCATTTTATCAAAAACGGAAATCTTTATGCAATCATCGCGTCTGTCTATCTATCGGTCATGTTTTTAAACATGTCAAAAACTATTGATCTACAAAAACGAAGTATGATTTAATTATGCCGCTGCACTTTATGCAGGTAAAACTGCGAAATTAGGGATTTAGGAATGACTCATTTTTTCATCATCATCATTAAAGTCTTGACATATTGTAATAAAAGGTACAACCTAATTCAGGCTCATTCTACTTACATTAGGTATGGAGTGATATTTTTGAAAAAAAAATATATGGCAGAACTTAAACATAATTCAACGAACATTTGTTCTGTTCTGTCTGTTTGTATCGTATGTAATCTGTTTATATTATATGTTACATAGTTAAATCGTAATATATCTTAGTGTACACAACTCTGCCTTTTGCTTCTCCCCTTCTCGCTAGACTCATAGGTTTGCTGGAAGAAAACTCTCTTAGAGTTAAGCTCGCCTTTGTACATCACCACTATTCTATAGTTTTTGTATGTAACTTTTTGTGTACAATAAAGAATTTAAATAAGATCCGTTGTTTTGTGGGGTTCTGTTGTCAAAATTAAATAATAACAACCAAATAAATATATGATGTACCTACCTACATTACCTCTGCGAAACCTTTCACTGTGCGTGGACATTCCTATGCAGATCAGATCAGAACCTTATTACAAGCATGAAATACGAGCAGATAGATAGATAACACTTTATTGCTCAACAAAAGAAAGAATTAGAAAAAAATTCATAGGTTTACTTTTTAATATAATAAGTTACTCTTAAGGTACACCACAACACAAAAATCACTAAATTAATGTCACACACAGTAACAAAAATAAACAATAAGCGTGTATGAACTGTAAAAACTTTCATAGAAATTAAGTTGTAAAAAGGGGTACGGAACTCGAGTCCGTAGAGTTGTTAAAAAAAAAAGTTACTGTTACTGTTAGATCCAAAATGGGACATATTTAAGAAAATATTATGACGATTTCCAATAATAATTTATTTGGAGAATCTTTTATCAAAGCCAAAGCAGTTCAAACCATTACTCCACTATATATCAGTCTAAATTGCTCATAGGCTTATCTAACAACGATAGGGCAATTATAACCCGATTATTGCCATTTGCAACTGAAACTGGCATTTTGCCACTGGCAACGGTTTTATTGGCGAAATGGAAAATCAGAACGCAGTGTTACCTGCACGTTTTGTAAAGTACGTGATTCTCGAACAGGACTGTAGTTGACAAATGACTTTTGCATTTTGCTGTTTTATGGCACAAGTTTATTATGTTCTATGGAACATGTTTCGTGTTCGAAAATTAATCTGTAAAGTTGAGATGTTGCTTTTTTACGACTTATTTCTTCAGTTTATGTTGTCGTTTTGTTTTAGTAGCTTAATTTAGCTTGGATTATGTGAAAGATAGATATTTATAATATTATAAAATTCTATGTCAGGAGCCTTAAGAACAGACGAGCGTGCATGACAAGAGTTATGAATGTCAAAGAAGCAAGTGAGGTGTGTAAGAATAAGCCTGAATGGCGCTCTGTTGTTCGTGCCTACCCGGCAAGGGAACTGGCGTGAAGTTAAGTATGTATGTATAAAATTCTAAAAATGCCGTGTCTGTACATTGAAGCTATTAAAAAAAGAACTGAACTATAGAAACGATGGAGAACACGATGTAATTTTTTTTAAATTTCTTGTTCGGGATTCTCGTCAAAGCTACTGGGCCGATTTCGATGAGGTTTTCGCTGATCGACAGCAAATTCTTGGACTTAAAATCTGTGCTACTTTGTACCCTGGGAATCCGGCAGGATTTCCCGGGAGCGGTTCAATTATTTTGGACTTAGTTTATTTTTAATTGTTATGTTTATTTTGTATAATTAAGTTTATTTTTAAGTATTTAGTTTAATTTATCTCAAATAATAAATAAATGTGCCCTATAACTACACCACACCCGGTCTGTTGTTAAACGAATTCGTTAACATTTTAATTAAAATAATTTTAAAACGAAGAGATTCTCACTCGCCAAGTCATTCGGTAGCTGATTCAGTGGATTAGGTAATTCCTACAACGCTCTTATAGAAATATTCAATAACATATTGCGGTTAGACATAAAGTAACTTATACAATACGAAATAATAATGTTGTCATACAAATATTGGTGTGCGCTTAGTGTTCAATTGTATTCCAATAACAGTCCCCTATGAGTCATGAGAAATCAAGGCCGATTTGACGAAAACAGTAATCCGTGACATTTAGCCTGTGAGCCAGGCTGAGACTATATGGACTCAGGTATGCCAAAAGGGGCTAACTCAAAATATGATCAAGATCAAGATCTATTCATTGACCTTAAAACTACTTATGAACCAACTTAACGCGTTATTTCTAATCTATCTATGTACTTACGCTAATATTCGTTCTGACAGACATGGACACTGACGGCAGGATTGGTCCACAAGTTCCAAGTCGCTCAAGGGGTATGCAGCTATGTTGGGTGTTTCTCTTATGGATAAAATTAGAAATGAGGATATCCATAAGAGTGGCAGTGGACCGGTCACGTCTGCTGCAGGACCGATGGCCGATGGAGCAGACGAGTCCTGGAGTGGAGGCCGCGTCTCGGTATACGTAGTGTTGGACGCCCTGCAGCCCGATGGACCGACGACCTGTGCAAGGTCGTTGGTCGGAGTGGCGTCGTCTTGAGGAGGCCTACATCCAGCAGTGGACTGCGAATGGCTGACGACGACGCTAAAATTTAAATAAGTGTAATAACTTAGAAACTAGACAATACGTGGTAGAGCCATGTTGGAATCATTATGTTGGTTACAGTTCTTAGGGTCTGCTCGATTGGTGTGATACCACGCTGTCACAGAAAATTGGTTTGAAAAGGTTAGCCTTGAGCTAATTGCCAACTCTAGGGGCCTACTTCCGTATCTCATTTCCCTATTCGAATCTCTGTCCTTTCCTCCTGTCTGATCCCATAATCTTATCCCCCATTTTTTGTTTTTCATGACGCAGGGGAATGTCTTTTCTTGGGACGCCATCCTCGGGTCTGGGCAAGGCTTTAAACTGTCTGGGATTCTTGATCAGCCGTATGCCCACCACGACCTCCGAACGAAAGGTCGAGAGATGTCGACCGTCAAACTACCCACTAAACCTAAACTGTGCCCTTCTCCTATGCGCTTTTATGGGGTGCCACAGGAACTGGACCGTAGGTACTACATCTGTGATACCCCTAAGCTTGGCTTCTCTAAGGGCACCCGGGGAAGGGTACCCTCTTCAGCAACAGAGGGTAGGGAGTCCACGGGATCCCTCTATCTTATCTTCTTTTTTTAATAAGAAAGGGGATAACGCCAACGGACCAAATGCGGAGAAGATATCAAAAATGATTTCCGCAATAGACCGCTGAACGTGGACTCTGGTAAAGACGTTCCCAACTACCTCGCTAAACCTGCACCCCTTTAACACGCATTGGATTGAGACGACATCAGATTTAGTATATGTGGTTACTATCAACACGATGGTGTCCTATGCGCTTCCTTGGTTAACCCAACCCAAAGACTAGCAATGTGTTTGCTTCGCCCCTGGTGTTGCAATCATCTATACTAACGCTGGCCACTTTTCATTAGCTGGACCGTTTGCTTGATTGTTTCGTTTCACAATAAAAAAATACAGATATTGATATAATATGCTACGATTTAAACGCAGGCACTTAATATTTAATTTTAAACTAACTACAACTAAGCACACATCTCTTTCTTTCCAGGTAGTCCTGATGCTGTGCAGACTAAGGCCGCAATACTCCTTCTCCCACAGCCGTAAATCGCCGACAGTCCTCCTGGGAATGGTCGCGTTGGCCATAGCGCTACCACCGCCATCTGTCCACGAGATCAGGCTGGAGTCAGATATGTTCGTCACGAGGATAAACTTCGACTTCCGAATAGCGCACTGCGAGCCGAGGTATTTGGATTTTTGTCTAACACCATCCTAGGGTTGAATTCTGGTTATGTTCGAAGCTCATCGGAGCCTGGAGTTAGTTTTATGTGAGATTATTGGCACCCATATCCCTCACGGCTTTACGATCCCAAACAGTATATCTTGGATCTACAAAGGTAGAAGAGTCTATATGGGAGAGACTGTATGTCCAGATACTTTTTCCCTATTAAACCTTCCGTAAAATATGGTCTGACCGACGTAAGTGAGTCTCTTGCAGTTTCTTTGCTTACGTTACGGACATGAAGGCTGCAGATGCGAGTTTTTAACGCAGTTCTTCTAAAGCATTTTAGCTCTGGACACGGAGTCCTTCCTTGTGCCTCTCAAGTGGCACGTCACGTCAATACTATATAGAAGAACCGGTATTTCTAGACCTATCAAATGTCAACCTTCAACATATGTAGTTTAAACAGTGATTAAAGCTTAATTAAATAATTCAAAAAGTGAGACTAATAGTTGCGCGATAAATAGTTTCATTAAAATTGCCCATTGGGCAACCTTTTGCAGCTAATCAGCAGAGGTCACAAAGTATGACGCTGCCTATACGATTCTGTTTTAGTGTACTGATCAGATTTGTTTCCTCCTATCAGCAGGGTGTCGGAGCTACTCGGCTACACGGCGGAAGAGTTGACCGGGAAGAACCTGTACGCTCTCTGTCACGGGGAAGACGCCAACAAACTTAGGAAATGTCACGTAGATTGTAAGTAGTATTTATTCGTTGGTTTTTATATTAAAATATGATCACAAACGCTTAAGGAAATGAGTAATATTTTATGCCAAAGCTTTCCTCGGTCCTTTGTCTGTGTAAACTTTGATTCCTTTGCTGTATCCAGAAAAAGTACAATTATATATATTTTATGTTTATCTCTTATGTCTAAAATTTATAGGTAAATTTCACTATACTGTGTTCTTATAGAAGGCTTTGTGGAGGGAATAAAGACGCATATAAATTTTCCATTAGTCCTATCTCATTTTGTGCACCACCTATCTCTTGGCCAGGTTATCCAAGAATATGGTTTAAGTACGCTTGGCTATAAAGAGCATTTTGGGCAATAAGTTCTACCTATAACTGTAAAATATACAAACAAACATTGAATTAAACAAATTTTTCACATTTTGTACGTTGGTTAAGATTTCACGTAGTGTTGGTTTTCCGTGATTATATTGTACTTGCACTATACATAAATTTAGCTAAATCTTATAGAACAGTTTATGACTACATTTAAATACTTAAGTGCATTTTTATACGACATCAATTAACAGTTAGACTAAATCTTCAATACGACCAATTCCATATTTATTAACTTGAATGTCTGATGACTTAAAAAAATAAGGTATCTAGAGCAATCACATAAACAACAAGGAACTGAACATTCCTTTACTTGGTTTAAAAATTCTTGTCTCGAAGTTGCGTGAAACTTTCAATTCTGATAACAATCGAAATTTGCTTCACAAATTTAAGACATGTTTGCATAGTTGTAAACCTACTAGGTACATAGCACAACACTAGGAACGAGAATCGCCTGGTAAAAACGTAACTAAAAAGCCCCTAAATCCCAGTTTTATTCAGAAAACGCAAAGTTATTTCTCTCACGTGTTGATATTCAAAAACACGACTACTACTTTCAATTAATATTTTCAACGTTCAATCAAAATTGTAAGTACAATCGGAAATTGTAAAACTTACATGAGATTCTTTTCAATTTAATTTGCTATCTGTACTGATATCATCTTGGCATACTTGTAACACACCCTGATTACAGGGTTGCCTGTACCCTGCAAGGAGTTGTCAAAGAAATGGTACAATTATTATATGACCTTATCTGATCCTAATCGTTGACAAATCGGTTGTAAGACATAAATCACCTACAAATAGTCAACTATAATATTTATGTCGCAGTCAAATCGAATCCTGATTCAAGTAGCCTCGCTACAACCAATTGTCCACCCATGACCCAATATATGTGGTGAAATCCTTCGTAAGTTAGTGTTGTAATATAATTTGTATTCAGACGGTGGGCTATAGAAATCCATGTCAAGAAGACTGGCAGCTCAAGGCACCAATGTAACGAGGAAAAATTTATGAGACACAATACAGTTTTCGTGAGAAATTGCGTTTTACACAATCGATTTGATTTCTTTACGCTCTTGTCACAATTGGAGCTCTTTTGGAAGTCGATTGGCACTTTGTCTGTTTTGTTATTAGTCATTAGAGGAACATTGTTTTAAAATGTCGTGCGATTTGAGCAATGACTTGTTTAATTTTCTACGAATATCTTAAGTTTTACCGAAATATGATCGCTAGAAAAATTTGTTGTCATTTCCTTATATTAGAATATTATTATTTATTATGTTTTTACCCTAATTTTATTTCTTGCATAAAGTTTAAAAAAAATGTTTCGCTTAAAACCTTTATCTCTATTGAATACCTACTATTCAACTAAGGCATTCATAGTGGCTTCGATTTCTAAACTTCTCTAAAATGTATCTTGGTACCTATATAATTTATATATATTATATACCAAGTTTCGTAATAATTAGTTCTTTTCTGCCAATAATTATCCCATTATTGGTACAAAAATTTCTTATATTAATGTCCTTTACCGAAAGTAAAGTAAAGGGAGATGATTCCAGATATTCATTTACACATTTTTACATAATAGACTCTTAGTATGAACTATATTAAGAGTACGAGACCCACCATTGCTAAATGTTTTATGTATATTCTTGACTATGTTTGATTTAGTCTTATTGATTAAAACAGTACTTAAAATTCCTTCAATGAACCCTGTTTCAGTTATTACACGAGTATTAGATTTGAAGGAAATTTCTATTCAAATAATATAATCTTAGTGTCATATAATATTCGTGATATCATTACTTGAGCATACATCCGTCAGAGAAATACAATTTGGGCCCTAACGCCGGCTCGGCCGTCTCTACTACGTTTGTGATTTGAATAATAATTTTTATGCCCATCATTTTGGTTTCCTTTCCCTGTAGGTTACGTAGACGTGGGAAATGTTGTCTTAATGTCCTTTGAGATTGCCTCGGGCCCTGTTTTATGATCTACCTACTTATTTACAGTGAGTTCTCTAAGAGAATCCAATTTCCAAAGTTGTTTATGTTTTATTGTTTAGCGACTAAAATTTAACGATCGATGCAGATATATTCATGTAGTTGTGTCTCAATCTTGGGTGAAGTTGACTGGATATAACGAATATTTTCCCATTGGCAACTTTCTCCGATATAGACTTTTCCTAATAATCTTTTATTTAGCTACCTATATCTATGTCTTTATTGATGGATTGCTAGTCGCAAACTGATCCCGAAAGTTTAGTTAAAATTATCGCAACACATTATCGCTTCACCAGATCATCGAAAGT
The DNA here is from genome assembly GCA_019925095.2 of Dendrolimus kikuchii. NCBI lineage: Eukaryota > Metazoa > Arthropoda > Insecta > Lepidoptera > Lasiocampidae > Dendrolimus > Dendrolimus kikuchii. Next base: position 13,909,022 of record CM034408.1, read on the forward strand.
ATAAAACATACATTTCAAACGATACATAGGTAAAGAAAAATGAGTTACTAACTGACCTAACATTTTGCTTTGTAGCATTCCGTAAAACTAAAATAACTCCATTGGTTCAGTTACTTAGACCAACTAAATGCGAGCACATCACTTTTATACATCTTGAGTTTTTTAATCTTTCTTTGCGTGTAGCTCGTCCAGGTCATCTTCCAATCTATCCCTCTACACAACCTCCTTACCGGCAAAGATAGAGACTTTTAGAAAGATCTTGAATTCAACTGCCTATGAGATGGTATCTGAAAGATCCGATCCAACTCCGAAATAGAAAATCGACTAATCTAACACATATGCTCATAGATTTCCAAAAACTTGGAGAAACCCTAAAGGGTTTATAGTTAGAAGACAACGGTAAAACGAAATAGTAATATCGGTATACTATAACCGCTAAATTTACATGTCTACGTGTAAGTGCGCATGAGCTCCCAAATGAATCAGTAACCTTATTGAATCTATCAGACGAACCTTGATCAGATACAGTTTTCCGCCTCAGCGAAACTACCTATGACTATTACGAGCAAATTAGTCATAAATCGGTCAAGTTATCGTCATTGTCTCATCGTAAATGCTGATCAATCCTAAGGATTATAACTGAGCTGAATACAGTAATGAGTTGACGTATAAATTTGGTTCACTACAATTGATTACATGTACCTAATAGTAAAGAAAATGTTTAGTACGAATGATTATACACTTGTGAAAATTTAAACGAAGGGCCACAAATATTTAAAATATCCTTAATTATACGGTAGCTCGATATTTTGGTTGTCATTTAGATTGTGTTGTATACTACCTATTGGAATGTATTGTTGAAGAATAATGAATTGTTTAGCATGAGTACAGAAGACAGTTCCTTGAAAAGGAATTTATACTTTGATATGAATGGAAGAAACCTGACGTAATCTCGCACGGAATCAAACATAACAAGATGGCCGCTTTCGAATGCCAATCACGACACTGCGTTAGCGTCATGCGATTCTAGCACCTAAACATTTGATAGCTTTACGAGACTATCAATTTGAATTTAAAATTCACATCTATGTTGATGCCGGTCAAATGTGGACAAATCGAGGATGGAATAATAATTACCTTTATTACCATAAAACTCCGGGTGTGTTAGAAAGCGGGTAATTTGGTTACAAGCGTGTACGCGGGTTGGATGCCTGATGGAGTGTTGACGATACTGAAAATATTCAAGTTTGTGCATAAAGCAATAAAATTGGATGATTATGTGCTCGACTTCCGACATTAAGCCGGTGCCTTGAATGTCAGTATTCTTTCTGAGTCATTACGTGATATATAAACATCATTAGACGACTATACTGATTTACATGACCATAATCATTTTATATACGACAGTAATGTTACAGTACGATTTAACGGTTTAAAGACGTACCATCACAATATACCTATAAAACTTTATGTTCTTGTTTGTTTAAATAATAAATAGTATTCGTACTCTTGATACAGAACATTCAACCATTAGTTTAGCGGCGAAGTAAAATTTTCCATTGAGACCTTGTCGTAACAAATTTTCCTTCTCGGAAGTCAGTGAGTAGGTACCTATTATAATTCTAAGTGTGTTTCTGTTTAACTTGTGTAATTTGGGTGATTAAAATTCACTGCACTAATAAATGATGCATATATAAATTCCTATTTATAAAAACTGTGGCTGTGTTGCATGTAATGAAATTTTATAATTAATACAAGAAATAAAAATTCGAAACGTATAAAAAAAATAATCACCCAAAAACTATTGTAGCGTGATAAGTATTATTAAAGCCCTGTTTTTATAAAAATAATAATAAGGAAATGATAAATTAACGAATACGTAGGAAGCAAAATAAATTATAAATACTTTAGTATTCTTACTTATTTTACGATGCTAGTAAAAACATCATAAAATAGTGAATATTTGTAACACATATACTGAATCAAATGTAGCTAGTTAAGTACTATCTCTTCCAAAATAAAGATCAAATTTAAAAATTTCAAATTCAAGTTACTTCTATAGACTAGTATGATTAGCAATCTGCAATATTAATACATCTACTAACAATCATAAACATCACTGCAAAGATATTAACAAACCGTACTGCAACAATAGTCAATAATCCAATAGAATAATGTATGCAAATGTTGGCATTGATCCAAAAGCTTTTCTAATTAACTCGCCAACAAACAATATACAAACAAAACCAAAAATTGCTCAAGTGCTAATGATTCACGTACAACAATACACGTGTTCATCACTATGTCTTTTGTATACAAAATCAATTGATTACAATGTACGTATTATTGGTAGGTTTACATTTTTGTTTGCCAATTTATTAATATCGTCAGACCATTGTTTGTGTTTTGGTATTTCAAGATGAAGGTCGTTATGTCGATTTGGAAGCTTATTCAATGCTTTTATAATTTTAAATTCATCGCTTTTTTCAGTAGAATCCCAATTTTGATCAATATTACAACTAATATTAACTACTATACTAACTGGTAGTTTTAGAGAAAAAATGTCATGAAGTACATACAGACTAACATGATAAAAGGATTTCGTTGTTGGTATTTCACTGATGAAATCTTAAAAATCATATAACGTGCTGTTCTCTGTAATTAGATATTTTTAGTATTGCACATTTCTTCTTATTGTCTAATATACCACATATATATTAATTACTAGGATTTGCCCACGACTTCGTCCCCGTTTCCCGCGGGATTATTGGAATATAAAATGTCGCATCACTTCAAAAAGGACTTAGCTATCATTCTAGTAAAATCTTATCGAAATCGGCTAATCTTTCTTTCTTTTTTTTAACTAATTTAAACCACTCCCCGGAAAATTTCCGCTTTATTCCTGGTATAAAAATATCACACAATTTATCACACAAAATTTTCTGAATATTTTCTTAGTTTTCGCGACTAGTATACATAATAAAACTACGTTTTAACGGTTTTAAGCGCGGTAATTTTTAATTTTTATTATTCCGACGTTTCGGCCACTTTTCAGTAGCTGTGAAATTTGCTATCAATCAGTGAAAAAAGCGCATCGGAATTCGATTTTCATTCAGTCTGTCCACTTTAAATCATTCCCAGGAAAATTTCCGCGGGACTACCGGGATAAAAAATAGCGCAGATTTTAAATCTGAGAATTTGTTATCGATCAGCGAAAACCGCATCAAATTCGGCCCAGTAGTTTTTATATGAAACCCAAACAAACAGACAAGAAATTTAAAAAAAATGCATCTTGTTCTCCATCGTTTATATAGTATTCCAATTGTTTTTTTTTAAATAGCTTCAATTTTAAAATATTAAGAATTATTCTGAATATTCAATACGTTATTGTTTCAGTAATGAACAAGGGCCAAGTGCTGACACACTACTATAGGATAATGAACAAGCTCGGTGGCTATACTTGGATGCAGACCTGCGCCACCGTTGTCTGCTCCTCAAAGAACGCGGAAGAACAAAACATTATTTGCGTCAATTATGTTATAAGGTAAATAACTACTTGAAATTCTAAACAATTTTATATGATAATATAAATCAATCATCATACAAGTTAACGGATTATCATTCCAAGTCAGTTTGCGCATACGCATACCTTACATTTGAATAGTCCCTTAATAAAAATTGAACATTTCTTACAAATACACATAGTCTACTAATATGAAATTCTATTTTAAATGTCTCTTTTAAAATTGTCACAATCAGAAAACGTTTTAATTTGTTGAAATCAAACATCAACGTATTAAATATTATCGAAAATGCTATTTACATTATACGTATGAAGATTATTACATCATTTTAACTTCCTTGTGAATTACAAAACCGTTATAAATGTTCCAATTAAGATGACATAGAGTAGTTAAACTAATTAAATTGAAATTTATGTTTTCAGTGGGAGGGAATACCCAAATACAGTAATGGACTGCTGTCAACTAGAAGAAAGCGTGCAAGGTGTCAAACGGGAGGAAACAACTGGCGATCCTGAGAATGGTCCACCAGACACCGACAATTCAGGGGCGCCACAACCCCCACCTAGACACCAGGAAAGAACCGAACCACCAACAAACAATGATTCAGCATCCACTGCGCCAGTTCCAACAACAGACGTCACTCACTTAACCAGACTGAATGATACACAACCACTACCTCTCCACACAACACCTGAAAAAACCTCACCGATGCCAGCTAGAAGACTAAAAAAACGAAAACACACAACTGATTGTGACGAGGAGGAAAGAGACGACGAAAGACGGAAGTCTACATCTAATCCTGGAGCTACAATTTCCCCCGTAGATCGAGACATAAATAAAACCAACTTGGCTATACCAGAAACCGCAGCAGATGCTACTTCAGTGAGAGATTTAGAGAATGCAATGTCAAAACATCTGCCGAACGTCGCGTTGGACGGTAAAGAATTATCCCATCGACCGACAGATTTCTCAACAGATGCCCTTTTAAAGCAGCAACAACAGAAATCAACAATTCAGTGGATTGGAACCCAAAACCATATAAATCATTTAAACAGACAACTTCCAGGGAACCACACTTCAACACCAGCGTCTGCATTATTAAGACAGCTGTACGCGAATAGAGAAAGTGTGATACGAAGTAATTTCTTAGGAGATGGAAGAACTGGTTATTACTCCAGTGATGGGCAAACTGGTCCTTTACCAACACCGCCAGGGAGTGAAGGTTCTGGATATGGAGAGCAGTTAGGTCATAAAGGAACAGATATAAGTTCTCTAACTTATGGAGGATACGCGGATTACCATTCAGCAATGACGCCTCCTGGTTCTGTTTCTCCAAGAGACAAGCAACAATACGCTTTGTCGTACGATAATAGTTCTTATTCTGATGCGTTAAGACATTCATATTTAGGCGAAGCGCCATTGCCTTTGAAGCCTCAAGCTTATTCGGCTGTTCCTGGAGCTTTGGATTACGCTTCTTCTTTAGACCAGTCACAGTTTTTCCATCCACCTTCATCGTTTCATCTCTATCATCCACAAGCTCATACCTCTCACTCACATCAACCTATAGATAAGAATGTCCCTCCGAATACAAATTGGTATTCTGCTGGGTCATAGCCGTATCGATAGTCTCACGAAATTCTCTTAAAGTATTCTAATAGTTAATATAATTATGTCATACATATTACCCACATTATTTTGTACTGATCAAACAAAATATGTCTTGAATGTAAGTAAATTTCGAAACAAAATACAAAGTCAACAAAGAAAACAGTGTCTGAAAATGAAATATATGATAAGCTTTTCTTCTTATTTTCCTTCCATCAGGTATGTTGTGGTAAACAAATTTCAAACATGAAAATACTGATTGCGCTAATTATGAACTTCTAATAATTAGTATTTCATGCCCTTCTTAAACCCCATATTGCATGTAGCGCAGAGGGTTTATTATTAAGAATATATAAAATCATAATTCACATTGCAACCATACATTTTACTATAGGCAAGAATATGCCGATTTTGGTGAAATGCAAAAACTCTAATTACAAAAATTCAATTATACATAGCACCTTTAAGCAACAAACCGTTACAAAAAAAAATCGATAATTATTTTAACGTTATTAATGCCATCCATTTCAAAAATACATAAACTACGATATGCATTGAACACTATTTTAAAATTCCTTATTAAACCTAGATGGCGTTAAAACATTCTATTATCAAAAACAATTATATCTAGCTTACTAAATACGATATTAAGTATGTGTATGCTAGTTTGAACCTACTATTTTAAGAGTGAAGAGTGGTTTATTTATTTAAAGGAATGGTATGATTATTTAAATAGTTACAGCTGAACATTTATTTAAAAAAAAGTTTCTTCTATTCACTCTCCTGTAAAAATTGTCATTTGGCAACCATAACTTTAAAGGTACGATAAGGTATTATAAAATTCATCAGGCATTAATTTCTACGCGAAGGAGAAGGCCCGTTCATTTTGAAAATTAATCTTAAATGTTTATTAGTTCTTAAATATTTTAATAAGAATTTTCTTCAACATCGACAATGTAATTATACATTCATATTGTTTCTAGACAAAGTAGACCTGTTATTTGTGTCAATTTGTTAAGTTTCATTCACGTTCTGTTAAATTGGACTCAATTTTTGTAATGTAAATAATTATCTATTTTCAATATTTTTAAAATTGTATACGGTTTGACTTTGAGAAGACTTTGACAAAACTTAAATACTCGGCTGATAAAAAGCTTTCATTTGTCTGTTTATATTTCATAAGCTCGTGTTTGAGTGCCAAAAATGGATGTTACAAAGGGTATTTTTTTTATATATAACACAATTCATTCCCGAAAACATTCCTTTCATTCATTAACGAAAATGTAAAATTGTAATTTATAATTTAAATGATATTGCGATTATAATTCCGCTCGAGCGGATTATAAACGTATAAAATAATTAAATAAACATCGATTAAAATCAATTATTACATTTAATTTATAAAATAGTAACACAAACTTACAAGATTATTGTATTTATAATTAAATTGGCTGTCATTGTCGTGTTGCCAATTATTTTTAATTCAGTTTGTTTTAAAAAGTTTCTATATCTGAGCAACTATGTTATTCACATAACCTATCATTTATTAAATCGACAATTTATTTTTGTCGACAATTGCTTTGATGTCATAATATATAATTGTTATTTTAGTTAATCCACTGAACAAGCTATATTCCATAGCTATTGCATATCATTTAAAATTAAGCTTTTTGTAAATTATTGTACAATAGCTAACAAGGACTGTAACTAGGCGTTAGTATATTATTAAAAATGTAAATTCTAGTTTAAGATAATGTATAATAATATTATTTTTATTTTTATCGTAATAAAATCTTGTAAATAATTAGTTATTAATACTAGTTACTGTTTTGTCTGTATCAAGTGTTGATATCGATAAACCATCTGTCAAAGTGACAGGTCTCAATGTCATGGACCGCCATTTGAAATTTCGGATCGCCATTTTAAGATTACATTATGTTGATATTGCAAAACTGTTTCTGTAAGTACGTCTTGTAATAATTACACTCCGACATTTACAGTATATTATTAGCTACAATAGCTTTTGCTGATATATATCCATTGTAATCCAACATTATATGTATGAAATAGAAAATACTAACGTATCTGTCAAAGTCGCATGACAAATAAGTTAAAATACTCAAACATCCCAGACTTACTTAATCAAGCCAAATATTTTTTTATATTATTTTCAAAAAGATATTATGGTAATTTTTATTATTAATATCGATTAGGTGTTATTGCGGTAATGATTAAATTTGTAATATTTATGCTATTTTATCTGTGCAATATGAGTAAAGAGTTATTGATTTCTTTGATGTCTTTTTCACACTTTGAACGTGAACTTAAAACAAGTTAGTGCTATATCTGTTTTCAAATAGCCAAAGTTTAATTCTGAAATAAAGTGGTATACGTTTTACTTTTCATAAATGATGACTTGCATAATTCTAGCATCTATGCATAGGAGTCTCTTATAATTTTGAAAATTTTTTCAAGCTTCACAGTGTTTCAGTAATAGTGTAGGGTAGCCCTATTAGTTTACTGATGTTATTATAACTATTTGACTGCATATAAATCACAAGCATATTTGTGTGACAATTTGAAGCGCTACTTATGACGTCTCTGGAATTAAATAAAAAATCAGCGCCAAAGTGACGTCAATGAAACAGACGCAAAAATAATGATAGCAATTTATCCAGTAGTGGTAGCGAAACATACAGACTACTATCTGTATTTCTATTATTTAACTAGAATATCATCCAGTAAAAATATAACTTTGATAAGTGTCTGAACCCTAGACGATAGATGGCGCTGAACATCAATTGTCCCTTGCTCTTTAATGTTTTATTAATAAAAGTTTAAGAATATGCATGCACTAGATGAAATGAGTCCAAAATTTTTATAAAATACATATCTATAATATTTATGTTTTAAATAGTCAAATGTCTCTAAGCAACAGACACACCGAGTGTGAGCTTATAATGTCAATAAGTGAACTTTCAGCAGCACAGTCGTCCAGCCATAAGATGTACTTGCTCGCACGTCTGTCGCCGACTTAACTCGTAATTTTTGACATGGTTCTTGTCCTATTCCTAGCAGAACAATAAGTGGCGCCATCTAGTCATATAGAATTTAGAAGTTTTATTTTATTGAGCGAGTGACGTTTCTAGTATTCTTTCATAGTTCTAGGTATATTTAGACTTTCGTTAGCTTGTGAGGTACTATGCAAATGAATAAATATTCTTTAAAATATTCAAAGAAAAAAAATATTTATAAAAAATCCAACATACGTCTAGAATCTACACTCTATAGACTGGCAGAATATTATAAATAACAAGCGTATTGTAAAAAAAAGGTTTCATTTAAAACATATACTTAGATCATTTTAAGCAAAAATTTAGTATATAATTCTTTAAAATTTATTCTTATGATTAATGTGGTCTAAAATAGTACATGTTGCTAATATGTAGGACGCCCTCTGGTAGCTAACAACGCTCAAAATGCTCCTTCAGCCGTTCCACATAGCGACCACGGTCGTTATAGTCGCCGCAAAAACGTCACTAATGACGTTATAATCTTCGATCACGCAGCGCTCACAACGAACCATGTCAAAAGTTGGGTCGAAGTGGACTTTGACCACAGATCTATCTATCGATACTTTGACATAGGCGCGGTTTTCAAATCATCCACACACAAACCAATGACATTTGTGTATTTCGTCGTTAATGACATCAACGCTCCTTAATCCGTTCCACTTGAGTTTATGCTTATAATGCCCTGGTCGTTGTGAGCGCCAAGAAGAACATAGCCTTTATCTAGTGGCGTTTGTAGATCAAAACGCATAACATGTACCCGCCCTCTGCAATAGTACGCTTTATGGCCTTATTTTTTACTTGGAGATTGTGTAGTAATTTTTTTACAAGTTTTTTTACTAACACTTCAGACTGCCATTTGACCAAAAATAATTTCATTTTTTTTTTATTAAGGAGGCAGAAGTTTTCTTGTTTATATGAAGGATCATGTGTGAAAAAGACGAAGCTTTGTTATTATATAGTAATTTAGGATAAATTACCCATAAAAAATTGTAATAAACTTGTAATTATAAAACATTGGGATAGGCTTTTAATGCAATTAATCTGTTACGTTTACAATAAATACTCTTTTTTATATATATTTTTTTTTTTGTAAAAGTCTGTAAAACAACATTGTACTTATTTTTTTAAATTATCATGAACAAAGAAGGAAATTTTATTTCTGCAAATAAATAATTAAGAATTTTCAGAAACATTTGTTTTATTTCCATTTATAGCATTATCTTACAACAAAACATATTTTGTAGAAGTGGTAAATTAATATGAAAGAATATGAATACAATTGACACTCAAGATATATTACCCTTATTTTAATATTATTAATGCGCAAGTAAAACTGTCTGTTTGTTTCTCTATTGCACAAAAAGTATTCGACTGTTTTACCTGAAATTTGGTAAAAAAGGTTGGGGAAAAAGTTCCTTGCATTTTATATAAAAATTCAAAAGGTTTTTTTATAAAGTTTATTTACATTTGACTAAAGTATGTAGGTGCCATTTTGTTGGATAACTTTTTGCCATCTTGTGTAGGTAGGGACGTGATCCCATTGCTATAAAAATTTTGGGGCTTCTGATCAAAAAACTGCGACAAGCGGTTTTGGCAGTCCTCTCGTGATGTTAACCTGACACTGCCTAAGGAATTCTGCAGAGACCGAAACAGGTAGAAATCTGAAGGTGCAAGGTCAGGACTATACGGCGGATGCATTAACACCTCCCAGCCAAGCTCTCGTAATTTTTGCTGAGTGGCTAAAGATGTGTGAGGTCTAGCGTTATCATAGTGAAAAACCATACCTCTTCTGTTGATTAATTCCGGCCGCTTTCTCTCAACTTTTTGCTTTAATCTCATCAGTTGTTCGCAGTACAGTTCAGAATCGATGATCCTGCCTGGCGGTAACAGCTCATAATGAATAATGCCCTTCCAATCCCACCATACACACAGCATCACCTTGTTGCGAGTTAACCCGGGTTTCGCCACAGTCTGTGAAGCCTGACCGGCCTTTGACCACGATCTTTTTCGCACGTTCTTGTCGTACGTGATCCACTTTTCATCACCAGTTATCAGCTTCTTCAAAAATGGTTCGGTTTCATTACGTCGTAATAAAGAATCACAAATGAGTACACGGTTCATTAGATTTCTTTCAGTGAGCTTATGAGGCACCCAAATATCGAGCTTTTTTGTGGACCCAGCTTTTATCAAATGCGCCAAAACCGTTTTGTGGTCAATTCCCAGTTCTCCAGCTACATCGTAACTACTAATATGCCGATCTTGCTCCACTTTTTCAAAAATGGCATCAATTTTGTCAGTAACAGGGCGACCAGAGCGACGTGCATCTTTGATTTCAAAATTTCCGGATTGAAAACGCTTAAACCAAATTTGCGCTACTCTCACAGATACTGCATTAGGTCCATAAACATCACATTTTTTTTGCGCTGCTTGTGTTGCATTTTTACCTTTTTTGTAGTAAAATTTTAAAATTTATCGAATTTCTTCATTAGATTCACTCATTTTAACAATAAGAAAAACAATTGAAAATCACACATTTTCCTAATTTGAATTTGGAATTGTCTTTTTTAAAATTAAAACTTTTTAATGGTACCAAAACCAGCCAGATACAAATAGTATAGCCAACGAGATCTTATTACAAGTTCATACAAACTATATGCGAAAAGACTTTTTCCCCAACCTATTATGTCGTTTCAATACCGACAACGGTCATAGGATAATTTTCATGCTGTAAAATGGGATAGTTTCCGGGATAAAATTAAGTATAATATCTGGAGGCACATAGCACCTAGATAAAAATTTACTGTGGCGTAACCTGTGTGAAAGTATGCTCTTTAAGTAAATAAAGGACAGTTACTAAGTTACACGTGGAAGTATTTGGTAAAATTTATGCAATGAACATGTTTATCTAGAAATTGGAAAATAAACCCACTTGACAAAACAATATTATATAAAAAGTATATATAATTTTGAATTAGCCTTATTTTACAGATATTATAATAAATAATTAAATTAATTAAACATAAGAAAATTAAACAATTGAGATTCATTAGAAATTAAACAAATGATCATCAATTGAGATTCAATATAATAAAATAAAAAAAAACCTATTAAGTCAGTGATAAGGGACGGATTGTATAAGTCTTATCTTTAATAACGTCTACATATATCTATAAGTAGGTATTTGACACAACTTACAATAAATTCTAAAACAAATATAACCTGACAAATAATGTCTAGAACACGAAGTAATTTTTTTGCCTTCTGACAATATTCTATGTTATCTGTAGTCAATGTCAGCAGTGACTTATAAAGCGAATTTATCTATGTTAACCTTAACGTTGGTCCGTCTATAATCCACTAAAAAGAACTAGAATCGGATATAACAACAATTTCCCTTACTAAAATTATAGCTAAATATGAAGAATAGGCTTCAAAAGTTATTGCTAATAAATTTTTAACACCAAGGATGTCTAGGGGAAATCTTTCCGACATAATTTGATTTTTTTGTGTTTGTGGCTTGGCAACTAGGCCTTTAAGCCAGGCGCAATTGTATTGTAGGCTACAATCGACGCCGTATAACGGAGTTCTTGTGAAAACTCGAAAGGCCACATTTGACTATACAGTTCACATTTCTCACAAAAACACATAATTACTACTCAAAAACTATCAATAACCTACAACTATTGTTCATTTTAGAGAGATTTTACACATTTTTAGAAAATAAAACTGCACAGCACAACGTCCCCTTTCAGTTCCCGCCAAAAACTCCCGACATAATTTGACAATCTTTACTCCCTAGTAAAGATTGGCTGGCAACCCTTTGCCAGCCGTACTATGATATACGGTATCATACTATATTTTAGCCAATTGTACTGTGTTATAGAAAAATTACTCAGTATTAAATGAACAATATTTTCATCGCTAATTAAACTGTCGCGTTTTTTGTTCAGATATTTATAATTATTTTAAAAATAATATACATTTGCTTTATAAAAGCAAAAAGTAGTAATAAATACATATAGAAAAAGCAATAAAGAAATAAATATGATTATTTTTGTTCATTTTAAATGTTGATATGATTCTATAAAAAAGTGGCTTCTTATTGACATAATTATATTTTGTAAAATGAATAATATTTGTTGTAAATTTGTTTTATTTTTAATATTTAAGACTTATGTACCATGTATTTATATTCAGACAAAAAATATTTTTGTTATTGAATTAATATAAATAAATAAAAAATATAATAAATAATGAAAAATAAATGTGTACTCATTTTTTTTACCTACATTTAAAATACTTTTACAGCTTAAGAAAAAATACTATATTTTCTTTTAAAAAAATGATGGCAACCCTGATTTTTACAAAAGAACCGCCGATATGACAGGTTTGTAGCGGTTCGTTTAGCATCTTTTAATCACATAATTGCTCTTTTAATTGTCACAAAGTGTTAAAAACCTTGCTTACAAAATTACAGTCATTCTTATTAACCCTTGGAATACCGCGGTCTTTTTTTCTCGTGAAATGAGGTAAAATATTATTTTATACACAAATTTAAAAATCACTTTTCAGTTGAATTCTTCATTATATTTCATAGGAAACGTAACCAGTATCAGAATTAGGGATTTTATCATTGCCCAACAGTGGACACGCAGCACGAAGGCAGCTAAAAAGTTAACGACACGGACGGTTGTGTCGCCGATATTCCAGGTTTTAAATCTATACTAACATTATAAAGAAGAAAGATTTGTATGTTTGTAACGAATAAACTCAAAAACTACTGGACCGATTTCAAAAATTCTTTCACCATTAAAATCTTCCATTATCCCTCAGTAACATAGGCCATATTTATCACTAGACAAAATTAGGGGCCCCTACTAAAACTTCAATAATGAAACCCAAGGTGTACAAAAAGTTAGTCATAAACCAGCGAAGCCACGACGGGCCGCTAGTAACATATAAACAGATAAGCAGTTAAAATTCACGTAATATGAAATTGAAGTTGACAATGTACAATTTGTATGAAAATTGAAAGACAAAATAAATCGTTAATTTTCGGCATTAGACACTAACAATGACTGACAAGACCTAACCGTTGTATTACAGGTTGATTGATGGACGGACATCAATTTAGTTTTCTACTTTTGGCAAAATACATATGAGACACTAAAAACAGCAAATCTACAAGTCAATAGATAGTACGGTGGTATTTGCCTCATAGTGATACATTCTATAAATATCAAGAATACATTGTTGTTATCAAAAAGTATTATTTATAATTATTATCAGTAATAATCTACTAATATTTCTATGTTCGGTGACTGCATTTCCAAAATTATTTGATATTGTGAGAAAACACATAACCAACAGTAAATCTGAAATGAGAAAACGAATTATTGTAGTTAACCGCATGGCGCATACAGTTAACAACTAAATATTTAATTATATATACAATGGAGTAGTCTGGGGCCGATCCCAGACACCCAGACTATAGCAAATAACGGAAAGCTCGTTTAGGAATTTACCATTCCAGGAATCGAACATGGAGCCTCTGCTTTCCAGTGAAGTAAGCTGGCATATAAATCATGGTAACGTAATAGCTAGCACACGCATCTCATATTTAAAGGGTGCGGGTTCGATCCCTGTTCGGAACGCATGCACCACTTAGGCAGTTTTCTGACCTAATGTACATATTGTTACAATTACCACGTGCCAACAATGGTGAAGAAAAACATCAAGATGAAGCCTGTACATCGAGATAGCCGATATGTCAAACTTGCCAAGCAGCCTTGGTCAAGAGTGACGGGTATACTGTCTGTTCCCCTATAGTGGGAAGCTCGAGCCCAGCAGTGGGATGTTTATGGGCTGCTGTTATTATTATTATTATATTACATAAGTTGACACAGACTTAGTCTACTGAAATACACAGGCTGTCAAGACTACTTTAATAATTATTTAATAACCTACAAAAAAAAATAGCATAAATTCCATTTATAGTAATTTATACTCACATTATAAGCCATCCAAAGGAAATCAATAAATGCAGCAAATGTTGCATCCAGCTGAAATTTACACAGAAAAATAACACTAATTACACCTCAGACAAATAAAAGTGTAGATGGAGCCTATGTGAACAAGAGTCAGATGAAGTTTTTTTTATATATACTACACACATTTCATACATACATACCACGCCTGTTTCCCATGGGGGTAGGCAGAGACTATGGATTGTAACGATGCTGACAAGCAACTCTTGCTTCATCTACTTTCATTAACCTCTTCATATATACAAATTTATTTGAGATATGTTATGTACTGAAATGAAGGCAGTTTGAAGAGAAGCCAGTCTGTAATGACTATTGCTCGCAAGCTACATTTAAAATCTGTATTTTCGTGAGTATTTAACAAGATGTTTTTTACCTGTCTTTAACACTATTGGTATCTGATCATGGTGTGTACGTCATCTTTCTATCTAATACATCTTCTTCAATCCACAACATTCCCTTATCATACTGTTCTTAATCATATCATTCAAACTAACCGCACAAATACTACTGAAAGCTCTTATTTCAACTGCGTTTATCCTACTTTCATGGCATACCCAACTTTCACCGTCATACATCAGGGTTGGCTCTAACACCCCTCGATGTACAGAGAAACGTTTACAGACAATTTCTGGCTGTCCATAAAAGAGTTTAATGCTCCGTTCCTGTTCTTACCTGCCATTACTCTCCTTTCAACATCACTTTCATGCTTTACATCTCTGGTAAACTTCACCCTAAGTAAATAAATTCTCTGATTTGTTTCTATGAATGAAGTAATAATAAATATCACATTAACATTACCATCTATTATAAAAAAAAACTAATAAAAAATTTAAACTATAAGTTCTTTTAGTCATGAAGTACTTTTTGCACTTAGAAATACAATTAAGGATGCAATAAACACTGTAGCTATGCATTACAAAGATAAATTAAGTAATTGTTCTGTATATCATAAAGGGTGAGAAGAATAAACTAATATGTATTGAAGGGAAAATAAACAATACTTACATAAATATAGTATCCTCCCATAAGCCACAGCCCAAATACAAATTGGAATGCTATAATGAAGCCTGCTGTAATAAGCCATGGCAACATTAAGCCTCTCATCCATATGTTTATGCCGATCACCTGAAATTTTCAAAAACAGTGGTTATTAATTTTCTTACTGTACAGTTTACTATAAAAAAAATTATTTATTGCATGAGTTCAGCAGACAGGCAAACAGCCCACTTGATGGAAAGTGGTTACCACTGCCTATGAACGTTTGCAACACCAAACATGCTGCTGCTCTCTTAAGGGAGACTGGAAACTGGCCACTAATGTCGAAACACAACTCAAGGTTGTGTTCACACACAGCAGAAGTGAAACTTCAGAGAATATAATCATAGAATTCCTTTAACTTACATTCCTCAACATATTATAATTCAAAAAATTCAATCTAAATTACACTTTAAATCACTAGCATAAAGTTCAAAATTCAATGCACTGTTACACACAATTTCCTTTGATCTATGTATAAAAGAATATCTGCCTTAAGTAAATACAGCTAGAACTAAAATTCATTTGAAATCTATGTTTTATTTAAATTGGAACTAAGGAATAAAGAGAAATGTGTTTAATCTCGAATTTATCTCTTTTTAGTGTAGCTTTTTCGTTTCATCGATTTTCAAATCACAATGATTCTAAAGAAGTTTCACTTTAAAAACAAGCATCATGAAATCCTACATTAGCAGCAGCAATCCCCATGTCTGTAGCAGACTTTTAAGAGAGTCACTACGCTGGTATGGTCATGTCTTATAGAGACTGGATAGTTATTTATTTGGGAAACATATGGTAATTATCATTCTTTCTATCATCAGCTAAGTTCAAATTCATATCAGGCATTTGGCTCATAGGACTAAGTACCTACCATAAGATAAGTTAAAAAACAAGATAATGTTGGGAACAAATATCTGGCCATGCTATCTCCACTAGGTCCCAATAAAAGGAATAGACCTAAGTAATGCTGGCTTGACTTCATGAAGGATGACAGGGATACCAATGGTCTCAAAGCAGACAATGCTGAAGATCACAAACAGAGATGGAAAAATAGGAAAGTGGACCATAAGCTTAAAAGTAAAAGTCTGAATCCAACCAGTACTTAACACTTGGATGATGATAGTGTCTTACTTTATAAAGTAAATAAAATATTATTAATATAAGCCATTGTGTATTGAAAGAAAAGAAATGTTGCATGCAATGTCATTAAATTGAAAAAGTCTTTCATAAACTATATATTAAACTTACCATTAGTACTGATGACACAATAAGCACCATAAAAATAATGATGAAAATTATTCCAAACACTTGAAGAGCTGGAAATACAAAGGAAATTACTATTATTTTAGAATCACATAAGTCATGGTAGCTTAATGGTTAGCACACAAGTCCCAAACTAAAATGGACGCAGATTTGAAACCTGGCCAAATGCATGCACCACTTAGACAGTTTTCTGATTCAGTGTGCACATTGTTATAATTACCATGTGCTAACAATAGTGAAGGAAAACATTGTGATGGAACCTGCTTATCAAGATAATTGATGTGTCAAACCTGCCAAGTTGCTTTAGACAAGTGTGGTGGGTGTACTTTATGTTACCCCCAAGCTCAGCAGTGAGACGTTTATGGGCTGTTATTGTATACAACAACTCCTTGCCTTATTTTGTCTTCCCCTCTTCAGCGGTCAATCGAGCCATAGGCTCTCGCCAGTGGAGCAATCAAGTTAAATAAAGACCATGCAAGTCTATGTGGTATATTATGTATTATCCCCGCATATTGCTAATGCGCTGGAAACTTGTCAAATTACCATTCACGTGACAACATCCACAACCGATATGTACTCGTATTCGCCGGCCAGTGATGCCAACGGTACTGAGTGTTCGGCTACGGTTACGTCACCAAAATGGATGCCAGGCGCATTAGCAATTTGCAGGGATAATATATACTCTAATGTAGCTAATCTTCTACAGCATTATTTGTAATGCTGGAAACAAGACATAGTAAATCTAAAGATGTTTTCGCACGAATTTTAAGTAGTGTAGTGTGGTGGGATGGGCAGGGGGTATGTATACTTATCCCTAATAACCCCTATGGTCTGGAGATCTTCACTTTTTTTTAATAAACAAAACCTCACTTATGTTTTCACTAATATTGCACTTATAAACTTGAACAATCCTTTTAAAGTCTAAAAGAAAGCCAGTAATCAACAAAAAAATAACCAAGAAAAGGGTATCTCTCAAAACATGAAGAAAAAACACAGCAGAGCACATTTATATACACTACAAGAGTCACCATGAAAATATTCAAAATGGTTTCTAATAAAGGTGAAATTATAAATTGTGTGTATAAAATAAATAGTAAATGGTTACCAGTCAGATCTGGCACACGCAGACCACTGCCTTGGTACACTCATTGTGCTTGCTTAGCTCATGCACTTTGGTCTGAAGCTAAGCTAACCTAACCTAAATCAGTGTTCTAGTTACTGGTCGCGACCTTTCACCACCCATCACAATGTTTGTGAAAAAATAGGTAAGGTTATGTTTACAAAAATACATATTTTAAGAATTCTGGACCCCAGGGGTTGCAGAAAGGGTAAGTACACCTTACTACCCTACCCATTACTTAAAATTTGTGTACCACTAGCAGCCCAAGAAGTATTTGGCCCTAGTCACTTACTTTAGCATTATCCCAGAGGAAGTAGAAACATAATACTTACAGCCTCTGACATCAGCTTCAAACAGTGGGTTCCAAAGTTGTGTTGAATCACCGCCGTTCATCTGATACACAATGAACGTAATTATAGCTATACTCATAGCTGTAGTATACACGGCGACAGCTTTGCTTCCAGTCTTCACATTTGGAAACCATATACAAGGAGACCAACATGTTTCCAATACTGGCATCTTTCAGAGAAAGCTAGACTCAAATAAGTTGGAAAAAACTTCTGCTTCTTTAACTTTGCCTCCTGACAATTGATCTGAAAATATTTGTAAAGATTTGAACAGCGATACACATAAACACAGCCACACCTATTTATTGTTTAATGTTGTAAATTAAAACATGCGAGGATTTAGCTGATTAGACTTTATTGTGTACTTTAATTGTTTAAAAATAGTTCAATTCACTTATTTTACCTTGTTTTATTTAATTATTACGTTAAAAAGCTCAAAATTCTCAAACGTTAATACCTAATTCAAAATTAACACGAAAAGCTAGTGAGTAGTGATGCCTGATGACAGTAAAAGCCAGCTAATTACAGGTTGTTCATAAAATAGCTACGAAAATGTTGTCAACAACTTCACCAACTGGCTAGTCGTTTGCGATTATCAAATAAAACAGTTTACAGCTTAGTCGTCAGCTATCAGTGGCTATCATTATCTATTTGTCAGCTACATAATGGTTGTCTTCTTCTTCTTTGTTTGGGGTTATGGCTCCAACACTTTCAGCGCTGATTTTGCCAATGTCACAGTACTGACTAAAAATAATATATATATGCTGTTTATGTATGTTGATGTTATGTAAAGACTTTCCAGTCTTTTCTGAGAACCATAGTTAACAGCTTCTTTGGCACAGCAATTGAAAATATAATTATTGCGAAACCCAGAGTGGCTCCGTTTCAAATTTCCATACCAGAACAATCTCAAAACCTACGTAGTGATAGCGGAACTTAGCTCACTTTATTTGAAGAGTTATAGGAAAGTTATTCTTCACAGACAAGGCAGTTTTAAGATATCCTGAATATAAATTAAGGAATCCGCAAAAATAACAAATTTTCTAATGCCATGTAATCCAATATAAAGTGCTACTTCAAGACTGGCAATTGATTCCCCTGAGAAAATTAAAGTTGGAGGGGGGCAATTTATAGTTTAAAATAAATTTGTATTTCAGGATCCATACTGCTGAATCAAGAAGTCCATTAATGGTTGTCAAATAAAATCGAATATCGAGTAGACGGTTTTGCCGTCAGCCGTCAGCCGTCGGCCGTCATTTGGCGAATCATTCACACATAAGCCTAAAAGGCATCAATTGTTTTTTGGCCCGCTAGTGAACAACCATTATCCGGTTGGAATTGTTTTGGAAATTTTGATGGTTACCTACCGACCGGTACCGCACGCTTAGGCCGGGCTAGGGATACAACGATTTACTATATTTAGAAATATCGTTTATAAATATCGATATTGGATTTGAGATCCATATTATCGTTTTTATATCGCTCTTTATGAACGATGTTTATAAACAATGTTTTATAAACGTTGTTGAAAGAACGATCTTTTATGAAAAATTAAAAACGATATTTTGTGAACAATATTTTATGAACGACTTTGAAAGAATTATGTCTGTTGTTATTTAAATCAGCATTTTCAACATAGACATTTTGCTTATGGAAATATCGATATTCCAATATTAATGTTTTGTAAGCGATATTGTAACCTCACTTAGATTATTAATTAATTATTATTTTCATTTTTGTATAGTGATAATATTTTTGTAATATCGAAGAAATGTTGATACTCATGTCATTCATGAACATTTTTATTTTCAAAGGTAACGTTCCGTATTTGAAAATATGGATATTCTAATTTGCATTTCGACTTATTTAGAGCTTTATTTGTGTTCAAAATTAAAAATTAAAATGTGCTACATCGATATATTTAAAAAATTATAGTTCACAAACAAATATTGATATTTTCAATATCGTTATTCTATCGATATATCTTAATATCGATACATTTTATGAACGTCCCTAGTCGATTGTCAACCGTTATTTTTTTAATGTGTGGCTTCAACGCACATGGCATTGACCTGTTCTTTAAAGTGGGTTCTCGATAATTTGATTATAAATGTATTAAAATTATCAGAAAAAGTGCACAAATATTTATATAAATCGAAACCTTATAAAGAAGATTGAAAAACATTTTACTACAACGACATCTATGAGATGTGTAAAGATTCTTAACGTAACACTGAAAATAAATATTATTGAACATCCTTAAAGGCCGATATACATTGTTGGGATACTAACTAGCGCCAGTGCTGGCGCCGAGGACTGACTTACACTGCTTATATGCAGTCCGTAGTCTTGGTTATTTATCTAGGGTTCACCCACGTGATTGAAGTTAGTAGATAAAAATAAATTCAAAACGGAAAATTTAATGCGATTGAATTATTTGTTTTCCCGTTTACTGTTGGAAGAGTTCGCGAAAAGATTAGATGAAGAGGTACCTATCTAGAATAGAAACGACTTTTGGTAAGAAAATGGATAGATTATAGAAATGAAACTGGAAGTTCTGCTTTGTAGTTAAAACAATTGATATTTGAAGATTCTTCACTTCCAACCAAACAGCGTTAGCGAGTGGACGTGTGCAAGGTTTTTAAATTTTGTTCAATAGTAATAAGAAAAATATATTAATCTTTATTACAAAGAAACAAGGTCTAAATTCAGTGTACAGCGTAGAAAGCAGTGTGTGAAACGGATAGTATTCTTAGAGTAGATCAGCGCTATTTCAAAGTCAAGCAAAAGAACCAGATAAGTAAAATCCATCATAACTTGGCCTATTGTCGCCAATATTACAGTACGTAAAGCGAGTTCAACATACAGTAGTTTTTTACTACATAAACTTGGAACTTCGGTTTAATATGTCTAAAATACTACGATCACCACCCGGTTCGAATCTACAACATACCTTATCTGACTCAGATGTTAATAAGATAGCAACGGGATCGATTGCACCAAACTTTGTAGCACAACGCAAAAGAAAGGAAAGGTCAAATTCGGACGAGCAGCTTTCTACTTTTAAGGAAGACATTATGAATATGATACAAAACTGGAAAGACGCACAGAATTCTTTATTAAATAAATTAATCACAGATCTTGCAGATATAAAAGAACAAAACAATCAAATTAAACGTTCTAATAATGAAATAGAAAGATCTTTAGAATTTCTGAATCTACAATATGAAGATATGAAATCGAAAATATAGAACCTGGAAACCGAACGAAAGGTACATTTGTTACAAATTAATTCCCTAGAGGACAAACTGGAAGATATGGAAAGAAATCTGAAATCGTCTGCAATAGAAATAAGGAGTGTACCAATTATAAATAATCCCGAAACTAAAAATGACTTGTACAACATTGTACAGAACATTTGCAAAGCACTGAACGTTATCGTACCACAAACTTCCATAAGAGACGTGTATAGAGTAAACAAGAGAGCTGGGAAAGGTACTATTATAGCTGATTTTACTTCCGTTCTTCTGAAGAACGAAATCATTAAAAGCCTTAAAGTATACAATAAGGAGCACCCAACACATCGTCTAAATGCTAACTCAATAGGAATTCAAGGAAATGATTCCCAAATATATCTTTCCGAGTCTCTTACTGCTAAAGGACGACGATTGTTTTTCCTAGCTAGAGATGCTACAAAGACTCTTGGCTATACGTTTTGTTGGAGTAGTAAAGGCAGGATTTTTCTGCGAAAAACCTTGGATTCTCCTCATGTAGAAATAAGAAGTGAAAGCCAACTAGTTGCTCTGAATAATAAAAAATGACTACTGCAAGTTTCTAAAAGCTCAGGGAAATACCATTTGTATAATTATGTTAGTATGCCAATACCTGTATATTACAGCAGTCTTTCAATAAACTCTTATATTAAATACGTAAAAACCTTAATCTCAATTGTTAAAAACTATTTAAATTCATTTATTATAAATAATATCTATTTACTAATCATACTTATGTCTATTATTACACAACTAATAAAAGAAGGGGCAATTTTAAGAAAGTCAAAAATAAATCATTATAAAATTCGATTTTATAAACAATAAAAATTTAATGAGCAACCTGGATAAGGTAAAAGCCGGCAGTTCCGTACTTTGCAGACCAGAAACATTCAAAACTACCTTATTGGACCAAAAAGCTAATATCAATACATTAAAAATCTTAACGCAGAATATAAGAAGCATAAATAAGAATTTTTTGGAATTTGAGTTACTTTTAACAAGAATAGACATACCGTGCGAAATTTATGTACTAACAGAGTCATGGAATCAAAAAGCTTGTAATTTTCCATCAATAAATAATTATGCAACCCATTATACTAAAAATAATCTTAACCAAAATGACGGACTGGTGGCTTATATTAAAGAAAACTTAAAATGATCTGTAAAAGAAGCTTCTCTCGTTGATGCTACATGTCTAATTATAGATATCGATATAGATATTGTTGTTGTCGGAATATATAGATCACCATCAGTTAGAAATTTAGATCCTTTTTTAAATTCCCTAGATACATTATTAACTACTTATAAAGATTATAAAAATATTGTTTTAATTGGTGACTTGAATATAGATATAAAATCGTCAAATAATGATGCATACGCAAATGATTACTTAAATTTGTTATCTGTCCATGGCCTACTTCCAGGTCATGAATATACCACAAGAGACCACAGCTGCTTAGATCATTCTATGATTAAATCTGTATTTCCTTCTTTCACTTTAGTTTCCGAGGCCCCACTTACAGATCATTCTACAGTCCTCTCTGCTATCAATTTTAAATTGAAAACGAACTACAATAAACAATGCAGAAGTACTCATAAAATTAATTATGATGATTTAATTTCCGACGTAAATGAGAATTGTTTTGATAGCATTTTAAAATCAAACGATGCTGACTGGTCGGCAGAACAATTGACAATTTTTTTGCAAACAGCGATTACGAAAAACTCATTAATAATTAATACACCTAAACGCTTGCATTGCCTAAAACCCTGGATAACTTCCGGATTGATTAGATGCATTAATAATCGTGATCAAATGCACTTAAGGTGCAAAAAGGACCCTACTAATGTAACACTTAAACTGACTTATAACAGGTACAAAAAAATTTGTAATAATTTATTAAAACGTGTAAAACAAAATTTCGAAAGGGAACAGATAAATAAATTTGCTAAAAATCCTAAACTAAAATGGAAAATAATAGATAAGATAACAAATAGAAACAATACACCAAAGACTCAATCATCAGATCTGCTTAAACTAGGACCATCACCAGAAAAATCATTACAATTAGTCAATAACTATTTCGTCAATATAGCCAAAAATTTAGCCGATCAGATCCCTAAAACTAGTATCCTGTCAGATTTTGAACAAGATTACTCACCACCTAATTCTATGGCTATGCTAGCAACAACAGAAGAAGAAATAAAATCTACTATAACTAATCTAAAAACTGATTGCGCAGTGGGTTGTGATGGAATATCTACTAAAATACTCAAATTACTAAAAGATAAGATTACACCACCTCTTGCGCATATTATTAACATATGCATAGAGACTGGTGTATTCCCAAATATTTTCAAAACATCTCTCATTCATCCAATCTACAAATCTGGAAATAAAGACTCCGTAAACAACTACCGTCCAATTTCAATATTACCAGCTTTGTCGAAGGTCCTGGAAAAAATCTTAAATAAAAGACTCTTGTCTTACTTGGAAACTAAAGAACTTCTCTCTGAAAATCAATACGGTTTTAGAATAGGGAGATCGACGTCAATGGCAGTATCACAACTTACAGAATTTGTAGCTCGGAGAATTGATAACAAAGAAAAATGTATAGGCGTTTTTCTGGACCTTGCAAAAGCGTTTGATACCGTCTCCATCCCTATTCTACTAAACAAAATGAAAACAATTGGTATTAGAGGAATTCCATTTCAATTGTTTAAAGATTATCTCACTAACAGGACACAAAAAGTTAACATAGATGGTAATGTTAGTTCTGATGCGCGAATAACACACGGAGTCCCTCAAGGAAGCATTCTTGGTCCTACTATGTTTCTAATATATATAAATAGCCTTTGTAACCTTAAATTTACTAATTGTAAACTATTTACTTTTGCTGACGACACAGCGTTGATATTTCATGGGAGTACATGGGATGAGGCGAAAGAAATAGCTGAAATAGGTCTAAGAAAAGCAGCAAACTGGTTTATCCAAAACCAGCTCACTCTAAATAATGCCAAGACCCAATATATTCTCTTTGCCAATACAGAAAAGTCCTTACCATCAGATCATAATTTAAAAATTAAAATACATACGTGTGACAACATAAGTCAAAATACATGTGATTGTGACTATCTAAACGTTATCAAAACAATAAAATATCTAGGTATTCTACTAGATAGCAAACTAACATGGCAACCGCATATTAATCATCTCACAGATAAAACTAGAAAACTAATATATATTTTTAAAAGATTGCGCAGCGTCGCTGATTGGAAATTGCTTAAAACCGTGTATTTTGCCTTAGCTCAGTCTATCTTATCTTATTGTATTACGTCATGGGGAGGTGCCCGTAAAAGTCATTTAATTAAACTTGAAAGAGCACAGCGGGCTTTATTAAAAGTTATTAAAAATAAACCGTTTAGGTATCCGACTTCCGACCTTTATCGAGAATGTGATATATTGACAGTTAGACAGTTATTTGTACTAAATGCTGTATTGTGCCAACATAAAAAAATCACTTTCAACGACTCAATAAATGCTCGGCGTACATATAATGTCTGTCCAATTATCATTTCCAAAACTTCTTTTATTAACAAGTTTCTTATTTATCTTGGTCCTTACCTATACAATAAACTCAATAAACTTCTACACATATATCCACTTAACTTAAACAGATGTAAAATAATATTAATAAATTGGCTAAAAACAAAAACTTACGAAGAAACTGAAAAACTATTCGAAATTCTCACCTAAATCATAACCAATTTTAAATGTATGTAAATGTATACTAAATGCATATATATATATATATATATATATATATATATATATATATATATATATATATTCAGATAGATATGTGTATGTGTGTGTGTCTATTATAGTCTATTATAAATTATGTTTATTATTCGAAATATGTACAGTAATCATATATATTGTTCATAAGTATATAAATAATATAAGTAGTATATAAATAATAAAATTAACTTTGTACTCGTAAACCCACTACACTTACTAGAAGAAAAATGTTCCTAAGTCCCCAGAATACAGAATTCTCGTTCTGTAGACAATTCAAGTTCATGTTTATCAAGCCGCTACATTAACAATTTTAGAACTACCTCCAATTTTTTGTTGTAATTTTTATTTGTAATGTAGAACATTAATTTGTTATAAAATTTAGTTATTACGTCACTGGAAGCAACTAACACCTAGGATACAGGCTCGGCCTAGTCTAGGTGTTAGTATCTAGTCTTACTTGTTTAAGGCAAAATTTGTTATATTTTTGGTGACAATAAAATTCTTTTATTCGAAATATCACATGGGGGAGGGACGGGGTATAATATGACGTTTAGTGTATTTATTTATTTGAATTAAATAATACCATTATAATAAAATTATTTATATAAAATAATTTATAATAAAATAAAATACTGAAAATTTTTTAGACACTGCATTAAAAAAAGGAATGGGATTTAGGGTAGGGGGAGTAGTGTAAAACCTTACAACATATCACCATGGGGAAGGGGGTGGGGTAAGGAAGTTGCTAAAAACATCACATTATTAATGGACGCCCCTTTCTTGCGAAATAAATAAATGCCCAGGGTCACAAGTTTGCTATACAATAGATACTGTTGGAATTGACGATCACTGGTACATAACGGCATTCGAATGGTTACGTCTAATTCAATGAAATCGATTTGATTTGATGCTAAAGCCTCTTCACGTGATTATATTACACTTAACTTTTTCTAAATTTTTCGCTACCACTCCACTTCTGTGGCTTTCGCTGGCTATTCGCTTCAACAATGACGATGCTCCACTTATGTATGTATAAAGTTCTCTCTGGACAGTTTCTTAATTTATTCATTTATTTTCCTGTAACGTGTAAACATCAGGAAACCTAAGACAAAGGAAAAGTATGAATACTTTTTTTAACACACAAAGTTGATCCGTCCGTGGACATTGACATCTGTCAGACTACGGGACTGAATCTTTTATCGACTTCGGCCGCGTTAAAACTATTGCTTTCTGTTTACGATCTTTTCAAGAGTCCTATATTTTAGCTTAATTATAAATTAGCATAATTAAGTCACTACTGAATAAAACTGATACCTGCCTAATTTAATCTATACACAAATTCAAAGAACCAAACTAAGCGTTTTTAATTGGTCGATAAAAACTTTTTTATTTTCTGTATTCAATTTATTAAAAAAACTAAAATGAATGTTGGACTACTATAGTGATAAACCACAAACGTCTACAGTCTGTGTGTTGTTACAAGAATGAGTAAGATGAGAAATGAGTACATAAGGGGATCTTTGAAAGTTGCATCCGTGACTGAAAAATTGAGAGGTAGAAGATTATGGTAATACGGGCATGTAATGAGGAGGGATGAAAGTTATGTGACAAAAACAATGTTGAACTACAAGGTGGATGGGTATAAATGTAAAAGTAGACCAAAAAGGAGATGGATGGTTTGTGTGAAATATGATATGTTGATTTGTGTTGTGACCCCTAGCAACGACCCAGTTTGTGCGTAAATCGGTTAAGCATTTTCCCTCGCCTCAAAACAAAAAAAAAAAAAAAGAGGACGTGTATCAGAATAAAGGAGAGTGGAAGGAAAAGACATATTATGCCGTCCTTAAATAATTGGGATAGGGTGAAAGAAACAAGATTATATACTAAAACGACAATGTAAGCACTGTAACCTTAACCTATAGCAGAGTAACACACACTTCCTGCGAATTTTTACAAAGGACACGTGAAAAAATTTAATCCGAACTCTCTTCGCAAACACTTAATATTACAGCATAACCTTGAAAGCCTAGTGACTGTTTGATTATTTCCCTCTTCTGCAAAAAGATATATAAACAAAGTAGTATCACAGAAAAAATACGACGCGGGACAACATCACAAACAAACATAAGGAAGATAAGATTATAATCTCTTATCTGTTGGCGACTTGCCGATGTTGAGGAAATTGCATTTTATCTTGACATTTAAAGAGGTTCATGAACTCTTTCGTGCCAGCACTTGGCATTGAGGTACGAGGTATTTTTATTTTTTGTTTATGTGTTACGTAAAATCGCTAATTAGTAGTATTTTTAACCATTTACGAAGTGTTGGTCTTAACTACTTTTTGGTTAAGTACTAGATCAGTGCCCGCTCTTGCATTATCCCGGATTTAAAATATGCTGATCCATCATAAATTTTATATAAGTCCTTTTAATATTTCTTATACTAATTAAAAAAAAACAGTACTATTTTTATATTAAGCCAACAAGTAAATAAATATGTGAAATTTTAATTTAATTAATTGTTTGTTTAAGAGGGCGAAATAAAATATAAAATCATAATCAGAACTACGTTTTAGGGGCTTAAAACGCGGTAATTTATTTAATTTTTATTATCACGCATTATATTATCATCATCTTAACAATACTCATTTACAATTGACATCTTGTCTTTCGTGATCACGGCTACTGAAAAGTGGCCGAAACGTCGGAATAATAAAAATCAAATAAATTACCGCGCTTGAAACAGTTGAAACGTAGTTTTGTTACGTATACTAGTCGCGAAAACTTAAGAAAACATTATAATAATAAGGGCCTTACTTATAATCGTTTCTTAATTTAAAGAAACTGCTCAGCAACTGATTAGTGAAAATCTTACCCATAAACTCCTCTTTAGTCGAATATTTTAGGTACAACTTAGGTACAAATTTCGTTTATCTGTGCTCCTCTTAGGTAAACAACAGGTAAGTAATACATGTTCATAAGTGAAAAAAAAAGATATTCATTGATTAGGGTCTGATTCTGAGTCTTTTACTTAAGACATGGCTAATCGTTTCTTAACGAGATTATTATAAGTAAGGCCGTAAGAGTTTAGTGATACTGTTATTTGAAGCCTTAAAGCATTCGGCGCTTGTATTGAGACCACACCATTTTCAACATAGATTATAAAATAATCAAATACATCCTGTAAGGTTCTATTTTGAATAAATGTGGTAGGATTTGAACTGAGCTCATTCAGGCTGGATTTAATTGGATTTTAATTCAATTAAGTTCAATTAAATTAATATCCAATTAAGTCCAGCCTGAATGCGCTCAGTCTGACACATTTAGTCTTTATATCAATATTGATATTACGTACACTATTTTTGCTATATCAATAATATGATTACAAACACAGACCAATCGCTGTTATCAGTTATTTGCTATCGGTCAATGATCTTGTCATCAATAAAGCGAAAATTATATTTTCAATCTTGTTTCAACATAACACATATGTCAGATTTATATATCAACGATGTTATTCATATTGGAGCAAGTTTGTAAGCTTTTCTAAGAAATTTAAAGAAGCCTACAAACTTACTCTAACTCAATATGAATAACACTGTTATTATTTCAATTCCACGGCCACTGTGTTTGATTGGGGTAAGCCTTTGACGGCCTTCGTCACTGTAAACACAGAGACGCCGGTTCGCTTCCTGGCATGGTAAATTTCGGAAGAGCATTTTCCGTTATTTACTATGGTCTGGGTGTCTGGGATCGGCCCCAGAATAGTCCGTTGTATATTACCCATAACACAAACGTAACTTGCTTAATTTATACAATGTGTGTGTTTGTCTGCCAATTATTATTTGCCTTAGGTACCGCTGGTCAACCTTTTTGTAAATGCACCCTACTCCATCTGCGTTAATGTTGGTCATCATCATCATCCGAGCGTTAAATCCCAGTTGCGTTCGGAGCGCTCACTCCGACGCCCAGGGTCCGATTTCCTACTTTTTCTACTCCACTTCGCACAGTCTTCAGCATCCCCCGTTTTGAGACCATTGGTACGTACGTATATCATTCTTCACAACGACAAGCCAACATTTCTTGGGCCTTTCCGTTCGATCGGGACCTGGCGGAGGCGGCATAGCTAGACATTTGTTCCCCACATAATTAGCTGATCTCCGTAAAACGTGGCCGTACCAGCGTTAGCGTTAATTTTGGTGACTATGTCCAAATGCATCTTACCTATAGCATTAAAAAATAACGCTTTAATGATTAGCTACATTTTAACGTCATTAACAATGTCCCATCTCAAATAATCCATTAAACCCTTGGATACATCTGCGTGATACAGTCATTGAAATTACTATTATCCCAGGTATAAATAAGAAAACATGCCAGCCTTCTGATCACGGGTAGTGTCAGAGTTTCTTACAGATGTCTGTGAGGAATCTGTTTGCCGATGGACTCCACGGGCCCAATGCTTCAACTCCAAAAGCACAATTATGTTTCTTTTTCTTAAGGCTCCATATTTGCGCCGTTTGACACCTTCAGCTAAAGCGGCGGCGTTGCCAGCGCCTGGCTCGGTCGTTGGAAGACGTGACGGGGCGGGCCAGTGTGTCAACAGAAGTCGCATCCTACACTAGCGGCCGCCCCATCTTCCAAGGGACGTAAAATAATTAGTTATAATATTAAAAATGTTTCCCGCAAATATGTAAATATCGTACTAGTATAAGCGTAATAATTATATGTTTTTTTTAGTATAGTGTAAAGTCAGTGAGTGAACAAAGTGCAGTACTAGTGACTCAGTGTGCTCAAAATTAAAAAAATAATAAAATATTAAGAATGGTCGGTTCCTATATTTTACTATTCATTCACTTGCCCTACCATATCGGTTGAATTTTGACATTACTTGTATGTAGCTTATGTCAAATTTTAACCGATATGTACATAAAAAAATATATTTACTCAACAAAACCAGAACAACCTC
Source organism: Dendrolimus kikuchii (assembly GCA_019925095.2). Taxonomy (NCBI): domain Eukaryota; kingdom Metazoa; phylum Arthropoda; class Insecta; order Lepidoptera; family Lasiocampidae; genus Dendrolimus; species Dendrolimus kikuchii. The sequence goes on from CM034408.1 coordinate 13,939,079, forward strand.
CTTTTTTGAACACGGTAAATAATATTTTGGTCATTCACTGTATAGTCACTGTTCGTATAAATAAAGATCATTAGCGCTATAGTTGTGACATATGGCGTTATAATTCGTAATATAATCGGCTTAATCCGATACATCTAATTAAAGTCCATAATATTGACAGTCAAGTCATTAAAATGACAATTTGAATAGAATTTACAAATAAAATTAAATAAATATTTACCAATTTACATAATACATAACCGTAAATACTTCGAAAGTTGAACCCTACAGTTTAAAGAATCAATCATTGATCTACACGTTGCGGATCGTCACGGGCGGACGGATTTGGATGTTAATATTTGTCAAAGTACAGGTCCAGATTAAGAGTAATTAAGACTTTAGGTTCTTTCTAAGAGAATCCACGTTCATTGGCTAATGGTAGAGGTAAACAAATTGGGATATCTACGCTAGCACTCCTGTGCTAGCGTATATATCCCAATTTGTTTTAACACTACCTTAGATCAGGGTAGATGTTTGGGTCTTTCAGCTCGTCTATACAGTGACGAAAGACTGGATGAAACATAGATAAGAAAGATAGGTTCAAAAACCTTCATGTCCTTGACAAAGTAGATAAACTGCAAGAGTATCGCCTATTTGGGTTCAGTCACATATAACAAAATCTAGCAGGTGAGAAATATATAACACACTATGCGACCTTGGCTAGTTCCCAGTTGAAGTCCAAGAAATGAGAAGGATGACGTGCGTGCCAACAATTTCGCAACAAGGGATGCTGGTGACCGCGTAAGTGGAGGAGAAAATTTAGGAAAGTGCACTTCGAGCTCCTAAATTGATATACTAGTTATTTTAAATCTCTTGTTTCTGTTCAATCAATATAATTAAAAAAATTACATATAATTTTAATGGAAAGAAGTGTACTTTCATGTACGGTTTGATTGGTAATTTTAATTTCATAATGCTGATTTTAGACGGATCAACTAAATTGAATCAATTTGGGTGAAAAGAAATGATTTTATTCAATGACACTGAATGATTGAATTTTATGTTTGTAGTGATCGCTTTGGTTGACTCATCCAGATTGAAACATAGAAATGAACCGTCTAAAATCGGCTTTATAATGAAAATATACGTTGGCGAATCCATTCCGATTTTAACCCATGCTTAAAAGAACTTTATAAGAGCAAATCGAAAGAGTTATATGTATAGTTGTGTGAAGTTAGTTATGGATTGTAATGTATGATATCTCGCTTGATCGGCTCGGTCACGACGGCCGTTGTATTCTGTCTTCAGACCGGTCTGTTCAGTTTTAGAACGCACTGCGCCCGCGCACCCGCTGCGCTCATACCGGCGGCATTTATCGTGAACAAATCCTTCTTTTTGAATAAGAATCTTATAAAAACAACTCTCACTGGAGACACTGTATTGTATGTGACATACCTCTTATTTCTGAACAAAAATCATTTAATCAGTGACGACTGGTAACGGTTTGTGTAGTGGAGTGTAGTGACATCTTATTCGCACTGCAACTTTTGCTTGCCCGGTGTTGTTTTACGTGAAATTTTATCAATATCAACTGATAGTAGATTTTTATTGGAGTTGTATACTTATAAGAATACTGGTAAGTACTATTAGATTGTTTCCGTTACATGAGATTTCTCCTAGAGAGTGGAAGCTGGAGGCATATTGTATCGTTGCATACAAATATACGTATTATAGAAATCTCGAGGAGGTTGTTGTCTGAACGTTGAACGAGTTAAGGCATTGAGTATTGAGCTATTGTGCTACAAAGTTGATTGTTGTTTGCTTACATGTTTAGACGGTTTATATAGGTATAGACAAGCGTTTAACATTGTTATGAAATTGCTATTTATGTTTTATTTTGTGTATATTTTAATATTCGATCTACGTGGTAAGTTTCAATCTCGAGTAAAGTATAAAGCTAACTGAACTTACTACGCAAGAGGAAAATTGCCTAACAGGAGACGGGGGGGTTATGATGTATATGGGAAATATGTTAGGAGTATGTCTACGGATCCGTGCCAGCCAGGGCTGTTATTCTAAGAGATTAATTACCCCACAACCCTGGCTAAGGTTGATAGGAGACCGTCGGATGTTTTAGTAGGTAGTTGAGTTACTAGGACACATTATACCAACGAGAGTCCAACAGAACCCTACTAAATAACAGATAATAATGTAATAGTGTTAAGAAACTAGCATCAAATATTGTAGTAGAAATAGATAGACAGAGAGAGATAACACTTTATTGCACACCAAAATATACAATTACAAAACAGACGATATTTACAATATTTTCTAGACAATAAAATAGGCGTCCTTATCGCTCAAAGCGATCTTTTCCAGGCAACCTAAATCAAAGAAATTTGAAGTAGGTGATGTAGGTGGTGCAGCAAAAAGGCAATAGATACATCAGTACTCAAACTAATTTAAGAAATAAATATCCAAATACATACATATATACATAGTCATATATATACAACAATACATTTCAAAATACATAAGTTACCATAATAAATGTATTTGCATGATTATATTGCGTTAATCAGACAGGTATTTGTGGACAAATAGTGTTTTCTGAGCAAATTTCTTTCTGACAGTAAGAGATTGGAAAAGAAAAGTAAATATAAACAAATAATATCCTAATGCGCTCTCCCTTACAGTAGTTGTGTGTTCAATCTTATACTAATATATAGAGCTGAAGAGTTTGTTTGTTTGTTTGCTTGTACGCGCTAATCTCAGGAACTACTGGTCTGTTTGAAAAATTCTTTCAGCGTTAGATAGCCCATTTATCGAGGAAGGCTATAGGCTATATATCATCACGCTAAGACCAGTAGGAGCGGAGCATCAATGAAGAATGTTTCAAAATCGGGGGTTTTTAACTTACTTTTTTTAAAACTATTCCACGCGGACGAAGTCGCGGGCAGAAGCTAGTAAAAGATATAAAGCAAAAGAAAATAAAATCCTCTATCATAACATAAGATGGAGGAAGAACATGAATAAAAAAACACAACCCTACTGTTATCCCCGAGCGGTACACGTCCATTGTCCATGGCAGATTACACCTCAAAAAAAAAGTTGATAGAAAGACCATGGGGATGGATCTACCTCTCAGTTTTAGCGCATCCCACTGTCTCTCCTCAAGCAGTGCGATAAATCAAATATTTACACCTCACAAGAAAAAATATAGATAGATAACACTTTATTGCACACCAGAATAAACATTTACAAAAAATCCATATTTACAATTCTTGCTATGCAATACAATCATCATCATCCGAGCGCTAATTCCCGGTTGCGTTCGGAGCGTTCACTCCGACGCCCAGGGTGCTATGCAATACAATATAATAACATAATAATAACAGCCCATAAACCTCCTACTGCTGGGCTCGGGCCTTCCGCTATTGGGGAATGGACATTATACCCGTCGGCTTGGCAGGTTTGACACATCAGTTATCTCGATATGCAGGTTTCATTACAACGTATTCTTTCACCGTTGTTAGCACGCGGTAATTGTAACAATATGCACATTAGATCAGAAAACTGCGTAAGGGGTGCATTGCGTTCCGGCCAGGATTCGAACCCGCGTACCTTTGAGTTTGGGACGCGTGCGCTAGCTATTACGCTATCACGACTATGCAATACAATAGGCGGCTTAAATATATATGTAGTAACATACTTTCATAGTGGTCTACAATTAATTTATCTATATAAATAAAAATGTATCTACGCGCATAAGTTGATAACGCCTTTACTGAATTTGGTGAAATTCTTTGTGTCTGTTTGAACAATCAGAACCGGCAGGTGGCGCTGGGATCGGGTTCTAGTTCTCATAGTTCCCTAGACCGGTTTTGGTGATTTTGTTTTTGTGTTTGAACGGGTCCCGGGTGGTTTAGATACAATAGTTTGCATTTATCTTCACCCCGCACCTCACCAAAGGCTAAAGAAAGAAAAGAAAAATGAACAAAGAAAAGAAAGAAGAAGAAACGAAAAGATGTCGATATGAAATATAATTATAGAAGAAAATGATAAAATACATCATAATACATAACTTACAAATAAAAAACCAAAGACATTATAACTAAAATACATTATGTAGCAGATCATTGCCAACGGGGAGCGTGCCCAGAAGGCTGGCTGCATTGCCACGCAGTATGGCAATACTTATTTGTTGTGCAAAATATGAGCCAGCCTTCTGATCACGGGTAGTGTCAAAGAGTTTCTATTATAGAAACATTTCATATGCGCTGTATACACATTGGGACGCTTGTTCAACATGTTGGGCCAATGTCTCGGAACTCAAGTAGTCCTGTTTACGTTGGCCCAACAGGGTAGCCCAACATGCTGGCCCAACGTGTACAGTGCTCATCAAATATAATTCCCGTTTTAATCCTTAAACTTTTCTCGTTAATCATTTGTGCCATTTAGGAGTCATATCGAGACTGTTTCTCGGAGAGAATGTTAAACAAATATTCTAAAGACTGTCATTTATTAGTAAGCATCGTATAAATGGCAGCTTTGGAATTTATTTTGAAATCATAAACATTTCAATTTTATTTATTGGTGTATAATTAATTCGTTAATTATAAGTTTTGAATATTAATTCTTCAATAAAATGTAACAGGAGATAAGTTAAGAATCTCGTTTAATTTATTTAAGACATCGCTTTTAAGCGATAAGGCCACCTATTCTGTTTACTATAATTGTGGATTTTTTATATTATTTATTTTAGTAAACAACAAATTGTTATTTATCCACAGCAGAAAAATTATATGGGTTTAAAGAACTTTATTCTCAAAATAACATTACAGTTCACTTATATGAGATACAAAAAAGTCCTATAAATCTAAGAGCGAGTAGACATAGATAAAAAAAAAATAATAATAAATAGGTGAACAGAGAAACATAATAATTAGATTTTCTGATTAGTCTCCTGTAAATATATATTATTACGAGTTGCAGGAGTCGTATTAAAATGCCGTTAGAATTTATTAGAACTATACAAACACGTATAACACAGGTATATAACTGAACACAACCAGTGCAAACGTAATGCACGATTCAATAACACGTGCAAAGTCCGTGACTAAATAGATTACCGAATGTACACAAGTCTTGCCTTGCGACTGGTTGTCTCTCGACTACCTCGTCCATCAATCGACGCCTAGCTTTATACTGCACGGATGCAATATGCCTGCTCGGCCGCATAACCGAATTTCCGAGAATCACACCTGGCTAATGACTGCCATAAAAGATTACAATACATAATGGACTGTTTTTCTAATCACAAATTTTAAACACATAGTAAACAAAAGAAGTCCAAATGCCGAAAAGGTAATAATATGTGTTTCTACAGGTGCAGGGGTGAATTTGTCTTTGTCGGCACCTCGGTCGTAAGAATATATATTTATATTAAGTTCATTTGCTTGTTTTTTTTTTAAGTTTAACTGCATTTTCCATTACTTGTTCCATTTATTTTTGTGTTATATGGATTACATTATTGTAGTTTAAAAATATTTGTTCTTTTAAGGCGATTAAAAGGCATTTACGGCTTACTGTACTTTATTCCGGCACACAACTTGTACACATACACAACACGAAATTATTTTAATACTAATTTCCCAACGGAGGAGGCGATCACAGTCCAATATCTCACAGCGAGCAGACAAAGTAAGCAACTCACTTCACACTCTACGAAATCGCGCAACTTAACTCCTTTACAAACATTTAAGATTAATGCGTCGAGTACACCCGGTGACACAAGTTTGATTTTCTGCATATATGAATTTCACCCGGGTGCACTCGCACATTAAAAATATTTATTTATTATAGAAAGTGAAGTACCTACACTTTTTTTCTTGTATCTAAAATTTCATTGACTCTTTCGGGATGATCGGACGGAAAAGAACGAAGAAAGGCGTTTGGGGGTAAGGCCTCTGATTCGCAATTATACCCGGTAGATGGCGTTTTGCGTTCTAGATTTTTATTTTTCCAGGGCAGGACAACGTTTGCCGGGCTCGCTAGTTTATATTATACTAGCCATAGTAGGCCGCAGTATCAGCATCACGATGTACGTTGAACCCTGAGACGAAATTAAAGCAAAGAGTCTACCTGAAAAAAAGCGTGAACGATCTGAAGTATGTCCTAAAAACTTGTCAAATGAAGTGAAGTATGCTTCAAATAAAATCTTGCGTGCGTAAACTTATGTAATGTACACGTGGATTACGCAAACCCCGGTAAAGTTGTAAGGTCTTCGGACCAACAACATAAAGTCAAGTCCAATAAAAAAAAAGTGGAGTACGTGTGTGTGTGAAACCTTTAAACCTCTTTTACCTTCTTCCAGTTATTTGTGTTGGCAACACCAAGATAAAATAACTTTAATTTTAAACTTGCAACACTGTAGTTGCCTTTCTTCCTTCTTTCGTTTTGGTTGTAGCCGAGTGCAGACGCATTCGTTATGTAAAAGTGATTTGTTATAAGTTTTCACCAAAGTTTTTAACTTCTGCACCTACAACGACCAAGGTATCCTAGGTCCACGCCATCAGCGTAGAACGAAATACTATATTATATGTGCGACGAGCTGCGCACAATTTGGAGTCGGTACAATATGTCTGTTCCTTCCACACTCCTCTGTTCTGAGATACGTCCTCTGTTACAACAAAAATCATCATATCATCCTTTACACAACCCATCTATCTCTTTTTGGTCTCTATCGCTACATTTTATAATTTGTTCTGAGGAACTGTTTAGAATGGTACCTTTGTCCTCTTTCTACCATCGCACCGCTCGCCCTCGATTGAGGATTCATCCCCACTTCCTCGAGCCGTTTCGCTCATGTACGCAACGGTTCTGTAGGATGTTTCTCTTGCGTGCTGTGGGGATTTGGAATGGAATTTTTCACAAAGGGTGTCACAAAATTTCTTCGAGGCATGTAGCGCGTTAGTAATAATGTAATCTCTGGTGTTGCAAACGTCTATAGGCGACGGTAAACGCTTTCCATGAGGTGGGCCGTCAGCCTGTCTGCTGTACTACAGCTATATAAAAAACGCATTGCGGCATTACCGTTATCCTATCCTATTATATTCTAAGATTGGGATCCATTAGCCGGCTTCATTTTGAGAGTTCAAGACTCCATCTTTCTATTCATGGTCTAAGGTTGAATCGCATAAATTCTCTTTTAATATTAAACCCAATTATCATTTCTGATATATTATATAATTATAACGAATTGAAAGTAATACGATTTCATTTGATAATTTTAATTAGTATAATTAACTGTTGTGGAGTGACATGTCGATTAATTGATTAAGGTTTTCGAGTTTAACTACCGAATTACGCGTCGATACTTATCTATCAGCTACATAGTAGTTATGTGATAAAAATAACGTTAAACTCTTCATACATATTCAAATACCTAATTATTTTTAAACGACACTTTAAATCTATTCTGTTTATGTTTATGGATATATTATTCATCCATTGTAATATATGCTTATTATTCTCATAATAATAATTATATATATATATATATATATATATATATATATATATATATATATGTTGCTGTTCGTTAGTCTCGCTAAAACTCGAGAGCGGCTGGACTGATTTGGCTCATTTTGATTTTGAATTATTTGTGGAGTCCAGGGAAGGTTAAAAGGGTAAATATGAAAAAAAAAATGCTTAGAATATAGTAAAAACAACAATTTCGCTTTCCCTTAGAAACTATTCCTACCTGTGAAACATTTGATATTCGTCCCGTTTAGAAATCAATTAAATTTAAAAGTCGTTCAGAAGTAAATTAAATTTAAAACTGATTTTTTTTCATTCTTTTGGCTTTGAATGGCATACGTTTGATGTTCGTCCTGTCGTTCAGAAATCGACGTTTTTTAATTATTGATTCTGAGGCAGTACGACGTTTGTCGGGTCAGCTAGTAATATATAAAACTGCAGAGGGGTTTATGAATATGAATAATAAAAAGTATGCGTGTATTATTTATTAAACTAAAATATTAGTAGTACAAAAGTAATACACTAAAAACATAGTTTTGTTGTCTTTTCCTTGCATACTAATATTATGATACTATCTATATACATATCTATATTATGTACAATATATATAAATGCAGAATACAGCTAGTAACAATATTATCGGTGAGGTTCAATCGCGTTGCAAGCACGTTCCATATGTCGATTATTGAATCGACATGTAATAGTTTGTAAATTACATTTTTAAATAAAATTTTGTTTTGTTTGGTTGTTACTCTTGTGATGGTGGTGTTTGTTTTTGAAGTTCGAATCATCATACCATTATCATTAGGTATTCATTAGAGTTCTGTAGCCGTTTTACCAAATCAGCTTTCTTTTTCGGCCTTTCCATTCTTTTTGAGTATTTTATTATAAAAAAATATTTTTCATATATTTAGACATTTCTGTAGACATATGAGTCTTCTTCATATACGCCGAATTTCATATCCCTAACCATTCTTTTTTTTAGCCAGGGAAAATTCAATTGATGACCTAAGGCCGCGCGAAGAGGAATAAGTCACTGAGGTGGCAACAGCACCTCTAGGTGGAACTAAATATGCTATTGTCACTCCACAGTTAGAGATACCCACTAAAACCCCTTGATGTTTTCTCGACCAACTTCGCGTGCCCTGGCAGGCGGGAGCGTCGGAGGCCACATCCACTGCTGGGAGACTATTTGAGCAAAAAAAGTATATTATTTGAGCGTCATTCAGCATTTAAGAGAGCAAATTCGACAAAAAAGGCCAGATTAGTGGAAAAAATTTTGGATTTTACACCACGATAATACGCCTTCGCACATGGCCATCATTGTGAACGAATTTTTGACCAAAAACTCAACAAATACCATCGAGCAACCGCTTTTTACATAGTACATTTTCAAGTATATAAATAAGCGGTCTCGGCAGACGTTTTCATGCCCCGACAAAATAAAAATCTAGAACCCGATTCCAACGCCACCTTCCGGGTCTGATTGTGAATCTAAACCACCCCGGAACTACTCAACAACTCATACAATTTCATCAAAATCGTAGAACTGAAGTTTTAATATAGCCTATTAATATAGGCTCCTCATAATCAGGAATAATGTACCATTCGAATGGTGAAAGAATTTATAAAATCAGTCCAGTAGTTTTTGAGTTTATTCGTTAAAAACATACAAAAATACAAATATTTCTTCTTTATAATGTTACGACTCAGGTCCCAACAAAAACAACATTCACACCTGCATGTCTGTATTAACATATTTTATTACCTTTCGGCATTTGGACTTCTTTTGTTTACTTATTTATTGGCATGCGTTTACTAATTATTCTAGAGAACAGACCATTGTTTTATTGTACTCGTTTATGGCCGTTGCGGTCGACTCGTTAGCCAGGTGTTTCGGATTATGATACGGGCGCATTTTATTTGTATGCAATATAAAACGATGACCTTATTGAAGGAGGGAGCAGTCGAGCGATAACCACGAGCGGAGCAAGACGTGTGTACTACAATCGGGAAACTTTTAGTGACGGACTTTGCGCGTTTTATGGAATGACCTTTTTTTTTATTGCAGGGGTTCAACAGACAGGCAGACGGACCACTTGATGGAAAGCGGTTACCATCGCCTATGGACATTTGCACCACCAAAGTTGCTACAAATGCGCTGCTGCTCTCTTAAGGGTAGACTGGAACCTGGTCACTAATGCCGGAACACAACTCAAGGTTGTTATGGCGACATACTTTAGACCAGGGGTGGTAGCCGTCCAGTCGGGCAAATGCCCTACCACCTGGCTGTGGGTTGTTAAGTCGCCTCTTACGACAGGCCGCCCGGCCGCAGGAAATTATATTCTTTCTCCGTTCCTGCACGGATAGAATGGACCTGGAATGGACCTTCTCCATTATTTTTGGACTTGTTGTGTTCGGTTATTTGTACCTGTGTTATACGTGTTTGCATAGTTCTAATAAATTCTATAGTAATTCTAACGGCATTTTAATTCGAGTCTCGCGGCTCGTAACAATAATATTAGTATAGATTGTCGATATGTTGATAAATTGCATTACATTTGCTACTCTCAATGCGCAAAGCAAGCCTTATTGTTCCGCCAACATTTCGCAATTTGTCTGGGGAACTATACCACTTTCGTATTCATTTAATCAAGGTATGCTTGATATTCCGGCTTCTGTGGTTGAGCGGGCTAAGCCTTTGCCGACCAACCTCACTCCAACGCAGAGGCTCCGGGTTCGATTCCTGGTATAGTAAATTTTGGAAACGTATTTTCTCCGTTATTTATTATGGTCTGGGTGTCTGGGATCGGCCCCAGAATAGTCCGTTGTATATTACCCATAACACAAGCGTAACTTGCTTAATTTGGCGATATATAAGGTGTGTTTGTCTGCAGATTAAAAAAAAATCCTCTCTTTTCTTTCACCTTATCCCAATTGTTTGGGGTCGGCAGAATGTCTTCCTTCTATACTCCTCTATTCTGATACACGTCTCCTCGCCATCATCATCATCCGAGCGTTAAATCCCGGTTGCGTTCGCTTTCCTACTTTTTCTACTCCACTTCGCGTGGTCTTCAGCATCCCCCGTTTTGCAACCATTGGTACGCATGTCATCCTTCACAACGTCAAGCTAGCCTTTCTTGGGCCTTCTCCTTCGACCAGGACCTGGTGAAGGCGGCATGGCAAGACATTTGTTCCCTCGATAATCAGCCGGTTACCGTAAAACGTGGCCGTCCTCTGTCATACCACAAATCATCATGCCCTTCACACAATCCATCCATCTCTTTTTGGTCTACCTTTACCCGTCAATCTACCAGTTTATCATTCTTTTGTCACATGACTTACATCCTTCCTCATTACTCCTCATTTCTATCCGTGCAGGAACGGAGAAAGAATACAATTTCCTGCGGCCGGGCGGCCTATCGTAAGAGGCGACTTAACAACCCACAGCCAGGTGGTAGGGCATTTGCCCGACTGGATGGCTACCACCCCTGGTCTAAAGTATGTCGCCATAACAACCTTCGAGTGTGTTCCGGCATTAGTGACCAGGTTCCAGTTTCCCTTAAGAGAGCAGCAGCGCATTTGTAGCACCTTTGGTGTTGTAAATGTCCATAGGCGATGGTACCCGGTTTCCATCAAGTGGGCCATCTGCTTATCTGCTGATCTTCTGCAATAAAAAAAAAATTACATTGTCGATACCATATTAACACGTTCACTGCGAAACGGGGTCTAAGTCGCCCCGTTCGCGTCTCACTTGCGGTGTGGCTAAGAAAACTTAGACTTCTCTGTGGTGCGAAGGATGTAATTTCAATTTGGTTCAGTGTAGAAAAGAAGTTAATATATATTCAAGATATTCTATTAAACCACAGTTTCATAGTATACCTATCTTAATACGGGGTTACCTGGACCTAGTACCGCACAACACAAAACAAAGATTCATAAACTATTTTATATATAAGCCAGATTTTAGTTTTTAAAACGTTACGGGGCTCAATAGGCCTAGTGTCGGCACAACGGTAGTTTTAGTGCAAGGTCTAAAACACACTGTACTGCAGGAATGGAAAGTGCAGTTAAATCGGTGCCGCTGTAATGTTAATCTTCTTCCTCTCAATTTTTAGTCACGGATGCAACTTTCAAAGATCCCTTTATGCACTCATTTCTCTCCTAATCCGTTCTTGTAACACCACATCCATCTGAACATTCTCAACTCAGTTGAGTGGATATTTTTCTGGTCTATCACACTATGCCCGATATCCATATTAATATATAAGTAGCATCGTATCCGATAAACTCCTTAGTCATCTAAATACATAGCAGATGGTAAGTGTTGCTTGGATATCGAATATCATACGCAGTAACCGGATGACGTCAACTCGGCAAAAAGTTAAATGAGTTATTATGGGTTCGGTAGCACACTGATCTGACTTCACTACTTTGCTTATTATACAGTAATACTTGTTACACACGATCGACGCAGGGTTGCCAGCTTGTCGGTTTTCTATCGGATACATTTTGGAGAGTGTGCATTGGAGCTTTTCAATCTCATCCCGCCGCCTTCCTTCCATCATCGGACAACCGGACGCACTGGCATGCGGCACCGCTATATGGTGGACATACCACCTATACGAACAAAGCGCTTTGAGTCCTGTTTTTCCCGAACCCTACAACCTGGGTGTCTTCAAGTCTCGTCTGAATAGGTACCTTCTATCTTAGACCATATCTCATGTATCATTTATCTCATATATCATGTTGGATAGTTAGTAAAGATCAGAGTGCTCTTGTCTGAGTTTTTTTTAGTATCTTAAGGATGTACTTGGTTTTGGTGATATAGATGGAAGATGGAAGAAACGATTTGGTGTTTGTGCAGTGAATAATATAATATTTGAATTTTTAGAAAGCAGTCTATTGACACAGTCACATATCTGTATATTAATACGTGAAACAAAAACACAGCAAAAACTTTGTACCCCTTTTTACGAAAATTGCGCGGACGAAGGAGTATGAAATTTCACACACTTATAATTTATATAGAGAAGAAGCGAAAAATTCTAATAAAAAAAAAATGTATAAAAAATACATTAGATCAATAAAAAGAAACATTACACACACTACCTATGTATTTGACACACACACGCATATACCTATATACTCTTTTGTTTATTGTTCAAGTCAAATTAACAGTGTAGCTTTGGCGAAATCTGTGATTTCTATAATCATAGTATAGTCTTTGAGAACAGAACCTTAATAATGTTCAAACTTATAATTTAAATTAATTATTATGGTCGAATTTCGACCACGGGTGACCACTAGTTACTTTGAACAGACAACTATATAATGTATTTATTAGAAACCATCCTGTGCTGACCAGAATTAAAAAGTTCTTAACACTTGGTGATCCGTATATATGGATGGCATGGCGGAGCGAAGTGCAATGCTTCTATGCCCCTTACTATATATATTGTAACATACAATGTATACACTACAGTACTTGGCACCGACTTCAAGATGATGTAAAAATTATTTATTTTCCACTTTTTTTATACTTTAAGTCGGTTTCTTATTTGCTAGGAAAATTTCACATACATACTACATACATACATAACTTCACGCCAGTTCCCTTGCGGGGTAGGCACGAACAACAGAGCGCCATTTAGGCTTATTCTTACACACCTCGCTTCTTTGACATTTATAACTCTTGTCATGCACGCTCGTCTGTTCTTAAGGCTCCTGACATCACCTTCTGCTAGTACACGATCAATTTGGTCATGGAAAGTGTGTCGTGGCCTTCCACGACTTCTGCATCCATCCACTTTTGCATTGTATGTCTGTTTAGTCATTCTTTCATCATGCATTCTTTCCACATGTCCGAACCACCGGAGCATTCCTTTCCTTACTTTCACCCCGACACTCTCTTTCAGACCAACTCTCTTTCTTACTTCGGTATTACGAACGCGGTCCGCGAGCGTCACTCCGCAGATTTTGCGCAGTGCTCGCATCTCGACCGCGTTTACTCTACTTTCATACTCTCTCTTCCATACCCATAGGAAATTCCCCATTTCCCCATAGGAAAATTTTATCTTAATTAAAATGAGTCCACAGTCCGCACCTTAACTTATCCACGCAACTGTGTCTTAATTATGTAAATGACGTCTTTATTGGTAAAGCAATCTATATAACATAAAAATCTGTAACGGATATTAAAAGGAAAAAAAATAATTTAATGCCACAGATAATTGGTTGAAATTGTAATTTATTAGACCAATATCCATATATAAAAGTTTTATGACGGCCGTTTAACATGTTGCTCTTGTAAGATCTATTGTTAAACTAAGTTGCCAAATTTGAATATGTGGGCGGATGACAAATTAATTTATTGGTCGTTAGAAAAAAATAACATTATAGGTGTGGCATCATTAGAGATGTAAACGATAACATCGATATTCCGAAAAATCGATACATCGTTAATAAACATCGACATTTAAAAAAGAGACGTTTGTAACAGAAATCAGATAAAACATTGATACATAGTTCTTCGTGATTAAAGTTTGATTATTATCAATGTTAAGTTGTCAAAATAATACATTCCGTTTTATGCTGAGGCCGCACCTAGAATAATGTAAAAAATATTGACTGTCGCCGAATGCGTCTCATTTAAAGCCTTAAAATAATGCCGTTGTCGAATAGCCACATTAGTGTATACATACATACATACGTTATCTGTCAATATTTAACGTAAATAACAATTAAAAACAATATCGCATCACAAATAACGTATTACACCCATCGCCACATCAATGTGAAACGGCATACAACTGCAACATTATCCCATATGAGGCTCCACCCTTAGAAAATTATTCAAACTGTGTTATTTTGGCAATATGAATTCTTACGCGTTTTAATATTTCGAGAAACTGAAATATTCGTCTTTTGTTGTAAGAAAGGCAAGCACTGGACTGTCAAATTTGTTGTTTTAGAACCCATACTTAAAAATAAATATCGCAAATGCAGCTTTTCATTTAACATGTTTACTAAAGTGTCGAATAATAAATAATCGATATTTCGATTTGTTTGAGAACGGAAAATATCGATATTTTTAAATCGACGTTTTTCAAAAGCAATGTTGCATCCTTAGGTTTCATGTTATTAATAGGACCAATATTTAATCAATCTAGTCATTTTTGATTAAGTCATTAATATAGGAACGAATATTCTAATCTAAAAAAAATGTACGGCCTCTGTCGTGTAATGGTCTGAGTGTTGGCTATTCGGTAAGGTAAATATTGTATACAAGTTTTCATTATTTACTCTGATCAAAGTGTCTGGGAATCAGTTGTGTGTTGTGTGTATATCATTCACAACGCAAGCGTAATTTGATTTGTTTGAAATGATTAAATGTGAGTGTTTATCTGATTTATTATTGTGGAAAGTACCATAGTACCGATGAACATCTACTGTTTTTGATTAGATAAGGAATCAAAAAAAGGGTGCGACTTTTATTATTCACGAAAAATATATTACATAAAATATAACTATATATTAGAAAGGTCTGAAAGAGAGTGTCGGGGTGAAGGTAAGGAAAGGAATGCTCCGGTGGTTCGGGCATGTGGAAAGAATGCATGATGAAAGAATGACTAAACAGATATACAATGCAAAAGTGGATGGATGCAGAAGTCGTGGAAGGCCACGACACACCTTCCATGATCAAATTGATCGTGTACTAGCAGAAGGTGATGTCAGGAGCCTTAAGAACAGACGAGCTTGCATGACAAGAGTTATGAATGTCAAAGAGGCAAGTGAGGTGTGTAAGAATAAGCCTAAATGGCACTCTGTTGTTCGTGCCTACCCCGCAAGGGAACTGGCGTGAAGTTATGTATGTATGTATGTATAACTATATATTACGTATTCAAATTCAAATGTTTTTATTCAAAATAAGTTTTTATACATATTAGTTAAAATTTAATTTTACTTCCTAATCTCCTAATCAACGTGTTATTGCTGTTAAGGAGAAGTGGCAAGAAACTCCCCAGCAACACGTTTAGCTAAAAATTGATTAACTCAAACTTTTTTTTTAAATAAATTTTATACAGTAATATGTTACACAATTACTTTTCGAAGAATTAATTAAGTTTTAGCAAACAGTGCATACTCAGTAAGACAAAGACACAATAAAAGGAAAGAAAAATATTATTATAGTAATAATAATGACATGAGGTACTAAAATTTTATACTGCAACATATCTCCATAAATTCCTTACTTGCTTGGCAAGATAAAAACGTTATACAAAATATAATATAAGACGCTGGAGCGAGCTGCTATGTAAATGAAGTTTTGTCATTGTCATAGAGAAAATATGTTTCTGACAGCCTTTTTTTGCGCAACTTCTTCTTCTTTAACAACAATTAAAATGCTTTAGAAGCGATGCCACAAACAAGACTTCCAATAAGTAATCTTTATGATTCAATTTTGAATTAAATATATTAATTTTCATTATTTCCCATATTTTATTTTGGTACTACTTTACGCATGAGGCAGGGACGCAGGATAAAAACGTAATTGTCGTATAAAAAATAATTATTTTTAATTAATTAATAATTAATTATTTTTTTAATTAATTAATTAATTTTATCTAATTAAGTAATTTTTCATTAATTAATTATTTTTAAATTAATTAATTAATTTTTTAATTAATTAATTATACGCCGTATAAAATTATTATAAGCAATTTGCTATTCAAAACGCCGTATATAAGAAGTAAGGAGAAAACAAGATAATTTACTTATTCCGTTGGCTCGGCGACCCAAAGTGAGTCTCGAGTCTTGGCTTCCGAAACTAGAATACGACATATTCTCTGTTCTGCGCAGTGTCTTGCCAATTATTATCGGCCTGAAACTCACATAAGTCAGCTTCCAACCAATATTTTTGATGACCGACTGAACGTTGACCAACCAGCCGTCCAAAATATGCTTTGATCACGGTGTAATCATCTCCCATCGCTTCTTAGTAACCAACCCATCAGAAGCGGGGAGATTTTATATCTCCCACTATTTTGGTCTCGGCCACGAGATTCTCAATCTCGATGTTGGTTCGGACCCTCCAGCTACCATCTTCTCTCATTGTTGGACCCAAAATCATACCGAGAACCTTCTTTCCGCTTTAAAAATAATTATACATCACTAATTGTTACGGTATTAAATCAAACGCAGCTGCGTCCGAAATAAGTACTAAAAAATCAATTTGCAAAACTTTTCCTCGACTCAGTATTGCAATTATTCAGCGAAGATTGATGGCTGACGTCACAGTAATTATACGACAGTAGTGAAAGTACGAAAAAATGGGCCAGTACTTAATATCTTGATGAAATGTCACAGCCTTGGAGCGTTGAGTAACTTGATATCTTTTCTAGTGTGGAGTCACCAAGGGTAATACAAAAATTGTGTATTAAGAGTTGCCTAGTCCTATTTTTAGGATACATTTTTGGAAAAATATTGGATCCTTGTGGAAGAAAGCCAAAAAAGGTTTATTCTACTCAGTGGCGTAGCTTGCCTTAGACAAGCCCTATATCAAACTGTGTTGGGGGGCCCTGTAGCCCGCGGGCCTCGTATCATTGATACGGCTGATACGGCGGTAGCTGTACCCCTGATTCTACATATATGTTAAATGATATATCGGATAAATGGTAAATCGGTGGACATTCGTCATGTTTACAGAACCCATCAATGCTCGGGTTCCGACACGCACTTAGTCGATTTTTACTTTTTATTTCCAAAATGCTAGTGTATATATTATATAGACTTTAAACCACATTTCTTCAGCTTACCCTTTTCTATGGAAGTAGAAATTCTCTATGCATAATTGCACACCCCTCAAATATGTAAGGTTAAAAGATAGATTTACGAACACCTATTATTATTTTTAATAATCCATAGTAAACTGTGAATGTATTGATCACACTTTCATATTTTCATTCTTATCTGTCAAAATATATGACCAAATTGCTCATTGATTCTGAAGCGTGACATTTGAACATTGCAATTTCTATTTGTGTTTATCAAAGTTTCTGATACTTTTAATAAGTGTTTATAATTTCATATTTTGAGTGACATCTACAATTCGTGTATCGGGGATTAAATAATAAATTAATTTGTCATCCATGTCCCCAGTTAACACCTACCAAGAAGCACACTTAAAACCAGTTTCCTAACAAATTCTTAGCTTATAATAAGTTGAATACACAAAATGGTAATATACAGTTTTTTACTTATAGTATTACTTTGCAATTATAGTTTTATTTAATATTATTATATTATAGTAACAGTCAGTCAGTAACAGAGTGGCGCCGTTTTGGGGAGGCCTACGTCCAGCAGTGGGCTGCGAATGGTTGACAACGATAGTAACGGTCCATAAATGTCCCACTACTGGGGGGCTCAGGCCTTCTACTATGGGCAAACGGACAGTATACTCGTTATGCTCGTCCAAGGCGGCTTGCCAAGTTTTGATACATCGGTTAACTGGATATGTTTCATCACGATGTTTTCCTTCGCCGTTCTTAGTACCATCACGCCTGGTCTAAAGTATGCCGCTATATAACAACCTTGAGTTGTGTTCCGGCATTAGTGGCCAGGATCCAGTCTCCCTTTAAACAGCAGCAGCACAGTGGTAGCACCTTTGGTATTACAAATGTCCATAAGCGATGGTATCCGCTTTCCGTCATGTGGGCCGTCTGCTTGTCTGCTGAACTCATGCAGTAAAAAATGTGAATCGTAATTAAACTGCACATCGAGATAACCGATGTATCAAACCCGCCAATACGCCTTGGACAAGCGGGGTGGTTATACTATCCGTCCTCCCTTTACAATAGAAGGCCTGATCCCAACAGTGGAACACTTATGGTCTGTTATTATTTATTATTATATACATAAATATGAACCAGACTTGTCAACGAGGTCTCGAACAAAGCATGCTCAAGGTAAAGAAAATGGACAGAATTAGACACACAACAATAAGAGCGATAACAAAAGCAACTAATGCCTTGAGCTATGCACAGAAATTAAAATGGGGATGGGCCGTAAACACGACTCTGTGGACAGGACCACAAGGCAAGAGAGGCAGAGGAAGATCATTGATACGTTAAGAAGAGGATATCAAAAAAATAGCCGGCCCCAACTGGTATCAAATAGCCCACGACAGAGACAGATGGGCGTCTTTGGAGGAGGCCTTCACCCAATCTGGGATTCTTAAATAAAATAACTCAACCAACAAAAATAATAACCAATTAACATACTAAGAATCAATATGTACTGTAAAAAGTAAGAATTAAAAGCCTTTTTAATTTATATTTTATTTATATGAATCAGAACCGCGAACAACATGCCAGACCGCCATATGTGAGGGCACGGCTGTATCTGTCAAAATAATTACACACATTACCATTGACAGCCGATTACGGATACATACACTGAATAAACCATAGACATACGTATGTAATAGATAAAACATCTGAGAATTCAAAGCATGGAAGACGAATACTAATAATGACAATCACGGCCGTCTTTACCCGGGGGTGTAAGGGGTGCGTGACACCCGAGCGCAAAGACCTAAGGAGCGCAAGTCAATTGACTTCAATAGAAAAGTAACTTAAGAACCCCGTTATAGTTTTTCAAGATCTAACTAACACCTGGCACGAATATAAAAATTGAAAAAATTCTACGGCATAGACTACACAGTCACATTCATATAAACTCAATGGTTTCTGAGAAAAATGTCTGCAGCATATAAAAAAAAAACGGATAGATTATGATGAATGCATGTGTTCCAGCCAAAATGGCTAGGGTACCTTATAATGAAATATAAACATTACATACATACATACATAACTTTACGAGAGTTCCCTTGCGGGGTAGGCACGAACAACAGAGCGCCATTCAGGCTTATTCTTACACACCTCACTTGCTGCTTTGACATTCATAACTCTTGTCATGCACGCTCGTCTGTTATTAAGGCTCCTGACATCACCTTCAAATATAAACATTAAATGCTATTTTTCATGTTTTGGTAGGGCGCGAGCTCCGTCCGGGCTGGAGGTGAATGCGCGGGCGAGGCAACAGCCCGGACAGGTGATGTTTTAGGATCAGCGAATGGTTTTAATAGGTGGCAACCCATGGCGTGGCAATCTGAAATGCTAATACCACCTCGACGAGGCGAATCCCACACGCCCCACTGTCATTCCCCGCGGTGGTAAAAAAAGAGTAAAAAAATATACTTAAGACGGACCAAAGGGCTTACTCTCAAAAGTCTTTCACCGTTTTTTTTTTCGTTTTAGAATGAAAAATGAGTTTCAAAAACCTATCATAATAGCGCTGACGTACAAAAAAATACGATATGAATTAAAAATTGTTGAAACTCTCAACTATTTACGTAGTGTAAAATAATTTAGTAAACACGATGCTGTGAAACAACGTGTAGAGTGATTGAATTATTATGAATTTATAATAATAAAAAACAAAGCAGAAATAAAATATTTCGGTCCTTGTTTATTTTTCTCTCTCACTCTAATTACTACCGTGTGTTTTGACGGACACTTTTTCAACTCCTTGCCTTTTCCCTCCATACTTTAAAAAATATGTAAGTGTAAATTTTCGAATTTCAAATTTATTCATGGCATGAAATACGAAGATTAGTGATGTGACGTAAGACCAAATAAAAATAACGGTTTCGATAAGTATTTTTATTGAGTACAGTTATATTTTAATGACACATTAATACAATGACTAAATATGATTTGATTATGGATATTGAACGGGAGATTACGCGACAAACCTTTACAGAGCCATAAAAATTAAATTAATTACATTTTGAAATAAAATTTATATATAGTGTTAGGTGCGAGGATAAGAACCAGTTACATGGTGTTGGCGCTATAAAGCTTTAGTATCTGAATGTTGCCATTAACAAGGTTTGCCAACACGATAGATTTTGTTTTATAACAAAATTATTACAATTATTCTTAAATATCATGACAATTACATTACCTATTCCGGAGAGTTAACACATTTGTTTTTTTTTTTTTAATAAATTATAAAACGCTCTACTTAAAATTTGATTGCAACACTGGTTTAGCGAAGGTAGGTGAAAACACTAGTGTAATCATAAACACACCTAACAATAGTTATTGTTATAAAGAAAATAAAAAATTTGCTTTTTTTATATTAAAAATGTTAAATAATAACGAGCTATACGTTATTAGACTATTTTTAATAAAGGAGGACTATTAGACTTAGACGTGACTGCTGAACAGGCAGAAGAACAGGACACACTTTGAAGAGACTTTTTTATAGTGCTGCCAACATTATACCTACCTTACAACTTTTGTCTTTGGTGTTTTAATTTAAGATAGACAGAATGATGTTTGTGTTCTTCTTTTGGTAGGTATGGAATTATAGACAGCAGATCCTTTTTCTTTTCTTGCCTCATTTTGCTTTTACACTCTAGTCTGCGTAAAGTATAATGGTACAACGTCATGAAGCGGCTTAGTGGCTTCAGTAGGTTTACAATTTTCTACGATTTTAAAGTGCTGTGAGTTTCTTTTATACAAACCACAAAAGGGTCATCGCTTGTGAATTTTACATGGTGTGCCTTCAATATTTGCAATGTAGTTGTATACAACAATGTATCAGCGGCCAATTTGAAATCATGGAAATCATTTGCGGTTATTGTTGCTACTCAAAAAGGTTGTTTGAACCAAGTAATTCCGATAAGATGTTTAAGTCATCAGGGACCATAAAGCTTGTCACGCGTTTACGTTTCTCAATTAGTGTGAAATCTCACATGATAAAAATAAGTGACCACTAATCAAAAACTTGTATTTAACAGTTTTTTGTAAGTGAGATAAGCCCATAATAATAAAAATATTTTGTTTTTATTTCATCGCTCCACATGATCAAATTATCTTTATTTAGTGTTACGGCCTCAGTAAATACCTTAAAAATACACGACGCAATTTCATTAACCTCTTCTGCCTGCGATGCTTTCATTTCATAGTATCATATAGCCATCATCTGTATTTTCATTATGTAGTCCGATATTATAATTTGCCAGCTGTCTAGAATAGTACATGGCTCCGCAATCGTTGGACAAACTAAAACCTGCTGCAATTCCATGGCAACAGTGCTATGTGATGCTACTTGGGAGTTTTGTTGCTCTTTCGGCTCGTCTTTGGTGTAGCTGCAGGTTATTTTTGTGGAATGCACTGTTACTTGCATCTGAAACCATTTTGTGCAGCAAGTCAATCGCATCTTACACAGGTGTCTGTTCGTTTTGGATCGAAGGAGATGTGAGGGAAAAATTCTTAAAAACGTAGCATGTATGTTACCATAGATTTCGGGTGATGTAATTTATATGCTTTTAAAAGACGATGAATGTTAAGAGCTGGGCTAGTGTTCCTTTTGTAACCTTGCGCGACCATAGTGGCTCTTCAGCCTCCGAAATAAATTTATGTGATCTTTGATGCTGTTATCCTCACTTTTAGTACATTTTCTATAGCGTTTGTTCTTCCCAGTGGCTTCAGTACACTGCGTTTTGGCTTCCTTTTTGTTCTTAATTAACACTTGAATTTTTTTGTGAGTTTGCAAATATTTCAGCGATAGTGGCTGTACATACACTTAGAATAATAACTAAAAAAGACATAGAACATTGTCGTTTACTTGGCTCTGGTTTTTGGTATTTGCGATGTCTCCTGCGTTTGATTGGATTTAAATGAATGAGGGGAATTAAAAAGTCGATTGGTTTTCATTATTAGCCAATCGATAATATTCTTGAAATGATCTTAATTTGTATCTGGATTTGGGGGTTTGCGCTCATAACTGCATGTACCACGAGCCTGAAAATAAAATATCATTTATTTACAATTCAGTTTCTTAAAAGTACTATTCGCCTACACTGTATACTGTTTTAATATATGTAGGAACATTAGGCTAAAGTTTAGATTTTTTATTAGTCTGCATCATCCCACTGCTGGGCAAGAGCCAGTTTCAATTTTTTAATTCTTCCTACTTTGTACGACATCCGGCCACTTTTTAGCGAAGACGCCCAGCTCATCCCTCCATCTTTGTTTTAGTCTGCCGAAAAGCCGTTTCAATAAATTAAAAAAAACAAAAACTAACTAAAATAGAGATTGGCATTAAAATTAAAATTAAACATAAAAATGGACAGTTATATACTATGAAAATTAAACACGAACAAATAAAAACACATGAAATAAGTCAAACAATGCAATCAATACAAATATAAGTACGGAGAATAAACTATTTTCTTCTCTCAATATAAAATAAAAACAAGTGAATTAAAAAAATAATAATTTGGCACCAACACGGTAAACAATATTGGACATCCCTACGGGGTGTACAAGAGGGATACAAGCCGTAGTACGCATAAGCTACAGTAATAATAATAAGGTAGGTGAGAAAATCGATTTACCTCGGCTGGACGCGGTTGTTTTTCCGGAACATTCTTTGGAGGAGCTGAAGAATACAGTTTTTCAGCCTCTTTTAACATCCTCCTGGCAGCTAGGCCAAATCTTTCGTCCCTTTTACGCCTTTTCTGCACCGCACCGGTAGCAACAACTGGTGTAAGTGCCACCATTTTCACAATACTGGCGACTGACGCGAACTAATGTGGCTCACAACTCAGGGCCTGATGTCGCCATTCCCCACAGAAAAATTAGCCTAAAGTAGTTGAATTTTAACCAACTTGAAAAAAGGAGAATGTTTTCAATTCGTGGGGTAAATATTTTTGAAGTGAAACTTTTGATATTAGGATTTCTTCTGACCCAAAAAAGCGTTACGGCCGCATGGAGTGGGTAGAAGGTATATCGCGTGGTGAGAGGCGGCATAATTTTAGAATTTTTAATTTTTTATGGATGTTTATTTGGTTCCGGATCGAATTCAGTTTTTTCTTTTGAAAATAGGTATGATGAAAATAATGAAAATAAATTAAACTATGTTTAAATAAAAATTGCATTCATTAAAATGTACCTAACCTAATCAAATCATAATTTGCAGTAAACCCGCGAAAAATCGAAATGTGTGCTAGGGCACATAGTAGAAGTGAAACTTCAACGGACAAGTGGAAAAACGAATCGCAACGGGTAAGTGGAATAACGAATCGCAACGGACAAGTGGAAAAACGAATCGCAACAAAATTTTAACTTGAAGTTTTAAGGGCAGATTGTTAATGTACTTGTCCAATTTGAAAACATGCCTTTTAGAAGATATTTTGATGATTATTTCTGCCTTGGGTTTACCTTCAAAGTGGTCCCATTTAAGTTTCATTGCTATCAGACCTTGAGATCCGAAGAGATAGCAGAAAATTCTTCAAAATGAAATAGAAAATTTGTAGTGATTGAAGTACTGTTTCAGCTATAACTTTTTTTTATTTCTGAACTTATTTTAAATACGTTGGACTCAGTTCCTATAAATTTTGTTGGTACTGAAGATTGAACTCCGAAGATATAGCAGAAAAATCCTCAACATGAAATAGGAAACGTGTAATAATTGCAATACTGTTAAGTACAAATAACGTGCTGTACTTGAGTAGGACTAGGAAGGCGTACAACGGAAATCCTTAATGACAAACAGCACGAACGTGTAAATTGAGTTATGAGTTCTATTTCATTTAGTTATCATTCTAGAAGCTACACACATATTCTAGAAACTACCATACTAGAGATAACATATATAAAACTTTAAAAAAAAGAAAAGAAAAAGCAACTTACTCCAAGAGTAACTAAAAAGCTAAAAGGAAATATTTTTACATCTTGAAGTGGGTGCCAAGTAAAATTATAAAATTAGAATTATCAACAACAATTTGAATCTTTCACAATTCTTTATAGATATGGAGTTCTTTTCATTACACGCTACTGTTAACAGGTATATTAAATTTAACAGAATTGGGTCGTTTTGGTCTTATGCCAAAAGGAAGGTTTGTACTGAAAATCAGCGTTGTGTCGGATATAATTCCGGCACAGCAATATGCTGAGCGCAAACCTTGTTTGCTGAAAAATCAAAATATGCTATGTGTATAATGTATAAGGAATGTAATTACGTTGCTATTTCTTCACATAAAGTCTTTCATTCTTTCTTAGCCATATCAATATATCAGTTGTTGACAAGCTTAATGAATAAATAAAAAAATGGCTTGTCCTTTTAGGAGCCTAATAGGTGACCAGTCGCCTTTCAGATTTTTTCGTCGCCCATTCTCCCTTTGAGTAACCTAAATGGCGATAAATCGCCTACGTTGGCCACACTGGCGGGAACGTGCAATGGCACTTAGTGCCTTTTAAAGAAATTCTCCCCGCGCCTCTTATACCCCTGCGTGGTGTTATTGATTTTTAATTCTGTTGACATAAAGCAAGCGAGCACTTGTACATTATTTTAAAGCATTGGCAATGGCACATACTGTACGATTCTGAAATAAAAATGGAATCCGATTTTATGGCACATAGAGCCTTTTTTAATTCAAGTATGTATTTGTTGTTATAATTTAAGGCGGCACCAAAAAAATGCGACTGCAGCGCCATCTTTGCCTACATTCGTCTATCTCACGGAAGTGACGTCATTTATCGGAATAAAAGATTATGGTAAACATTGACTCTGTGCTGAGTTTCATTAGGAACCGTTCAGTAGTTTTCTCGTGATGTTCTAACAGACAGATAGACAAATATTCTTAAAATTGCATATTCGAAATCCGCTGATCTGAATTAGCCTTGTGATATTTTTTGTTTTTTAAATTAATTGTCCAAGCTCAATACCCCTGCAGAATTATTATATTATAGACTAGCGGCTCCGGCAGACGTTGTCCTGCCCTAAAAAAATAAAAACCTAGAACCCGATTCCAGCGTCACGTATCAGGTCTAATTATGAATCTAAACCATCCGCGGACCCAGTCAAACTCAATTTTTTTACACCTTGGGTTATATTATTGAAGTTTTAGTAGGGATCCCTAATGTTTTCTAGTAATAAATATAGCCTATATTACTCGGGGATAATGTAACATTCTAATGGTGAAAGAATTTTTGAAATCGGTCCAGTAGTTTTTGAGTGTATTCGCTACAAACATACAAAAATACAAATCTTTCCTCTTTATAATATTCGAGTAGTATAGATGTCCAAGTAAAGTTATTACACTTGTATTAAGAAAAAATTGTGATGTTGGTAAACAGGGTAACCTCCCAGATCATGGAAAGTGGAAATGTTTGCAACACCAGGCCCGAGGCCAATGTGTTACCAGCCTTTAGGATGGGATAAAGAAGATGGGATAAAATAGATTAGTTATACACACTAGCGCAGAGGGGGACGCCTAGGGACCCCAGCGTCATCAGTTGGAAAGTGTGGTTGTTCCAGCGAGGTCACTCCGGAGCTTGGTTGAAACTATGCTCCTGAGTAAAAAGAGTGATGGTATGCGGTTACCTCCTGGGAGGAAGTTATGGCGCAGAAGGAGGCCGCTGAACGTGGTAGAGAGGAGGATGCGTACGCGGACCCTATCTGTAGGAGACTGACTGGCAGTCGGAGGCGCCGCTACACACATATCCCTTACTTTCCATCATAGGAGGCTGCGGGAACCGGGGGAGTCCCCGCCTATTGGTGAAGTAGAGTAACATTCCCTAAGGCACCCTAAGTTTGAGTCGTACATTGGGACGTCACAGATTTTGTGTCTATGAAGCAATTCCTGTGGCGGCCCGTACAAGCGTGAGAAAGGGGTGCAGGTTAGGTTTGCTGGGTAGTCTGATGGCCTAGTTCTCCTTGGCTTCCTCTCGGAGTCATGTAGAGTTTCGAACGTTCGAGAGTCCCATATTCGCCTCGGTGTCCCCCAGGCCCGAGGATAGTTTTGAAATGCATTCCCTCTGCGTCATGAAAAAAAAGAAAGAAAGGCGATTGTAATTGGGATAGCACATAATTTACAACTCTAGGGCTAATACAAACAGCCAGACCATAGTAAATTTCAATAAGTTATACCTTGAAAATCAAATAATTTAAAAATGTTATATTTTACATAAGTACTGAATTTGCATGTGCGTGACAAGAGCTATGAATGTCAAAGAAGCAAGTGAGGTGTGTAAGAATAAGCCTGAATGGCGCTCTGTTGTTCGTGCCTACCCCGCAAGGGAACTGCTTAATTTGCTTATAGGGACTCACTAATAATGTTTATAATTATTACGGAAATTAAAATGGACACATATTTGCGAGATTTCAGGGCCTACTGATGTGCAGCAGCAGCCCTGGCTGTCACGGCTGTGGCTAGTAGATGGGACGCCGCCAAAGTATCGACACAAGTTGCGTCCCATACTAGGAGGCGTCCCATCTTCCATGGCACCAACGACATCCCGTCTGATCTCTTACTATCGTCGCGGCACAGCCCATTTGGTTCAAGAAATTTAAAAATTATATTGCTAAGAATACACTTATAGATATCGTAAAGAAGTAACTACGGCGCCGATTTCATTTACTTAATCACCGCTATACCTACAGAAAAATTATGTCACTTGTTATTAAATGATATGTTGATAAAAGTTATCGCATTAACCGCGTCATATCTATGAAAAGATATGATTAAAAATAGGTTAAGTGCGTATAAGTCCACGGGGAATGGTTCCGTTCTTTTAATCTTTTTATTATTTGATTACAAATCCCTAAAACCTTTTATCCGTACAGGAACGGCGAAAAAATACACTTTCCTGTGTTGGGGCGGCCTGTCGTAAGAGGCGACAAAACAAATCCACAGCCGGGTGGTAGGATATTTGCCCGTCTGGCTGGCTATCACCCCTGGAATAGAGTATACCGCCATAACAACCTTGAGTTGTGTTCCGGCATTAGTGGCCATGGTCCAGTTACCCTTCAGAGAGTGGCAGCATATTGGTAGTAACTTTGATTGCTACAATGTTTATAAGCTATGGTAGCCGCTTTCCATCAGGTGGGCTATCTGCCTGTCTGCTGAACCCATGCAATAAATAAAAATTGTGCATGTAGTGTAGCACATTAAAGTGTACTACACTTTGTTCTATCCAGCAGGAACGGAGAAAGAATACAATTTCCTGCGGCCGGGCGGCCTGTCTTAAGAGGCGACTTAACAACCCATAGCCAGGTGGTAGGGCATTTGCCCGACTAGATGACTACCACCCCTGGTCTAAAGTATGTCGCCATAACAACTTTGAGTGGTGTTCCGGCATTAGTGACCAGGTTCCGGTCTCCCTTAAGAGAGCAGCAGCGCATTTGTAGCAACTTTGGTGTTGAAAATGTCCATAAGCGATGGTAACCGCTTTCCATCAAGTGGGCCGTCTGCCTATCTGCTGGCCTCCTGCAATAAAAAAATAAATAAAAGTTTATGGTTATGCCGTTTAATAAACTACTAGATCGGTGGATAAAATAGCGATTATTACAATTAAAGGAACATAATAAAAATAAAGTGTTCACAACCGCTTAAGGAACAAAATATAATAATTTTACACCCAAGGAGAAACAATCTAAAGACTCAGTGCTGCAGTTTGTGTGAAAGTGAACTTCAAGTTTTATTTGGAGTTTAATTGCATATATCAAATGTAAAAGGATGAAAGCCCGGGATGGGGGAGTAAGGGGCAGTTTTTACGCATATAGAAACTTATAACCGCCCCACCATGAAAATTTCTAAACATTGTCAAATTTTAAAAGCTCCTCTAACAATACTACATATACATACATACTATACTCTCCCAGAAAAGAGCGTTTTAAAAAGAAGACGCTGACTTTAATAGTTATTTCTAGTGCGATAAGTTGGATTTTACAAACGGGTAGGCGAATGTAAGTACGAGACGAAGTCAAGGGCTTGGTGCCGCCGTGTGTCATACAACGTTTTTCAACATTTGCAAGAAAACAGTAAAATAGGTAATGAAACAAACATAAATATCAGTCTATTCTATTTTTAGTCCAAATGGCACCAATACATAGGCATTGATTTTGCTAATGACGCATAGAGACTAGAGAGAAAAGTGACAGGTGAAAGAAATTTTAAAAGAAAAAGTCTTGTCGGTTTTCGATTGCAAAGACCTTCTATAATCCTGTGGACAAAATAAGCACATATTTTGTTACATTACCTACACTATTAATAAATGTTATTAAGCATTAAAAATTTACATTAAATATCATTCAGAAAGTCGCAACAGTCTGACGTTTTTTATATGAAAATGGCGCACCTGGCGCCACGTGCGCGTGGTTAAAATTAGAACTACGTCTTTCGTCTCATTTTCTCTATGATATTAAAGTGACACAAATTTATTGATCAAAAGCGCTTTCAAGGAGGTAACAATGTATACAGGCTTCGGAAATGCATTTTTTGAGCAGACGTGCTTAATTTTTTTTATTCATTGGAAAATTGTATTTATATGGAACGAATAGTATTCGAAAAAAATGTCTATGACTTGTATAAGCAGTCATAGTCGAGTCAACGAATCATTATGGAAATGGCCATAAACCTTACAAGATTCTGGCATCTTTTCTTACCTTCGACAAGGTCGATCATAAGGCTTCCGTTTTGTCATTTGACAATTGAACCCTAACGATTACTTAATTGCATTGTCAAATCACCTGACCTATTTGGCTTCTTGTAATCTACTAGTATTTCTGTGCGAATAAATAAATTGCGCGATATTATTTAAGTAAACACCAGTTATATTACCTTTACTTATATGTTTAACAGGACATCGTATATATAGTCTATTTCAGTTTGTTTTAATAGTTTCAATGTACAGACGCGGCTTGTTTAGAATGTTATAATATTATAGGTATTAAAACTAGGTTTTGTCGGTATTATATAATTTTTATTCCGACGTTTACGTATATATCTGTAGTAGATATTCGAAATAAATTTGACAGATATGGATGTATTACCATGCGCAATGTGGAGCTAACCGTACGGTTGACCGCAAGTGCGTAAATATAATATGTAAAACTTATTTACTACGTAGCAGTTGTTCCCAAACGGCTACAGACACCTGAAGAGCTGTAACCACACTGTCAGCCTGGCACGGTTTTTATACGCATTACCGCACTATGCAGCTCAGTTTGCGGACCACTGTCATACACCAATGGGCTACATTGTGTGCATACATAGGTATAAAATAAGAATTCTATATACAGAACTGGCCATAAATATGAAATATTAAACGACCCAAGTATTTTTGTCTCTGAGCGTTCTCATATGGCCTGATCTCGACGCAATCTGCTGTAGTTTCTCAGCCACGTGTTGCGGTTACGCCCGACCGTAATCCGACTAGCAGCAAATTTGTTATTAGCCGCATACTGTTAGCGCTTTGTTGTTGGCCGTATACTGCTAGCCGCATACTGCGCATGCGACCTTAGACACTTTTTCACACGTATCTATTTATTTTATGCTAGCGATTATATAATCATGACAGTTCTAAATTTAACTCACTCTATAAATTGTTTTTAAACTTATCAACCAGTACTTTATGTCTTATGTACCATGTACCGCATGAAAAAATATTACCGGAACGTTTCCCAAACGACTCATGGCGGTCGTAATTTTTTTTACTGACAGTACATAGAATAAATTATAAGTCATTACAATCATTTACGATAATCATCTTATACACTAATGAATGGGTCCCAAATTGCGCATAGACCATAACATAAATAAATAGACTAATTGAAGCGTGCATCGACTGGTTTTTGGTTACATATTTTCAAAGTATATTTCAACACCTTCAATACAAAGTTTTATAAAGTCATCAAATGTTTTTTCTTTACCTACTCAATAGGTCTTATTTACGACTACATCCGCTTCAATTCTTTTTTCTCCTGAGAGAAGTAAATACGCAATTGTAGACGTGGTAGAGCCACGCTGCAATCATTGTCTTTTGAGAAGGAAAATGAAAATGAATGTATTTATTTAAAATCTATCTATTTTTTTATATTATGCATAAAAAATACATGAAATCAATAAAAAAAAAAACATTACACACACTACCATGTATTTGACACACTCGCTCATATATACTCTTTTGTTTATTGTTAAAGTCAAATTAACAGTGTAGACTTGGCGAAATCTGTGATTATAGAAATATAAATCTTTGACAACAGAACCTTAATAATGTCCAAACTTATAATATAAATTAATTATGGTCGAATTTTGACAACTGGGCGACTACTAGTAATAATTATTATTCGTCTTTTTTTAATAGTAGTTTTTTTTATAGTTTATACTAATACAATGTTTAACGAAGTAATTTATGTGAATGATTATTAAAGTAGCTTTGTAGCGATTATACCCATTCAGTGCTCTTAGGGCCGGCTCGATAGGTGTGATACCACGCAAACACAAAATATCGACGTGAAACGGTTAGCCTTTAACTAATGAGGATTCTGATGGCCTACTTCTCCCTCTTTTGAGCCGTTCCGCCGAGTTCTATATTAGGGAGGAGTTGTGTGAGAGCGCCTGCGGATCTGATCAGTTTGAGGACAAGCTGATCAAAATGACTTTCGAACAAGCAGTTTGCTGTCCGACACGAGCCCCAGATATTTCATCCGGGGCTTGATCAGGATAGACCTTGGACTGCAACGCGCAAGTCCGCAGGATCTTTGCTATCCTATCCCAACCCTAATCCTGTATCCCAATCCTCCTGTTTGGTCCGTCTGTCCCATCCTCTTTTATTCCATCCTTCTTGACCCGTCCGCCTTTCAATCCATCTAATCGTATCCCCTTAAAAAAATAAAAAAATATTAAAAAAATTCATGCAACTAGTAAATTAAAAAAAATATGAGCGACCTTTTAAAATTCAAATTTTGAAATGAGACTTCCAGAAACTATTTTTTTTATAAAAAAAATTGAATAATAAAAATCGATTTTTGGCGATTTTTGAAATCTTAAAATTTTTTTTGAGCTGTCCTTTGGAGAGTTCTTAAAACATAAAAAAGTAACATTTTTTCACTTGAGACTCAAAAAAATATAGGCGACAGAAACCACATTCCATTACGAGCGCCAACTGTCTAGGGCCCAATTGTGCTATTTTAATATATCAATGTTGCGAAAATATTCATATTACGATTCCATACTGATAGTGTCAATTCTACGGAATCCTTCTCGATGTCTTCGCGACGGAATAATAGTCCAAAAACTTGGTATTATCATTAGCAGAAATGGCATTAGCCGAAGTAAATATTGAAAAGCTACCAACATATTAAACATTTATTTCGCGAATTTTCGCTTATAAATATTTATAAAGATAGAGTCGCGTGCCAGGAACACGCTATTGGAATTAACAGAATGCCGAAATCAGGCAAACCTACGATTGAGATGATAGTGTCAGGCGATTTTGACGAGATAGTAATAAAAAACTTATGTGTATCAGACCCGACGTACGACTGCAGTTCACGTCTGAAACATTGAAAAACATATGCGCGTGCGTGGCGAAAGCGGCCGAATGTGGCCGAATTAAAAAATCAATTGTTGTTCGTTAGTCTCGCTAAAACTAAAAATAATCTTAATATTTATTTACTTTTATTCGTTCTAATACAGGCTGGTTTAAAAGAAACACACCTAACGATTTTGAGTTAACGCTCAAAAACATCACTCTTCAATCCTTGAGGGCTAAACTCCAGAATATATTAATTTAATTTTTTTACAGTTTCATTTTCGCGATATATTAATTCTGAGTTTCTCCGAACAAAACCCGTGTGGGACAATAGTAATTCCATAAATGCCAACAGTCGTCATCTACCGATAAACCAACGATGTGACATTATTGGACAAACAGTCCGGTACATTTATGGTTGCGTGAAATACCACGAATTCCGCCAATGGCAAACTATGTCGCGACGGAAACCTTCGGTGTATATTTGTTAGTGCGAAAATAATTTATGTTTTATTTCTTTTGTAGGTGGGGAAAAGTACGAATTTGACTCACTAAAGCTTGATGTACAGTCGCGGTGTAGAAAGGTTCGTCACCTTAAACTAGACTTGCTTGCACGAGTACAAGAAACAGTATTGCCAAAATTTAATAAATATTACGTCTTGCTACGTTTATGAAATATAGAAACGTGAA
The DNA here is from genome assembly GCA_019925095.2 of Dendrolimus kikuchii. Taxonomy (NCBI): domain Eukaryota; kingdom Metazoa; phylum Arthropoda; class Insecta; order Lepidoptera; family Lasiocampidae; genus Dendrolimus; species Dendrolimus kikuchii. The sequence continues at coordinate 13,971,685 of CM034408.1, forward strand.
AAAAGAAAATTGCAATATTGACAACGACAGCCATTTAGATTAACAATAGTTTTAATCATCAGAAACAAAGATATAATCACTACGCTTGGCATAAATATTGAAACCAATAAAACGTTTTTACATCTCTCAACAATCTTCTTAGACAAGATAGAAAATCAAACAACTTTGATTTAAGTAATTTTAAATTTTATTGTCAAACAGTTAAACAATTTTCTTGTTCTGTGGAACAGTCCATTCTGTGACTAGTTTGAAAAGTTTATGTTTTAAGTTAAATGAACCAATTTGAAAACTGGCGAATCTTTTCATACCACGACTGTACATATGCATACGGCCGATATTAGATGGTTCATTTCTGACTTTCAATTGTTATCAGTTGTAACCCATGGTAATCGTGTTTCGTGCGATAACTGAGTTTCGATGGCCAAATGTCCCCTCCGTTATCCCATAGAAAATCGCGGTGGGTGTGTGGGATTCGCCAGGTCGGGGCAGCACTAAAATCTCACGTGTGAATCACCATTGTCATACCGCGGTTAGAAATACCCACTAAAACCGCTCGGTGTTCCATCTTTTGCCCTTACGCCAGGGCCACGGGTATGTGGCGTAGCCCCTCCATGAGCCCTAGCAGGCGGTGGCTCTCAAAACTCTCTGATATGCGTGGGGTGGTCTGTAACGCATCCCACAGAAGGAGAGGTTAGCGCACTGCTGGCCTTCCGGCGCCGACGCGTCCTCCTTTGGCGGGAGCGAAATAAGGACGTACGCTCACGCTCCCGCTCCATCTTCTCCTTAGCAAGCACGACTCGCTCGCAAAAGAGGAAGAAGACGGCATCCCATCCGCATATTCCAATCCCATATTCCATCCTTTTTATCTCATTCCTCTTGTCTGATCCCTCTATCACGTGCCCCTATCCTCTTTATCCAATCCTAAAGACTGGCAACGTGTCGGCTACGCCCCTCATGTTACGAATGTCTATAGGCGACGGTAACCATTTTCCATGAGCTGAGCTATTTGCCTGTTTGCCAGTTTGACTATAAATAGGATGCACCAACAAAAGTATATATAAACATAAACTTGCATTATTCAATGTCATTGGATATCGTCATTTTCTTTGAGTTCTGTGCCTTTGAACCAAATTGGTTCCATTTGATTGATACGTCTAATATTAGCGTTACATAAGTAGTTAACATGCGTCGTTTGGACTGTAATTTTTCAGTTAAGTAAGAAATTGTCGATTAAGTAGATATATGTCCATACGTTGATAAAGATTTGTCCGCAAATAAATTAACTACGGGGAGTGTTCTGAGGAGCTGTTCAGACCTTCGTCTTCTCTTTACCACTGCACCGCTCGTCATTGGCTGGGTGTTCAATGTTCATTCATCTTCACTTCCTTAAGCCGCTTCGCCCATATACGCAGCGTTTCTCAAGAACGTTTCTCTCGCGCACCGTGGGGATTTGGAATGAACTCCCAGCTAAAGTTTTCCTACAGCGCTACTATATGGGATTTTTTTAAAGTGTCTCTTATTGACGTTTACAACATCAGCGATATCACCAACGCGCCACCGATCTTAAAGAAATTTTATGACATCCATTTCAAAAACCCCATGTCGTAGCATTGTGGAATACCTCAGCTAGAAGCTCATTCTAAATCTCTACGATGCGCAAGAGCAACGTTCTGGAGAAACGCGTACATGAGCAAAGCGGTTCAAGGAAGTGAGGATCGACGCCTTTTTATATTTTAACGAGGGTAAATACAATTTAGGACTAAATGCGGCAGGGGCGTATGGAATTCGCCATGTTGGGTTGTATATCACTAGTACCCCCAAAGAGGTATACTATTTACACCCGATTTTCACTAAAACCTCTCGGTATTCATTTTCTTGGTCTTATGCCAGGGCTTTGGGAAAAGCGGAAGCTCGATCAACTCCACGTGCCCTGGCAGTCGGAGGCCCCAAGGTCTACATCCACTGCCGAGAGGAAACATAGCCCCCGGCGTCGTCCGGGGCTGTTTTCCCCCGCTTAAAGGCTAAAGGTCTCGCCCATGAAAGGAGAGATGAACGTGCGTGGAACACAACACGCGACGCGCCTTTCTCTTGACGGCATTATTACTGGGTGAGCACCCTTCCCCAGGGGCCTACCCAGGATGCACATCCAGCCCGGGCTACCTGTGGTGCATGATCCCAAATTATGATGCAAACCACAATGAAGATAACCGTAGGTATTATAATAATTAAGAGTGTGAGATTCTTTTGAGTACAAAAGAAAATAAAGGCTTCGGAATGCGGCCAAAAATTCGCAAGTAAATGACTTAACTGTAAAACTATTTTTGCATAAATTCTTTACGAGAATACATATTTGAACTGACAGATAAAGGCATCAAATATTGACTGAAGCGCATTGTTGTTACTTACCTATTATTTGATAAAACGCCACATGTAGTGTTATCAGTCCTTTGTTATGATCAAGGCAGTAAATTCTTTACTTTATGCCGTAGTCAGAGAAGAAGTGTGATCAGAGAGAAAATGATTATGTAGAAAAATAAAATATATTTGTTTAAATTTGTGCATTTTTTAATATTGATTTCAAGAACTTTTTGATTTACCCTTGTACGAACACGATTCCCGGGATAAAATAAATCATACGTTTTATTACGCAAAATTTGCTATCGAGCAGTGAAAATATTACATTGGAATTCGAATCAGATTTTATTTCGATTTGGCCATTTTAAATCAATCCCAGAAAAATTCCTGCGAGATTCCCGGGATTAAAAATAGCACAAATTTTAAGTCTAAGCATTAGTTGTCGATCAGCGAAAACCGCATCGAAATCGGCCCGGTAGTTTTTACATAAACCCCGCATAAACGAACAAGAAAAAAAAATTGTATCGTGTTCTCCATCGTTTATATAGTCTATTCCAGTTGTTTTTTTTTTACATATACAGACACGGCATGTTTAGAATTTTGTAATATAGATATGGTACTGATATAAGTATTTATAAGCCGCGCGCATGTTTGCCGATGACTACTTACTATTATTGTATTTTGTCACTTACTGATATTGTATATACTTATGTAAATTATATACAATATTAAAATAATAAATTTATTGCAACAACTATTTACGTAAACTTTTTTGTCAACCCTACTGACTATCGACGCGTGACATCATGAGGATATCGGCGAACCTTCTACGCACGGTTAGTAGACTGAGCTAAAATGCTCTCCATACTTTATACAATACACTTTCCTAATAGTGAGCACTATTCATTTTAGTCTAAAGTTCTCTAACACACCACACAGCTTGTATGTATTTATAATTATTCTAAGAACTCACATGTTATAATAATATGTAAGCGAATTCATTTTAGACTCCCGTTGTACTGAAAGCGAAGCGACGTCGAATTATTTAATTTTAATGTTAATTTTACGTATACCCTAAAGGTATTGCACAAATATGCTATTAGTAACATATTTAAATGTTCGTTACTGACAAGTATGAAATGTTATTAGGTAGACAGTTCTTCGCGATACGATATCGCTGTGGTAACCATGACGGTACGACAAAAGTTTTCATGTTTTTATAGAATTTTACGTTATCCTGTCCTCATCATAGTATACGTATCATATAAATAATATATATAAAAAATATGAAAATCGCACAGTAAAAAAGATGACAAAACTAAATCTACTACTTTTTATTGTTGCTACACAACCGTTTTATATGCTAATCTTACCACGTGAACGTCCATTCCGTTTGTTTGACTATTAAGCAATAGTATACGCGATTGTCTTATTACTTAGAACATCGTGGAATTTGGTTCTATAATCTAAAATACCACCCATGACTGCAAACTACATACGTGTTATTATGCATATACAAGTTATATAAGTTGCATTTACTACTACAAAAAAAACGAAAGTACCAGTCTCATTATCATCATTATTTGACCGTTAAATCCCGGTTGCGTTCGGAGCGTTTGTTTTAAAACCCAGGGTTCCAGGTCCAGTTCCTACCTATTCTTCTCAACTTCGCGCAGTCTTCAGCATTACCCGTTTTGAGACTATCGATACGCGTGTCATTCTTTACAACGTCAAGTCAGCATATATAGGGTCTACCTTTTTGGGCCGGGATCTGGCGAAGTCGGTATGGCTAGACATTTGTTCCCCACATAATTAGCTGGTCTCCGTAAAAGTGGCGGTACCAGCGTAAGCGATTCACTTGTAGTTTGTCTGTTATCATGATTATCATCATCATCATGCATTGTACAAGTCTTTAAGTGATAATAGATAATATGCAGTCAGTTTGATGTTATATTTCTTTCAACGCTCAAAGTTGCAATCTCATCGTCTATCTTCATCGCACTCCCATAGCTAAAGCAACGCTAACCTTGTAAAACACACCTAAACGTGTAATGCGTATAATTAAGACTCATTCAACAGGGGCCTCTTACAATGTGCTGACTAGACAATATTTCACAATCTACCAGTCAAAATATTAACATAACGTTTCCTTTGTGGCCCATTGTGTATAATAAATACAGGTAATTAAAGAAAGTATCAATAAGAAATGATCATTGATTAATATATGCATTGAAATCTTTGTACAAGCTTAAACACTGTGAAAGTTTTATTATAATTACTTGCCGGTATTTTAGTACACAAATACATTTTGTTAATGCGAAGCTCGCGAACAGGCAAACGGCCCAGCAAATAGAAAGTAGTTTTTTTTATTGCATGAGTTCAGCAGACAGGCAGACGGCTCACCTGACTGAAGGCGGTTACCATCGCATATGGGACATTTGCAACAACAAAGGTGCTACGAAGGCGCTGCTAGTTTCTTGAGGGCGACTTGAACATAGTCATTAATATCGGAACACAATTCAAGGCTGTTGGGGTGGTAGCCATCTAGACGGGCAAATACCCTACCACCTGGCTGTGGGTTGTTTTATCGCCTCTTACGACAGGCCGCTCGGCTGCAGGAAATTGTATTCTTTCTCCGTTCCTGTACGGATAACGGTCACCGTCATTTATAGAAGTTGGCAACATCTGGGACAAAGCTAAAGTGTTGCCAACCTCTAAGATGGGATAGAGAGACTAGACCGGAGGACTGGGATAGAGAGAGATGTGGGTCATCGGAACAGTCATCGCACGAAACACAATTAGCTCAAGGCTAAAAATGCTTCTTAGCGACGTCGAGACATCACAAAATATATACACAAATGCTTATATCGTAACATCCGAAGTAAGAGAATGAGTAAGTAATATTCGATAATTTGAACGATGAAATTAGTAATTTAATTTAAAATATTATAATATATCATTTCAAATATACACAGTAAAACAACAACAGCATGAATATGTAAACAGTACAGACTTACACAATTGTTGGTGTTTAAAGAACGTAGCGGTTGGCGGTAGCTAAAACGACTGTGCCCGCCTAATTTCACCGGCAGGTTTTATACTATAAAATATCTAAAACTACCGTCACTTATATAAGTATTTGTGTGATGTGTAAAATTTTCTGTAACTTGTAAATAATTGTTATAGATATTACATGCATACATACATACATAACTTCACGCCAGTTCCCTTGCGGGGTAGGCACGAACAACAGAGTGCCATTTAGGTTTATTCATACACACCTCACTTGCCTCTTTGACATTCATAACTCTTGTCATGCAAGCTCGTCTGTTCTTAAGGCTCCTGACATCACCTTCTGCTAGTACACGATCAATTTGATCATGGAAGGTGTGTCGTGGCCTTCCACGACTTCTGCATCCATCCACTTTTGCATTGTATATCTGTTTAGTCATTCTTTCATCATGCATTCTTTCCACATGCCCGAACCACCGGAGCATTCCTTTCCTTACCTTCACCCCGACACTCTCTTTCAGACATAAGATTATTTAGTACATAGTAAAACGTAGATTAAAAAAACATCTTGGATATTAGCAAGTAAGGAATACTTTAATTTCTCTCTAGGTTCCTTTTTAAACAACAATACAAAGTTATAAGCCGATATTCTGGAAGAGCGTGGTTTCACACCAATCGAGCTAGCTCTAAGAGCTGTAATCAAGACAGTAACGATTGCAGCATGGCCCTACTGCATAATTACTCTCGGTATGGTTTCTCTTGCACAACTTAGAAATTTGGCTTGAGCTTTCAATTTTTCTTCTACGTTATGGGGGTTTATTAAAAAAAGTGTCATTAAATTTATGTAATTTTTTTATAGTTACACTACAGGAGACAGGGATGTCTGATGAAAAGTGGCTACTGTCGTTGACTATGACCATTTACATTTACAACGAACAAAGAAAATAATGTAACTGCGCAGAAAATTACCCCAAACTGTACACTTTTTTTTGATCGAAAATTTAAATGCGAATTTTTCTTTGAAGAAACCATAAGGAAAATGTGTCAATTCAGATTTGAAACGATGGAAACATTTTGATAAAAGGTACAATCAGAACTCTGTTCTTAAATTGAAATTCGATCATTTTTTTATCATACATACATACATAACTTCACGCCAGTATTTTTTTATCATCTCTAGGAAAATTTCAAATTTAGAACTGAGCACAAATTTTGGTGAAGCGTAACACAAAAATACTAACGTATTATTAAAAATCATTTTTAAAATTAGAGGCCCTGGCTTCCGTGGGTTTTGATCCAAGGCCATGTTAATGGGATATGATATGATGTCCATAATATACAACAAAGTTACAAGAATGTATTGTTACGAGTCGCGAGACTCGAATTAAAATGCCGTTAGAATTACTATAGAGTTTATTAGAACTATACAAACACGTATAATACAGGTACAAATATAACCGAACACAACAAGTCCAAACGTAATGCATAAGGCCGTAATTCAATAAAACGCGCAAAGTCCGTCACTTATTAGATTCCCGATTGTAATAAACACGTCTCGCTTCGTTGGTGGTTCTCGCTCGACTAACTCCTCCCTCAATCGGGCCATTGCTTTATACTACACAAATGCAATAATTCCGCCCGGCAGCGTGGACCGAATTTCCTAGAATCAGCTTGTAATTTAAATCCGTAACATCTGGCTAATGATTACAATACAACAACAGGCCGTATGCCAATAAGTAAACAAAAGAAGACGACCATAAAAGAATTTAAATATTATTAGTTCAAATGCCGACGGGTAATAAATGTGCTTTGTTTCAGATATGCAGGTGGAATTTGTTTTTGTTGGGACCCGAGTTGTAACAGTATATTTTAATGATTGCCTATGTTAAATTTTTTAGACTTTGATAAAAATGTAAATGACCACAATGTCATGTTAAAATTTTATTTTTTTAAATTAAACGTACAGTCCGGTCCTTCTGTATTTTAATCAAAGCAAATCAATTAACGAAATGTTTTAGAATTAATTTAACAGGAAAAGATCAAATTTGATACTTTAAATTCGCGTCCATTTATATTTATACTACTTAATTTGATCTTAAAATTATTCAAGATTAGATTTTGATGTGATAAACTTCGACACGCCATTCATTTTATTGTTAATCGACTCTCACTACTTTGCCATAAAAAACAAAAACATTTACGAAAATAGTATGTAATAAAAATTCAAATTTTGACACAATTAGAACAACGGCAACATTACAACATTTACAACAACTTTCCTACTAATAGATTTATTATAAGATTGTAAAACATTTCTTAGAAATTCATATGATAAAACATATTTTATATTAGGTAATAAGAAAATAAATTGACGTATTAATGCGGAGCTGAAATTGCACAATTGTAGTTGAAATAACTTTTAAAACATCGTCTATTACACATCTTACAATTAAAGTTCTTTCATATCTCATACATTGTTCTTGTACACAATTACGGTTTTATTCATAATAAGTTAGAGTAAGTTTGTAGACTTCTTTAAGGTTCTTAACGAAGCGTAGAAACTTAATCTAATTCAATATGAATAAAATCGTTAATCTATAATACAAACAGTCATACGTTCGGAAATATTCAAAATCATACATAAGTATAAAAATATCGGTGTTCCATATTTAAAACATTATTCATGGCCAGGGACCCAATTCTACTATTACCATCTCGTCAAAATCACTAGACACTATCACCCCAATCGTAGCTTTGCCTAATTTCGGTACTCTTAATTCCAATGGCGTGCCCGTGGCTTGCCACTCTACCTTTATAAATAGTTATAGGCGAAAAGTCACGAAATAAATGTTTAAAATATTGGTAACTTCTCAATATTCATTTCGGCTAACCATTTATCTTGATGGCAATTCCATTTTTTTTCTACTATCATTTCGCCGCGACGATGTCGAGAAGATATTGTGGATTTAGTACACACACACACACACACAACTTCACGCCAGTTCCCTTGCGGGGTAGGCACGAACAACAGAGCGATTTAGTAGAATACGTATTTTTGACACTATCGCAATGGAATCGTACTTTGAATATTTTAGCACCGCCACGATATTGATATAGCAAATTTGGACCCCAGGTATGTCAAATACATTAAAAACTTATTATTCGAAATCCATAAATATTATAGTTTCACATTGTTTATTTATTTTGTCATTATCATCCAAATCATTAAGACTCCGTATAGTCCTCACCAAATTTATCGCAATTTTAGATAAAAACAATGTTTATACGGCAGCAGCTGATATTATGCAGCCTTCTACAGTTAATTTGGACATATTTCTTAGAATCCAATCAATCAAAAACTGGAAGTCGCAGACCTCAATAAGTTTTTTCTTTTAAATTATTAACTTATTTGAATTTAGAATGAAATAGATTTTAAATCGAGAAATTAATGATCTATCATATACATAGCACACCAGACAAACCGACATGATGTTTTATAAGAACTAGTGGTCACTCGTGGTCGAAATTCAACCACAGTAATTAATGTCAAAGACTATAATCTAAACTTCTATAATCACAGATTTCGCCAAGGCTACACTGTTAATTTGACTTTAACAATAAACAAGAGAATATATATGCGAGTGTGTGTCAAATATATGGTAGTGTGTGTAATGTTTTTTTATTGATTTAATGTATGTTTCATGCATAATTAAAAAAAAAAAGTGCGTCTCGGGACGCCCGGACGCACAGAAGTGATAACTTAGATTAATCCAAGTTGAACTATTTTACAATCAACTTACTGTTAACAGTGTATGTCTATCGCACACTAAACACTGAGTAGACAGAGAGGGAAGCGTCTGTCCTAAATACGGCTAGCGCTGTGGGTTAGAGTGAGAGAGGAGGAGCCTGCCTACCGCTGCCGTATGCGTGAGAGAAAGGGAAGCCAGACAGATTGGCGCCGTAGCGCGTTACGTAACGAAGCAGTTTATCCTCCCATAAGAAGTTATCACTTCAAAAATATTAGCATTCGTCGCTTCTTCTCTATATAAACTATAAGTGTGCGAAATTTCATACTCCTCCGTCCGCACAATTTTGGTAAAAAGGGGTACAAAGTTTTTACTTCACGTATTAATATATAGATCCGGTATTTTTCAAAAAGCTATAGTACCTTAATATAGCAATTTGTAAGTAAAACAAGACGATCGTAGAGATCTTTAGAGACTTCCATCTGTCGGGTACTAAACGGCATTAAATGTCATTATTTATGTAAAGTTTTCAGTTTAAAACGTCTGTTTATACTCTCACGCGGTTAATTAACGTAATCTGTCAACGTTTTAAATATTTTAATTAGCTTCGTCAGCTGCGACTAATTAGCCGTGGTTTATATTGCGGTAGGTATACAACATTCCATAAAATAATTCTTTTTGACGTAAAGCTATCATTATGGAAATAAGATACAAATCACTTCCAAATTACTCAAAAGTACGATTGGTATGTGACAGTTTAGGGCCCATTTTTCAATTGTCAGATAAAAGTTATCAGTGTAATAAATTAGCTAGATAGATAGATAATACTTCAATATACACCATTACAGAAAACTTACGAACCAGTATTATTATATTTGTGTACAAAGGGCGGTCTTATCGCTAAAAAGCGATATCTTCCAGACAACCCGTGGCAAGAATATTGCTGATTAGAAGTGGCGATGGTGGTATACATAATTATTGTACGTTACTTACATTTTAATAATATATATAATTAAATATATATATATATATATATATATATATATATTTAGGACTTCGTCCGCGTGGAATAGTTAAAAAAAGTAAGTTCAAAAAAACCCGCAATTTTGAAACATTCTTCATTAGTGCGCCGCTCCCATTGGTCTTAGCGTGATGATAATATATAGCCTATAGACTTCCTCGATAAATAGGCTATCTAACACTCAAATTTTTTTTTCAAATCAGACTAGTAGTTCCTGAGATTAGTGCGTTCAAGCAAACAAACAAACTCTTCAGCTTTATATATTAGTATAAGATATATATATATATATATATATATATATATATATATATATATATGTGTGTTCAATTATAACCTGAGTGAATTAAAAAGTGAAACCCTTCAACTGTTTTATTCAATCAACTGATATATTTAATTTTTTCATGTTATACCTAAAGTAGGTATAACAACATTCTATGAATAACTTTCATCTGTTGATTGAAAACTCGGCTTTTAGAAGAATAACCTTATTACTCGAACAGAATACCCTACCTACCCTATTCCTTTAAATGTTAAATGAGAAAGTTTGTCAGGATGGATGAATGTTTATTACCCTGTCATGTAATGGTCCAACGCGAACCTATTTGTCATATAAGAAATCTAGAATCCATACAAACTCATCATCCGAGCGTTAAGTCCCGCTTGTGTTCGGAGCGATCACTTCGACGCCCAGGGTCCGCTTTCCTTCTTTTTCTTCTCCACTTCGCGCGATCTTCGGTATCCCTTGTATTGAGACCATTGGTACGCATTCCTTCACAACGTCAAGCCAGCATTTCTTGGGCCTATCCCTTCGACCGGGACCTGGCGGAGGCGGCATGGCTAGACATTTGTTCCCCACGTAACTAGCAGGTTTCCGCATAACGTGTCCGTACCAGCGTAAGCGACTCTCCTGCAGTTTGTCTGCCATGTCACGGACGTGAAGACTGCCGCGGATGCGGGAGTTCCTGACGTGATCTTTCCGCGTGACTCCACACATCCACCGAAGCATATACATTTCCGTGACACGCAGCTCCTGCTTGTGTCGCTGAAGTACAGGCCACGCTTCACTGCTATATAAAAGGACAGGTCTAATAATGGATTTTTAACCTGTCCTTTTAACTTAACCGGCATTTTGGGGTCGCAAATGACACCTGTCACCTCACACCACTGGGCCCAAGGTGCTGATATACGGCAGGGGCTCCGGCATCACCGTTGAGATGGGGGCGTGGCGTGTTCCGCGCGCGCTCACCTCTCCTCCTGTGGGGCGAGTTACAGAGCGCCCCACGCCTAGAGAGACTGAAGATGCCGGGGGTAAAAGTAGTCCCCCGGCAGTGGAAGAGGCCTCGCGGGGTCCACGCCTGCCAGGGCTGTGGAGAGGCCAGGTCTTATACCCATAGCCCTGGCATAAGGCGAAGGACGGAACACCTAGGGGTTTTAGTGGGTATCCCTAACCGGGAGTGGCAATAGTATGGCATCAGTTCTGACTGGGCATGCTAGTGCCACCCCCTATCTGGCGAATCCCACACTAGGTTGCGAATTATCCCCCCAAGGTTCTGCCCTTGTCGCGGGTTAGTCCTCAATCGGATTTCCCCTGGATAAAAAAAAAAGGGCTCCGGCATCTAGGAAGCGGAGGAGTCATCCCCCCGTTGAGGAAGTGAGTCTGCACTGCTTCCCGGTGCATTCTCAAGCACTGATGCGCTAGGATCAACGTGGGCGTAACTACGTTCTAAGTGTCACGCTCTTCCTATCATAAGCGCGGGGCACATGGGAGGAGGGTGGTTTTAGTGGAGTATTGGCCCTTGGGTGACCTCTCCACATAGAGGATACCTTGCTGAGTCTCCATACGTGCCGGCGATTGACTCTGGTGGATGCGGTATCTTCAGTGTCTTACCTCTCATCGCTTTGGCCTAATCCCTAGCAAAGGACACGATAGTGTACGAAATGCATTTCCCCTGCCTCAAAAAAAAAAGCTGCTGATATACGGGCCTTGACGTCATGGTCGACGTCCCTGGTTGTATGTCCCCATACAAACACTTATTTAGGATAGAAAAAGTATGAAAAAGGCGTTCGAATTACATATACATATAACAATTGGAAACTATTGAAAGCTGAACTTTACACGAATAATAAATTGTAATAAAGACCATAAACCTTACCATTTGTTACTTTTAATTAGAAAATTATTTATGAAATGTTAATGTGCATATAAAATTGAGTGACAAAAATCACGAAAAAACCAATTTAACATAAAAATAGCGACTGAATTTAAAATCATTGATATACATAAATTAGCATGTTATAATTTATTCCCAACATAATTTATTTGAGATACTTTAAATCAATCGTGAGATAAGGAATTTTACGATTTAAAAGATGTTTTTAATAATAAATGTCATAGCCATAACGTTCCACTTTTGGAATCGGCGTTCTCATTTATTGGGGGTACAGACAGGACATACTGTCACGCTTGTCTAAGGCGGATTTGACACGTCGGTTGTCTCGATGTGCAGATTGCATCACAATATTTTCGTTGGCTAAATAATATTGTACGTGAAAGAACCATGATGAAATCGTTATCTCGATTACAGCACTTAGGGTGCCTTTTCACCAGAGATGTGCTATGTAGCTATGCTGCGAAAGTGCAAAAGCTTTTATCCGTGCAGAAACGGAGAAAGAATACAATTTCCTGCGGCTGGGCGGCCTGTCGTAAGAGACGACAAAACCACTCACAGCCAGGTGGTAGGGTATTTGCTCGACTGGATGGCGACTACCCCTGGTCTAAACTATGTGGCCATAGCAATCTTGTTTTGTGTTCCGGCAATAGTGACCAGATTCCAGTCTACCTTAAGAGAGCAGCAGCGCATTTGTAGCACCTTTGGTGTTGCAAATGTCAATAGACGCTGGTAACCGCTTTCCATCAAGTGGGCCGTCTGCCTTTCTGCTGAACTCCTGCAATAAAACATAAAATAAAAAAAGCTAAGCTACGAAACTATGTGACCATTTCCACTGATGCTAAGCTATGTGGCGGAGCGAGTAAGATGTGCTACGAAAATGCGCCACTGCAAGGCAGCTGTTATAATATATTTAAGCTTTGAAACATGAATTTTGATGTAATAACAAAAACCTTCAAAACATGTCCAACTCTCTCTGTATGAACATAGTGTTTAAATTATTAAATACAATGTATTCTATCCCATTCTTTCTCAGGCTTAGTCCTGTATATTTATATGTTTATCTCTTTTTAGTGTCGCCTTAACGTTTCATCGAGCTTCAAATCACAACGATTATAAAGAAGTTTCAATTAAAATACGTTGCTTTTTTGTTTGTCCCGATCTACAACCCCAAATCCCGATTTGTTTTACCTTCACCCCGATTTAAAACAAATTGTACTTGGCAACACTACTCTCAACGTACATTTAATATTCGAGGATTCCACATTCGGATATAACTAGGATGGTAATGATGATGATAGAATCGAAATTTATGTAACCAAAGCTACTATAAAATATCTGATGTAGTACAGTAAGCTAGTAAACACGATGTGTAGCAGAAATTAAAGCCACATAAAAAACTACGGGACATCGATCATAAAAATAATATTTATTTGGTTAATCTATTCAATTCAAATAAAATTGATCTGTCTGTCTGTAATTTCAAAATATATGCCATTCATGAACTGAAAACTGCTATGTATTACGCCATTTACCATTAATGACCGTTTTTCGAATGTTAGTTTTGTCAGTCTGTCTAAAAGTTTGTCTAGAATAAGAAGAAAGAAAGTAAAAGACTTTATTTGAATAAATAGCGATGTAATTATATTGCTTATATATTATTATAATATACATATTATAGCATATTTTGATTGTTTATACGTCTCATTTTCAGCAAACAAGTTTTGCACTCAGCATCTTGTTGTGCTGGAATTATATTCGACACAAAGCTGATTTTCAAAGCAAACCTTCCTTTTGACGTGAGACCAACGTACACCTCATTAAGAGAGCTCTGAACAGCTCAACGGATTTCATTGAGTGCTTTAGAAATTAAATAAGCAATTTTTCTTTAATTTTCTTGTATATTTCAGTTCGTTATCTTGCAAGATTCAGATAATATGAGTATAAAATACAGTGAAGAAAGTGGTGGACAAAGCTAGTTTTACGGTTTTAATTAAACAAAAACACTAAAATCTCAAACAAATTCTGCAAGGCCATAAAATATGGCAATAAAACTTTTATTTTTAGTTAATTCAATTAATTTTATTTTTATGTCTTTATTTTATTTATAAGTCGTAAAATCCTTAACTGTCTAATCGTTTCCTTTATGAAACTCATTTAACCTGCTGTGACACTAATAAAATTTGGTATTCATAATAACATCGAAGAAGATTACTATAATCTGAATACTTTAATGTAGTGCTCCGATTAATATTATTCGCTAGACGTTGCTAATCGAGTTAATGTAACTAATAGCTGGAGAGATCTTAGACATGTGGAAGTAAATATTTGAGAGCTCCAAGATATCTGGGAGTAGGTATGTAAGGCATCGGGAAAACTTTTACAATACTTCGTTAAAGATATCTGAACACAAAGATGAAGGAAGACCTGGCTGAAAATTAGTGCAATTTTTTATTTTTTTTTCTTGCAGAAGTTCAGCAGACAGACGGCCCACTTGATAGAAAGCGGTTACCATCGTCTATGGACATTTGCAACACCAAAGGTGCTACAAATGCGCTGCTGCTCTCTTAAAGGAGACTGGAACCTGGTCACTAATGCCGGAACACAACACAAGGTTGTTATGCCGGCATACTCTAGACCAGGGGTGGTCGCCATCCAGTCGAGCAAATACCCTACCACCTGGCGAAATTTTGCACCACCACCTGCAATTTAATTGAGCTGCAAAGTTTTAAAGTAATTTTTTTTACAAAAATTTTGAGGGTGCGTGGGTCAAACTGATTCGGGTTACATAATTCAAATTCAAAAGTTTTTATTCAAAATAAGTTCCACTGGAGAACACTTTTTGAACGTCATACAGGTAAGCCAAAATTAAAATCTACTTCCTATTCTATGTAAAACGCTTCGCAATGTGTTATCGCTGTTCAAAGGAGAAGAAGCGGCAACAAACTCTTCAGCAACATGTCAATCTAAAAATTGTTTTTCATCATCACTGGAGTCCGAGATAATATACAAATAATATACATTATCTCAGACTCCAGGTTCCAGTCGCCCTTAAGAGAACAGCAGCGCATTTGTAGCACCTTTGATGTCGCAAATGTCTATAGGCGATGGTAACCGTTTTCCATCAAGTGGGCCGTCTGCCTGTCTGCTGATCTCCTGCAATAAAAAAAGACTTTTTTTTAACACATATAGAAGTTGTATTACAATTACTTTTCAAAGAAAGGATGGAGTTGTAACAAACAAAACATATTGTCGTCGTCGTATCGTCGTCGCAATACGACGCCAATACGACGTGGCGGTCGCCCGTGGTCGAAATTCGACCACAATAATTAATGTCAAAGACTATACTTCTATAGTCACAGATTTCGCCAAGGCTACACTGTAATTGGCAATTGCTTTTTGCAGGGTTTGGGTCTTAATAGTTTTGACGATCGGCTCCCAAACAGGCGGTACTTGGCAACCATCTTCTCTATTGAAATTTAGGTACTTTTTTACATACTAAGATTATTGCGACTAATCTCCATAGATTTCTTACATGTTATGCAAAATAGAAACGTCATACAGAAGATAGTATAAAAGGCTGGAGCGAGCAGCTATGTAAATTCAATTTTGTCATTATTCTTCAATAGTATAGTATACTTTCTAAGCAAAGTACTTTTCAATTTAGCTTTAAATTTACTAAAGGGCAGATCTAACACTTTTTTCGGAATTTTATTGAAGGAGCGTATACCAGCCCCCAAGAAAGAAGACAGTACTATTTGTAATCTGAAAGATGGCATAGAGTAAATGGGTCTGGTCAAAAGTACAGAGCACATTTTATTTTTTGGCCGGTTTTATCAATTAAGTTGAGGTGTGTTTCTGTGCACGCAACAAAGCTCACAGTGTCCTGAGGTCTGCTGGGTTTGGTTATTTTTTTGCTGGGTTTGGGTCTTAATACTTTTGACGATCGGCTCCCAAACAGGCGGTACTTGGCAACCATCTTCTCTATTGAAATTTAGGTATTTTTTTATTTTAATCAAACACAACACGTCATTCTAGGTATGAAACGAGTCTCTATTGCGAGAATTTGTGGTTTGTCGAATTATTGTATACTAGTGGTCGCCCGTGGTCGAAATTCGACCATAATAATTATTATCAAAGACTATACTTCTATAATCACAGATTTGGCCAAGGCTACACTTTTAATTTGACTTGAACTGTTGGTGTTATGAATTTCACACCCTAGCCTGTTTTAATACATGTAACACTATTTGCCCGTGGCGCTGCATTCGCCCCTTTCCCCTTCTCCGCTGTGTGCCATTGTGTTAGGACGATCTGTACATGAGAAATAAAATTTTCACAGAATTCTTATGGTTTTACTGGTGCCTTCCCATAACACGATTAAAGTGCAATAAGTTATGGTCCCAATAAACAAAAGTGTATATATGCGTGTGTGTCAAATACATGATAGCGTGTGTAATGTTTTTTTATTGATTGATAATGTATTTTTATGCATAATTTAACAAAATAGCATTGGTCGCTTCTTCTCTGTATAACCTATAAGTGTGCGAAATTTCATACTCCTCCGTCCGCGCAATTTTAGTAAAAAGGGGTACAAAGTTTTTGCTTCACGTATTAAAATATAGATTATGTATTGATATTACAATAACCTAAGATTCGATACTGTACGTACATTCTTATTAACAAATTATTATATTCTGTTTTGTATTAAATATAATAAAAAAGGGATTAAGACAAAATAATAGAAGGCTAATTGATACGATGACGCCATGTCTGTCGCCAAATCTGTGTGGGGTTTTTAGTAATAATCGCGTTACGATAGCCAAATAAACGAGGAATTAATCAACTGTCAATGTTGAGTAGTTGTTAAGTGGGCTTGCCGGTTTCCTAATAGATCATGTGTTTTACATAAAAGCTTAATGTAACTCCATTAACAATGATCTTAAATATATTTTTACTTAATTGAAACAATATTGTCTTTGTTGGACAAAAACTTGCAATTTTGAAAAGGTAACGGGGACTTTTGGACCAAAGGTATATAATTAGTTGAGATATGGCTTAAAAAGCATTATACTTGTCTATTACAAAATTGAAAACATCAGCCCTACTCTATGGCGGATCTACTGTATGGCGCCTATCATATTTAATAAACTGCCAGAAATGTTACGAGCGCAACCGTTAAATTTCTTTAGTCTCTTAAGAAAATTTTATTGGAAAAAGTTTATTAAACTGTAAATGAATATGAGAATGACAAAGACACGACTAATAATATTTTATAACTATAACGGAGAAAGAATACAATTTCCTGCGGCCGGCCGGCCTGTCGTAAGAGGCGACTAAACAACCCACAGCCAGGTGGTAGGGCATTTGCCCGACTGGATGGCTACCACCCCTGGTCTAAAGTATGTCGCCATAACAACCTTGAGTTGTGTTCCGGCATTAGTGACCAGGTTCCAGTCTCCCTTAAGAGAGCAGCAGAGCATTTGTAGCAACTTTGGTGTTGCAAATGTCCATAGGCGATGGTAACCGCTTCCCATCAAGTGGGTCGTCTGCCTGTCTACTGATCTCCTGCAATAAAAAAAAAATATATATATATATAATTTTATTGTAATATTTTATATCATACATATATTTATTAAAATGTAAATTTAGTTTTATAATTGAATACATGAGCGAATGAAAGGGATATGTTACAATAGGTAAATATTGGTAAATTAGCCTAGAAAGCTTTTTTACTATCACTTTGCTACACATATAACTCCTTCATTACTTACTATTTTCGAAATCAAATTCAAAAAGCGTTGTTTTAAGTTCTAATATGATTTCCTTGCCTGTTTACATTACATATTTATACATTACATTTTCCTTTAACGTATTTTTTTTAATGTCACAAAACTCCTTCATCTACTCATGTCTTCAATTATGATATATATTCGGACATTGCACGCCTAATAAGGCAAAATGTATTGAAACAACGCATATTGTACATCCATTTTAGTAATAAATGATTCATTCGTTCATTCATTCATTCATCCCTAAATTCTACCTGGAAGACCAGAAATCTTAAAAATAGGGTCACAAGTAAAATAAGTTATCGATTTATGTGAATGAAATTGAACAATTAATTAAACAAAACAGACCACACGAGTAATTCATTCAAAATAACTAGACCCGTTACAATTCCACAAAAAACAACATATTAAAAAGAAGAGAGAGGGAGAGATAATACTTTATTGCACACCAAAATATACAATTACACAAATAGACCATATTTACAATATTTTCTAGGCGATAATAGGCGGCCTTATCGCTCAAATTGATCTCTTCCAGGCAACCAAAATCAAAGAAATTTGAAGTAGGCGATGTAGGTGGTGCGATGTAGTAGGAAAAGGCAATAGATACATAAATACTCAAACTAATTTAAGAAATAAATATACAAATACATACATATATACACAGTCACATATATACTTATATACAATCATATATTTCAAAATACATAACTTATTGTAATAAATGTATTAGCATGATAATTTTTAAATTTTTTAAATAATATTTTATATAAGATATTCTATACAATATTATATTTAGAGTTTAGTAAAAAAAAACCAAAGACGTTGAAACTAAAATACAGTATGTAGCAGATCACTGCCAACAGGGAGCGTGCCCAGAAGGCTGGCTGCATTGCCACGCTGTATGGCAATACTTATTTGTTGTGCAACATGATAGTATTGCACTAATCAGACATAGCTATTTGTGTTTTATAAGAAATTTAAAAATCACTCATCTTTTTCAATCTAGGCCCAAGATTGTATGAAAGCGAACATTTCTTCTATTAGTTCTGTATTTCTCTTAATAAGTACTTAGGTAGTAATGCTGAAAATAGACGGTTAATTTCTGTCTTTCAATTTTGATAATAATGGGGCATTGTCAACTTTAAGAAATCGGTTTTCTATCAGATACACTTTTAAGAGTATGCAGCTGAGCTCCTCGATATACTATTACTATTTCATCAAAATCGCCGGACAATATCATTTCAATCGTAGATTTGCCTGATTTCGGTATTCTGTTAATTCCATCCACACTTATCATTTTTATTTTTATCATTTTTTAGCCACTCCGACATTGGCAAAACCAACGCGTGCGTAAAGCGTTAGAACCATCACGATCAAGAACAGAATAGAAAGATAATAAGATATAGAAACCGGCCATAAGTTTGTATTATTTAAACTTTTTATGTAATTTTATGGTCAAATTTAGGACTTATTTTGTTTTTTTCTTTTTCTATTTACATTAACTTAGTTTTTGTCCTAAATAAAATATTTTCTTTCTTTCTTCTTTCTAATTTCTTTACAAATTTCTATATTCAGCATAAGATATAGCAACCATGAAACTACTCAACCACAGTTGCAGTAATCACGCAAAACATTCAAATAACAAGTTAAAGTGTGAAATTTTAGAAATGCTTGTTATCAAAACAAGAAATTAATCGTACGTCTCATAAACCACTTTAAAAGAAATTTGCAAAGCAATAAATTGTTAGATATCTTGTAATTTGTTATTTATTTCTTAATTTTTAAACGAATGCTTAGGTTTTAATGGATTTAAGTTTATTTATAGTCCCACCTACATAGATGGTAAGTTTTAGAGATATAATTAATTATATAAAGAATTAATTAATTACGGAAGCAAGATGTGTCGCTTTCAAAATCTATTATTACAATAAATAAATTGGGTAAGAGTCTGGTAGTCCACGAACTAGAAAAGGTTCCACAGAAGTGATAAACGTCCACTGCTTTTGTCATTTGGTCATGGAACCATAAAAAAGTGGCGGCGGTGTCGTCTACACGGGTGTTTTAATGCTTCTATTACCGCAAAAGGTTGTAAAAAAGTATGGTGCCAACAAAACAACTTTTGATTGGTATTTACTGATTAATTTATGATAATTTACAAAAATAATTCTCATAAATCTTCACGATATGTGACCTAACGTGATTATTTCGTAATTTTCCTAAAGTTATTTTAGGTTAAGAAAAAAAATCACTAATTCACCTCCGAATTATTGACATGAAATCATTTTACTCCTTCAATTTTTATTAAAACAGATTAAAAAATGTTACTAAAAAAGAGATTTATAATTTGGTTGAATTATTATTATAAATTTTACTTTATTTTATTTATAATAACAAGCGAGTCCGCCGTAAGCGGGCGGCGCGGGTGGGGCCCCTAGGTGTATAGGGGTTCTCACTCACCCGCACATGCCGTCGAGATGAGAGCGCGAGTGTTCCGCGCGCGCTCAACTCTCTTCCCGTGGGGTGCGTTACAGACCGCCCCACGCACGGAATAGACCTAGTTGTAGCCGGGGGATACGTTCCCTGGCATAGGAAGAGGCCCAGTGATGGGGGCCCACGCCTGCCAGGGCACGCCGAGTTTTGAAGCCCGTATACACGTAGCCCTGGCATAAGGCGCAGGACGTAACACCCAGAGGTTTTGGTGGGTATCCCTAACTGGGGAATGGCAATAGCGTCGCACCGGTTCTGACCGGGCACGCTAGTGCCACCCCCGATCTGGCGAACCCCACACACTCACACCGGTCGCGAATATCCCCCCAGGCTTCTGTGCCTGTCGCAGCTTAGTCCTCAAACGGAATTCCCCTGGGCAAAAAAAAAAGGTACTTATATGTGAGCCGTAACTATAACGGAGCAGATACAAAAGCCGAGCCGGCAGATAAAGCCGAGTCCAAATATGTATTACTAACTGACTGAATAGAATGTCCGAATTGAATAATCCAAAAAGTTATATAAAGGTATTGAAGCAGTCTTGAATATGAAGTAATTTATTTTTGTTAACGATGAATACCAAGATACAAATAAAGAGCCTTTTCTAGCGGCGGCATTTTAATTACATTTTTAAAATAAAAGAACACTTATTGTGGCATAACTATAATAGTTAGACATATTCTGTTGCAACACTTTTTTTTTAAATAATGATGTGTTCAGCAAAGTCATAGTACATTATTTTATTCTATCATCAATAGTTTTCGCAGCGCACGCGATTTTAGGTA
Organism: Dendrolimus kikuchii; assembly: GCA_019925095.2. NCBI lineage: Eukaryota > Metazoa > Arthropoda > Insecta > Lepidoptera > Lasiocampidae > Dendrolimus > Dendrolimus kikuchii. Next base: position 13,993,051 of record CM034408.1, read on the forward strand.
TATTTTTTACACCTAGGGTTACACTATTGTAGTTTTAGTTAGAATCCTTAATTTTTTTGAAAATATAATATAGTCTATGTCAACTGGGGACAGTATAGCTTGCCAGCAGTGAAAGAATTTTTTAAATCGGTTCAGTACTTTCGGAGACTACCCTCTACAACGTCACAAACTCACAAACTTAACCTCTTTATAATATTAAGTATAGATATAGATTTGCCCGATCCGATCGCTGTATCTGTATCACCCTATCATTCATCGTATCATATCAAGATCGGTATCTAGTTATGGACGCCTTTAATTTACTCCGTATCCGTATCATACCTGTCCGTATCCATATCTCCTTTGATGATCGGACAAAAATAGACTCGAAATGTAATGGGCCGTATCGCGTATCGTATCAAAGCCTTGTATCAAGACTGCGTATCGTGGTCACGCATCATCATGAGACGCATCGGCAATACGGATATGGTGATCGGATTTATTTATTTAATTAAGCACAAAACAGATTACAAACATTAAAAATTAATCAATAACAATATAATATATAGGGCTAGATCATAATCCAAACTATGCGCTAATTAAACGAACGACAAAGTAGATATTCTTTTGAAAGTTGTTCATATTTATTTTGCAAATAATATGAGTGAAAAATCGACAATAGATATTAATAGCGATTGTGTGAGAGAACTTTTTTGCATTTATTCATAAACTTAAATTGACTAGAATTAAAAATATCAATGTACGCATTTAATTTGGTGAGTTCATTATAAAGGCGACACCTGCGAACCAATTGAAATAAGAAGTATTATTACGATACACTTGAAGGGAAAAAACTGCTGGTTTTCTACATCAATAATTGGTATTGATGTTAAGTAAAGACATTAAATAGGGTGAATCAATACGTCCATGTAAAATTTTGTGAAGAGAAACAAGGTCTGATATGCTTCTACGATTTACTAAGGATGTCAGTGAGTAATATTTCAGTCGGTCATGATACGTTTTAAGAGTTCGAATTAAATTATATCTATATGAAACTATTCGCAATGCTTTCTTTTGTACACGCTCAATGCGATCGATCATATGTGGTCATTTGTGGATCATATGTGGACCCGCCTTAACGTGCTCTATGTGTAAGCAGGAAATTATCTTCCCTCGCGATGTTCAACGAGCCGTCTGTGACCGCGAACTCTAACAGCATGGACGCTCTGTCTACAGGTGAAACTACTCGTGGTAGTCCACGAACTAGAAAGAGTCGCGCAGAGGTGAAATTTCCACTGATTTTTAACCGATTTCAAATTTTAATTCTAATTTTGATAATTATTTTTGCGTTAGATTTAGGAAAGCTTCAAAATTATTATATATATTTTTTATTGATTTCAGACTTTAGATTCCGAAGATATAGCCGAAAAATCATTAAAGTCAGACAGAAATCTGGAGTGTTTGAAGTTTTTCAGGCATATTTTTTTATTTCTGAACCGATTTTGATTATTCTTTATGTGTTAGATTCTGGATAGTTTTATATAAATTTCGCTGTTATTGGAGACCATATACGCTTAACTTAAAAATGAAACCGACTTCAGAAGTAACTAAAAAGCATAAAATAAATGTTTTCTACAACATCTTGAAGTCGGTGTTAAGTAAAACGTAAAAAAAACAACAATAAATTTGCAAAATGAATTGACTTCAAGATGTTGTAAAATATTTATTTTATGCTTATTAGTTACTACTGAAGTCGGTTTCTTTTTTGTAAGAGAATCCTTATACAATAGTTACCCATTAATACCTTCGACTAGCTCGTCACAGGGGCACATACACTATCCTGCATAGCAGTCCGCTTAGCAGTCCGCCGTGTATTGCGGGACTGAATGTTGTTGCAGCCTGCATTGCGTCTAGGAACACCGCGTAGAATGCTTCTTTCCTCCCGCTCACTGCAGGATTGCACAGCGGGATAGTGAATGGGCCTCTTAAGCTCAAGGACGTGGTCAAACCGTTATGTTTATGACTGGTCGGATCTCGTGCCTAATATTCTTCTTTCACATTAAACACACACACCATTTCCTATAATCATTAATAAAGAAATTACCGCTTGTTTTCCACTTAAGATAAATGGCTTTATTATTCCGTTAAACTGCTATAATGATGTCATTTGCATACATTAGATGCGTATTAAACTTCTAGTAGAGTAAACATGTATTTATTACTATCACATAATTTTGTTTTAATAAGATTGATTAGTGGTGCTTAACAACGAAGTACCGTATCTCATTAAAAAGAAACAAATATTTTATTTAGGAACGTGGAAACGCGTTTGGGAACGTTCTCAACGGACGGTAATTTAGGACCCATAATTATATTGTAGGCTCAGAATAAGTGAAAGTATAGACAGAGGCTACCTGAATAGCGCCGTCTTTTTTTTAAATTTGTGTGCGTAAACTTATGTAGTACAAAGATATGCCCGCGACTTCGTACACGCTTGACTTGAAATTCCCGCGGGATTCCCTAGACACAGAGAAGCGTAGCATTAAAAAAGAATGTAAGTCATCGTTTTAGTGAAAACTGTATCGGAATAAGCTAATTTTTATGCACTCGAACAACTACAAACCGCTCCCGTGAAATTTCCCGCGGGTTCCAGGAATAAAAAATATCACACATTTTATTATATAACATTTACTATCGATCAGTGAAAAAAATCAAATTAATGTAAAGTAGCGCAGATTTTAAGTCCAAGATTTTGCTGTCGACAAAACATTTATAAAAATTGCAACGTGTTCTCCATCGTTTATAAAGTCTATTCCAGTTTTTATTAATAGCTTCACTGTACTGTAGTAGAACAATTACAAGCCAATAGATGGCGCTGTGCAATAATTGAGTTCACAAACGTTTCCCGAAACATACAAAGAATATATACAAATTTTCAACTGTAACATATGGGCCTAGGCCTGCGAGGAATAACATTAGTCTCGATAAAAGATCTTCCTTTGAGACGGAGGAACATTTCATCTCGCTCCTCCACCTTGTACGGTTCACCCTTCAGTACAGATACAGACACGGCATGTTAATAATTTTATAATATTTATACATAGATTATATATAGGTACACGTGGTTTGCGTCTGTGTGATTAATAATAATCCAGTATCCACTGGAAACTATTCCATTTTTATCTGTATTATTATAATTCGTTTATTTAATACTGAGTTTTCGTCAGTGAGTAATGTCAGAAGCCTTAAGAACAGACGAGCATGGATGACAAGAGTTATGAATGTCAAAGAAGCAAGTGAGGTGTGTAAGAATAAGCCTGAATGGCGCTCTGTTGTTATGTATGTATAAGTTTTCGTAATGATTGCAACGCGATCGGCTTCCTATTCAAAAATTTACTCCCTTTAGTCGACGTCGCTCTGAGAGCTCGGGGTTGAGTCACCTATATCGTTCGTCTAAGATTCCAATTTAATTGTTTTTATTCAAAATAAGTTCCACTGGAGAACACAGTAACATATAAGTTAACGTTCAAAATCTAGAATAAAACAGAAAACATTTTATTGTTCACCATAATAAACTATTACAAAATGAATAATTACAATAATTTTACGGTAAAACAAAAGGCGGCCTCATTCGTTTCAAGCGATCTCTTCCAGGCAACCTGAGTTAGAGGACACTTCTAACAACTTATGTCTAGGTATAAATAAACTGAAATGAAGCAAACAGCAAAGTGAAGAAGATTATAAAAATATATATTATATTGTAAAGTAAGATAATGATTTTTGTCAATTTTTTTAAATATGGAAAGTGATTTAGCTTTTCTGACATCTACTTGTAAAGAGTTCCAAAGGCAAACAGTCTGCACAGCGAAGGATTAAAAAAAAATGTTGAAGAATGTGCCTTTAACAGGAGGTTATTAGAGGCGCGCAAATCGAAGATGTGTGATGTATGAAGTTGTAACATTCCTGAAAGTAAGGAGGAGTGTAGGGTCTACATCTATGTACAATCTACTTCCTATTCTATGTACGCCGCTTCGTCACGTGTTACCGCTGTTTAAAGGAGATGAAGCGGCAAGAAACTCCCCAGCAACACATCTAGCTAAAAAAATTGTGTGTGTGCAGTTAGTCGTTTTTGTTAGTTCACACGCAGTAGAAGTGAAAAAAAGTGTGACAAGAAGTGGGAGGGATTCTAAATTTTGTGACGTCTCATTTCATATATTATATCCTTAGAATATATTTAAGCTTTAAAATACGAAATTTGAAGTATTAACGAAAAACTTCAAAATATTGCCTACTCTATCTGTATGAGCATAGTGTTTAAATTATTAAATAATCCCTCGCAGGCTTAGTCTTATAGATTTATGTGTTTATCTCTTTAGTGTCGCTTTTTCGTTTCATCGCGTTTCAAATCACAAGGATTCTAAAGAAGTGTCACTTCTAAAATTGTTTTTCTTCTTATTTATTATATATTTATCTAGCCCAAACTCTGTTTTCTAATTGTAATATCCGTGCAGGAATGAAGAAATGACACTAGTTCCTAGTAAGATAGATAAGAAATAAACCGACAGAAATGTAGGACATTTGTCGCTCTGGATGGTCGCCACCTCTGGTGAGTATTTTTTATTGTGAAGCTGGCAAATAGAAAGACGGCCCACGTACTGAAAAGCGGTTACCATCACCTATAGACGTGATTAAAACACCAAATAGAAGCCAACGAGCTGCCAGCCTTTAAGAGATGATACAAGGGATGGAATAAGAGGGATGGGATACAGGGATGGAAGGGAATAGTATGGGAGAGATGAGATAAGAGGAAGGGCAAGTAGGCCATCACAACTCTCACTTATCGAACGAAACACGATTAGCCCAATATCTTACGCCATTATTCTGTGAAAGCATGGTATCACACCAATCGAGCCGGTCCTAAAACTTGAAATCATGTTAAGTGATTTTTTTTTTATTGCAGAAGTTCAGCAGACAGGCAAACGGCCCACTTGATGGAAAGCGGTTACCATCGCCTATGGATATTTGCAACACCATAGGTGGTACAAATGCGCTGCTGCTCTCTTAAGGGAGACTGAAACCTGGTCATTAATGCCGGAACACAACTCAAGGTTGTTATGGCGACATACTTTAGACCAGGGGTGGTAGCCATCCAGTCGGGCAAATACCCTACCACCTGGCTGTGGGTTGTTTTGTCGCCTCTTACGACAGGCCACTTGGTCGCAGGAAATTGTATTCTTTCTTTCTTTCTCCGTTCCTGCACAGATAATATAATAATGATAAGTTTTATCATGTCAAAATCCGGTGTTTTTCGACATAAGTGATTGTGCTGTTCATAGATAAATGGACGGACGGACGTTTTTGCTAAACTGTCTGAGGAATTCTAAAAAGCAGAGCAAACTATTAATAATTTGCTTAATGAAATTCTTAATGTAAATAATATATTTAGCGATTGAATCGGACATACCGTTTAAGAAAACCCATTAAATGCTTTTATCGGTAAAAGAGCTGCCATTTTCAACACCTTTGAGGAATTAAGAATGGAACAAATAGCCCCATTTAAAATTACCAGTTATACAATGTCATTAGCAAGCAGATAAGTAAATGTAGTATCATAAATATTTAGAAGGAGTAAACGTCGGCGTTGAGAAATTTTCAACATTGTTTTAATTTTATATATTGTATTAGGGCGTTCCCTATATCCTTCATCCGGATATAAATCAACTTGATTTGACCTTATTTTCTATGAAGAAATGTATTCTATAATTATGTTTATTGTTTTTATTTTAGAAATGGTTTTGTATGTTTGGCGTATCTAGCCAGGCTCAAAGATTAACATCTTCAGACAAGTTAAATATTCAAGGGTTTAAGAAGTTAATAATATTTAACTGATTTTATATAAAAATAAGAATCATACAATACCTGTATATTCGTAATACAAGTGATGTTTTAACGGTTTTAAGCAGGGCATTTTACTTGATTTTTATTTCAACGATTTAGCCACTTTTCAGTAGCCGTGAGCATAGAAGATAATGATGGCAAGTATACATACACATTCGTTTAAAGTATTAAAGGAGTCCGTAAAATAATTTGGGGTGTCATATAGTCATGGTATGAAATATTTAGAACCTTTTAAGAGTTACGTTTTTTATTGGGAGGTTGTTTTTATAGATTTCTTCTTCTGTGGTAGATATTTGTTGTAGATACATTATGAATATCGTAAAACAACAATGTTTCCTTTAGCGTGTTATTTGCAAACGTGTAAACATTCTACTTTTTTCTATACTCTACGCTCGATTTGTAAGTGTAAATCCGAAACAATTTCAAAGAATTCAAAGTTCAATATCTGAGTTCATTTAACTTTAAAGGCCATTCGGTACAAAGCTATGACGTTGCATCTATCGCCAATTTATGAATATTTTAGAAACATATTTTCGTTTAAATATCCACTCTAACGTCTTAACAATAAAGTTTCATTAATAAGTTTGAAGCCGCAAATAAAATGCTAAATAGGCTTTTATGCAGGCAGTTTTAAGTCTTATCAATTTGAAAATATAGTTTATAATAAGAGTTAGTGATTGCTGAAGGAAGTTAGGAGTTTATTTGAGAGGTATTTGAATAATTATAATTCAATATTATCGTTAATATGAATATTTAGATTAATGTCATTGTCAGCTGGTCGTCGGGGTCAGTAACAGTAGGCTTGCTTATTAGATGTAGAGATTAAAAGGATTTAAATAAAATTAATATAAATTTCTGTAGCAAACAAGGTGATGTAAGGTCAAACATTGAAGAAATTTAATTTGGCAATTTATTTAAATAAATAGAAATGTTATTTCATGACTGTCTCACAAGAACGGCGAAGAAAATAAGAAACGTTTAAGTTTCAATGAGTGAAATTTGCTAATTCGCTCTAGATAGATTAAACAGTTAAATCTTTACTTTAAATTACTCTTATCCGAATTTTTTCATAACAGTACAATACTCTATTATGGCTTTGAATGACGTCTTTTCCATGGCATAGATAAATATAGTGAAAAATATGGCGCTTCACTAATAAATACATCGTCATGACAACAAGAATAGCAGCAACAATTTTAATATGCTGCCATCACGGTGAGTTAGTTACATATTCGCTATATGGCGTTATGGGTATTTATGATTAGATATATTGAATTAAAAATTCAATTTGACATTTGTAAGAATTATTAGCGGTCTCAGCAGACCTTGTCCTGCCCTGAAAAAATAAAAATCTAGGATCCGATTCTAGTTCCTCCTAGTGGTTCCAATTGTGAATCTAAACCATCGAGGGATCCACAGAAACACATACAAAAAAAATCGTTATATTCGGTAAAGTCGTTCTCAAGTTATGCGCGTACATACATTTCTACGAATCATTTTTATCTATGTATATAGATAAAAAGACCACTTTAAGACATACATGTCCATTTTAACGCGAGCGTAGCCGCAGGCAAATTTTAGTAGTAAATAGATAAAGATAACCAAACACAGTATATACAAATACAAACATGATGTTATATTACTTGGCGTAACTTTTCCAAACCAGTTTTTAAAATAAACTTCTGTTATACAAATCAAAACATTTGATCGTTCTCTGATAATTCAATGTGACGTAATGGCTACCAGACGAGTTTCTGACGCAGATTTATGGGCCTTTTTATAACGAGGGAAATCCGATCGAGGACAAACACCGCGGGGGGAGCGGAGTCAGGGATACCCACTAAAACCCCTTAGTGTTCCGTCCTTCGCCTTATGCCAGGGCTTTGGGAAAAACGGGCGCTTGACCAACTACGCATGTCTGGCAGAGCTCCGAGAGCCACATCCACTGCCGGGGGGAAACAGCCCCCGATATCGGGGGCGGCTAAATGACTCGCCCGCCCCACGGAAGGAGTACTGACCGTGCGCGATATGCCTTCCTCACGACGGCATATTTGACAGGTGGGAAACCTTTTTCCAGTAGAACTCATAACGACCTAATGTCGAAGACCACACTATGGCGCAGCCGCGTCCTTCTTTAGAGCGGAGCAAGCTATTTTTTTTTATTGCAGGAGATCAAAAGACAGGCAGACGGCCCACTTGATGGAAAGCGGTTACCATCGCCTATGGACATTTGCAACACCAAAGGTTTTTTTTTTTTTTTTTTATTGCAGGAGTTCAGCAGACAGGCGGACGGCCCACTTGATGGAAAGCGGTTACCATCGCCTATGGACATTTGCAACACCAAAGGTGCTACAAATGCGCTGCTGCTCGCTTGAGGGAGACTGGAACCTGGTCACTAATGCCGGAACACAACTCAAGGTTGTTATGGCGACATACTTTAGTCCAGGGGTGGTAGCCATCCAGTCGGGCATATGCCCTACCACCTGGCTGTGGGTTGTTTGGTCGCCTCTTACGAAAGGCCGCCCGGCCGCAGGAAATTGTATTCTTTCTCCGTTCCTGCACGGATAACGCTCATTCGCTCATGCTCCCGTTCCGCCTCCTCCTTTGCTTGCCTTACGCAAAAGGAGAAGACCGCGTCCCATCCGGGTTTGCTCCCGACCATGGCTCGTACCACGGCCGGGGCGAGATTTATGGATCTGGTAAAGCAGTATCTGGGGGCCTAATGTCCCAGATGCCGGAGAATCGTTTAGAGAAATAATCACAACAAAATTAATTTCGAAAGCAACAAGAAATAGTTTTTAACGATTTTGAAATTTTCTGCTATTTATAAAGTTGCACAGCCTTATTTGTCTGTCTTTATAGTTACATATATATTCTCAGACATATTTATCAATAACTACTGCATCCAAATGGATGCAATTTGATGGAGGAGTAACGATACACGATGGTCCAATCGAGTGTTTGATATGAATTAAAAATTTACAATCTCAAAATATCTGGTACTGGCTAAACCCATAAACCGTGCGAAGCCATAATTAAAAATATTACATCACAGTATTGTTCAAATTGTGGTCATCAAACTTTCGCAAGTATGTATATAAATTATTTAAGTCCAAAATAGAGTTAAGAGTAAAGCTATAAAAGTTAATATATTGGCCATAACGCCTTCTGTGATAAGTACCAGGCACATAATTTTAACTTATATCAATTAAAAAGCTATTATTAGTATGACAAGAATCCTAAATTCAAAGTCGCCACGAGAAAAATAGGATACTAAACATTTTTCAAACAGCGTGTCGAATTGATTAACAAACTGTCGAATGAAAAAAATCGTAAATCATTTATTAGCATTTCTAAAACGGAATAAGATGTATCCAAACTGGTTTAGTTATATCACAGACGACCAACACATATTGGTCTTTATACGTACCAATTAGGTGCTTAGCACTGTCGCACATTTGTCTTGTCTTTAAGTACATATACCAATAACTGGACCTTTATTGGAATATAGTTGTACGGTTCACAGTGCGGAATTTGGAAACCGACAAATGCACAACCACTTAACTTGTTTGCTGTACTGCGAGAATCCTTCGATTGTGGATTGTAAATCACAGTCACTGGCACGATTTCTTGATTGGCTAGAGGATTAGCTAATAGTGTATTTTGGGAAAACACTTGAAATAGACGAAAAAACAGGAAGGTCGATGCGGCGCGTGCGATGTAGAAAGATGCACTGACTTTCCGCGTACTAATAATACGGAACATACTGCCGGCCTTAAAACCATCCATGGTTTTAAAGGGAAAATAGTAGGTATAATAAAGACATGAAAGTTAATAGATTAGATAGAAAGTAAATTAATTTTTGTTTGTTGTTAATTTGTTTTGATATATAAAGCAAAACTAAATTATAGACTTAACCTTTCAAAAAAATTAAACTACATACATACATACATAACTTCACGCCAGTTCCCTTGCGGGGTAGGCACGAACAACAGAGTGCCATTTAGGCTTATTCTTACACACCTCACTTGCCTCTTTGACATTCATAACTCTTGTCATGCAAGCTCGTCTGTTCTTAAGGCTCCTGACATCACCTTCTGCTAGTACACGATCAATTTGATCATGGAAGGTGTGTCGTGGCCTTCCACGACTTCTGCATCCATCCACTTTTGCATTGTATATCTGTTTAGTCATTCTTCAGTCTCAAAAAAATTAAACTAAAAAGCATAAATACAACTAATTATTAATGAAATATTAATTTAAGTAAAACTAAATGTACAAAATCAATTTGTAAGTAAAATATTGTCGGCGCAGGAGCTTGTAACTACCTTTTTTGCTGTAATTTTTTTTTGTCACAATTTAAAATTTAAAAAAAATAATGTCTTTAAAAATGTCCTTTATTAATGCCAACGTTATATATACATTATTTATATTTTGTCTTTTAAATAATGTTCTAAGTTAGGATGACCGTATTTATTGTCCGTCGAATGTGGTCAACCTAAACCATAATGATATACAAAAATACTAATAAATAAAGTATTTGGATAGTTTATGTATGTAACGGGTTCACATTATAATAGGATTTGCATGCTTGTAAATCATTTCTCATTGATTTCTGAACATAATCATCTGTTCAGTTTATATTCTAGTTTTATGGAGCTGATTTCACACTTTTAAAAATGTATTAAAACATATTTTAATTGAAGATATTTATTGAGTAACAACTTACCATTTTACCTTACTGTTTTTACTTTACCATCTTTACCTTACCACTTTTACTTTACCGTTTTACTTTACCGTCTTTACCTTACCTTTTTACTTTACAATGTTTACCTTACTTGTTTAAATAACGATTTACCACTGACGCTTGGAACATGGGACCCTGAGGCCTTGAGCCTTTACAAAGAGCTATCAAGAGGTCTCATCGACTCTTCGGGTGTTCAGCAGACTGATGCCCACCTTGAACAACGATACCGTATTGTAATCCAGCGTGGTAACACAGCCAGCCTTTTGGGCACGTTACCTATAAAAGACGGTGATCTAGGCTCTGTATTTCACTTATAGTTAGGTAGGATACGAAGTTCAGTTTCTCTAACGTACTTGGTATTAGTTTATAGTATTTTAATTTAATCAATAATCTATGCTTAAGCTTTTTTTATTATAATGACTCGTAATATTCCTATTAGTTTGGGAGGTTCCCTGGAAGAGATCGCTTTAAGCGAGAAAGCCGCCCCTTGTTCAGCATTTAATGTACCTAGTTCTTAAGAAAATAGTTTTAATTTTGGTGAACAGTAAATTGTTCTCATTCATTCATTCGTAATATAGAAGAACAAAATTTTGGGAATGCCAAATAAACCTATAATAAGGTAAAGTTCCTAAATCACACATGATTAGATGGTACCACAATTTGTTTTAGATCAGTTATGTTCAAAACAGTAACGACTCTAAGTACCTATTTTCAATGTTTGTGTTATTTAGTTTAATAAAATTTTATTTTAACCTAGCTGACCCGGAAAACATCGTACCGCCTCAGAATTCATAAATAAAAGACGTAGATTTCTGAACGACGGGACGAACATCAAAAGTTTGACATTCAAAACCAAAAAATGAAAAATAAAACTTCACTTTTAAATTTAATTTGATTTCTGAACGACTTTTAAATTTAATTGATTTCTAAACGACGGGACGAACATCAAATGTTTGACAGGTAGGTATAGTTTCTAAGGGAAAGTGAAATTGTTGTTTTTACTATAGTCCAAGCATTTTTTTCATATTTACTCACCTTTTAAACCTTCTCTGGACTTCCACAAATAATTCAAAACCAAAGTTAGCTAAATCAGTCCAGCCGTTCTCGAGTTTTAGCGAGACTAACGAACAGCAATTGATATTTATATATATAGATAACAAAACGTCTAAAAGCGATAGAAGAATGAATATTTGAATAAGTTGTAGCGTCATCCAGTCATGAACCGCTCTTTAAGTTTATTTAATTGATCATTATACAACTGTGAGTATGGCAATCGTTTAAGTGTGAAATAAATAGATTTTTTAACGTGGTATATAGTACTGCTTGATTACAGCTCTTAGGGCATATATATCTATCGCTGTGATACCACGCTCTCACAGGATTCTCCTTCCTCTATCCTATCCCTTCTGTTCCATCCTCTCTATCCCATCAAAGGTTTACATCGTGTTAGTTTCTCCACTAATGTTGCAGACGTCTATAGGCCACAATATCCACATTCCATTAGATGAACCATCTGCCAGTTTGTCAGCTTTGCAATAAAAATAGTCATCTTAATTTCAAATTCAGAATGTTTTTAATATTGCAATAAAATAATCATCCTAACTTCAAACTCAGAATATTTTCTAACATTGCAATAAAAAAATTGTCGTAACTTCAAATTCAAAACGTTTTCTGACTGCGGCAAATATTTGAATATAAAAATAAATTCAGCTTAAAATTAAAATTTAGAACGTTTATTTTTTACTTTTTTTGCCAAAAGTGACGACGTGTCATGTAAAAAGAGTCGTGTACAGAGCAATTTGTATTTGCAATCAATCATCTTTAATTGTTGGCTGTATTCCAAGAAACGCTTTTTTAAAGAATGACGTTTTTGAAAGTATTTTTTTAAATTATTAATAGCCACGTTTATTTTCGAAACGCACTTTCTTTATTCATTGCGTTATTTGAGATTTATATTCTTTTTATTTTTATATATTTTGATTAGTATTTTAATCGAAATTTAATTAATTCATAAACGCAGTAAGCACTCGCAGTGCCTCGTACGAGAATGTACGCAATTCTTGCGTGGAACGTTATTGCTGTAACATATTTGACAGGATTTCCCTTTTTTTTTACCTTTTTGATTTACTAGCTTCTGTCCGCAACTTCATCCGCGTGGAATAGTAAAAAAAAGAAGTTAACAAAAATCCCGAATTTGAAGCATTCTTCATTAGTGCTCCGCTCCTATTGTTCTTAGCGTGATGATATATAGCCTATAGCCTTCCTCGATAAACGGGCTATCTAACAGTGAAAGAATTTTTCAAATCAGACCAGTAGTTCCTGTGATTAGCGCGTTCAAGCAAACAAACAAACAAACTGTTCAGCTTTATATATTAGTATAAATTAAGTCCCTTGGAAATAATCTAGCTTTTTATTGGTGAGAGAATTTTGAAAATCAGATCAGTAGTACCGGAGATTACCCCGAACATCCAAACTCACAAACTTTACCTCTTTGTAATATTATAGTATAGATTAATTAAACGATAATTTTAATTCAGAGCAGCAATAGTGTGAAATCTCCTTGTACTTACGGTACGTCTCTACTACAGACAAGTGGGCGGCGTACACGTAGGCCGTCCGCCAAAAATATCATTAATCTAACAGCGACCAACGTGAAACAATAAAACGGTCCATATTTCCGATTGTGGGTTGATAAACAGTTATTGTGTTACAACGCGATCGGATCAACGAAATACGGTCTTTAATTTTGTTTTTGTTTAACAGTTTACTGTATGTTACTTTAAAGTATTTTAATCCTATCTATGAAAAGGCTTTTAGTTACGATGTTACCATGTCCGCAATATCATACTGTTTGATAATTTATTTTGTAGTTAATCGTTCTGATTTGAAACTCGATGAAACGAGAAAGCGACACTATAAAGAGATAAACACATATAGGACTAAGCTTGCGAGAGAATGAGATAGAATACATTATATTTAATCATTTAAACACTACCCTCATACAGATAGAGTTGGAAATTTTTTGGAGTTTTTGAAATGAAACTTCTTTAGAATCGCTGTGATTGTAAAATCGATTAAACGAAATAATTACACTAAAAAGATATAAACACATAAAATTCAACCTTATTTAACTCGAAATAAAACACATTTCTCTTTACCCGTTGGTATTAATTTTCAATTTAAATAAAACTTAAAAGGTTTCAAATGAATTTTAGCTCTATGTGTATATACTTAAGGCAGATATTCTATTATACGTAGAACAAAGGAAATTATGTGTAACAGTACATTGAATTTTGAACTTTATGTTAGTAAATTAAAGTGTAATTTAGATTGAATTTTTTAATTATAATATGTGACGGATGTAGGCTAAAGGTATTATATTTATATTAATAAAAGTTAGGTAATAATTATCTGGGAGTATATCCTCTGAAGTTTCACTTCTACTGCGTGTGAACTGCACACACAGACATTTTTTTTTAAATTGTAAAACTCATTTAACTAATAATGAAGGAAACTTAACTAACATTGTATTCTTCATAAAATCCTTTAAGACTATAAATAAAATTCTGAGCCTACATTATCGAAATCAATGTGTAAGGTTCCCAGAAGGCTGTCTACGTTACCTCGCTGGATCGCTATATTGATCATTTGTCCGAGGTAGAAACCAGCCCTCTGATCACCCGAAGACTCAATGACTGGTTTTGAAAATATTTAGGACTTATATACTATACTGTACCCATATGTTGTATAAATAATACTGATTTCAAGTTCGAAGAAAGCCAGTGCAGACTTCATACTGGCATCGTGGTACAGTACCGCGCTACCAAGTCTGACTGACTTCAATATTCCTGGTTGAATATTTTGAACTCAGCGCGCATGCCAAGTCAGTAGCTGTATGAATGTATATCGGCCTTTAAGCTAGCCTGCTAGTGAATAAGCAGACAGTCACCTAATGAAAAATGGTTACCATCACCTGTAGATGTTTGCAAAATTTCACAAAAATATTTTATATGTATAGAAATGTGTATGAAACCAAAAACAAACTGTGAAACATTCGTAATTTTGTTGCTGACTTCTGTAATACAAATTTACCGTATGGAATAGACTATATAACCGATGGAGAACACGATACAATTTTTTTTAGATTTCTTGTCTGTTTATTGGTTTGTCTGTTTTTTCAGGATTCACGTAAAAACTACTAGGCCGATTTCGATGCGGTTTTCGCTAATCGACAGCTATTTGCCAGGTGGGAGGGCATTTGCCCGACTGGATGGCTACCACCCATGGTCTAAAGTATGTCGCCATAACAACCTTGAGTTGTGTTCCGGCATTAGTGACCAGGTTCCAGTTTCCCTTAAGAGAGCAGCAGCGCATTTGCAGCAACTTGGTGTTGCAAATGTCCATAGGCGATGGTAACCGCTTTCCATCAAGTGGGCCGTCTGCCTGTCTGCTGATCTACTGCAATAAAAAAAAAAAAAAGCTAATTTTTAGACTTAAACTCTGTGCTACTTTTTATCCTGGGAACCCCGCAGGATTTTTTTGGGGATTATTTAAAATGGTCAGATTTAAAAAAAACGAATTTCAATGTGATTTTTTACCGATCAATAGTATATTTAATGTAATAGATGTGTGATATTGATTATCCTGGGAATCCCTCGGAAATTATCCCGGGAGCGGTTTGTAGCTGTTCGAGTGCGTAAAAATTATCTTGTTCCGACACAGTTTTCCGTAAAAAGATAGCTTACATTCTTTTTCAAATTATGCGGTATTTTGTGTCCGGGAATTCCGTGAGAATTTCACTCAAGCGTAGACGAAGTCGAGGGTATATCCTAATAATAAATAAAATTGCAACAATTATAACATCATCAATAAATATTGTTAGTGAAATGTTATTATTTGATATTTTAAAGAAAAAATAATGATTACATACCCTTTTCCAATTGTGTACGAAACACTGCCACATAAATTAATTATCACCCAATATTAATAGTTGGACACAATATGACTTGAAGAAAGAAGCAAGAAAGAATTTATTTGCTAGAAAAGCGACAATACAAGGATGCAGAAATATTTATACATACACTAGCTGTACCCGGCAGACGTTGTCCTGCCTTAAAAAAAACTGGAAACCGATTTCAGCGTCATCTACCGGTACCAAATGTTAATCTAAACTCGAATCAAATGAACAGAGTAGAAAATTATTAAAGTACTTATATCGCTATTAAAAAAATAGGGGTTGGTGGTAGAAGGATGAAAATTTAGGGTTGTATGTATTTTTCAATGCTAAATCACAATAAAATATAAATAGGAAATTTTGACAAAAAATTAAAAATTAGTTAAGGGTGGGTCACCTTTATCATTTAGGGGTATGAAAAATAGATAGTAGCCGATTCTCAGACCTACTGAATATGCATATAAAATTTCATAAAAATCGGTCAAGCCGTCTCGGAGGAGTATGGTAACTAACACTGTGACGCGAGAATTTTATATATTAGATTTTTATGAGAAAATTCGATATGTTATACACCGCATTTTCTACAAATGAGGTCGGCAACTCAGCTTTATACTGTGTTGGAGTTTCCTCCGGCCAGCGCTGATTTTTTTTTTTTTTTTTCAGTGCCGACCCCGCCTTGATTCATATTAGACCCACCATCACAGTAAATGTAACAAGTATCAGGAAAACAAGACTGTAACACAGCAGATGAAACATACAAACATATATTTTTTGTGTTTAAGGCTTGGCAACTAGGCCTTTAAGCCATGCACCATTGTATTGTAGGCTACAAGCGACGTCATTCAACGGAATTCTTATGAAAACTCGAAAGGCCACATTTGGCTATATAGTTCACATTTCTCGCAAAAACACATAATTACTACTCAAAAATTATCAATATCCTACAACTATTGTTCATTTTAGAGTAATTTTACACATTTTTAGAAAATAAAACTGCACAGCACAACGTTTCCTTTCAGTTCCCGCCAAAAACTCCTAAAAACAGATATGACAAAGACGCGCACAGATAAAAAAAACTTATTTACTGTACAATTGGAAAGTTAAAAATGTTATATTTGCTAATTAGTGATATCCGATCTTTCCAATTAAGGATATTGTAATTATACCTATAACATAATTAAATTAAGACTCTGTAGTCATTTAAATTATAAAATTTATTATTTTCGATACTCAAGATTTTTGGAATAAGGAGGTAAATTGCTTCCTCACAGTCAATTAATTGATCGTTACTAATTACTGAAGAATCAAGTATACGAGGGAGCTCTTTTAATTGTAATTTACACGAATTACGGTGGACATGTGCCAAGATTTTACAAAATAAAATCCTAACTTATATTATAAATGTGAATGTGACTTTGTTTGTGATAAAGTTGCCAGATAGCGAAATGAAAAAGGAGTACTGATGTGTGATATTGTTACGAGCCGCGAGACTTGAATTAAAATGCCGTTAGAATTACTATAGAGTTTATTAGAACTATACAAACATGTATAACACAGGTACAACCGAACACAACAAGTCCTAATGTAATGTAGAAGGTCGTAATTCCATGAAACGCGCAAAGTCACTAAAAGTTTCCCGATTGTAGTACACACGCCTTGCTTCGCTTGTGGTTATCGCTCGACTGCCTCGTCCCTCCATCGGCTCATTGCTTTATACTGCACAGATGCAATATGTCCGTCCGGCCGCGTGGACTGAATTTCCTAGAATCAGTTTGTACTTTAAATCCGACACACCTGGCTAATGAGTCGATCGCATGCCCATAAACGAGTACAATAAAACAGTGGACTGTTCTCTAGAATAATTAGTAAACGCATGCCAATAAATAAGTAAACAAAAGTAGTCCAAATGCCGAAAGGTAATAAAACGTGTTTTTACAGGTATACAGGTGTGAATTTATGTTTGTCGGCGTCTAGGTTGTAACAATATTTTGCATAATATGGAGGACTTATGAAAAAAAGGAGGATATACTTAAATAAATGAATCTACGAATATTTTTTATGGGTAATTTAGTTAAATACTTATCTGAATTACCTATTTTAGACAAAATATCATAATTTTTAACAGACTTACAAAAGAGGAGAATCTCAACTTGATTGGTATTTTTTTATTTTTTTTATGTATGTACACCGATTACGCTGAGATTTATAATTCGATTTACGTGATTATTTTTTAGTTTGATGCGGAATAGTAGCCATTTGGTCCCCTAAAAATGTGACATACTTTGGCCTAGTAGTTTTCATTTTATGAAAAAAATTTCATGAAAATTTTCCCGTCCCGTTTCTTGGGACCTATATTTTTTAAGGCGCGCGGTACCTCTCGTAGGCCTACCCATAGCTAGACACTGAAACGTAACAAAAAAAAATGCGTTTAAAAACAGCGACTTCAAAAACTAAAAAGTATAAAATAACTTAATAAAGATTTTTGACTAAGAATTTATTTAGTTTAATTCAGAGACAAAATAATATAAAATTTTCGGCACCGATTTCAAGATGTAGAAAATTTTATATTATTCTCTATTTTAATACACTAAATAATTTGCCAGGTGGTAGGGCATTTACCCGACTGGATGGCTACCACCCCTGGTCTAAAGTATGTCGCCATAACAACCTTGAGTTGTGTTCCGGCATTAGTGACCAGGTTCCAGTCTCCCTTACGAGAGCAGCAGCGCATTTGTAGCAACTTTGATGTTGCAAATGTCCATAGGCGATGGTAACTGCTTTCCATCAAGTGGGCCATCTGCCTGTATGTTGATCTCCTACAATAAAAAAAAATTCTTAGGCATAAATCTTTATTAAGTTATTTTATACTTTTTAGTTTTTGAAGTCGGTTTTTTAAACGAAGTTTTTTATACGAGTATATTTTTTTTTATTTTTTTTATTGCAGGAGTTCAACAGACAGGCAGACGGCCCACTTGATGGAAAGCGGTTACCATCGCCTATGGACATTTGCAACACCAAAGGTGCTACAAATGTGCTGCTGCTCTCTTAAAGAAGACTGGAACCGGGTCACTAATGCTGGAACACAACACAAGGTTGTTATGGCGGCATACTCTAGACCAGGGGTGGTCGCCATCCAGTCGAGCAAATACCCTACCACCTGGCTGTGAGTTGTTTAGTCGCCTCTTACGACAGGCCGCCAGGCCCCAGGAAATTGTATTCTTTCTCCGTTCCTGCACGGATAAAAATTATTATTTATATTATTAATTATATTTAGTATATAGTTATAAAAAACGCGGTCAACGCATATATACGTTGAGTTAAGTGTGGGTCAAAGTTCAAGAGATCTAGGCGCGTAATTTGAATTTGAAAAAGGATAATATTTGTGGATGAGGGAGAACGGGAGGACAAATTGACGAAAAGAAGGAAGTCTTCCATTTGGATACCATATGGCAAACCTATTTGTGACGCTTTCACACGTTAACTACCCAACAGATCGTCTTGATATTTTTGCGTAAGTTATCAGGGATATAGAAAAGAAGATGGCGTATCTTTCATCCAGAAAAAGTATTGTTCCCGTGGGATATACGAATTTACCTGAAAAGATCGCTTTTATTGGCGTCACCGTTGCAATTCACTAACAACTACATCGTGGTGGCAACGATAGTGACAATGTAATTTTATTGGGTTGCTTTCATAGTTAGATCCACCTTCGCTACATTCTAAGGACAGCGTGTAATACTTCTAACGGCCAGTCATCCACTTTATGTAAAAAATCTACATTAACGCGAGCGGAGCCGGGGGAAAAACCTAGTTTTGTATAAATAATTCGTGCATATTTCATTCATATATTGATATTTATTTGTTTGTATGTTTCCTCACTCTGATTTAGTTCTTAATACTGTTTTTTAATGTTGGAAAACTTAAAAAATTCTGCAGAATATGCAACAGGAAGGTGAACGTTCCTGGATTGAAGGTCGTAGTTATATTACTTTCACTTAAATCTGCTTGGGATAGATGTTGCGGGTCCATATCCCTATAAACTGTAAGGCCCGAGCCCAGCAGAATGGGGCATCTATGACAACTTGAAAACCGTAGGTCATAAATGGCCCGGACTTTTGTAGGGCGTTCGTAGGGCCACGGGAAGGCCAGCGGGGGCGTCAAACCACAGCTCCGGCCCGCGCAGACGGAGACTTCGACGCTGGAGCAAGGGGGCCATCCACACTTAAGGCCGCTGGACATGGGAGCAGTGTATTTCCGCGTTCCCTGTTCTGTCTCCACGGGGTGCTTTACGCGTTGCAGTGATTATGGACTAGGCCATCTTGGCCGGGGTCTGCCAGATCTCCTGCGGGCAGGCGATAGCCACTTTCCGCGGCTCTGGCTATAGACAAGTAGAAGAAACACGGGGATTTTAGTGGATATTCGGGCAACAGACCGACGAGTCTCCACACTCCCTCATCGTGATCCCCACATGATAAGATTCTCCTTGTCAAAAAAAGGGCCATGGGAAGGCCAACAGGTAGATGCCCTTTGACAAATTCAATTAGAATGGGGCGTGACACTGACCCACGAATATTCTGGTCTACACCATATAACATGCATCCAAGGATAAGCCTCGGTCAGTGTAGGACTGATTTAGAAAATGAGAAAAAGGTACTAGGCTATTGGGACTGACTGCTGAATATTATATTTGTTATTAAATACACAAGTGTGCATGACAAGAGTTATGAATGTCAAAGAAGCAAGTGAGGTGTGTAAGAATGGGCCTAAATGGCGCTCTGTTGTTCGTGCCTACCCCGCAAGGGAATTGGCGTGAAGTTATGTATGTATGTATGTATTAAATACACATTTTATTACTAGCAATTAAGTTCTTGGTATGAATAAGATCATAATAATTTCATACACATTTTAACATGTGTTTATGACAAGGAAAACATGCATTAAACCTTTTCGCACCTCATAACAATGAAACAAGAAATGTTGTAAGCTTGTTAGCACAATGCTTTTTTTGGCGCAATCCAGCGAATGTATTCAAAGAAAAAAATATTCCCCTCGGAGTGGTTACAATAGCAGTTTATGACGTCTACCCGTCGCAATGTTCAAGGAACATGGAAAAAATGGGGAGACGATGACTCGCCATTTCTGCATGGGCCCCTAAAAATGCCGTACAAGATTGGCGAGGGGCAACAGGTGAGTGACCGAAGCTACTTCCGACGTTATGCCATTTATTACTTCCAGCCCTGGAGGTTGAGTCTTAGTTCTAGCGATCTCTACTCCGTGCCCGCTGGCTAAGGAAAGCATGGAGTCGGGTCCGAGGTGTCGTTACTTACCTAAGACTTCGTCACAAAGCCTCCCTGCGGTTTAATAATAATTATCTTGTATGTTTTTAGATTAATAATAATAATTATTATTAATGTAATAATGTAATATAAAGTAGTATTTTTTATTTAAGTAGATAATAGATAGGGATAATAATAAATTTTACACACACACACACACACACACACACACACACACACACACACACACGCACGTACGAACGCACGCACGTACGCACACACGCACGCACGCACGCACGCACGCACGCACGCACGCACGCACGCACACACATACATACACACACACACACAAACACACACACACAAACACACACACACACACACACACACACACACACACACACATATATATATATATATATATCTTTCTCTCTCAAGGATTTATGATTAAAATGCAAGTAGTTCGTACTCTATGTTACGTATACCACCATCGCCATTATCATCTCAATTCATTTCTGGGGTTGTCTGGAAGAGATCGCTTTTTAGCGATAAGACCGCCCTTTGTATATAACTAGATATAATTTTAGTCTTTAAGTTCATTTTTGTATTGGTGTATAATAAAGTGTTATCTATCTATCTATAATATGGGGGTAAAAACTAGTGCCCCTACTTCTCTAATTTTTGAACCATAAGGTGGAATATTCTGAACAAATTCAAGGTGGTAGCTTTTAAAAACACTTTCCACCAAAATTGATAAGATCTTTTAAGTTATTTTTAGAATATGGAGAGCATTGGCGATTTTTCTTGCAGTTTAGTAACCAAAAGACAAAATAAGTAGACATTCGTCTTTTAATGAACTCTCGCTATTCACATAGCCACGCACTTATCCATTATTTTATTTTATATTAAGCATATCAAAACCCTTTAAATAATTTACTGTGTCGACGACGGATTATAGCAGTATCATCATTGGATATTACTCCGTATAAAAATATATATAAAGTCGTGATTTCCTTGAGTGATTTAATGAGATAAAATTTTATTTTCGTAAATCGTGTTTAAAAAGAAAAACGATGCATCGTCGCCCACGGGTTACTTGTCCAATATTAGACCGAGCACAGTTTACTACGCACCGAAATAAAACTGAACACAGTAATGGAATACGCTCATGGATGCTTTACATTTGATAAGTGCTAGCTTTTATTTATTTAAGGATCAACAACAGTTTTTTTACATGATCAAGTACAACAATGGGCTTTTATAACTAAGACTAGCTTCTGCCCGCGACTTCGTCCGTGTGGAATAGTTACTTTGGGCTAACGCTAACTTCTGTCACACATGATTTTTGCGAAACTTTAACCGCTTACGCAGCGCACGCAGCGGAAGCTCTCAAAAGGAAAAAAATACCCCCGATTTTGAATCATTCTTCATTGGTGCTCCGCTCCTATTTGTCTTAGCGTGATGATATATAGCCTATAGCCTTCCTCGATAAATGGGCTATCTAACACTGAAAGAATTTTTCAAATCAGACAAGTACTTCCTGAGATTAGGCTATCTAACACTGAAAGAATTTTTCAAATCAGACCAGCAGTTCCTGAGATTAGCGCGTTCAAGCAAACAAACAAACTCTTCAGCTTTACTCGTATATCTTAGTATAAGATAAGTACATACATACATATATACATAACTTCACGCCAGTTCCCTTGCGGGGTAGGCACGAACAACAGAGCGCCATTTAGGCTTATTCTTACACACCTCACTTGCTTCTTTGACATTTATAACTCTTGTCATGCACGCTCGTCTGTTCTTAAGGCTCCTGACATTACCTTCTGCTAGTACACGATCAATTATAAAAGTACATACATACATACATAATTTCACGCCAGTTCCCTTGCGGGGTAGGCACGAACATCAGAGTGCCATTTAGGCTTATTCTTACACACACTTTTAAATTATAAAAGTGCTAGCTTTTATTTATTTAAGGATCAACAACAGCTTTTTACAAATGATCAAGTACAACAATGGGCTTTTATAACTAAGATTTAATAAACATTGCATTGTAAAAACTACTTACAGGTGAACACCGCTTGTATTTTTAGACCTCAGTTGACGCAAAAAGTCGAAAATGGGGTGCAAACGAAAAAACTTTTTGTTGATAATTACTGATCGATAGTTTACAATAAAAAAATTCTTTTCTATATGAGACGTACCTAACGTGGTTTTTTTGTAATTTTTCTATAGTCATTTTAGGTTAAGAAAAAAAAACCCACCAAATCACCTCCAAATTATTGACTTTTTTCAATTTTTAAAAACAGGATAATAAAAATCTGCATCATTATAAAATAATTTGTTTTTGTTTACTAATACTTTATTTTATCTATCTATACATATAATAAAACTGTAGAGGTCGAATTTCTATACAGTGCTAAAAACCGAGTCAGGGTGATGTAAGAAGTGAAATAGAACTAATTTAGATTTTATTCAAATTTTTGTTTCTCTGTTTGTCTGTCGGTTTATACCGGCTAATCTGCGAAACGACTGGACCGATTTAAATGAAATGTTGTATGGTGGTAGGTTAAATCCCTGGTCAACATATAGGATACTTTTAATCCCGAAAAAATAAAGAGTTCCCGTGGAATAGTTAAAAAACCGCACCACGCGGACGAAGTCGCGGGCATCAGCTAGTTCTCAATAAAATAATAATGCATCTGAACAACCACCGAGTCTATGGAATTCCCGTTATCGCTCGAAAAACCAGTACCGAAAATTTCTCAAGGACATTGGCGTTGCTACAAGCCTTAATATCTTCACTGATATTATTTAGTTAAATAAAAGAATTAACAAAAAAAATTAACTAAGATATTGAAATCTGTCTGTCCATCTTTTTGGGCTAAACAAATCTATTTTTAAAATGAATTTTTGGAATCAAAGTAAATACCCGTAACATCACTAACGCTATTGAGAATTCTGTACATTCTATAGCGTAGTTAGCACCAAGTGCTGTCATTATTAATGGGGGAAAGAAAGGGGTTAAAGGTTGTAGCGGAGGTTTCAAAGGAATTTTTAATCGAAATTGGTTTAACAATTGAGAAGAATCTATTTATTTTACTATGAAACAACTTGTAAGCAAACAGGACATCTAAAATATTTCTACGTGTCTTGAGGGAATCAGTTTTAATATAAATTAGGCTTTTCTAGTATGATATTTCCTTTATTTTGCTATACTGCGATATTGCTATCCTGGAATCACTATCATGATTTTAACTCTTAGGGTAAGTTTAAAATTTTCGGCATTAGATGCAATTCATGCTCTCAGATGACAGTGTTGGTTCAAGTTGACTAGAATCTGTTTAGTAGTTTTTGCGTTAAAGAGTAACATACATTTTTGACGTGGTTAGAGTCATGCTGGAATCATTACCTTGAGTTTAGCTCTTAGGTCCGGCTCGATCGGTGTGATACCACGCTCTCAGAGAATATTTTTTTAATGCATGATTTCAGCAGACAGGTAGGCAGCTCACCTGACGGACAGCGGTTACCGTCACATATGGACATTTGTAACAGCAAAGGTGTTACCAACCAACACCGAAGGTGTTATCAAAGTGCTGCCGTACTCGTAGATGGGGCTGATGGACATTTGTTATATTCGTAATCGTTCGTATGCGAATCTGCGAGAGCGGCCGCTTTAGGCCCCCAGTTTTATTTTATTTATATTATTGTATATAGTAAATTTAAAGTAACACACAAACAAGCATACAAATGACGATTTCAATGATAATTTACACTTAACATATAGTTTATCCGTGCAGGAACGGGGACAGAATACAAAACAAACCACAATAGGTGGTAGGTTATTGCCCCTCTGGGTGGCTACCACCCTTGGTCTAGAGCATGCCGCCATTAGTTGTGTTCCAGCATTAGTGGCCAGTTCCAGTCTACCTTTCGAGAGCGGCAGCACATAGGTTAACACCTTTGATGTGACAAATGTCCATAGGCGATGGTAACCGCTTTCCATCAGGTGGGCCGTCTGCTTGTCTGTTGAACTCGTGCAATAAAAAAAAGTTAAAAGTTACTTATCGGCCTACACACTTATTACGTGTAAAGCAGCCATCAGATGTGCGTGCGCACCTTATTTGGGGAATCTGTTTTTGTACAAGAATAATTGCTGGCAAGACCCCTTTTAATTGGGTTTTCGTTCATTGTCATATGCATTTTGTGTGAACGTACCGGAAATATATGTTACATTTTTAAGCCAAGTCGTCATAGTATTGTTTCAGTGTTTACGAATTTTATTCATGTTTTGAAACGGAAATATAAAATTATTGTGTTCACACATAAAGTCTCGTAGTTACATTTGAAGTTTTGATTTATTGATTGCTTTAATTAGTTCTTTTAGAAACAGAGTATTTATTTAATTTGCGGAAATATAATTTAAAAATTATAAAGTATTTTAAATTGGCATGTATTATTATCACATATCACAGGTTTTAAACTGATATTGGCCAGTTCATTCCTGCCTTCAATTTAGATGAATCAATCAAAGTCATCAATATAAACTTTAACTGATGGCGATTTTGGGACTTTGGTTGATTCATCCATATTGAAAGACAGAAATGAAGCATCGGCTTATATCGGCTTGAGTGATTTTTTCTCTACAATGAATAGCATATAAATAATATAAATACATCAATAAAAGGACAAGGTAACCGACATAGCTCACAAAAGCTAGTTGAAGCGGCGGTGAGCCGGTTACGTCTGTCGCAGGGCCTACGAGCAATGGAGCAAAACGTGTCCTGTGGCCCAATTCTGCTGTTACAATCTAGTCAAAATCGCCGGACAATATCGTCTCAATCGTTTCCCAATTGCCTGATTTTGTTATTTAATTCCAATGGCGTGCCACGTGGCACGCTACTCTATTTTTATAGATTAATATTTTTGGTAGCTTTTCAATATCCATTTCGGTTAAAGCTCTTTCTGCTGTCAGTAATCAATCTTTTTCTGCTATTATTCTGCCGCGATGATATCGAGAAGATATTGTGGATAGGATACGTATTTTTGACACTATCGCAATAAAATCGTACTTCAAGTATCTTCGCCACGTCAAGATATTGAAATAGCAGAATTGGGCCCCTGGAGCAGAGACCATGGCTCAGTAAACGTAGCGTAGAACGCCCTTCAGCCTGGTGGAGAGAGTCGCCGGCAGTGGTAGGATGTAGAAGGCAGAAGACAGGGTTATGTGGCTTGTGAATGCCGACATCCATCAATAAACATTGATTAACTGAAAAAGAAGACAATTGTCAAGAAATGTGGGTTTGTAAAGACGTAACAAATCCGCCCCATCTTTATCATTTGAATTGATAAGTGAATAATTCTGAAATAAACTATTTCAAGGGCAATCTCCTAAGCAGGTTACTGACGTAAGTTGTAGCAAATGATTTAATTTTCTAACCGCAACAAAATATTTTAGAAACGCCTTGTATAATAAGTATTTCTCGAATATAATAATAATAAACAGTGTACTAAGAAGACGACGATATGTCTTCGTAGAAATACACTTGGCTTTCAGCCATGCAAGTACAATATTATGGATGACCCCAATATCGAAGAAGTTAGCACTTGTAATAAAGATATCAGTTTAGTGCTTTATATGTTTTGGCATTAGTAGAAATTATAATATAAAAGAGACAGCTTGTGACTATATATTATTCAGGCCGGCAGCCCTAAGGGAAAGTGGTTACCGTCGTCTATAGACATTTGCAACACTCGCGGTGTTGCAAATGTCTATAGACAAAAGGAAAAAAAAACCCCGATTTTGAAACATTCTTCATTAGTGCTCCGCTCCTATTGTCTTATCGTGATGATATATAGGCGTATAGCCTTCCTCGATAAATGGGCTATCTAACACTGAAAGAATTTTTCAAATCGGACCTGTAGTTCCTGAGATTAGCGCGTTCAAGCAAACAAACAAACAAACTCTTCAGCTTTATGTATTAGTATAGATATGTATCAGTGGCGTGGACTTTATACAACTCGATTCCCTATAGCCTACCTTTAAGGAACTAGCGAAGCGACCAAAAGGTTGAAAGCGCCATGAATTTATTGGCTTTTACGCCTTTTATTCATGCATATATTATTAATATATTACTATCTCTTACCCTCGGCGGCTTTCCATACGTATTGGATGAAATAGCCACTCATAACCCGATCGGGCACCGGGTTAAAAATACAAATCCTAATAGGAAAATACATCGCGAGTTGACGTATTTATTTAAAAGTGTGAGTTTTATTTAAAAAAATATTTCAGTATGCTGTGGTTCGCCATTACGGCGTGCGTGCTTGTAAATTATTATAGTTTTTTTGTTTTTATTTGTCTATTGTATTGTTGTTCACGGATTTTACTCAGTTCTTTGTTCAATGCAGTGAGTTTTATTTGCCAAAATGGCTTTAATTCATTTAGAATGCTGCTCCACTGACTACTTGCTTTTTTGTATGCTGATCATAGGGCAGATATATACACATTTATAATTACATTATTAAACTGGCACGTGAAAGGCACTCAATAAATTCGTCTTTATGAAGGTACGTATGTTTGTGTACAAATATTTATAATATAAAATATTACATAAATGTTTCATCAAAACATAGCGGGCTTTTGTAAATAAACTGCGGGAGGAAATTATGAAACTATGTTGTAGTACATAAATTTCAATATTTATTGGTATCTGATTATAGAATTACAGCTACATTTAGTAAGATTGAGGGGTAATTCAGGAAATGAAAATCTCCTTTATTATTTAATATTGTAACGAAATTGTTCTATATCTATATGTAATCGGTAAATAATAATACATATAATAAGTATGTAGAAGGGTGAACTTTGCACAATGAATTTTAAAAAGAGATAAAATCAGGGGCTAATTCGGACCAGCAGATAGGTACCGAAATTCAATTTGTAGAATTTTTGTCTGTCTCTTTTTCTATTTGAGAATCACAGAACACAAATAGCAGACAAAATTAACACAAAGTTAACTTATTTTTTTTAACGAGATGTAATCCGTCATGGACACTAGCGTTCGGGGAATACTGTAGGGTAGTGTTGGACTCCTGATGACAATCACGGACCTACCACCTGTTTGTGCCACCTTAAAGCCGTATGTCAGAACCTTGGGAACTAGACACATCCAATGGGCTATCTTATATCCCGGGTTTACGTAGTATACCATTTATTCCGAGAAATGGCAACGCAAACGAAGTTTCGCTAGATGTTTTTTTTTAAATTGGCATACAAACACACAAATATTACCCCCTAATTGTACAAGTTCGCTTGTGTTATCTGTGACCTACAAATGACTACTGTGGGGCCGCTCCCAGACGGGGATAACGGAGAAAATTCGTATCTGAAACTTACCATTCCAGAAGTTGAACCCGGAGCTTTTGCGTTGCAGTTAGGTAGGCCTGTAAAGGGTTAGCTCGCTCAACTACAGAGGCCAACAAGATTTTTTTTTAATTTTTTTATTCCACGAGTTCAGCAGACTGACAGACGGCCCACCTAATGGAAAGTGGTTGTCATCGCCTATGGACATTTGCAACACCAAAGGTGCTACAATTGCGTTGTTGTTCTCTTAAGAGAGACTGGAACCTGGCTACTAAGACCGAAATACAACTCAAGGTGGTTATGGCGTTATACTCTAGACCCGGGGTGGTAGCCATCCAGACGGGAAAATACCCGTTTTATCGCTTCTTACGACAGGCCGCCTGGGCGCAGGATATTGTAGGAATTTTAAGAGGCTTTATGATAACAGTGCATAGTGTGAAAGTATTCATTTTTTAACCCACCCCCCCCCTTCAAAATAGTTATATATGAGGTTTATAGAGGTGTCAAATACTTTTTTGCGAGTGTGCGATTATGACTACACTTTTTTAACGAGCCTATAAGCCTAGTATAAATATTGTGTTAGGAGGGTTAATATTCAATCCAATCATTTAGATCGAAAGAAACAAATGTCCAACCAGACCAGATTGAGAGTTTGATGAAATGCACTAGAAAATGCTGTGTCAAATGTACAGTTCAGCAACATCTTAACACGAAACATCTTACCAAAATCAATTTAGTTTATGCGCCAGAGTTCAAAAGAAACATGAACTATTTCAGAAGTGGATATAATGTTACGAGCAAGATGCAATGTGAGATTTAAAGTTTGATCATTAAAAATACTTTGAAGTGGTTCCGTATATTAATAATTTTTTGTTTAACTCGTGCTCAAACCTGTACACGGAAACTTGGCTAAAGATTGCTTTTTAAATGGTCTGATACGAAGAAAGAATACAATATCCTGCGGCTGTCGTATTAGGAGACATAACAACCCACAGCCAGGTTGTAGAATATTTGCCCGTCTGGATGGCTACTACCTCTGGTCAAGAGTGTGCTGCCATAACAAACTTGAGTTGTGTTCCGGCATTAATGACCGGGTTACAGTCTTCCCTTAAAGTTACAAATGTCCTTAGGCGATAAACTCATGCAATAAAAAAATACATATACATTCAGTTTTAGGAAGGTATATATATAATAATTAGTTTAAATAATAATTAATTGTTGTTATAGGTATTATGTAACTTTAGGTTCCAGAATAAAGCTTTTGTCTAATTTGGGACCAATAGAAAATGTAAACACTGTAAATGATACTTTTTTAAATTGGAACGGTGATTTGAAAATAAGGCTACATAAAGAGGTAATTTGAACTAGAAAATCGAATCGATCTAAAATCTTAATTTACTGACAACAATTTTAATAATATTTCTAGTTCAGTATGACCTCTTTGCGGAACCCAAACTCATAGTCCATAAATTATTTGTTCTTTTCTAACATTAGATATTCGTATACATTATTCTATATTGCTATCTCACTCACGTAACCCATTGTTTTTTATTGCCACTTTCTGAAATGCGGAGATTTCGCTTAATCTTATGCTATGATTTGGATTATTTCGAAATAGCTCGCTTGTAGACTTAACAAAGTCTCAGCAAAACGTTATCGTGGCCTAGTTTTTGTCTAGTATTTTAATCTTGTTATAATAATGCATATTATACTTAACTAGCCTTTTTCTACGGCTTTGCTCGCGTTAATGTGTGTTTCGTATACAGAGTGAAAATCCAGCCGTTGGGAGTCACCCACACGCCCTCGGGTAACATGTAGTATTTTTGAAAAAAAAAGTATATTAAAAAGAAAAAAACATCTATATCTCACTAAAAAGTAGTACTCGTTCTTAAAATTTGAGGGGCGATTTAAAAAACGGTGATAGTATCCAAACTTCCCCAGGGTTATAAAAAAAATCTTAGTAATATCACACTTTATTAATTCAAAATACAGTGTAAACTCCATGTAACGTCTCTCGATTTAACGATAAACTCCCTTAAGCATTGAAATCATTTGGCTTTGGTTGGTTTAGTTCGTCTTCCATACAACGATACACTCTAAATAGCATTACACCCAATCTCAATAACAACAACAATTAAGTAATAAAAAGTACCTTTTCAGTTGCCAAAATTAGTAAAAGCTGCGCAGCTGTTTACGTTCTTTTATCGCTTTTTTTGTCCCAGCCCGTAATAAACTTAAATGTCGGCATTATGCATACCGAAATTTCTAGGTAATTCCTGTATCACCAAGATACGTCAATATCGCAAGATGTGAATAAAATAAGTAAAAAAATACAACAAAATTATTAGTGCAGCAAAAGACGTCAGAAAAAAAACTCTTCATTTAACGACAACTCTCTATAACGCCACATGCACTGTCCCTTTAGTGTCGTTATATAGAGTTTACACTGTATTTTTTTCAAGTTTGTAATAATAATAACAAAATAGGTAATAACAAACCAATATCGTCAAAATGTTCTATTTACATAAAACAAGATCAGAGATTTTATTACATAATGTGCGGTTTTGTGGCTATCATGACCGCACTGCAGGCAAGGCCAAACCTCGCATTTACAGATCAGACTTTAAGACGAAATATAGCTTTTATTAGAGCCACCCGGCACCCGGTAAGTACCCCTGTCCACGGGTAAACGCCGCGTTGTCAACCAGTGAAACTCGCGTGGTTAACGACTGAACGTGGCAAGATTCATAACTTGCCGAGTAATCTCTCAGCGATTGGTACTAGGTATATACGTGAATCAATCCGAGCAGCGGTTTGCGGGTTGACATCGAGTGGTTCGCGCGTAGATAGTTTGCGAGCGAGGTGATTTGTTGCTAGTCGGGTAGCGGGCGGCTCTAATGCACTATGACCTTAGAACAGAAAGAATACATTTATTTAAATATCATGCAAGTCATTACATATTAATTTAAAGAATGTAACACACTAAATACGTAGCCGGCCGGCAGGTCGGCGTCCGGTCGGCCGTCCTAAATATCGCTGGAAGGACAGAGTAGAGGCAGACCTGTCGGTGCTAGGAGCCAGTAATTGGCAAGAAACTGCACAGGACCGAGAAAAGTGGCATGTTCTTGTTTCGGAGGCCAAGACCCACTTTGGGTCGCTGAGCCAACAGAGTAAGTAAGTAAGTAAGTAAATACGTAGCAAACAATATTTCTCTCGATAGTACCAAATGTATAGCTTGTATACCTTAATTATATCTCAAACCTTCTAACGGCAAGTTCTCAACCCTGTCTTCCAAAGGAAAAAAGTCGCGGGGAACCGACCTCCAGAATAGCTACTAAACCAGTGCACCTAATCCATGCTCTTACGAGGGACTATGGAAACTAAAGCCATAGGCACTTATCGGAGTTTTTGGCGGGAACTGAAAGGGGACGTTGTGCTGTGCAGTTTTATTTTCTAAAAATGTGTAAAATTACTCTAAAATGAACAATAGTTGTAGGATATTGTGGGATAGGTTTATCCGTGCAGGAACAGAGAAAGAATACAATTTCCTGTAGCCGGGCGGCCTGTCGTAAGAGGCGACTAAACAATCCACAGCCAGGTGGTAGGGCATTTGCCCGACTGGATGACTACCACCCCTGGTCTAGAGCATGCCGCCATAACAACTTTGAGTTGTGTTCCGGCATTAGTGACCAGGTGCCAGACTCACTAAGAGAGCAGCAGCGCATTTGTAGCACCTTTGGTATTGCAAATGTCCATGGGCGATGGTAACCGCTTTCCATCCAGTGGGCCGTCTGTCTGTCTGCTGAACTCCTGCAATAAAAAAATATTGATAGTTTTTGAGTAGTAATTATGTGTTTTTGTCAGAAATGTGAACTATATAGCCAAATGTGGCCTTTCGAGTTTTCACAAGAACTCCGTTGAGTGACGTCGATTGTAGCCTACAATACAACGGCGTCTGGCTTAAAGACCTAGTTGCCAAGCCTTAAACTTAAAAAAAAATAGGCACTTATCATGACGGATTAAACTATACCTAAAATAACCATTTATTCTTCTATGGATTCTGACTAGTTATTAAATGAATTTCATCAAATTGGACACGATATTAAGAAACCGAAAATTAACGTTTCTTTTTTGTACTGAAAAATATAAAAACTGTACACAATATAGAAACATCGGAATCGCTCAAAACCATTAAAACGTAGTTTTATTATGTATAAGATTGGCAGATAATTAAGAAACCGTCGGCGAATACATGTTACTTTGTATACCTGAGAACACAAGAGGCGATGTGGAATACAGTATGAAAATTTACATTGGCGAAGATGCGTTAGTAATGTTATTTCTAATTAAAAATCGCCATGCCAACCTCAATGACATCATCCGCCGGGCTCTTGTCAGCGTCGGCGTACCGGCCGTATTAGAACCGAATGGCTTGGTACGCGACGATGGCAAGAGGCCGGATGGTATGTCACTTATTCCTTGGAAGATGGGACGGCCGCTTGTTTGGGACGCGACATGTGTAGACACTCTAGCCCCGTTACATCTTCCAATGACTGAGTTACAGGCTGGCAACGCTGCTTCAAAAGCTGAAGCTGTCAAACGGCGTACATATGGAACACTAGGAAGGGGTTACATATTTGTGCCGTTTGGAGTTTAAACATTAGGTCCGTGGGGTCCGTCGGCAAAGAGTTTCTTCAAAGAGATTTGCAAGAAACTCTTTGATGCCACCCGTGATCAGAAGGCTGGCTCATATTTCGCCCAACAAATAAGCATCGCCATACAGCGCGGCAATGCAGCCAGCCTTCTGGGCACGCTCCCATCTGGCAGCGATTTGTTACACAGTCTATAATCGCTTGTACTGTATATTAAATAACAAGTATATTAAACTTATTATGTTATAACTAAAAAGCGACCTCTGTTACCTCTATTAGTAACGAGATTTATTTAAGTCCCGCCTAACAGATCACATATCCGCCCAATAGCCCGCCCGCCCTATAAATAGTACACATGTTAATCAATAGATGTCGTTAGAAGAGTTGTTCTTCGAAGAATGCATTCTGTTAATCGGTATATTATTAGCCAAATTGGTTACAATAATTGGAAAACTAATAAAATTTAAACCAATAAAAAATCAGCTTTAAATAAATTAAATACTTTTTAAACATTTTGATTTCGTTGCGAAGTAAAACGTGAAAATCACTATTTATTTCAATATCTTGTTGTTTTAGCAAAGTATGTTGTAATTTGTAAATTTTACTTGATAGGTCACCGACTTCAATCTTCTTCTTATATATAAAAATCAATTGCTGTTCGTTAGTCTCGCTAAAACTCGAGAACGGCTGGACTTCCACAAATCATTCAAAACCAAAATTAGCCAAATCATAATTTTGGTTTTGAATGATTTGTGGAAGTCCAGGGAAGGTTTAAAAGGTGAGTAAATATGAAAAAAATGCTTGGAATATAGTAAAAACAACAATTTCGCTTTCCCTTAGAAACTATTCCTACCTGTCAAACATTTGATTGTCGTCCCGTCGTTTAGAATTCAATTAAAAGTCGTTCAGAAATCAAATTAAATTTGAAAGTGAAGTATTTTTTTCTTTTTTTTTGGTTTTGAATGTCAAAACGTTTGATGTTCGTTCCGATTACATTTTGAACACATTTTTTAATAAATTTGAAACATTCTGCAATTATCATTTAGCTTTTTTATTTATTGATTCTGAGGCGGTACGAAGTTTGCCGGATCAGCTAGTATGTTATAAGTTATTTATTTTTTGCATTTTAGTTACTCGCGAAGTCGGCTTTTTTGCTAGAATTATTTTGTTTTACGCTTTAAGTTACGTGTATTATGGTATCCCTAATAAGATAGTTTCTCGAACGCGGAAACAGTAGCTAGATAGAAACAGAACTCATAACTCAATTTCCGCGTGCGTGCTGTTTGTTATTAAGGAGTTTAGTTGTACGCCTTCCTAGTCCTGATCCAATCTAGTACAGCATGTTCTTTATGATAATTAGGTAGCTACTCACTTAAGGATTGTCGTAAACCTAACAATATTGCAATTACTACACGTAGGGGTTCTATTTGATATTGAGGAGTTTTCTGCTATATGTTAGGAATCCAAGATCTACTAATGAAATTTACATGGGACTAGCGTAAAGCTACGTAATATATTGAATTCAACGCAAAAGGATGAAGAAAATCGGGTTTGAAACAAAAAAAGTTATATACGTCAATCACTACGGTTTCTTATAATATTTTCTTAAGTTTTCGCGACTTGTATACATAATAAAACTACGTTTTAACGGTTTTAAGCGCGGTAATTTTATTTGATTGCTTGTATACATAATAAAACTACGTTTTAACGGTTTTAAGCGCGGTAATTTTATTTGATTCTACTACGGTTTCTATTTGAATTTAAGGATTTTTCTGTTATATCTTCGGAACTCAATGTCTATAATCTAATAATAATGTTTTTTTTTTAAACTGTTGGACACGATACGATATGTGAGGAGGTATGCTGTCTCTGGAGCCCTAATCACCGGTATTTGGGTTCCAGGCCCCGCTGCCGACGAGCTGTATATATTTTTATAAAAGAATAATGTACTGTATATTTTTTTCAAAAAAAAATGGCGTCATGAATTTAAAAAAAATATTACATTAATGTAAATAAATACGTGAATAAAAATTAAATTCATATGGGACCACTCTGAAGGTATACTAAATCTAACTCAGAAAGAATGCTTATAATCGTTTCCAAAACAAAAGAGTTATGGCAGTACATATATAAAATAAAATATTTACACGATGTATTGAGACCTCCTTCTGTCTGGTAAAAATTGGAGACATCCGAGTAAGTACGTCACATAGTCCACGAACTATGCAGGATTTCGTAACAGTGACCATGCTCATTGTTTTTATATCT
Organism: Dendrolimus kikuchii; assembly: GCA_019925095.2. Lineage (NCBI taxonomy): Eukaryota > Metazoa > Arthropoda > Insecta > Lepidoptera > Lasiocampidae > Dendrolimus > Dendrolimus kikuchii. Next base: position 14,028,197 of record CM034408.1, read on the forward strand.
AGTGCTTTTAATTTTTAACCGACTTCAAAAGGAAGGAAGTTCTCAATTTAACTGTATGATTATGTTTGTTTGGTACGCGATTTTTAGGGAAGTCGAGAGCAACCCTTGTTGAACAGCGCTTACACTCAACGAAAGGCAAACTTGTGTACGCGTGCCAGTTGTGCAATTTTTAGATGCGCTAAAATATATCTCCAAAGCTATTCAAATATTTACGCAACTAAAAAGTATAAAATATTTTTTTTCACTTCAAATTAAAAAGCAAAAAATAAATCTTTTCTACCACATCTTGAATGTTGGTGCGAATTAAAACATAAAAATTACTATATTTTGCAAATTTGTTAATTTTTTTTTGTTTTACTTGGCCCAACTTCAAGATGTTGTAGAAAGAAGTTTTTTTGCTTTTGTTTGAATAGTATATAAAATATGACTAATGTCAGGTGTCGTGCAGGTGTATATTATGTCAGAATCATTTCAATTTAAGACCGTTAAATATTTCATAATTAGACAGTCTCAATTAAGACGATTTTTTCATGTTTGAAAATGGAATTGCATTGTTTCAGCGTAGCGCGTAACCGCCGCGGGCGCAGCATGCGCGGCGTCACGTGACCGGCCAATGGCGACCGCGCGCCCGCGCTCCCCGCAAGATGGCGCGCGAAGGAGGCGAGAATTCAACAGGTCTAACGTACATATGATTTTATTTTTATTATTTTTTATTTTAGTATTACATTTTAATGTTAGCGAGAAAGCATGTCTTAGATAGTATGCAATACTAATAGGTATGATTATTTCATTTGCTCAATCTCTGGATAAATGTAGTATTCATATTTTTATCAGAGCAATTCTGTGGACATTATTTTTATAAAAATTATAATACTATAGTAAATCATTAACTGCATTTTAGGGACTGGATGTTTTATAGCTGGCGCGACATTTCAATGCAGATTAGCAAGAAAACTGTTTACACATTTTAGAATATTGTAAATGACAGATAAATAGGCATCCATTAAGGATAAAAATAATGTATTGACAGTTTTATTAAAACTACGTCCTTAGTCGGTGTGACGGGTACAAAAATTGTAAACATTGCTACGAGGTCGGTGTGTCGCCAAATCGCCAACGTTGCACTATTTATAGTCGACGCGTCTTCCGTCTGTCTGTCCGACACCTGTCCTTAGACGACCGACAGAATCGGCCGTATGCCCGACACCATACGCACCTCGACCCACCCGTCTGTCATAATACTCTTAAGAGTCACAGACTCGCAGACACGAGTCATATGGTCCGATATAACTGCTGAACCGTGCATTCGGTCGCGGGGAATCCTCCCGGAATTCGGCGAGTTGCGGGGGAAGCTTGCGCGCTCTAAATCGGTCGCACTCGCCGCCAAGCTTTTCGGCTGGCTACGCGCGCGTTCGTTCGTCCACTGCTGAATTTAATAATCATTAGCGTCGTCGTATACGCAGGTCCCCGTACGTGACGCTGGGCGCGGTGCGGTACGCCGTCCGCCGCGCACCGCCGCCGCGGGCCTGCCCTTGCCGCTGCTGCTCCGAGGAGGCGGTGGCGGCGTGCCTCGGCCGCGCCAAGCCCGATAGACGCACCCTGGAACGCATGCAACGCCGGCAGAGTCGCGGCGCGCGCGAAGAGCGGCCCTCGCGCCACCAGCGCCTGCAAGCCCTTACCCAGCGGCTGTTGCCACGTGCCCTCAACTCACCACCACAACCACCGCCACCGCCGCCACCCCCTCCGCCGCCTCATTCGGCGCCTGTGTTGCCGCCTGTCCCACCGCCTCGGTTGCGCCATCGTCATAGTCCACCGAGAGGAGTTTCGGTCGATCGCTGTGACGAGTTTGACGCAGCTAATATCACTCTAGAACGAGTCGAACCACGGGCTATTGTCGGGTCATACGCGCAAAAGGCTATTCCATACCGAAGTGCGTCTTTCTCTCAGGGTGATTTTGCACAAGATAAATATTATCGCGGTGCAAACCGCCAGCAGTCCGTCTTCGACTTTGGTAAGCGGAGAAACGAGGTGGAGCGCGCCGTGGCAAAGCGTCGTGATGCTGAATCAAGTATAGCTACGGATGAGAACGTTACAGAAGGTGGTTCAGTTGCATCTGTTGATTCAGCGGTTGGCTCCGATGAGGGGTTGCTTGCGCACGCGTCACCGGCGCCAAGGTCACCTCCTCCGGACGCACCTCATAAGCAACTTGGTGCTCGCTCTTTAACTCACCCACTGCCTCGAAGGATACCACCCGTAAGGGAAGAAGGACCAAATGAAGCTGGTGGCAGTTTACCCGCGTTGATGCCCCCGCGAGTTTTGCATGAGGTCCGTGAAGAAAGCGATGGTTCTCAAGCTGATAGCGCACAAGCACACAGTGAAGGAACATCACCTATAGAACCCGCTCAACCTTTTGCGTTCCCGCCTTTACCCGACCCACCCGCGAATATATGTGCAAACCTTGACTGTGATTGTTCACAATTTCCAGTGACACTCGATGACCCTCCAGAGGTAGATGTGTTGAGTGATATCGATAGTTCTATACCTGTGCCTGTGTATGAGTGTATAGTGAAACAGTGGTCAAAAGAGTTACCGCAGGAGGAGCCGCATCGTTCTGACGCTGCGTCTGATGGGTCACTAGACCGAGATAAAGAAGATGAGACAATAACTAGTGAGCAGGTCGCTAGTTTGTTAGCTGCAGTTCAAAATCCTTGCACGCCGGCACCTCTTGGTGCTAGGGAAAGGCGTCGACCATTAGATAAGACAAAAAGAAGGAAAGGAATTTATATAACAACACCGAGTGATGATGGAGGTGAGGAAGATCCTCCATCAGTAAATGGTTGCAAAAGAGAAAGCAGTGAAACGTCGTTGCAAGATATGCGTCTCTCAGCTGAAACCAGAACATCTTCATTACTTGGTGACAAATCAGATGATTCTTGTGCTAATGGTCCACCTAGCCCTTCAGAGGCACCTGGACCAATGTGGCCCATATCAGAAGAACTAAAGTCCCGGCGTGCCAGGTTTTATCAACAAAGCTCAGACGAGAGAGATGACGACTCATATCGAGCTAGACGAAAATATGGTGACTCTCCATCGGAAGCTGATAGTGATACGTGCTCTAGAGATCGAACTGCATCTCCGTCACCTTTCAGTCCATCAGACACCTCAGATGTTGAAGCGAGACGACAACAGTGTAACAGAGGGCCTTTTGGTAAAAATTTGGAAGCTCCTACTAATCGATCAGTGGAAGTCGGTAGAAGGAGTTTACCAGACGCGACTGTACCGAGTAGAAAAACCAGTGTTGGTGCAATGACTACTTCAACGAAAGGAAAAGGGCCAACACACGTGCGCGCGACATCGTCACCTTCAAAATTGGTGGGTGTAAAGCCTGGTGCAGATTTGCTGGCCGAGTTACTTCGTGGCAGTTCCGAAGCCCTGTCAAACTCATCAGCATTCGACAACGTGATTCTGACGCTGCACCAGCATAACGTAAGTAGCTTTTATATCTAAAACTTCCTTTGTTTTTATTGACCCCAATTATATCCGCAAAGAGAGCAACAAAGTGAACATCATAACAGAGTTCCACTGAACTCTGTTATGTTTATTTTAGCAGAAAATAGCGTAAGAACAAACGATCTTGTGTTATTGCCAAAGTTTATTTGAGTTTATAATACACTGGGATTTTTGTCAGGGGCGTCTTTAGATTGTACAAGTTGTATATTACTTGTTATATGTGGATTTTTCGGTTACATTTCTTTTAATCCGCGATCATATTCATGGTCGGGCGATGTTTTAAATACATTACTTGTGTTCTTCTACATTTGTTGGTCCAATGTCGTATGAGTCACGCAACAGATGCCTCGCTACCATTAAAAATGTTAAGGGCAATCGGGTTAATTTTAAATCTGTCACATAACTTGAGATAAATTAACAAGGACGAGAATGCGCGAGTGATTGCAGTAATAAGACATGCCGAATTAATATACCTCTTTACCCATACTTAGTAAATGTGATTAATTCTTACAATATCGGTGACGAATGTTACTATTCTTGATGATTGAAATATACGCTCATTTCTTATTTATATCTATGAATTTGTGTTGAAGTTTGTTTTTGAAATTAGTATTTTTGTCACTATCATCATAATGTCGAGAAATTGTTAGTAACATCCTATAAACAATTTTTCTACGAAGAGTGAGAAGGTTCTCAATTCGACTGTATAGTATTGTTAGGAGTTGCAGGACTCGAATTAAAATGTCGTTAAAATCACTATAGAATTTATTAGAACTATACAAACACGTATAACACAGGTACAAATATAACTGAAAACAACCAGTCCAAACGTAATGCACGATTGAATAACACGCGCAAAGTCCGTCACTAAATAGATTACCGAATATAGTACACACGTCTTGCTAGCTAGACTGTCTCATCCCTCCATGGGGGCATTGCTTTATACTGTACAAATACAATATGTCAGCTCGAACGCGTGGACTGAATTTCCTAGAATCACACCTGGCTAATGACTGCCATAAAAGATTACAAATAATACACATTGGGCTGTTTTTCTAATCACAAATTTTAAACACAAAGTAAACAAAAGAATTCCCAATGCCGCAAAGATAATAAAACGTCTACATGTATGCAGGTGTGAATTTGTCTTTTGTCGGCGCTCAGGTCGTAACAGTATGTTTTTCTTTATTATGCGATTTCTCTATTAATTGTGGACCGATTTTCTAAATTTTGTTTTAATCGAAAGAGGTGGTCCCATTGTCACCAAGTCAGGGTCTGATGAGTGGATTCCAGGGAAATCGAGAGCAACACTCGAATATTAAAAGCATGTACAACGTTTTCATATATCTACATTTTCTAAGGCTATTCAAGTATATGCATAACTAAAACGTAAAAAAATATGACGGCCTGTGTGGTTGAGCGGGCTAAGCCTTTGTCGGCCTAACTCACTGCAACACAGAGGTTCCGGGTTCGATTCCTGGTATGGTAAATTTCAGTAACGAATTTTCTATGTTATTTACTTAGTCTGGGTGTCTGGGCACGGCCCCAGACTAGTCCGTTGTATATTATCCATATCACAAGCGTAACTTGCTTAATTTGGGAATATACAATATGTGTGTTTGTCTGCCGATTATTATTCTACAACATCTTAAAGTCGGTGCCAAATAACAACAAATTTGCAAAATATAGTAATTTTTGTTTTACTACGCACCGACTTCAAGTATAATTTTTTTTGCTTTTGAGTTGGTTTTGATTTTTGTTGAAAAAAAGTCGTTTAAAAAAAATCCGTTTTTTAACTTGTTACATATACATTATTACCCTCATGATAAGTTTTCTCTACGTGACTAAAATTTCTATAACACCACCGACATGCATAACAAATTACATTATAATCGATTCAGCTGTCTTAATTTTGGTAAATTGTCAATGTACGTTGAATTTAAATGACTCGTTTTCATATATAGACGAATATAAGCTTCTTAACTGAGTACGTGCTTCGAAAAATAAAGAACTAGAATATGCCCGCGACTTTGTCCACGGGCGGGTTTCCCGGGACAAAAAGTACCGCGGCCTTTAAAAAAGAATGTTGAATGATATCGAACATCAAAACGCACAATGTTAAGGCATGATAGCAAGTGTTATATGACCATGTTACTAATGTTACGAGTTTAGCGGGACTCGAATTAAAGTGCCGTTGGAATTATTATAGAATTTATTAGAACTATACAAACACGTATAACTCAGGTACAAATAGAACCGAACACAACAAATCCAAACGTAATTCAATAAAACGCGCAAAGTCCGTCACTATTAGATTTTAGTTATGTATACACGTCTCGCTTTGATCGTGGTTCTCGCTCGACTGACCTCCTCTCTCCATCAGGCCGTCCTTTTATGCGCCACAAATGCAAATGCAAATGTATGTTCGCCCGGCAACGGCAGTTTCCTAGAATTAGCTTGTAACACCAGGCTAATGATGCTAATGAGCGAGTACAATAAGACAATGGGCCGTATTCCAATAAATAAGTAAACAAAAAAAGACGATCATAAAAGTATTACAACTAGTTCAAATGCCGTCAGGTAATAAAATGTGCTTCGTGGAATTTGTCTTTGTTGGGGGGCTAAGTTATAACACTAATATGATAATATTAACAATAATCTGTTTATTTTATTTACTTGTTTTTGTTGTTCACGTATCTCACTATGTTTATTATAATTATTACTATTATTTTGATGTAAATTTGTCTAATAACCTGTTTTATTTTTATAATTATTAAACTGAACCGATTTTATATATTATTAGTGTTGTATTGTCCTCCGTGACTCCACCTACTGGTCCCAGGCGGAAGAACAGCGCTGGTCTTAGCGGCTAGCATTACACTGAGTCTGGGTCCAATTTTAGGACTTTATTGATGTATTTATTTTTTATTTTTCTCAGTATTGTTAAAGTGTTTATTTATCGTAAATAAAACAATTCTTTCTTTCAACATAAATCTACATAACACAAAGAAATCTTAATATCACTCTATACGGGTCCAAAAATGTATGAGTGTGTCACCGTCTCCTTTTGATAGTGATCTTTGAAAGTGTTACAAAAATATGTAAGAGACTTTGCAATTCTAATGCTCATTAGCAACTAATTATTATTAAAAAAATAAAATAAATAATAACCTAAGATATTGTAACTGACATGCTGAAAAGCCTTAAATCACGCATCACACAACTTACCAGTAATCAAACTCAGACCCAAGACCAAGGAGCCGAGAAGTTACTGTTCAAACTACGCAGCACAGACCATCAATTATATGACGTCACCAACGACACTAAAAGAAAGCCTTAATAGGTTGTAATCGCCTACAATTTGCTCTTAATGGCGCCAATGCTTTATAAATACCAATTACTTTAATTTAATGAGAGGTTGAAATGATTTCTTGAAAGCCGATTGCAATAAAAACCATTTTAACAAACGCCTTTCCGATACGTAATGTGGTAGCTGTTCGCATTTAACAAATTAAATGTGTTGTTTTCTTATTGCATATTATTACACGGAGCTTTCACACATTAACGGTTTGATAGTTCTCACGAAGCGAGTTACTTCAAAATCAGAGATTCACAGACGCCTTTCGTCAGTCGTATTCGTCATAACAGCCCGAAAGAGGCAATTTATGTAGAAGAAAGAAAGAACAAAGAGTTCTTTAAAACTACAATAATATAGTCTATTACGGTAGCTGTTGGGCTAGCGCACTCGTCAAAAAACTCAGAGGGCGCAGGTTTGATCCTGGCCAGAAAGCATGCACCACTTTTTCAGTTTTCTGATCTAATGTGCATATTGTTACAATTACCACGTGCTAATAACGGTGAAGGAAAATCATCGTGATGCAACCTGCACATCGAGATAACTGATATGTCAAACCTGCCAAGCCGCTTTGGACAAGCGTGGCGGGTATACTGTCCGTTCCCCCTATAATGGGAGGCCCGAGCCCAGCAGTGGGACATTTATGGGCTGATATCATATAATTTTTATGTACTCGAACAACTTCAATTCGCTCCCGGGAAAATTCTTCATTTTATTACATAAAATTTGCTATCGATCAGTGAAGAAATCGCATCGAAATTCGATTTTTTTTTAATCTGGCTATTTTAAATCATGCCTAAAAAAATCCGAGATTCTCAGGATACAAAGTAGTGCAGATTTTAAGTCAAAAATTTAGGTGTCGATCAGCGAAAACCGCATCGAAATCGTCTTAGTAGTTTTTACGTGAATCCCGAAAAAACAGACAAGAAATCTAAAAAAAATTGCATCGTGTTGTCCATCGTTTATATAGGCTATATTTTATTTGTTTTCTTTTAATAGCTTCAATATACAGACACGGCATGTTTAGAATTATATTATATTATAGCTTATTTTTATGTGTGTTTTATTGTACACCGTGACTTTACTTTCTGATCCCAGGCGGAAGAACAGGGCTGGGCCTTGTTGGCTAGCATTACGCTGAGACTGGATTCAATTTAGAAATTACTTACTTTGTTTCTATTGTCTTACTATTTATTTTATCTTTGTTTTAGTCTTGAATAAGATATTTTTCTTTCTTTAGTGCTGCAATGAATATTGATAGTGTTACGAGTTGCGGGACTCGAATTAAAATGCCATTAGAATTACTATAGAGTTTATTAGAACTATACAGACACGTATAATACAGGTACAATTATAACCGAATACACACATTGTCCAAACGTAATGCAGAAAGTCGTAATTCCATAAAACGCGCAAAGTCTGTCACTAAAAGATTCCCGATTGTAGTATACACGTCTTGCTTTGCTCGTGGTTATCGCTCGACTGCCTCGTCCCTCCAACGGGTCATTGCTGTATACTGCACAGATGCAATATGTCCGTCCGGCCGCGTGTACTGAATTTCCTAGAATCAGTTTGTACTTTAAATCCAACACACCTGGCTAATGAGTCGACTGCAACGGCTATAAATGAGAACAATAAAACTATGGACTGTTCTCTAGAATAATTAGAAAACGCATATCAACAAATAAGTAAACAAAAGAAGTCCAAATGCCGAAAGGTAATAAAATGTGTTTTTACAGGTATGCAGGTGTTTTTGTCGGCGTCTAGGTTGTAACAATAGTTTAACGATATCAATGGAGATTTAATAATTCCTCGAAATCACCAATAATTATCGCGATACACTTATATCGTGAGCGCAAAAATGTAATGCAAAATTTGTACCAACTGGTTTGTGAGTTTCATGTAACAGTACGTAATTATGTTGACATTAATTATTTCTGATTGATCAAAGAAACTTGACAGATTCAATATGTAACAAGTTAATTAAATAAGTTTATGACACGGATATTTTTTTATTCGGTACAGTGGTTTTTGCAAGTACCTATATAACATTGAAGCTGCATGTGTTTTAAAGTTGTTTCATAATATAATCTCTGTACGATTTTTTTTATTGCGTCCTACCTCATCATTATACCATTGCCTATGGTTGTATCAAAGGAGCTACCAATGTGCTGTCGCTCTCTAATATCTGGTCGTTGTGAAGATATTCAAAGAACGATTCCATTGCGTTAGAATCTAAAATTCGTATTCTACTAAATCCACAATATCTTATCGATATTGTCACGGCAGAGTAATAATAGAAAAAATGGCATTAGCTGAAATTAATGCTCAAAAATACCCAAAAATTCAAAATTTATTTCGCGAGTTTTCGTTTATAAAGATATAAATATTTATAAAGATAGAGTGGCGTGCCACGGGTACGCCATTCTAATTTGCAAAATACCGAAATAAAATAAACATACTGTTACAACTTAGGTTCCGACAAACATAAATTTCACTCCTAATCTGTAAAAACACATTTTATTACCTGTCGGCATTTGAACTAGTTGTAATCCCTTTATGATCGTCTTCTTTTGTTTACTTATTTTATGGCATACGTTTCTAGTTATTGTTCTATTGTACTCGTCCACGGCCGCTTGCAGGGTGAGTTAGCCAGGTGTTACGGATTATAAACAGAAGCGAATTCTAGGAAAGTGTGTTGACGATACGGGCGGGCACATTTGTATTTGTGAAGTATAAAACGACGGCCTGATGAAGAGAGGGGGCAGTCAAGCTACGACTACGATACATGCGTGACGTGTGTACATTCGGGAACCTAATAGTGACGGACTTGTTGTGTTTGGTTATATTTGTACCTGTTTTATACGTGTTTATATAGATCTAATAAACTCTATAATAATTCTAATGCCATTTTAATTCGAGTCCCGTGCTAAGCTCGTAACAATATGATTGAGACAATATGATCTCAATTGTAGTTTTGCCCGATTTCGGTATTCTGTTAATTCCAAAGGCGTGCCCGTGACACGCCACTCAATCGTGATAAGTATTTATAAGTGAAAACTCGCGATATCAGTATTTAAATTTTTGGTAGCTTTTTAATATTCATTTTAGCTAACGTCATTTTTTGCTAATTGTAATGCCAATTTTTTCCGCCGCGATGATATCGAGAACATATTGTTAATTTAGTAGAATACGAATTATTGATACTATCGGAATGTAATCGTACTTTGAATATCGTCGCAACGCCAAGATATTGACATAACAGAATTGGGTACCTGGAGTGGTAGCTATGCAGACGGGCAAATGCTTAGCACCTGACTGTGGGTTGTTTTATTGCCTCTTAAAACAGACCGCCCAGTCGCAGGAATTAATATTCTTTCTCCGTCCATTTTCATTTATTTATTTCGATTTGTTTTGAAATTTATAATACTTTAGTTATATTAGAATAGATTTGTGTATAATAAAGTAGGTTAATAACATTATATGACGGCCTTAGTGGTTTGTTTTATCTTTAATCAAATTGTATGGGAATGGCCTCTTTTTATAATTCTTTAATACGCGTGTCATACACGGTTTAGTTAACTCCTCCTAAACCATTGAACCGATTTTGATGTCAATTTTTGTGTATTTGAGTGGATCTCTAGATGGTTTAGATTCGCAATTAGAACCCGGTAGGTGGCATTGCATTTGGGTTCTATATTTTTTTTTATCAGAGCAGGACAACGTCTGCCGGACCCACTAATATTGGTGTACGGGCTAACCACAGCCGTGTATTGCCGTGTCAGCGGTTTACGCCGACATGTGCTTTTTAACATATTGTTACACGCCGACAAAAGTGAATGCACACCGGCCTGCCATAAAGCACAATTATTACCTGCCGTGGCGTTTGAACTAATAACATTGAAACTATTTATGACTGTCTTCTTTTGTTTACTTATAAAAACAGCCTATTGTGTATTGTACTCGTTTATGGCCGTTTGTAGGCATAATTAGCCAGGTGTGCGGATTATGATTTCTAGGAAATTAAGTCGACGATATGGGTAGTAGTACAAAACGACAGTATGGAGAGAGGAGGCAGTCAAGCGACGATTACGATACAAGCAAGACGTGTGTACATTCGATAAGTTATATAGTGACGGACTTTGCGCGTGCTATTGAATTGTGTATCACGTTTGTACTGGTTGCGTCCAGTTATAATTGTACCTGTATTATACGTGTTTGTATAGTTCTAATAAATTCTATAGTAATTCCAACGGCATTTTTAATTCGAGTCCCGCACTCGTAACAATATCATCCGCATCAGTACTCGTTTAGCACCGTACTCAGTCAGTCGGCAGAACAGCCATTGATCTTAACACAATCATTAGGAAATCAATTCATTACCAAAATTTTCGCAATAAACAATTTACACCTACAAACTTCTATCATTAACATCCTATGTAGGAAAACCCTCTACAATTGGTATAAAAACAATAGTAGATATGGTAACAATATCTATTATTTACTTCATACATTAAAGAGCAGTCCATTCTTTCTTGAACTCTCCAATGACGTAAAAGCATAAATTGTAGCGTTTAGTGTCGTGTGTATAACCTACACTACCGAAGCATAAGCCCTGGATTAGTCGTACCGGTGCTGACGTCATTGAACTAGGTAGACCAATAAAAAATGTCTGCAAACAGTACATTGTTACCAAAGGAATGCTTTGAAGAGTGTATGGAATTTTTGGAATTTTTGACATGACCGTATTTTACTTTTGTAGCTTTAAAAGTCGTTTCTTTTACGACGGTATTTGATATGAATGCTTTTGTTCACAAAGGTTACTTTGCGATGTGTGTTGCCTTAAATCTAAACCCTCGTCATGAGTATTTCCGCAAGGAAAATGGGCAGCGTAAGTATGTAAGCATGACACTCGCTTGCTACTACTGTTGCCACTGCCTTTGTATAAAGCTCCTTTCATTGGCGATTATCGTGTGGAAGCGAAAGTAGAGGTAACGCGAACTATTACGTGTATATATACTGCTCTCATGCTCACTTGTCGAATTCAAGAGTTTTTTAATAAATAAAACTACGTTTTAACGGTTTTAAGCGCGGTAATTTTATTTGATTTTGGTTTTTCCGACGTTTCGGCTACTTTTCAGTGGCCGTGATCACGGAAGACAAAGATGTCAAGTGTCAACGAGTATTGTTAAAGTTTTATTTAGCCTACCGCCAACTTATTAATTTTAATTAATTAATTTTATTTTTAATTTTGTTTATGATTATTATTTACTCTATGGAAGCCTATATCTCCCAGATCTAATTTAATTTCAAGAGTTTTTATTCAAACAAAGTGCTACTGGAGAACATTTTTTCGAAGTCATACATTTAAGTAATACGTGAAATCTGAAGCTGAAATCTGCACATCGAAGTAATTTTTATGCAAAATGCCCTAATCCACCTTGAATGTGGCAGATGGCACTTAAGGCAATATGCCTATAGGTATATCGTGTTTGTTCACAGAGCCTTAAGTGGTAAAATACATGGTAAATTTGATCGACAAATCGGCCCCTAATCTTTTTTCTAAATTTTGTAAAAAAGCTCGGTTTTGTTAAAAAAATAAAAATGTTCCTTTGAAATTTTAGAAAATGTTTACACTTGTTTTATTGCACATACGTTCAGCTGTCAAATGATGCCGTTTTTGTCGCAATACGACCCATACATGGGAAGTTATGACTAAATTAATACAAAAAATCGTGGATTCATACAAAAAAAGTTGCTGCTATTCCGCTTAATTTTTTATTAAGGCTCCTACACCGGTGAACAAATACATCATATACAGTTTGATGTTTGACATTCCTTCACACAGAAATTCATCCTTGCAAGCTACACTATGATTTGCTATAATACTAATAGTTGTTTTTTTTTTAAATTAGTCGATTCGAATCCTTAGTAGGGTAATTGATTTTTCAAAATACTAATGATACTATTTTAGTTTTCATCAGAATCGGCCCCAAGACTCCTTTGACTATTTTTAGCTTTTTATTACATTATATCGTTTCGGATTTAGAGGCGCACTTGAAAAATTCAACCTGCGTACAGTTGTATTGTTTGTTCGTTTTGTATCGTACACTCGATTGCATTACAAATGGGCTCTGCGTGAGCAAATACGCGGCCAAAACCTAATATCGTTATTTATTATAAAATATTGGCAGCCGGGCTTTCCCAGTAAGCGAAGACACATAAAAATAAAGCACTCACGCGCAGACGGACAGATTTGTGAGTTTTGTATATATGTAAATGTTTAGGGTCGGGTTCCAATGTTAGCGGAAATTACAGAGGAAATGCGACGATATAAAGTTTATTAATACCTACTCGTTCTATGTTTTAGAAATAATTTCCGTGATTTTATGTTTTAAATGAATCTATCTGTTAATTGTTTTAAGAGTGAATATTGACTATTATAGATCGTTGCCTTTTTTTAAATTAAGTAAATAATTTTTAAATGACATTGACTACAGAAAACATTTATTCTGGATAAGTATATTGGACCGATATTGGTGAACGTATTTTTAGATATATAGATAGACAGATACAACATGAACAAACATGAACTTAAAGACTAAAATTATATCTAGATATGTACAAAGGGCGGTTTGCAACCGCAGGAATGATTTGATTTTTACTTTCCTTTGTAAATTTATTTAATTAATGTAACTTCAATGAAATGATATACATACAATTTTTAATATTTCACGCTTGTATAATAATAGACTAAAATACATCGCTTTCCTAAATGTAAAATTAAACGTCGAATCCAACCAATCATATATGCGATAAGCTACCACTTTGGATGTAGACACATTAAGCAATGTTCTAAAATAGCAAACATTTTGTTGATAATATTAACAGATTTTCTTTTAAAATAATGCATCCTAAAAACAATAATGAACAGAACAGAAGAAAGAGGTGAATTGATAATATGAAGGAATACGTAAGGAAAAGATATAAAGGTATTGTGTTGACCTAAAAATATGTGGGAAAAAGTAGGAGGTAAAAGTAAGTGTAGCCTAACTTTTAAGTGGTATTTAAGATCACCAAATAAATATTAATCTCTCGCATATCGATAATCCCCGCTCGCAATGACACTCCACACCCATTTACGTTTACAAATTACATGCTTGTGTTCACTGAGGATGATTCACGCGATAATTCGTCTTAGATTTAAGTAAAGGTTAACCGCGCTCAGAATAAACACATTGTGAACCGCGATGCTAATAGATTTAAAAGGAATTGTAAGAAAACAAGGTTATATTGCGGAAAATTTTCGAGACGGGGTATATTGAAAAATAATAAGAAATATAGACTTACCAGACCTTATCACTGGACTTTATTTGCGTAATATGAAATTTCTACCCTACATATTTCGGGATATAAGAGTGTACAATAATATAAAGATAATAAAGGATCGGGTAAGTGCTGGGCATTCCACGCCAAACAAAGAGTTCCGTAGAGATCACAAAAGTCGACTGTTTTCGTCATTTCGATAAGGAGCCATTTAATCTAAAGTACCTAACATCTCAAAAACGCTTAAATATCTCAAATAAAATAAAAATATATCGGCAGACAGTGTTCCCAATCTAAGCACGTTGCGCTTGTATTATAGGTTAACGAACCACTCTGGAGCCGATCTCAAACACCCAGAACACAGTAATAACGGAAACTTTGTTCCCAAAATTTACCCTGCCAGCCCTCAGCATTGCAATGAGTGCGGCCGGCAAAGCTTAGCCCCCTTAACCATAGAGGCTGTCAAATCCTAAATTAACCCTGATTTATTTAAAAAGCAAGCATTCTCACAAGTCACATTGCACAAATTTTTTATCTAGGCGGTATTCGCCCCTAGAATTTTTCATTAATTTTATTCCGGAAACTGTACAATTTTCCGGCATGAAAATTATTGTTTGTCCAGTGTCGGTATTGAAACTACATATATACCAAATTTAAGCGAAAATGATCAAGTAGTTTTTACGTGAAAGCGTAACAAACAGCTGTAGGTACTTTATTAGTATAGATACATAATTTGCATTATTAGTCTCTCTAGCTCGCTAGTCTAACTCGAAACTCAAGTAATTAGCTGCAAGTAACTGGCTAATAACTCGAATATGACACGACTCCTGCGCATGATTCACGTTCCACGTCGGAAATGGGTCAGTGGCACTGTCCGATTGGCTATATCTGTTTATAACTGGATTACATATATCAACATCTATTGGTGCATTTTAATAAACATATGTGTGAAGGCTCAGATAAATAAGAGTATAGACGGAACCTACGTGAAGAAAAGAAGCAAATGAAGTGAAGGATGTTTTTACAAACTTCTATGCGTCAACTATTGTAGTATACAAGTGGTTTAAATAAGTCGTGGTAGCGTAATGGCTATCGCACGCGTCCCAAACACAAAGGGCGCGGGTTCGAATCCTGGCTGGAACGCAATGCACCCTTACGCAGTTTTCTGATCTAATGTGCATATTGTTACAATTACCGCATGCTAACAACGGTGAAAGAAAACGTTGTGATGAAACCTGCATATCGAGATAACTGATGTGTCAAAGCTGCCAAGCCGGCGGGTATACTGTCCATTCTCCAATAGCGGAAGGCCCCAGCCCAGCAGCAGGAGGTTTATGGACTGATATTATTGTTACCACCTAGACGCCGGGAAAGACAAATTCACACCTGCATACCTGTAGAAACACATTTTATTACCTTTCAGCATTTGGACTTCTTTTGTTTACTTTGTGTTTAAAATTTGGGATTAGAAAACAGCCTATTGTGTATTGTAATCTTTTATGGCAGTCATTAGCCAGGTGTATCGGATTTAAAGTACAAACTGACATATTGCATCTGTGCAGTATAAAGCAACGCCTCGATGGAGGGAAGAGTCAATCGAGCGAGAACCACGATCAAGGCGAGACTTGTGTACATTCGGTGATCTATTAAGTGACGGACTTTGCGCGTGTTATTGAATTACGACCTTTGCATTACGTTTGGACTTGTTGTGTTCGGTTATATTTGTACCTGTGTTATACGTGTTTGTTTAGTTCTAATAAACTTTTCGGACGATAACGGAGTAACGATAACCATAGATACGGTCATTTTTCAGATGCATTATTATTTTATAGTGGTGAATAAAATAAAGTAGCATTTTCTCCTTTTTAAAATGTAGATTTTTTAAATCCTGTATTGATAATAATTGAATGAGCAAAACGGTTTCATATCTATAATTTGGAGGTGACTTGGTGAACCGGCCTATTTCTACAACATCTTGAAGTCGGTGCCAAGTAAAACATAAAAGAACAACAACAAATTTACAAAATATAGTATTTTTTATATTATAAAGAATTCGGTTAAATATTCATTTTTTAGATTTTAGTGTGAAATCAGTTTTGTTTTCGTTTTTTTATTGTTTACTTTTAGGTTGCGCAAATACTTCAATAGTTTTAGAAATAATATATTAAACACCTGTAGAAATTGTACAACTGGCACGCGTATACAAATTTGCCATCTCGTTTCTCGGTGTACATGCTCTTCAACAAGGGTTGCTCTTGATTTCCTTGCGATCCACTAATCAGATCCTGACTTGGTGACCATAGGACCACCTCAGAAGTGTATACTTAGTAATAAAGAAAAAGCTTTAAAAATTGATCCACAATTGACGGAGAGATCTCGTAACATGCATATAAACAAATTAAGCGTCTGTAGAAAATTTAATACCTACACGCGTATACAAGCTTTTTTCTTTTTTCTTGATTTCCCTAGGATCCACTCATCTCACTCACTTAGATCTTACCTAGGTGATCATGGGATTAGGTCGGAAGAATACACTTGCGAGTATAGAAAAAAAAATTAAAATCAGTTTACAATTGACGGAGATATCGTGTCGTTTCGAATTTTCGAGGGTTTCTCTAATTCCTTCTAATCCACTCATCAGATCCTGACATGGTGACAAAGGGACCACTTCTGGAGTATAACCTTTTTGTTAAAAAAATACTTGAAAATCGTTCCACAATTCAGGAAATCGAGTAACAACATACAGACGAAATGAGAATCCCTTTTGGAAGTCGATTAAAAAATTACAAAAAAACCACTGCTGGATTAGGGCTTACCATTATAGGGGAATAGACAGTATACCCGTCACGCTTGCCTAAGGCGAATCGACGCCTTTGACACATCGTTTATTTCGATGTGCAAGTTTCATCAGGATGTTTTCCTTCACCGCTAGCACGTGGTAATCATAATATCCACAATAGGTCAGAAAACTGCCTAAGACGTGCATGCTTTCCGGCCAGGATTCGAAGCCGCGTCCTTCGAGTTTGGGACGCGTGAGCTTATCACTAAGTTGTTTTGAAGAATAAAAATGCACGATTTTAATGCATATAACATCACATGGATGTGTTTATTACCACTTCATATGTTAATGCAACCGCGGTGTTTATTTTTGCAAACTAGTGGTTTTGAATCGATCAAAGTTGATGCCCATACCACGTACTTATTAATCTTAGGCGCCGATCTTATTTGAACTTCATTCGCGTTACCATGGCAACGTGGTTGTTAGTGATTTATAATGGCGCCACCAACAAAATATGCGAGCACAGCGCGAGCACATCTTTTTGTCTATGCGTCTATCACACGGAAACGACGTTATTTATCAGAATAAAAGTATCATTTAAATCCGTTCAGTAGTTTTTACGTGATGCTTTAACAGACAGATAAAGATTCTTAAAGTTGTATTTTCGAAAGCTGCTGGTCCGAATTAGTTTTCTAATTTTTTGTTCTGATTCGCACAGCAATTGTACAAACTCTATTATTTATATACGCATTTTAATTTTGTTTCCATTCATTGACATTTTCAAATGTGTTTTAAAGTTTATTTTGGGAATTTTGGATATATACACCAGCACGGATATTATTTCACATAGTGAAAATCGAAACTGCCCTATATCTTCTTTTTTAAATATCGATTCGTATGGTTCGGGTATTTTGTTAATGTCAAGCATACGTGAAGACTGACTTCAAATATTCGCGTCAAAAATAGAATCGAATGTTTCTTAAAAGTCACTAACTTCTAAATTTAAAAAAAGAAACGCCATATATGACAACCAATGACACAGTCGAATGCCGCTAATAGGCATCCGACTGACGTATATTTAAAAAAATTAAATTTAGAATTGGTTTAATTTTTATTTATTTATACAACGGCACTGAGATGACAGTTTATATGACCGACAAATCGTGTCAATGTGTTGCTTGGTTACGTAGTTTCATAATTTTTCGAACGAGGCTGATTTGAAAATAGAATCAGGATTCTTTTTCCGCTATTACATATTTAATTTATCTTACTGGATGTGCATTTTTAAAACGATTTGCGTTTTTATTTTTATGTGATAATTTTTAATCATAAACTATTTGCTAAGTGCGTTATGCGTTTTAATAAAAAAAAATGTTATTATTTTACAAATGGTTTTATGATGAGTGTTTTTTAAGTGAAACAGTAAGTCATGTTCTTATTCTGTTGGAGAATTTTATAATGTCTTTGATTGAATAGATGATGTTTTAAATACTTTTTTACTATAATAATATTTGATTGCTCGCATGATAACTACGACAAATAACATAGATTTCTTTATTAATAGTTTAAAAATTTAACTGACCATATCTCTTCATTCTTTATTGACTAATTTAATTATATATATATAAGCTCGTCAGAGCCATATAAGCTCATGAAGGCTTTATTCATCAGAATTCATCATGGCATGGCACGATGTATGTGGGTATATTTATAAAATTAACATCTTTTGTGATATTTACCAATGTAATGTTTCTATTGCTTAAATAACAATCATCTCTCTTGATATTACCACTGATTACGTTATAATTCACTTTGATTAAGGCAATAAATCGCAGTTCGTCGAATACTTGGTGCGCTGGCGACCATTCTCTAGAAGAGGTTATATCTTTCTTCTTACGGCCACCCCGCTTCCTTAGCCACGACGGTCCGCGAGAGTGACATTGACAACATATCACTCTTGACAGTATGACAGTGACGTTTTAGTGAATCGTCTACATATACATTGTTTTGAATACATTATGTTTACAAATTTCGTGTATGTCTGATTTCAACATGCAGGGTTCAGAAGAGATAAAAAGTCAAAACCCCTTAATGAAGTGACAGACACAACTAGTTAAAAATAAAACTATGCAGTAAAAAATAGCCTTTCAAATTCCCACCAAAAATTACATTTCCAGTCAATTAATAAATGATTATGAACAGGTGCAAAAGACAAATTACCTCATAAATCGTAGGGCAACACGGTAGAGGTGTTGAGACTGCCATATATGGGGAAAACTACATTCGTTTTTCAAGTAAACCTTCGAGCGTTGTAAACTTCTCTAATTTATTACCCTATTATTAGGGACTTATTTACGCCTGTATTTATGTATAATTAAAATTATTCTTCCTCTCTTTATTGCGAAGCTAGCAAACAGGCAGACGGCCCACGTATATACTCTGTGCCTATATTCGTTCACTTGCCCTACGGAGTTTTTGGTGGGAACTGAAAGAGGGAGGTTGTTATGTGCAGTTTTAATTTCTAAATATGTATTAATTTTCTCTGTAGTGAACAATAGTTATAAGATTTTAATAGTTTTTGAGTGTAAATTGTGTTTTTTTGTGAGAAATGTGAACTGTGTTGTCAAATGTCGTCATTCGAGTTTTCACAACAATTCCATTGAAAGGCGTCAGTTGTTTTTAGCCGACAATTCAACTGCGCTACCTATACAAAGACATGTATACATCAAAATTGGCTGTATGGATTAGGATTCCTTTGTCTGCCTTTGTGGCGAATTCTAACATTAATACTCACTTGCCCTACCATCGGTTGAATTTTGAAATTACTGGTATGGAGCTTATGTCAAAATTAACCGACAATAAGGCAAATGAACGGTCGGTGATATATATAGCCGGCCAATTATAGAAAGTGGTTACCGTCGCCTGTAGAACTTTGCAACACCAGCGGTGAGGTCCTACGCTTCGTCAGTTTTTAGGATGGTATAGAAGAGGTGGGATAGGTGGGATGGGATGGGGGCGTTGAATGATACACAGGTATTTTCAAGACATGGACGTTTTGGAAGGTACCTGTGTCGGATTGCTGGAAGGGAGCCAGATTCAAGGTGTCATCACTGTGATACCTGCCCTGAGGAGACTGCCCAGCGTACGCTGCAATTATGCCCTGGGAGGGGGGATCAGCGCAGCCTATTGATGAATGTAATGGGGACTGACTTATCACTGCCGGCCATAGTACGCAATATGTTCGACAGTGAAAAGTCATGGGAGGCGGCTCAAACCTTCTGCGACATGGTGATGTCGTAAAAGGAGATGCCGGAAAGTGTATGAGAGGATGCAACTTCCGTGGCCTTGTACCACCGTCGTAAATCAGGGCATCGAAGAAGGAACTATCACCAGTCCCTTCCACCCTAAGAGAGCCCATGAACAATAAGATTCTAGGGTACTACGGCGAGCCAAGACGGCGAGAGGTTATGTGCTGACCGGGATCTATTCTTCAAATGAGAGACTAGTTTAGGATATAACTTTGTATTCCCTTTCAGGACATTTTTACAGGAGATTTATTCTGCGCGCCGTCCTATGCAATAACTAATTCTATTATATTGGGAGGCGTTCCTTTATTTAAATTTAAATAACGATAGAGAAATGGCGCTGTGTGGAGGTTTCCACATCTGCGTGTAGTTGTTTTTGCTAGAGTGTCAACATCCCTCCCTATGTAGGAGAGGCTCTACTGATGGCCCACCGTCTACAGGGCCATCGGGTGTGTCTTTGATTCCTAAGGTCCTGAAATACGACTTCAAGATGAAACAAAGAGGTTGTTTAGTGGTTGGAATTTGATGAGCATGCCATCGGTAGTCCAATGCTACCCTACCGTAGCCTCTTAGAGTATGGTTTATACGATGGATTACATCTCGTAAAAAAGGGGCGTCTAATAAAAGGAATGGGATAAATGGGAAGTTGTTGGACCTATACCATGTGTCATTAATTCAAATTCGATTGCATCCAAAGGAACACTCAAATTGTGGACGCATATGCGAACAGCGTTCCCGAGTAGTCTTTCATTGTAAAGTAGGTATAAAAACGGCGTTGTCGACGCCACCTGGCGGCCCGCCAAGTTCGCTTCCGTCCGCGATGCAACCGAGATAAACGGTAATTCACATCAAACTATTGGAACAATCCGATGACATACTTTCTGTAATTGATAACTCCATGCGGGATATTCATTAACATAATCGTAACGTTTAATCCCGGTTTGTTTAGAGTATTATCCGTGCAGGAACGCGGAAAGAACACAATTTCCTGCTCCCGGGCGGTCTGTCGTAAGAGGAGACAAAACAACCCACAGCCAGATGGTGGGGCATTTACCCCTCTGGATGTCTACCGCCCTTGGTTTAGAGTATTCTGCCATAAAAACCTCGATTTGTGTTCCAGCATTAGTGGCCAGGTTCCAGTTTCCCTTTAGAGAGCAGCGGCGCATTTGTAACATCTTTGGTGTTGCGAATCTCAATAGGCGATGGTATCCGCTTTCCACCAGTGGACCGTCTGCCTGTTAACTGAACACATGCAATAAAAAAATCATCTGATTCTAAAACCAAGTTTATTTACTTTTATTGCGAAGCTGGCGAACAGGCAGACGGTCCAGCTCATGGAAAGTGGTTACCGTCGCCTATAGACCTTTGCAACACCAATGGAGAAGCCAATGCGTTGCCAGCCTTTAGGATAGGATGAAGGGGATGGGATAAGATAGAATAATCTAAGAGGAAGAGGATACAAGAGGAATAGAATAGGATAGGTTGGATAGGAGGAAAGGGAAGTGGGCCATGGGAATCCTCACTCATCCTACGAAATATCATTAGCTCAAGGCTAACAGTTTCACGCTGATATTCTGTGTTCAAGTGCTATCACGCCAATCGAGTCGGTCCTAAGAGTTGTAATCAATTCCAGCATGGTCCTATCAAGTCAAAAAGTGTTAGTTTTCCTTTTTCTCCAATTTTTTAACCGGCTTTTGATATCCTTCTTAGGCCCATGTCTTATAAGTGCATGGTTAGACAGTGGTTCCCACCATAAGTATCGGTCTAAGTAGATCATTTAATATATAATCAAGGTGTCGAAGTCCGTCAGTAGAGGAATTCAATACAACTCTTATTATTTCTGTGTTTGAATAGTTATGACGACAACAAATCAGTCAGTGAAGCTAATACATCATTGAATTCTGTCTTCGAATCGTAATTGGCGGTAAATTCCGTTTAGAAAAGTTAAAAATCGAGTGGAGTATGAACTTATCCCATTGACGGACTTCGCCACTTTGACTATACTGGAGACTGATATTGGATACTGTCTAAGCCGAAAACTTTAATGTATTCCGATGAATACAGAATAAAAATTAGCATGCTGGGAACTCCAAAATTGTTTTCAAACTGATGGCCTACCTCATAGAAAGTGGAGCTAACGCGTTGCCAGCCTTTAGGACATTGTACATCCCCAAGTTACGCTTCCCATGAATCATAATCATTCTTGGACTACGCAGTATGTAGAATTATTTCGTATGCTCAGAATACAACATATCTGACAACGCCCCTAATGTCAACACGTAAGTTTGGCACGAATTAACAAAAGTAATTAGTTAGACACACGTATGAGAAGTGATGGCAGGTGAATTATGGCATTGAATGTTGCATGCATCAAAATTAAAATCTTAAAGTTCCATTTAGTTCGTAATTTATATTTACAACCTTGGTAACAGAACTTTTGACATTTGCTGGAGCTTACAAAAAGGATGCTAGATCTTTAAAGTGAAAACTTGTTTAGGCACGTTGGGCACCTTTGGGATGGGAAAGCGCACTGATCTCGCGTAACTGTCACCCTCAGATATATATATATATATATATATATATATATATATATATACAAGCTTACAAAAAGGATGCTAGATCTTTGAAGTGAAAAGAGGCAAGTGAGGTGTGTAAGAATAAGCCTAAATGGCACTCTGTTGTTCGTGCCTACCCCGCGAGGGAACTGGCGTGAAGTTATGTATGTATGTATGTATGTATGTATATACATACACATACACCTCGTGTGTGTGAACTCTTTTAGGGTAGAGAAAAAGCACTGAACTTGCGTGATCGTCAAGCTCAGATACAAAGTTTTCATTTCTGACGTGCAATCCTACGACAGCAGAAGGTGATGTCAGTAGCCTTAAGAACAGACGAGCGTGCATGACAAGAGTTATGAATGTCAAAGAAGCAAGTGAGGTGTGTAATAATAAGCGTGAATGGCGCTCTGTTGTTCGTGCCTACCCCGCAAGGGAACTGGCGTGAAGTTATGTATGTATGTAACAGAACTTTTGACATTTGCTGGAGCTTACAAAAAGGATGCTAGATCTTTGAAGTGAAAAGAGGCAAGTGAGGTGTGTAAGAATAAGCCTAAATGGCACTCTGTTGTTCGTGCCTACCCCGCGAGGGAACTGGCGTGAAGTTATGTATGTATGTATGTATGTATGTATATACATACACATACACCTCGTGTGTGTGAACTCTTTTAGGGTATGGCACTGAACTTGCGTGATCGTCAAGCTTACAAAGTTTTCATGTGCAATCCTACGTGCAGGTGATGTCAGTAGCCTTAAGAAAAATGCATACAAGAGTTATGAATGTCAAAGAAGCAAGTGAGGTGTGTAATAATAAGCGTGAATGGCGCTCTGTTGTTCGTGCCTACCCCGCAAGGGAACTGGCGTGAAGTTATGTATGTATGTAACAGAACTTTTGACATTTGCTGGAGCTTACAAAAAGGATGCTAGATCTTTGAAGTGAAAACTTGTTTAGGTACGTCGGGCACGTTTGGGATGGCGAAGCGCACTAACCTCGCGTAACTGTCACCCTCATATATATAGAAACCAGAACGAATGCAAGGATAATGGTCGATGATGTTATGCTGGAGCAAGTGAATAAGTTTGTATATCTTGGATGTGCTTTTAGCAGGGATGGAAGGTACACCGCTGATATAGAAAGAAGAGTGAATTTGGGGAATAGTTTAAATGGAGCTAGGACTTCTAGGCGCTAAGAACCTCATTCAGAAAGCTCGTGAAAACGCGGTGCTGGTACCTACGCTTTGGAAGCGAGAGTTGGGTATGGAAGAAAGAGCATGAAAGTAGAGTAAACGCGTCGAGATGCGAGCACCAAAATTTGGAGTGACGATCGCGGACCACGTTCGTAATACCGAAGTAAGAAAGAGAGTTGGTCTGAAATAGAGTGTCGGGGTGAAGGTAAGGAAAGGAATGCTCCGGTGTTCAGGCATGCATGATGAAAGAATGATAAACAGATATACAATGCAAAAGTGGATGGTAAGTCGTGGAAGGCCACGACACACCTTCCATGATCAAATTGATCGTGTACTAGCAGAATAAGTCAGGAGCCTTAAGAACAGACGAGCGTTCATGACAAGAGTTATATCAAAGAGGCAAGTGAGGTGTGTAAGAATAAGCCTAAATGGCACTCTGTTGTTCGTGCCTACCCCGCAAGGGAACTGGCGTGAAGTTATGTATGTATGTATGTGTATATATATATATATATATATATATACATACACCTCAGGTGTGTGTCAGCTCTTTTGGGGTAGGGAAAAAGCACTGAACTTGCATGATCGTCACGCTCAGATACAAAGTTTCCATTTCTGACGTGCAATCCTACGACAGACAGGTTTTTTATTGTCTGAAGAAGGTAAAGAGACCGAATATTCATCTGTATCTGATGGCAAGTGTCTACCGTTGTCCTTGGACATTAAGGGCGTTGCCAACGCGTTGCCGACCTCAAAGAAATATAGCACAAAGGAAAGCCTCGGCGAGAAGTTCCCACCAGATATCTGTTATAATCATTCATTAAATTTAAGGTTCGTTCGGGAATTTTTAATGGAAACTTAGAGTTGAATTATGTTTAGTGATGTTTAGTAGTGCAGTTTTATTTTCAAAAAAATGTTTAATATTGTTTAAAAATGGGTAATAGTTAAACATATTGTTTTGAGTTATGAATGTCAAAGAGGCAAGTGAGGTGTGTAAGAATAAGCCTTGACAACAAGGGAACTGGCGTGAAGTTATGTATGTATGTATATTGTTTTTAAACAAAAATTGTGCGTTAGTGTTGAAAATTTTATCTGTTTACTGAAATTACCTTTTTCTAGCTGCCATAAGACTTTCTAAGTCAAAAACCACATTGTGGTGCAGGCTTTTGCTGTATGAGGCCGGCTTTTGCCTAGTGGCTTTAGCTTAAGACAGGTGTTAAGGCTTGGTGAATACTCGACACTGGCTAAATATTCAAATCGTGCAAAGTCACATTTATAAAAAAGAAAACAATCCGTGCATCTGAGACCATTTGGAACAATACATATTATTACTAATTAATAATCCGTATAAATCCCTTCAAATATAGGTAATTTTAATTATAAAAGTTTTCATTTTATTTCATGACAACTAAAATTGTGCATTAAATAAGGTACACGTAAGAGTATAATATAGATATAATAACAATGCATACCTAAAGTAAGAAGGTGAAGAGTGAGTGAAACTATGTAAATAAACCCAAAACCAAACCATTTGCCTTAGAAAGTAGTAAAGAATAGAGGTAAAAATAAAAGAGGAAGGAGGAGGTGGCGAATTAGAAAAAAATGTACATTAAACTGAATTTTTATTTAATAATACATACATAAAAATATTACACTAAAACATATTTTACGCTACTTCTAAAATTAATTATTACATATAAAGAAACTTTAGTAGTGTTGTACGGAACTGAAGCCTCACAAGATCCTATCCACTTTCAAACAAACCCTTCGACCTTTAGATTATTGTTTCTACACCTAAGCCAATGACTTTTCTTCTTCCATTCATACCTAATTCAATACCTGACAGTTTAATTTGAACTTTATTTCTAACTGAATATAATGTCGAAATTTTAACAGAAACCTTTTATTGTTTAATGTTGAAATTTTGATCTATGACCCGACTTAACGGACTAATTAATTTCTCGCGTCTTCTTCCGTATTACATTTTTAAGATAAAATCACACACTGATAAAGCCTCATTAAATCATACAGTGAGTAATGGAAACCATATTTTTTCTGTTAGCTGCATTATTTAAAATGATTTTTATATCTAAGCAAAGAACCCATTAAAAAAATTATACCAATAAATAAAATAGAAGTGTCTATGATTTTAAAAGAAATTCCAAAATTAATTTAAAAACGTTCATACATTTTTACGATGTCTAATCGAAAACGACCATTCTTAGAATTTTTGTCTGTTTATCAAAAAGATTGTTATGCACAAATAAATAAAATAAAACAGGAATTTTATCTTCTTAATCGTGTATATTTCATTTCAATATCTTGCAGGGTACAAATTATATGAATATAAATTCCAAAACATGCATTAACGAAGAGGTGGCTACAGGTAACTGTATTGATAGTTTAAGTCATATTTATAGACTGATTATAATGTTTTGTTTTTTAAATTTTGCACTAAAAACATATAACATAAATACCGAGATAACAGAGGTATAAAACTTGAAAAATAGATGAGTATTTTTTGGGCGAGAAAAAATCTATTCACGGAGTTGTTACCATGTGGTGATCAGTAGTTGGGCGTTGGCCTGGTCCTACCCTAGTGAAAGGTAGTTTGTCATTGACGTGATAGGTGTACTGTCCATTCCCTATGAGAAATCAAAACTCAGCCATAGGATGTGATGGCTGATATTATTTATTATATGTATTTTACGAATACTAAATTTATATTATGTGTGAATTTGTTAATAGGGTCATTGAATGTTTTCACCGGTCGTTTTGTAACAATAGAAAACTTAAAACATCGATTTAGTTCGTGTTAATTCTGTTGTTAATAATAGGCGATTGAATTAATTCAATGTTTCTTAGGTCATTGTTATGTGCAGCTGATTGGGTGGCTAAGATGATATTTATTACACAGTTAAATTCTTTTGTCCTAGCTCTTTATATTTATTGCTATTAAGTCTAACTTAAGACTTGGTAATCATATAATAATTAAAGTTAAAATGTTTGTTTCTTGTTTATTTATTTACATTATTTATTTATACTAATTCCCAAAACAAAGCAAGCTGTGTATGTTTGTATTATGGATAATATATACATGTATACACACAATTCGGAGGATGGACCTAGTAATACCAACATCAGAGTAAATATTAAAAAGATAGTTTATTATAATATCAGGAAACGAACTCGAAATTTCTTCCTCTTAAGCCAGCGCACAACATACAGACTACTAGATCACAGAAGCCGTAAATTGGGATGATAGTTGATATACTAAAGACCTACGTAAGTCTGTTCGTTTCGATTTCGGCCATATAAACTCCTATTATTATACTCAATTTGTAGGGACGGTATTCAATACTTAAATATATTACTTCCATAATAATATATGTAATAACAGCCTATAAATGTCCCACTGCTGGGCTCGAGCCTCCCATTATAGAGAAACGGACAGTATACCCGCCACGCTTGTCCAAGGCGGCTTGGCAGGTTTGACACATCGGTTACCTCGATGTGCAGGTTGCATCACGATGTTTTCCTTCACCGTTGTTACCACGTGGTAATTGTAACAATATGCACATTAGATCAGAAAACTGCCTAAGTAGTGCATGCGTTCCGGCCAGGATCGAAGCCGCGCCTTTTGAGTTTGGGACGCGTGCGCTAGCTATTACGCTACTACGGCAACGTACCATGATATAGAATAGAATAGAATATTCTTTATTGCACACAATAAAATAATATACAGAATTTAAAAATCATATAACTAGTACAATCGGCGTTCTTATCGCTAACAGCGATTTCTTCCAGACAACTTTCTGGAGATTATTTTAAATTTCTAATAATGGGTCGGTGTTCATAATTCATCAGTGCGCATAGTTTAAAATGTGTACAATCATATATTATTAGTAAATGTTCGTGCCTACCCCGCGACGGAACTGGCGTGAAGTTATGTATGTATGTATGTATGTATTATTAGTAAATAAAAATACACATAAATATTTACATACAAACATATGTCCAACATAGAGTTACATACACATACATAAATTACTGTTTACAAATTTAGATAGTGATTATAATAGGTACCTTATAATTATATTTTTGCGCAAACTTCCAAAACGCAATTTTAGGTACCCGGCCCTGCGGGTGGCGGTGTAATAGCCGAACGTGACTCCCAAAACAATCTTTGTGTTCTTGCTTAATACTGAATGGTTACTCTTAAATATTGTTTTGAATGTGTATTCATAATGGCCATTTTAATCATTGTTAGCATGTTATTCGTAGCATTTTCCAGCAACTTCGGCAATATTGGGCATATATACATACATTTTACAACTGAAGATATGAAGGGATGCAAGGGACACGAGAAAATGTCCAACATTTTATATTATCTTTTTGCCTTCGTGCATATCTCACTCATCACTTGCTATTTTTAAAACTAAGCTCAGACGGGTTTGTTTTAAGTTCCAATATAGATTGTATGCATATTACATCTTCATTTAACGTAGAAAATAAGTCTTAGAAATTTTAGGGTACCATCCTTGACCTTTAATTTCAAAATGATTTTTATACTAGCCGTGTCCGCGATTTCGTCCGCGTGGATGTTTCCGCGGAACCCCAATTTTAAAATTAGCCTAAGTTAATCCTTATAACATAAGCTATTTGCCAGTGTAAGTCCCGTCAAAATCGGTCCAAACATTTCAGAATAAATTATCCGGAACATCCAGACAGATAAAAATACTAAAAATTGCATTTTCGGAATCTCCTGGTCCAAATTATCCCCTCTGATTTTTCTCAGATTTTTATTTTGACATTACAAACAGACACTTCAATTTTATTTGTCTGTATAGATTGTAAAAGACTTATAAACGTACAAGACACAATTCTTCTTTCGCTATTTATCGTTTTTCGTTATTATTTAAAACATATATTTCTAAAGCAAACCATTCAACAATACAATCTTAATACGTAAGTTTTAAAATCCTAAAAACATGGACGGATGGAAAGATAGATAACACTTTGTTGCATACGAGAATATACAATTGCAAAACAAATCATATTTACAATACTTTCTAGGCAATACAATAAGCGGTCTTATCGCATAAAGCGATACCTTCCAGGCTACCTAAATTAAAGGAAATTGTTAGCTAATATTGATATATAGGTGGTGCAAGAAAAGGGAGTCATAGACACTTAAGCTAAAACATGTTTATAGATAAAGCGTTCAATAGTGAGAGTTATATGTTGGTGCCGGTTGCTGTCGAGACGCTTGGGCCGTGTGGTCCTGAGGCCATGAGCCTCACCAAAATTTATCGAAAAGACTCATCGACTCTTCGGGTGATCAGAGGGCTGGTGCTTACCTCGGCCAACGGATCAGTATGGCGATCCAGCGAGGAAACGTAGCCAGCCTTCTAGGCACCTTACCCATAAAAGACGGTGATCTGGGCTCAGTATTCTACTTATAGTCTTGAGGGACTATGAGTAGAGTAGAATACAATACAAATAAGTTAAGTTTTCTTGCATTGTATTCAATAGTGAAATAATTTAATTTTCTTGTGCACTAAGTAACACTATGGTCGTCAAATCAAACGAGTAGAATATAGATGACAACGCATTAGAAAAGTATATACATAAAATATATTTAGATAGTTCCAAATAAATTTGATATCCTATTGCTATATAATAATTTCCAATATAAATTGACCCGTCTATTTCAGTTTGTGCACCGAATGCCAATGCCAAGGAATTTTGTACCATAATTGCGCAACAACAGTCTTCAATTTTGGAGTGCGTCATCATGTTTTGATTTCTTTGGGATTTCGTGATTAGCTATCTAACTGCTAATAAGCTCGTGTAGAACTACGGTTATCTATCTCACGAGACTTAATGCATTGTCCGGGATTAAAAGGTTTCTATAGCTGGACGTAAAAAAAGGGTTATAGTATAAGACATCTTTTCGAAAGAAGTTAGTTCAGAGGGACTATAGCGGCAGCTTTAGCAGATTGGTATGAAGAACAAAGTATAAATATATCGTGCATCTTGATGTCGATGCATTTTGCAGTTTTAATATTCTTTTTCATGTTTTACTTGGTTGGCATCGACTTCAAGATGTTGTAAAAATTATTTATATTTTGCTTTTTAGTTTTAAGTAGGTTTTACTTTTGTTATGTTTTTTTTTTACTTTATTGTTGAAACAATATTTATTTACAATTAAATATCTACTAATAAAATTAAAGAATACAATGCAAGAAAACTTAACTTGTTTGTATTGTATTCTACTCATAGTCCCTCAAGACTATAAGTAGAATACTGAGCCCAGATCACCGTCTTCTATGGGTAAGGTGCCCAGAAGGCTGGCAACGTTTCCTCGCTGGATCGCCATACTGATCCGTTGGCCGAGGTAAGCACCAGCCCTCTGATCACCCGAAGAGTCAATGGGTCATTGTTGAATAGCTTTAGAAGTAATATATTAAGCGTGTGAAGAAATTTTACTATTAGCACCCGTATATAAGTATGCCATCGGTGAGTGTAAGCGCTCTTCAACAAGGGTTGTTCTTTGATTTCTCTGGAATCCTTTCATCAGATCCTGACTTGGTGACAATGGGACCACTTAAGGAGTGGACTCTTTCAATTAAGAAAAAAATGAAAATCGGTCTACAATTGGCGGAGTAATCGCGCAACAAACATACAGTCGAATAGCAAACCTCCTCCTTTAGTAAGTCGGTTAAAAATAAAGTGGGTCTTGATACAATATTTTACAATTACCAATATATCTACCCATGTGTCAATTTAAGCGATTCTTCTAAAACGCTGCCGATTTAAGCTCTCTGATATTTTTGACGACTTTTAATATCTTTCCACTTAGCGACTTAAATAGTCATTCAAACTCTAGTAAGTACTGTAAGGCTGCCTGTCTATTGAAGTGGAGCGAGCCTGCGAAGCGGAGAAACGCAGAAATATTAACCAATAGGATTGCATAAAAATTGCGTTAATGTACAGGCAGACAATCCTATTGGTTAATATTTCTCGGTTCCGCAGCCTTGTTCCGTTTCAATGGACAGACACGTCTCTCTCTCTCGTCGTCTCGTCGTGGTTCTCTATGCAGGCACGGAAAAAGAATACTAATTCCTGTGGCCGGGCGGCCTGTCGTAAGAGGCGACAAAATAACCCACAGCCAGGTGGTAGGGCATTTGCCCAACTGGATGGCTAGCACCCCTGGTCTGGAGTATGCCGCCATAACAACTTTGAGTTGTGTTCCGGCATCAGTGGCCAGGTTCCAGTTTCTCCTTCAAGGCCGGCAGCACCTCTGGTATTGCATTGTATCACAGTTGGGCCGTCAGCCTGTCTACTGTACTACAGCAATAAAAAAGGCAGCCTTACACTACTTACTAGGGTTTGATTGATTAAAACTCTAGTGGAATACATAAAATAAAATACACATACATACATAACTTCACGCCAGTTCCCTTGCGGAGTAGACACGAACAACAGAGCGCCATTTAGGCTTATTCTTACACACCTCACTTGCTTCTTTGACATTCATAACTCTTGTCATGCACGCTCGTTTGTTCTTAAGGCTCCTGACATCACCTTCTGCTAGTACACGATCAATTTGATCATGGAAGGTGTGTCGTGGTATATCTGTTTATTCATTCTTTCATCATGCATTCTTTCCACATGCCCGAACCACCGGAGCATTCCTTTCCTTACCTTGACACTCTCTTTCAGACCAACTACTTCGGTATTACGAACGCGGTCCGCAAGCGTCACTCCCCAGATTTTGCGCAGTGCTCGCATCTCGACCGCGTTTACTCTACTTTCATGCTCTTTCTTCCATACCCAACTCTCGCTTCCATACGTGAGCGTAAGTACCAGCACCGCGTTGTGTACGGCGAGCTGGGCCTTCCGGCTGAGGTTCTTAGCGCCTAGAAGTTTACCTAACGCTCCATTCACACTATTCCCCAAAAAATCATATTTCTGACGTAATTCTCGAAAACATCAGTTTCTACTCTACTGACTGAGAAATCCATTCTCAATGAGGCTAAATAAAGCCGGAAAGTCTAAAGACGTCAATGTTCGACACCGTCACACAGAATATTAACCAAAATAACTAAAATACAGAATATTTAGATTTCCTTACGTCCAGTAGCACTAAAACTTAAAAATAGATCTAAGGAACACAAATACGTACCTATGCTGGTCTATTTGCAGAACCTTGTGTATTCCCAGACCCAAAGGGCGTGGGTTCGATCCTGGCCGGAACGCATGCACCACTTAGGCATTTTTCTGACCTAATGTGCATATTGTTACGATTACCACGTGCTAATAACGGTGAAGGAAAACATCGTGATGCAACCTGCACATCGAGATAACCGATGTGTCAAACCTGCCAAGCCGCCTTGGACAAGCGTGGCGGGTATATTGTCCGTTCCCCCCTATAGTGGGAGGCCCGAGCCCAGCAGTGGGACATTTATGGGCTGCTATTATTATTTATTATATGAAAGAATACAATTTCATGCGGCCGGGCAGCCTGTCGTAAGAGGCTACAAAACAACCCACAGCCAGATGGGAGGGTATTGGCCCGACTGGATGGCTACCACTCTTGGTCTAGAGTATGCCGACATAACAACCTTGAGTTGTGTTCCGGCATCAATGGCCAGATTCCAGTCTTCCTGAAGAGAGCAGCAGCGCATTTGTAGCACCTTTGGTGTTTGGTCTATGATGGTAACAGCTTTCTATCAGGTGGGCCGTCTGCCTGTTTGCTGAACTTTGCAATAAAAAGAAATAACTATGAAAAGTTAACAAATTCTACATAACTAGACGGTGCTACCTCTATTGCTTTTGTAAAATTCCATAACACTGGCCCACAAAAAATAAAGAGTGGTCAGCACTTTGACGAAACCCATCCATTCTTATGTATTTCGATACTACTAGGTATTGCCTTTTTTAACCAGGGAAAATCCGATTGAATATAAGTTCGTAAGTGAAGTGAATATAAGTTCCAAAAAAGTCGATGTTTGTGTTTGTGCGTGGCTGTCTGTTTGTGAGGGCGTTTGCCTGTGAGTTTAACATTTAATAGACGTCTTCTATAGAAATCGCCACAGAAACCCTAGAAATAATAACTGCTCGCTTTTTGAATTGTATAACAGTGACGAATGAATAATTCATAATATAAACCAATGATATTTATAGATGATCTCACTCACCAACTCAACGGACATATCGTGGCCCTAAAATAATTTATTGCTACCTACTGGCGATCTCTCTATATAAAATCGTAAACGCATATTTTTCATCCTACATCCTCTATGTCTGTAGGTAGTTACTTTTTATATACATTTTATCTTAGAGTAATAATACCTGGAGAAACGCATATTATTTTACCCCAATCAATCAAATCAGTCAATGGGTAAATATTTATTGCGTTCAAATGAGGTGCGATCACATGACCCGCGCAATTTGATGTTTAATTAATATATGGAAAATAAAAGATTTTATTCAAAAACAACCTTTTCCCTTGGTTTGCTTACAGAAATTTGATCTTTACAAGATACTTTATAATTTGGTAATTATATTACCAGAGCTAATTAACTAACTAGCCGTGGTAGCTTAGTAGATGACGCACGCGTCCCAAACTCAAAGAGCGCGGGTTCAAATCCTTACCAGAACGCATGCACCGCTTGGCAATTGTCTGACCTAATGTTATACACATTAGGTATATTGTAACGATTTCCACGTACTAAAAACGGTGAAGGCAAACATCGTGATGAAACCTGCATATCAAAATAACCGATATGTCAAACCTGCCAAACTGCTTTAGACATGCGTGTCATGTATAATGTCCGTTCCCCAAAAGTGGGCGGCCCAGGCTCAGCAGTGGGACTTTTATAGGCTCTAATTATATTAACATAATATGCGTTTATTTTTTCCAATATCAGCCGATTCTATTCCTCACAAGGGTAATTGACGTTTCAAAAATCCAATAATTGCACTTTAGTTTTCGTCAAAAGCGACCTTGAAAATCATTTGAGTGTTTTTAGCTATTTCGCGTAGTTTGGGGTTTGGCCCTGAAGGCCTACTTGAAAGTTTCACCCTGTATAGAAATAAAATAAATTAAAAACTTCCACGTCTATTTTTTTTTTTTTTTTTTCTATTGCAGGAGATCAGCAGACAGGCAGACGGCCCACTTGATGGAAAGCGGTTACCATCGCCTATGGACATTTGCAACAGCAAAGTTGCTACAAATGCGCTGCTTATCTCTTAAGGGAAACTGGAACCTGGTCACTAATGCCGGAACACAACTCAAGGTTGTTATGGCGACATACTTTAGACCAGGGGTGGTAGCCGTCCAGTCGGGCAAATGCCCTACCACCTAGCTGTGGGTTGTTCTGTCGCCTCTTACGACAGGCCGCCCGGCCGCAGGAAATTGTATTCTTTCTCCGTTCCTGCACGGATAATGTGTAGTAGTAAAGGCTCCATAAAGTTTACAATAGTTTCATGGTATAAAGTATAATGATTTGCAACAAAATCCCAGAAAACTTTCAAAAGCTCTCAGTAAACAAGTTTAAAAAATTAGTAAAACCATATTAGATAGAGATCCCAGTCACACCAGACTTACGTGATTTTAGGAAAGATAAAATTTTTAGGATCGGCAGTTTAATATAAACTTCGAAAGAAATGGATACTCGCTAATCTGAAAGCGGGCACGTTTTTCAGGTAGCAAGTATCAAAGGTGGAAAAAAAACATACTAACTTACGTCAAAGTAGCAAGGCTAGTTTTTACATATGTCATATATGATATTGTTATAAACAAAGATATACAGTTGCCAGACACTTCCTGCGGTCCATAACTTTTGACAGACACTTAAAAAAAAAGTGAGAACTTACGTCATTTTAGGAAGGCTGAATTTTATATGTATGTGTTATCAAGTCTTATCCGTGTAGGAACGGAGAAAGAATACAATTTCCTGCGGCCGGGCGGCCTATCGTAAGAGGCGACTTAACAACCCACAGCCAGGTGGTAGGGCATTTGCCCGACTGGATGGCTACCACCCCTGGTCTAAAGTATGTCGCCATAACAACTTTGAGTTGTGTTCCGGCATTAGTGACCAGGTTCCAGTTTCCCTTAAGAGAACAGCAGCGCATTTGTAGCACCTTTGGTGTTGCAAATGTCCATAGGCGATGGTAACCGCTTTCTATCAAGTGGGCCGTCTGCCTATCCGCTGATCTCCTGCAATAAATAATAAAAAGAGTAGTATTTTAAAATATTTTCCAATGAGCCAGACAAATCTGACCTGAAAAACGGCCCCGCTTTCAGCTTAGCAAGTATCCATTCCTTTCTAAGTTTATGTTAAAATACCGATCCTGAAAATTTCATCTTTCCTAAAATCACGTAAGTCTGGGGTGACTGGGATCTCAATCTACATATTTTGTTGCTGCAAAGCTTACTACCCAACGAAAGATTTTCTAGACAATGGGAATAATGCTATCGCTATGACGCATTTTCTATAAATGTTCATACAAGTTATTTTGTTAAACCTAGTATTCATTCAAAATATATTTTAAAAAAGACCACGAATATTTACGAAGCAAAAACATGTTGCTGGAGAGTTTGTTGCGCCGCTTTATATCCTTTAACGGTGATTAAAATTTCTTTGCAAGCGGTGATATACCCATGAATTTCTATAAGTAATGTATAAGATTGCATCTTGAAATCGATACGTTTATTTTCATTCGTAACTTGCTTAGCTTAGAGATACACACTGTATGTGTTTGTCGGTAAATTTAATTTAATAACTTACTAAAAAACACACACAGAGTTGAGATGGATAGACAATGTGGAGCAGAAAGAGATATATCTAAAAGGAACATTCGATTTTCAGATATTATTGAATATTTTTAAACCGTCAATCATATTTTACGCTGGATATTGCCCTTAAAAGGGTAAGTATTTTGTCTTCTATATATATATAAAAATCAATTGCGGTTTGTTAGTCTCACTAAAACTCGAGAACGGCTGGACTGATTTGGCTGGTTTTGATTTTGAATTATTTGTGGATGTCCAGGGAAGGTTTAAAAGGTGAGTAAATATGAAAAAAAAAATGCTTGGAATATAGTAAAAACAAGAATTTCGCTTTCCCTTAGAAACTATTCATACCTGTCAAACATTTGATATTCATCCCGTCGTTTAGAAATTAATTAAATTTAAAAGTCGTTCAGAAATCAAATTGAATTTAAAAGTGAAGTTTTTTTTCATTTTTGTGGTTTTGAATGTCAAACGTTTGATGTTCGTTCCGGTTAAGTTTTGACCAAATTTTTTACTAAAATTGAAACATTCTGAAATTAAATTTGAATTGAAATGATTCTGAGGCAATTCGAAGTTTGCCGGGTCAGCTAGTCTTATACTAAAAATTTAATATAATTATGAATGAATGATTACAATTTAATGTTGGACATAATAATGTATAGATATTGCAGAGTTCGTAAGTTACTACTATGAATTAATAAACATAACATTCAGATCTCTCACGACTAAAGTGACGGCCATAGCTAGTTCTCTCGTAAATTTCAAAGATTCATAGTTTAGTTTTTTATCAAAAGATATTTCTATGAAATAGAATCAAAGCGAAATGTCTACTGTGATCTGTTCCAATTACACAGTTTTCCTTTGTTTCTGATTTATATACGTGAAAAACCGTGATACGATCTTAAGAACTCGTCGATATCACAACATTATCGCCGTAATGTTTACTTCTTGGCTAAGCTCCCACTGTACAAAGACTTATGTGAGTAATGCCAATATTATTGACTCACGAATTAAATAAATCTAAAGTTGCTAAAATATCTGAGTGCATGTCAGTTCACCCGAGCAGCATAACTAATTGCTACGGCTCAGCGATCCAAAATGAGTCCTGTTCTTCGGAATGAGAATATTGCACTCTTTTCTATTCAGCGCTGTCTCCTGCCAGTCATAGGCTTGAAGCCCGCGTAGATCAGCCTCCATTACGTCACTCCAGCGATATTTGGGCCGACCAACTGGGGCTCTCACTTCTCCTATTACTACTTCGTTAAAATTGGTGGACACTATCGTCTCAGTCGTAGGTTTGGTTGATTTCGGTATTCTTCCAATCCCAATGGCGTACCCGTAGCACGTCACTCTATCTTTACAAATATTTACAAGCGGAAATTGCAAAATAAAGATTTCAATATTCATTTCGGCTAACGTTATTGTTGCTAAAGGTTAATGCAAAGAAATAAGAAAGAATGAAAATATTTATTTCCAATTGTGACACCCACAATACATGCCAATTTTTTCTACTATTATTCCACCGCGACGACATCGAAAAGGTATTGTGGATTTAGTAGAGTACGAATTTTTAGCTTACTAACTAGTAACAGATAATATACCCACCTGCCTCTGACAAGCGTGGTGAATTAGCGGGTTTGACACATAGGTTATCTCTATGTGCAGAATTGATCACGATATTTTCCTTCATAATTAGCACGTGGTAATTGTAACAATATGTATATTAGATCAGGAAACTGCCTAAGTAGTGCACGCTGTCCAGCCAGGATTCAAAGCTGCGCCCTTTGAGTTTGCGATGCCAGTGCGCTAACCACTATGCTACTACAGTGTCTTCGTGTAGCTCAGCCAAATTGTAGGTTTTTGACTGACGCCAATCATTTGACTACACAGTTCACATTTCTCACAAAAACATAATAATTACTCACAAACTATCAATATAAATATAACATTCTTTTAAAATAATAAAATGCAACAATTAGAATTTTTGTCATGTCATGTAAAAACTACTGAACGGATACTGCCAGGTGGTAAGGTATATTCTCGACTGGATAGCGACCACCTCTGGTCTAGAGTATGCCGCCACAACAACCTTGTGTTGGGTTCCAGCATTAGTGATCCGGTTCCAGTCTCCCTTAAGAGAGAAGCAGCGCATTTGTAGCACCTTTGGTGTTGCAAATGTCCATAGGTGATGGTAACCGCTTTCCATCAAGGGGGTCGTCTGCCTGTCTGCTGAACTCCTGCAATAAAAAAGGGATTAAAATGAAACTAGAAATAGAGCTAGTTTATATACAGGATTACAACTTAGGACACTTTATCCCGATAAATGACGTCGTTTTCGTGAGATAGATGAATATTTCCAAAAATGTGGCACTTCGGTCACGTTTTCTTGGTGCCGCCATTGAAATTCACTAACAAATATGCCATTGTCAACGCAATAATTAGAAAGAAGTTTGCTGGCACAACTAGTTGAAATGCTAATGCTGATATTAGAAAAATCAACAAAAATGATTCTATTTGGTTGAAAGGTACAGACCTGAAAAGACACGACGACATTCAATGACATTGAAATATTTAAATTTATGTTTATATAGATCACTGGTTGATTCACTCATATTGAGAGTCAGAAATTAATTGTGTAATATAGGCTAATATACTGTTGGCGTCAGTGTACGACTTTGTAAATATATTTTTGATAACATTTTTTTCCTCAAAATTGTAATCCAGTCGATTCTCAATAAATTGCCCCTCAAGAGACCAGAGAAAATTTTAAAATTACTAACGGTTCAAAATAAGAGGAGTTTGTAACGAAGAAGGGCTGAGGAAAAAATCAAGTAAACAAGAGTTTGATCAAAATTCATAATTTAACATTTTACACATTTGTACAATTATTCACAAATGTTCATTTTGAAAGAAGTCTGTAATCTTCAAATGGGTATCGCTTCAAATTATAGAGAGTAGGGAAGCACGGACATCAAACTATTGCATGTTGATGGGCAATATGCTATTTCTTCAACTTCAAATTACCGAGGGGACCAATTAATATTGATTTTATTCAATTTATAAAGTATTTTTCAAGGGACCGGGAATAAATTACAAATTATTGAGAGGTTCCAATTAACGAGTTCATATAATCGAGAGTTGACTATATATTTAACAATATTGAGGAAAAAATTAATGTCACCAAAAATGTGAGTTACAAGGTCCTGCACTGATGCCGAAGATATACAAACGATTGGCGAATCGTAGTTATCATTTAGACATTATACTCGGGGAGCCGGTACAGTAATGTTTACTCTGTGAAAATCTTTGACAGAATGCCAACATTTTTGGGTCACGAACGCCGGTTCAGTTAAGTATAACTAAAAGTTTAACGACTGCTCGTTACGCCGTCCGTTGTTTTGTCGGGCCGATAAAAAAAATATGGCAAATTAAATAGTTGACAAAAGCACTAAAGATTGTATTATAATGAACGAATATTAAGTTTTTAGGGTTACGTAGTGAAATGGAAAAAAAAACCGTTTTAATTTCGATATATCCGTCTTTTCGTCCGT
Source organism: Dendrolimus kikuchii (assembly GCA_019925095.2). Taxonomy (NCBI): domain Eukaryota; kingdom Metazoa; phylum Arthropoda; class Insecta; order Lepidoptera; family Lasiocampidae; genus Dendrolimus; species Dendrolimus kikuchii. Next base: position 14,067,571 of record CM034408.1, read on the forward strand.
GACTTTATACAATTTACAATCATTGTTGTTATATATTATTGGAACTATGTTAGAAATTTGGAAGTAAGTTGTTTTTATATCCCTGTTAATATTATAAATGAGAAAGTAACTCTGTATGTATGCCTGTTACCTGTTTCAAGGAAGAAGTACGGGGTCGACATATTTTCGATGTCGAGGATGAACATAGGATACTTTTTATCCCGTTAAATGGGATAGTTTCCGGGATAAAAATATATTTGTGTCTCTGTTTGTTATGCTTTTACGGAAAAACTATTAGACCGATTTGTCTGAAATTCGGTATATATGTAATTTTAATACCGAGGGTGGATAAGGGATAGTTTTCATCCCGGATAATAGGATAAACTTTAGGATAGATTTATGAAAGGTTATCCCAGAAAGTAGGATAGGTTTTGGTTTTTTTGTGATTTGTTATTTTGATCGATTTGGTCAATTTGGGCATTTTGGTCGATTTGGTCATTTTGTTCGATTTGGTAATTTTAGTCGAATTGGTCATTTTGCTCACTTTGGTCATTTTGGTCGATTTGGTCATTTTGATCGATTTGGTCATTTTAGTCGATTTGGTCATTTTGATCGATTTGATCATTTTAGTCGATTTGGTCATTTTAGTCGATTTGGTCATTTTGGTCGATTTGGTAACTTTGTCGATTTGGTGTAATTTTGTACATATGTAGTATTAATACCGGAAATAGATACTTTTCATCCCGAGAGATGGGATAGTTTGAAAAATAAAATGAAGTGAAACTTCCGGGAGCAAATAGCATTAGTTAACATAAAACTTTAATACCTACAATGTAACCTGCATTAACGCCTGCTCTTTAAATAAGAGGTATGTACTAGAGCTGCGGGGTAAACTCTAGTGCAATTATAAAATGACGTAAGTAGTATAACTGTAAAAAAATACCAATCGCTGATAGACTACTCGGTAATTTGTGGATCACGCGATGTTCACTCATTAACCACGCGATTTTCACTAGTAAACAACTCGGCTTCCACCCATTCACGGCAGTGCTTGTCGGGTGTCGGGTGGCCTATGGCTCTTAAGCAACATAGTGTCGAGTTCTCTACCAATTCGACTCAAAATTAGTGTGAGTTAGTTTTTCGAGATATGGGTGTTCTTGGTTAAATGCTTCCTAGGTTTCCATTGAAAACAATGAATGTTGTTTTTTATGTTTTTATTGCTGGAGCATACACAGCAGACAAGCTGCCGTCGCATTTGATGGAATGTGGTTACCATCACGTATGGACATTCGCAACACCGGTACTACCAATGTGCTGTCAGCCTCGAATGGGGCACTGGAACCTGGCCAGTAATGCCGGAACACAACTCAAAGTGTATCCGTGCAGGAATGGAGAAAGAATACAATTTCCTGCGGCCAGGTGGCCTGTCGTAAGAGGCGACAAAACAACCCACAGCCAGGTGGGAGGGTATTTGCTCGACTGGATGGCGACCACCCTTGGTCTATAGTATGCCGCCATAACAACCTTGTGTTGTGTTCCGGCATCAGTGACCAGGTTCCAGTCTCCCCTGAGAGAGCAGCAGCGCATTTGTAGCACCTTTGGTGTTGCAAATGTCCATAGGCGATGGTAACCGCTTTACATCAAATGGGCCGTCTGCCTGTCTGCTGAACTCCTGCAAAAAAAAAAAGTTTTTATGACCTCATCTAGAGTATATCCCCCCTGTGTAGACACAGGGGATTTGGAGTAGTAAAGAGATTCAGACGGGCTAACACCCTACCTGCTTAGGTTGCTTTTTTGTCTTTTATGACAGGCTATCTGACAGCTAGAATTAGTACAATTTCCTCTATAGTGTATATATTGTCCAAAGCTCTAAGGTTAGATTAGAAAATTATAATTATATATTTGATAACATATAATCGAATACGATGCAAGAAAACTTAACTTATTTGTATTGTATTCTACTCATAGTCCTCAAGACTATAAGTAGAATACTGAGCCCAGATCACCGTCTTCTATGGGTAAGGTGCCCAGAAGGCTGGCTACGTTTCCTCGCTGGATCGCCATACTGATGCGTTGGCCGAGGTAAGCACCAGCCCTCTGATCACCCGAAGAGTCAATGAGTCGTTTCGATAAATTTTGGTAGAGGTTCATGGCCTCAGGACCTCACGGTCCAAGCGTCTCGTGTATATTATCTATGATTTAGATGTATATCAACAATTTTGAATGTAAAATTGACCTATTTTAAATTTTAAATAATTGAAACTGTATTAATCTTTGACTTGTGAAAAAGGATTCAAAATTTATTAATTGAAATGGTTATCTTTACATAGTATAAAACAAAGTCATTTTCCGCGTCTGTCTGTATACCCGCTAACTCCTCCTAAACCACTCAACGATATGTAGGCAGTTTTCATCATTAGTCAAATGTTTTTTCAATAAAGGTATATACACATACATATATACACACACACCTATACCGTAAACCGTTTTTTCAGTCTCGAGTGAATTTTTTTTAGTTTTTGATGTTTTAACAACGCCCTCCAAAGGACAGCTGAAAATTTTTTTTTAAGAGGTCGCTCCATTTCTTTTATATTTCAAAAATCGCCAAAACTGTTTTTTATTTATTCAATTTTTTTTTCTTGTTACGGTATAATTTTATAGACCAAAACACATTAAATTTCTGAAAGTTTCAGTTCAAATTTTGAAATTTAAAAGGTCGCTCATATTTTTTTTTTCATTTACTTGTACACTACTTTAAATTTTTTCGAGCGATCTTTAATATTCATATTAATATTCCATATATATTTTTTCTTTTATTTAGTCATAAAAAACACCACGAGATGAATTAAAAGTCGGTTTTTTGCGCCACCATAATATACATATAATAATATATATAGATAGATATTTAGCGGGGGGAAAAAATCTGGTTTAATTAAATTTGATTTAACTCGACTTTAAGTATGCATATTATCACTAGACATATAATTTTAATGTTTGTATTATATAAGATACATATCCTTAACAAACATAGATACATATAAATATTTGTACGACTGTAGGTCAGGTACGGTGATACTAATGATCTTGTGTACCGAATATTGATTATGTACTACCTGTATCCCTGCAAATAGAGATTCATTCATTCATGCTTGCAAAAGTGTTTTAATAAAATATCCCAATATTAAATCGGTCGGCTTACTCATAACGTGATCTTAAGGAAGAGTCACAAACAATAGCCTACGTAACTTGTGAATCCATAGACCCAATGTTTAATCCGGTACACCTCCAAAGAAATACCAAAATGCTGACGTCCAACCATTGAGTGCACGATCAACCTTGTCAATCACACAAGAGAATCCCACACAAATAGTTCATTGTTTAACGCAATGCATATTTATTGAACGGCAAAATTGTTTAGCGATGATACCGAGTGCACCTGCTAGGTTCAGTTATGTAGATGTTGTGGAGCTTTGGAGTACAATACAATAAAATAATCGTTATTGTACACCAACATTACAGAGAAGAAATACACAATAAGCTTAAATACTAGAAGGGGCGGCCTTATTGCTTAAAGCAGTCTCTTCCAGGCAACCTTTGGATCGACAAGATCTGATTGCAAAGATAGCGTTGGCGTGCAATTAAATAAATAATTATTATGCATATACTAGAGTTTACAAGCCGAAATCAAAGTACAACACGCACGTTGTTAGTTTTTAAAGTTTAGTCGCAATTTTCGCAAAAACCTAACTAAGTACACGAAAAATCAAGAACCTAAATGAAAAACGTCAAGGTCGTCCATTTGTATGTCACAGTCATTTTTTTGGAAACTAATTGAGGTAAATTAGATGTCATTATACAGTGTTTTAGTGAAATCCCAAAAAAATAAAGATCATAGGTAGAATGGGTACAAAACGCTAAGAAACTTCGTTTATAACTATAAAATCAAGAACTTAAGTTATTTGTCTTGTACAATGAATATATTGTTTATCTTTCACTAAGATATGCATTTAAAGGCCTAAATGTCAAAGTTTTGACGTTTACAAATCATCGCAACATTGTATTCGAAATAATTTAGCGTTCATTTGTCAAATCCCTCGCCTGCTTCCGCGTGACAAGAACATCTGTCAAATATCCCAAGGATCTTGGAAATACGCGACGCAATATTTCTTTCTTCAATGTATTCAGATGCTTGCTATCCATACTAATGAATTGAAATTGAATCGGTCAAGTGCGTATCTGTCCACGTGTATTGAAAGAAAAAAGATAATGAACATTAACTGTTTATTTTTGATCCCTGTTAAGGAATGTTGAAAAAATATTTGTCGTTTGTGACGCCACGGTCGCATTAAATAACACGATCGTGGTGTCTATAGTCAACCTACAGAGTTTAATTAGAATTCTGAATATAAAACATTTGCTAACTAAACTCTGATTTTTAATTACTTGGCCTAAAATGACAGCGCCAATCGATCTTTTTTTGATTCATAAGTGAGTTTTGACAGTTAAATAAACAACTGACTACTGTGAGTTGAATCCTAAAAAAATTTCTACAGAAATTTATAGGGTTCAACTCACAGGAGTGAGTCGCTCCAAGGTTGCAACGTAAAATAGGTTGAATTCAGCCGTCATTTAATCCAGGTAATTAAAAATCAGATATAATTACCTAGTATTAATTTACCAATATTTTGTGATTCTCCGTGCAAGAAAGGAAAAAGAATACTAGTTTCTTCGGCTGGGCGGCCTATCATAAGAGGTGACAAAACCACCCACAGCCAGGTGGTAGGGTATTTGCCCGACTGGATGGCTATCATCTCTGGTCTAGGGTATGCCACCATAACAACTTCGAATTGTGTTCAGTGGTTAGTTTCCAGTTTCTCTTTCAAGGCCGGCAGCGCATTGGCAACACCTCTGGTATTGCTAATGTCAGTCAGCCTGTCAGCTGTACTTTAGCAATAAAAAATATTTCAGTAGCCATAAAAATACATTTTATTTTTGATATAACTCCAAATATGGGCAAATAAAACATGGTTCAGTATATCTCTTTAAAATATAAACATGAGATATTTATACTAAATGCTTTTTTATTACTTGAAGTACAATTTTTATATAAAGAATCAGCAAAAAAGCTACTGGTTTAAAAAAGTAAATCACAATCTATTTCAAATATCAATCATCATCAAACATGGTGATTCTAAATAATCGTTGTTTAGCCATATAGTTTTAGCGATTAATTTATTTTAACCATCGGTTAAATGTCTATGCACACCAGCCTTAGAATCACGATGTTTGATGATGATGTCCTATTTGAAATAGATTGTGATTGACTTTGTTAAACGGGTAGCTTTTTCACTGATTAGTATATGATTATTAAATAGTACAGTTTTACATAATCTATATACGTGAAGCAAAAGCTTTGTACCCCTTTTTACGAAAATTGCGGCGGAGTATGAAATTTCGCACACTTATAGTTTATATAGAGAAGAAGCGACGAATGCTATTTTTTTTTAATTATGCGTAAAAATACAGTAAATCAATAAAAAAAATATTACACACACTACCATGTATTTGACACACACACGCATATATACTCTTTTGTTTATTGTTCAAGATAAATTAACAGTGTAGCCTTGGCGTAATCTGTGATTATAGAACTATAGTCTTTCACATTAATCATTATGGTCGAATTTCGACCACGGGCGACCACTAGTTAAAATTAATATTTATTTTGTAGGAGAGTTTCAAATATATTTTAGGAGGTATTGATAGTTAACCGTCCATTTGTTTTAAACATCTTACTTATTCATTATATATAATATATACATACGTATACATGTTATCACGCCTGTTTCCCAGGGGTAAAACCGGGTAGGCAGAGACGATAGATTTCCACTTGACTTACATCTTTTGCCTTGTCTACATTCATTAATCTCTTCATACATAAACTTTTATTCATTGCGTAAAAGCATGTGTTCTAGTTAACAAAGTCATATTATATTAAGCCCTTGCTTATCACAGATCCTTTCACAAGGCAACTGAATAATAAGGCCATGAATATTCAATCCTTGTTTAACGAATTTGAAATTACATGCGACGACAAGTCGGCAAGCAATGTAGGGCAGTCTCTATATTTAACTGATCTGAATTATACTGTTTTAGAGGTAAAGCAATATAAATATGGCAAGCGACGGCGTGGTAGAGCCATGCTGGAATCATTATCTTGATTACAGGTTTTAGAGCCGACTAGATCAATGTGATTCTATCCGTGCAGGAACGGAGAAAGAATACAACTTCCTGCGGCCGGGCGGCCGTCGTAAGAGGCGACAAAACAACCCACAGCCAGGTGGTAGGGTATTTGCCCGAGTGGATGGCTACCACCGCTGGTCTAGAGTATGCCGCCATAACAACATTGAATTATGTTCCGGCAATAGTGACCAGGTTCCAATCTCCCGTAAGAGAGCAGCAGCGCATTTGTAGCACCTTTGGTGTTGCAAATGTCCATAGGCGATGGTAACCGCTTTACATCAAGTGGGCCGTCTGCCTGTCTGCTGAACTCATGCAATAAAAAAAATGTGATTTTTAAATTTTTATTGCAGGAGTTCCACAGACAGGCAGACGGCCCATTGGATGGAGAGCGGTTACCATCGCCTATGGACATTTGAAACACCAAAGGCGCCATTTGTAAAACCAACAATACAATATACACACATACTCACACCAACGCGCACTACCACCACATTGCATAACACACCCACTTCACAAACAAACCAAGATACACAAAGAGCCTAAAAATTAATAACCCAAACACAGAAACGAAAAAACAACATACATGGCACTACTTAGGTTAATATATTATATAGACATAAGGCACACACTGCTCATGCAATTTCTCACAACACCAGCATTTAACAGATTCTAAATTAAATTCTAAAAAAGGGTACGGAGCAAGAGTCCGTAGAGTTGTTAAAAAAACCCATTAAGGCTGCTGCCAATGCCCTGCTGCTCTCTTAAGGGAGACTGAACATTGGTCACTAATGCCGGAACACAACACAAGGTTGTTATTATGACGACATACTCTAGACTCGAGATGGTCGCCATCCAGTCGAGCAAATACCCTACCACCTGGCTGTGGGTTGTTTTGTCGCCTCTTACGACAGACCGCCCGCCCGCGGGAAATTGTATTCTTTCTCCGTTCCTGCACGTATAAAATGATAGTGATAACACGCTCTTACAGAATATCGGTGTGAAATGGTGATAGCCTTTTTTTTAAAAGGGGAAATACGATTGAGGACTAGCTACCGCGGGGCATGTGGGGTTCGCCACGTGAGGGTAACACGGATGCCCCTCACGGGAGGAGAGGTGAACGCGCGCAGATCACTGGCGCGCCCACATCTCTACGGCATTGCTGTCTTATCAAGTTTATATGACAGTATAATAAATAGTACTTCACATTTTGTAACACTTCTTTCTACCCACATATGCATATAAGTGACACATTCAATTTATGCATTACAGGATGGAACTAACATTATATCGAGGGGTGAAAGGCTATTTGTTTTAAGCGACATTTTGTGACAGAATTGACTTGATGGTTTTCTTGGATCCTAATGTCTCAAACTTACGGAATTATAATGAACCTGGTTTCCAACTAAAAACTACAGATTGTTTTCTTTTTTAAATATAGTATGTAGTTTACTAACGAAGTCTTTTTGACCCATTCATTGAAACTTCAAACTGCTCTATCGACACAATTTCGAAAATGTCGCTTAAAACAAATAACCTTGAACCCCTCGATATATATATACAGGCTTTGCCCAGTTTAGGTATTTGTAATCACTAATTTTATTAATTACTAGCTGTGCCCGCGACGTCGTCCGCGTGGAATTTGCTTTCAAAACCCTCCGATTTTGAAACATTCTTCATTAGTGCTCCGCTCCTATTGGTCTTAGCGTGATAATATATAGCCTATAGTCTTCCTTGATAAATGGGCTATCCAACACTGAAAGAATTTTTCAAATCAGACCAGTAGTTCCTGAGATTAGCGCGTTCAATTAAACAATATTAGTATATTTGGCTACAACGCTAATACTTACATTTTTAATATCGCGATATTTTTTGAACGAAACGTCCGAATTGAATAATTCAAAAAGTTCTAGAAATATATTTAATTCGTCTTGAATATGAAGTAATTTATTTTGATAAGGATTAATACCAAGGTACAAAATAAAGAGTTGTTGAAGCGACGGCATTTTAATTATTTAAAAAAATAAAAGAAAACACTTATTGTGAGATAACTACAATAGTAAGACATATGGTTACGGGATTTTTTTTGTAGATAATTATATGTTCTGCAAAGTGGTAGTACATTGTTTTGTTCTAAAATCAATAGTTTTCGCCGCGCACGCCGTGTAAGGATTTTTTCGGGTCATTTTTTTACACCTTGGGTTACATTATTAAACTTTTAGTAAGGATCCTTATTTTTTTTGAAAATATAATATAGCCTATAGCCTTCCTCGATAAATGTACTATTCAACACTGAAAGAATTTTTCAAATCGGACCAGCGGTTCCTGAGACTAGCGCGTTTAAACAAACAAACAAACTCTTCAGCTTTATAATATTAGTATAGATTTTTAGTTTTCCCTAATTGTTAATTAGATTTTACCTATTTTATTGTAATAGCACTTTCTGTTATCGTTGTAACAATGTTCTGGTACCTAATAAACTATTTTAATATTTATTATTATTATCCCTTAGCTATCCCGGGCCCGGTATCTCAATCAGTCTATTATTCTGAATCGGCATTGTATTCTGAGAAATACCACTAGATGGCGTTTCAATCGATAGTTCTTGAAATTCCACTACATGGTAGTTTTAATTTGTTCTAAATCTAATTTGGACTGAAATCAAGAGAAAGAGACGCAAGATTATTGATCTAATATAAAAAGTTAATCATTTAATTTAAACCATAAGTAAAATGTTCAAAGTTCAAACGCAAATGTTTTTATTCAAAATAAGTTCCACGGAGTTCCACTGGAGAACACTTTTTGAAGGTCATACATATAAGTTAAAATTTAATTTTACTTCCTAGTTCCTATTCTATGTACTTCTTATATGCTATGTTCTATTCTACGTCCAACTAATTATAAGCATTACTTGTGTGTATACCTTTTATTCTCAAGATCTCGTCAGTGCGTTGTAATTATACAACGATATTGTAAAGCGCCATCTTAAGTGCACTAAATGGCAACTACTTATAATTTTCGGTTTCTTTCCTCTCTTGATGGCGCTAGTATCCTTACATTTTTTATTTTTTGACTAAGTAGGGGAGAGCCACTGGGATAGTGAGTCCTTCCAGAAGGTCTACGTGAGCCGCCCGCTTATGGCGACTGAAGGTCTAGTGACGCACTCCGACATCGACGTATCCACCTTTGGCGGGAGCTAAGCGTGAAATGATTAGCTTTAGTCTAATCCTTCGTGCTATGGGTTGCCTACTTCCCGGTCCTATTCTTCTGTACCCTTCTATCCCATTTTTCCCATTTGATCACCCGAACCTTATCCCATCCTTTCCCATCCCTTTTATCCTATGAATCCTATTGAATGTTATGAAGACTGGCAACGAATTGGCTTCGCCCCAATGTTGCTAAAACATGAAAAAATCTGCATTAATCATCATATAATATTTTCTTAAGTTTTCGCGACTAGTATACATTATAAAACTACGTCTTAACGGTTTTCAGCGCGGTAATTTATTTGATTTTTATTATTCCGATGTTTCAGCCACTTTCAGTAGCCATGATCACGGAAGACAAAAATGTCAAGTGTCAATGAGTGTTGTTAAAGTTTTATTTAGCCTACCGCCAACTTGTTCATTTTAATTATGTAGTTTTAATTTTGTCTATGATTATTATTTACTCTATTCCCATAGAAATTAAAACTAAATCTAATTTACCACCGCTTCGCAGCATATTGTGGCTTGAAGAGAAAAAGCGGCGCAAGAAACTCTTCAGCAAATATGCCTAGCTCTAATCATTTTATATAATATTAAAATGGGTGGGAGGTAAAATAAAAATAAATTATCTATCAAGTTGTTTTGCGTCCGGTACACGCAGAAAGAGCTCATAGTGTCTTGGGGTTTAGCATTTAGTTTTTGCTGGGTTTGGATCTTAATCGTTTTGATGATCGGATCCCAAACAGGTGGTACTTGCCAACCATCTTCTCTATTGAAATTTGGGTGTGTTTTTATTTCAATAGCCTCACGCATCATTCTAGGTATGAAACGATTCTCCTTTGCGAGGATTCCTGCGATAATAATCATCATATATTATAACTAGGAAATGGTCACGACTTCATACACAGTTGACTTGAAATACCCCCGGGATTCCCGGGATATAGTACATACATACATACATAACTTCACGCCAGTTCCCTTACGGGGTAGGCACGAACAACAGAGCGCCATTCAGGTTTATTCATACACACCTCACTTGCTTCTTTGACATTCATAGCTCTTGTCATGCACGCTCGTCTGTTCTTAAGGCTCCTGATCTCACCTTCTGCTAGTACACGATCAATTTGATCATGGAAGGTGTGTCGTGGCCTTCCACGACTTCTGCATCCATCCACTTTGGCACTGTATATCTGTTTAGTCATTCTTTCATCATGCATTCTTTCCACATGCCCGAACCACCGGAGCATTCCTTTCCTTACCTTCACCCCGACACTCTCCGGCATATAGAGTACCGCAGTATTTAAAAAAAGAATATTAACTATCGTTTTAATGAATACGGCTCCCAGGAAAATTTGCGCGGACTTCCTAAGATAAAGAGTAGAGCAGATTTTAAGTCTGAGAATTAGTTGTTGATCAGCGACAGACAGATGGGACAGACAAACAGGCAAGAAATCTAAAAAAAATGTATCTTGTTCTCTATCGTTTATATAGTCTTAGTATTTATCCGTGCAGGAACGGAGAAAGAATACAATTTCCTGCGGCCGCGAGGCCTGTCGTAAGAGGCGACTTAACAACCCACAGCCAGGTGGTAGGGCATTTGCCCGACTGGATGGCTACCACCCCTGGTCTAAAGTATGTCGCCATAATAACCTTGAGTTGTATTCCGGCATTAGTGACCAGGTTCCAGTCTCCCTTAAGAGAGCAGCAGCGCATTTGTAGCAACTTTGGTGTTGCAAATGTCCATAGGCGATGGTAACCGCTTTAGTGGTGTCTGTAAGTGGGCCGTCTGCCTGTCTGCTGATCTCCTGCAATAAAAAAAAAAGTCTACGTATTCCACTTGTTTTTTTAAAATAGCTTTAATGTACAGACACGGCATATTTAGAAATTTGTAACATTATATATAATAATAATTTCTAGTTGAAAACACACTGAGTAATTCTACGCCTACTCAAAGAGAAACAACTCTTCCAGTAGTAATAAGCATTACGAGCTGTTGATTGATATGAAATTTATTAAGGAAAAATACCAATGAGTTTAGGTTTCATTTTAAGCTTGGAAAACCCAGGTCTGCCTTGGAACAGATTTATTAAAGCTCTAATAAAGCCTCAAAACAGTTTATAAGCCAAGTTCTTGTTTATTGTGGATTATACCAGGAGCGTTTGGCACAATCTTAGATCGTTAGATTTTTCTCAGACTACTAGATCTGTAGCTATCTATAGTTTAACAGTTAACCTATCTATATATATATGTAAATCAATTGCTGTTCGTTAATCTCGCTAAAACTCCAGAAAGACTGGACTGATTTGGCTAATTTTGGTTTTGAATTATTTGTGGAAGTCCAGGGAAGGTTTAAAAGTATAGATGTATGTTTACTCTTTCACGTAAAAACTACTGAATAGATTTTGATGAAACTTTAGAATAATATAGCTTACACATCAGAATAACACGTAGGCTATAATTTATTAAAAGATACTGTGAATTATCCAAAATATAACGATTTTCTATCACCATGCGAGTGAGACCGCCGGGCGCAGCTAGTATATAAAAAAAATATCTCGCGATTGTACCTAATAGGTGCAGTTCAGTATGTCCAGACAACAGATGCCTGACGCTGGTTTTCAATACCACGCTCACATAGAATATCCGAGTAAGACAGGCTTGAGTAAATTGTCTTTAGTGAAGTGGTGAGAGTTCAAAAAAAATCTAGTTTTAATTCAGAGTAAGTTCCACTGGAGAACGCTTTTTGGAGGTCATACATATTATTATAAGTTAAAATTAAATTTTACATCCTAGTCTATGTACACTTTCGCAATGTGTTATTGCTGTTAATGAGAAGAACCGGCAAGAAACTCCCCAGCTGGCTAAAAATTGAATAAGTAAAACTTTTTTTTTAATAAATTTTATACAGAAATATGTCACAATTACTTTTCTAAGAATTATTGGAGTTGTAGCAAACAGTGCATACTCAATAAGACAAAGACACAATAAAAGGAAAGAAATATATCATGATAATAATGATGATGTAATAAAATTTTATATTGCAACATATCTCCGAAATTCCTTACATGCTTGGCAAGATAAAATGTGATCCGAAGGCCCACCTTTCTCTCCCCTATTCCATTCCCTTCATCCCCAATATCCTGATCCTCTAGTCTGCTGCCCCTATCCCACCTCTCCTATCCATCCCAACCTAAAGGCTGGCAACATTCCATCAGATGGACAGTCTGCCTGTTTGCTAGCTTCGCAATCAAAATTTTATCCATGCAGGAACGGAGAAAGAATACAATTTCCTGCGGTTCGGCGGTCTGTCGTACGAGGTGACAAAACAACCCACATCCAGGTGGTAGGGCATTTGCCCGACTGGATGGCTACCACCCCTGGTCTAAAGTATGTCGCCATAACAACCTTGAGTTGTGTTCCGGCATTAGTGACCAGGTTCCAGTGTCTCTTAAGAGAGCAGCAGCGCATTTGTAGCACCTTTTAGTGTTGCAAATGTCCATAGGCGATGATAACCGCTTTCCATCAAGTGGGCCGTCTGCCTGTCTGCTGAACCCCTACAATATAAAAATAAAAATAAATAACCCTATTTGAAAATAGATCATTCTATTAACGGACACTACAAAAATCTATATCTTGTTTAAGGGCCTACGTAAATGGCGTTCAATATGTCGCTCACACTTTAACACATTTTTGGAAATATAAACACACAGAATTTCCTTACGAGAAATACATGCAATACAATAATACATAAATACAAGGCTTCAAAGCCTAGAGCATCGACGCCGGGTTGCTAATCTATTGGTTCTTTATAGGATTCATTTCGGAGAGTGTCCAGTTGAACTGTTCGACTTCATTCCCCCTACACCATTCCATTTTCGGACCACAAAGCGCTCTGGTCTACGCCATCGTTTCACAGTGGAAATGCTACCAGTGCGAGCTAAACGTTACGCCTCCACGTTCCTTCTACGTACGGCAGAGTTGTGGAATGCACTACCAGAGACCTTGTTTCCCGAAAAGTACAATCCGGGTATCTTCAAGTCTCGTGTGAATGGGTACTATCTAGGTAAGCGTGCTCCATTCTACAAATAAAGATTTCATTCATTCATTCATTCATTCATTCCATCTTCGACCGCATCATCGTCCGGCATTAGACATGGTCGTGGTCAAACGCAAACCTATATATTATAAAAAAAACGACAAATCCGCATTACACAAAATTTACCAAAATTACGTTTGTTTAAAAAAAATCGTTATGGTTTCGTTTACATTTCTATATATAATAAATAATTCTTGTGAAAAAAAAACTATGTATGAAATCTTGTTTCAATAAAAGCGTGAATCAAAATTTTATTGTGAAACATTCGTAATTTTTTTTGTAATACGCATTTTTAATATGTAAATGGAATAAATTTATATCTTCAAAAAGGTAGATCCTTAACTTTTTATATCCAAAAATCATAACATAACTCAATCGAATGCCATTACATTGTTTATGCTATCATTATGAACCGCCCTAATTGAATCGGGATTCAATTGTGTGCGGAACAAGTATAATTCAAACAAAAGGGACATCCTGACTACCTATGTGCGTTTTACTTAACTTTCGCATTATTTTAATACATTTTCAATCTTTCTCCTATAATATTACGGTTGGTTTTTGATTATAGAAATAATGCCAGTCCATATGGAACGTTCCTGTAGAGTTTCAGTCAGTGCCGCGCGTGGCGCCACTTATGACGCTAGGCGTCGCGACGCTCTGCAAAAGCAACCCCGTTGTTTGTTTTATTTTTAAAAAAAGAAAAAAATAATAAGACACTGGTGATTAAGAATCCAATATCGCGAATTAATTGTCTACATTCAAATTTGAATTTGGAATTGTGCTTTTGTTTACAATTGTTTACAGTTTACGAAATATGGATGTAAAAATAGTGTTTTATATGTGTTTTACTGTGCAGATCGGTATGGCGGAGTTGTACTAAATATTATATGCGGGAATCAATCAATTGATTGGTAATCAAGCAATTGGTTAGTCGGACTGACCTTTGATAACTTGACCTGATGATATGTTAGTTATTGGGTGACCTTTGTCCTTTTTGCAACTGTTTCGTAACGACGAGTAACCTCTACTATTTAGTTTTAGATTTAAAATGATATGTATAGTTGGAAACGGGCGTAGACTGTTTCCCAAGGTCTTATAAACAGTAGTAATAGTATAAGATATTGCACTGGCCGTAAATTTTCGAGTAGAGAGGAACTTGTAACATTGTTACTCTTTTGCATGATCAACACATATTTATTATTATTTGATACAATATGTGTTGTAAATACTGGTTTGTAATATTTGTTCTTTTACATTTAAATACTTTTTCATAGTATCATAGCAATATTTGTTACCTGTCTTAAAAAAAAAACTTTATTAAAACGTACACGAAGAAGACTATTTTTTATTTTCAACAATATGATATAATAAAATAATATTTTTTTATAATGGTAATTATGACTACGTATTTATATTCAGGCACAAAAAAAATATTAATGAATTAATATAAATAAAATAAATTCTTGTGCCGTTAATATGTTTGTAACTGTTTTTTGTTACATTAGTTATCAATAATGTTAGCGGTCTTATACTGTAAGGCTGCTTTCTGGTTTGTTGGTGCAGCAGCGGCGCATAGTACTCTCGGTATACGTGGTAGTGAAAGCTTATCGAGCACCTGTATTTCTATGAGCTTTTCTTGATTCGCTTCCGCAAGTTTTCGGTACCGTACTGCTGCTGCATTAGAAAGAAAGTAGCCTCAAAGCTTTTATTGCTGGAGTACAGCCGACAAGCTTACAGCCTGATGGAAAGTGGTTACCGTCGCATAAGGATATTTGGAACATCAAAGAGGCTATGTGCTCTCAGCCTCAAATGGGTAAATTACCGGTGCAAATGCAATTAAGGGTTTTAAGCGCGGCATTTTATTTGATTTGATTTTAATTCCGACGTTTCAGCCACTTTTCAGTAGCCATGATCACAAAAGACGAAGATTTTAAGTGTCAATGAGTAATGTAAAAGTTTTAATTTAGCCTACCGCCAACTTGTTCATTTTAATTTGTGAGTAATACCTGTGGTCAGTGATGTCGGAAGACAACTGAAGATTGTTATGATTATACGGGGGTTACAGTGGACCTTTGCCTCTGCTGATGTAGTGCTACACCTTGCTCCCCGGGGTGTACCAAGCTTGCGCACTAGATAGTCACGGTGCAGTAATCCTGTTCTAGATCCCGTGGCGCTCTGACAAGGTGCAATCGTCGGGGCGCATGTTAGGTTTTTTTTATAGTCAAAACTTGTGTCTCCGACAAGGGTTTGGTCAGAGGCAGATCACAACACTTTTGTCATTTCACTAAATTAACACTGCTTCGAAAAAAAAAAAACTTATAGTCGTAACGCATTATTATTCTACTGGACTACAAAATGTTTTACATGCTTACGTTGCAAGGTTCTTACATACATTCATAAACTTTAAATAATTATATAACGGTTTTACAGCAGGAATTCTTAGGATCTAATAATTTTCTTATTATATACAAAAGATCGCATGTTTGGTTTAGTGAGTAGTTCGTCGGATCTCCCTCTTCGGGGAGGGGTTCCGGTATCGTACGAGAGTCCTACAAGCACCAGTGTAGGCGGCATTAGACGCTGCATTTGGCCTTCACCAATATCCATTGCCCGAGTGTGTCGCAAGAAAAGACATACGCTGCGTTATAAAAAAAGAAGTTATGATGGCATGCTCTACATTAGGACTAGGGTTACACGCCAATTGAGACTGCGTTTTAAAGGTTTCAAGCGCGACATTTATTTGTTTTTTATCGATATCGACGTTTCGACCACGTTTCGGTGGCCATAATAATAGTAAGTAACTACACTGGCCGGAGCTTGTCCTTGGGCGCATTATTATACAAGTAGACAAGGTGTAGACAAGGATAATAGCCGGTTAGTGTCACGCCACATTTAGATTAGATTTGTCAAGGGGCCTCTACGTGTTGGCCTCCCCATGGCCCTACGCAAGCCCTCCAAATTCCGGGGCATTTTCATGACCCGTGATCTTTAAAGACATACATTATAGTAATAATAGTAATCAGCAGACAAACACATACATTGTATATCCCCAAATTAAGCAAGTTACGCTTGTGTTATGGATAATACACAACGAACTACTCTGGGGCCGCTCCCAGACACCCAGACCATAGTAAATAATGGAGAAAATTCATTTCCGAAATTTACCATACCAGGAATCGAATCCGGAGCCTCTGCGTGGCAGTAAGGTAGGACGGCAAAGGCTTAGCCCGTTCAACCACAGAGGCCGTTAAATGTAATGTAATGTTAAAGTAATTATTTAGCCTACCTCCAACTTGTTTATTTTAATTATTTAAGTTTAATTTTTGTTTATGGTTATTATTTACTCTATGACAGCCTAGTCTAATTTACTTATTATTTTTACACGCTGTTGTTTTTGGAATGTAATATTTGCCATAAATGAGATTTTTAATGATTATATTTTTTATTGTTGTGTAGCCATTTTGGCTAAAACGATACCTTTGTGTTAGCATCATGACTGTCTGTCTGTCCACCTTTCTTTAAAATAGTCAACACGGATTTTAAATTAAGATGAGTAAAAAATCGTGGAATTCTAGTCTAGTCTTTCCCTAAATTAAATAATAAACAACCTTATTTTTTCAAGAAAAATATAATGACCTATTAAGCTACAATAACACATTCGTGTACATTTGAAACATAAACATAGTTTTTACAAGATATATAATAAGACGAAAACATCAGTTTTAAAATGTTTACGTTTTTACGTCGAAATTTATGACTAATGTTTTAAGTACTATAACATTTAACAACGTTATCCTTCTAGCTTTAAATCCCGTATCTTGGCATAAATCGAAGCTCGCAGTTTGATTACAATATTTTCTTTAACATTTTACACGATAATTCTTTATTGTTAGACTATGTCTTGCGATTCCTGTTCCGGTCCTCCACTTTATAGTGATAGACATATAAAGGTTGACATTATGACCTCCCGCACTAAATGAGATACCCGTAAGAAAACCTGTAGAGTCCCGAACCTATCCTTGTAGCTTTAAATCCCGTATCTTCACATAAATCGAAGCTCGCAGTTTGATTACAATGTTTTCTCGAACATTTTACACTATAATTCCTTTTGTTATACTAATGTCTTGCGATTCTTGTTCCGGTCCTCCACTTTATAGTGATAGACATATAGAGGTTGACATTATGACCTCCCGCACTGAACGAGTTACCCGTAAGAAAACCTTAAGTCCAGAACCTTTTGCTGGAGACTGTCTTTCTTGATAAATACAATCTAAAAGTCCTCAAGTCTCGAGTGAATAGGTTATCACTCAATATCAGGTGAGACAGTGGTCAAACGAAAACCTATTCAATCGTAAAATACACACTAAACATGTTAGGACAACCATAGACCAGCTGTTATAATATTATCTAGGATAAAGAGACACTTAATGATCGATTTGTTTGAAGAGACTTTGCATCTCTATGCATTCTTAACCATCCAAAGTTTACTTGGAAGAAATCGCTAATAATGACAAGACCACCTTTTTTCTCTTTGGTCGTTTCAGGCGAAAATGAGCTTCGGACCTTGAAGAAAACCTCTTTGCCCAGGCTTCAACTCAGCGGACAACTGCCCGCGAGGAGCCGTTGGAGCCTGCTCACATGACGGTGATATATCAACGGTTCCCTTTGAGCAGTCTGCGGTGTTTGATGGTCTTCGTAGGCATTGTTTTCGCTGCATCATTGGCTATTCATTACCGTTCGATGGCTATCTTGTACATATTGTATTGTGAATTGTCGTTTCTGTTAACTGTATCTTATCATTCATTCATTGTATCATCTATACAATGGAGACTGGTCCCAGCAACTATTTGATTTTCTGCCAATACGCCTTATTTGCATTACTGCGCTCGCAATCGGCGGGAGCTTTACCCTTATTTTTTTGAACTACCACGCTCAACTACTTACGGGTTCTCTAGAAAGTTTAATACGCGTCCAATAATCACCGACTAGGTGACAGAGGGCTACCTAACTTGGAAAACGAATCAGTATGGTGATCCTGCGAGATAACGTAGCCAGCCTTCTGGACATTTTACTCATAGAAGACTGTGACTTACGCTCATTATTCTACTTATAGGCTTAAGGGATTAAAGCCAGAATACAATATCACTAATAGGTATTAATTAACTAAGTATATTTAGATTAAGTTTTCTTTATGGTATTAGTTCGTGATATTTACGTATTAAATATATGGAGGAGCTTTTCTCTAAGGTTTTTTCCTTTGTGAAACTCATGGGTTTGATTTAGAAATTCGTCATAAAACGTCTTCAAAGCTAACATCGTTGATAATGCCCTTAATGTATGTTTTATAAATAATGTTTTAAGAAAGAGGATATTCTTTTCCTCTTTCTTGTACTTTCTTATTGTATTTTGTTGTAGGGAATGATGGTGTATTATTAATTCTATCTTCTTTTCCACTTTTTAACAAATACTTAAATCTAATACGTTTTTCTTAATCCAATGCCTCTGGTGTTGCAAATGTTCATAAGTGACGGTGATCACTTTCCATCATGTGGGCCGTCTGCTTGATTCAGGTAATGAAAACTATTAGCAAGGTAGTGAAGTACAGACAAACAAACATATAAATAAAGTCGCATCCACATTTATACATAATCATGGATTCGCATTTGATGAATTCACAGAATCAGATGCAATAAGTAAAAATATATTATTTTGTTTATAAATCCTTTATAAATAACAAACGAATGAATTACGCAGAAGATCTTCTTAATATGAAATAAAAATTATCGCAAGTCACAAAAACATTAGGTGTAAGTGTTCTTAGAAAATTGTGATGCTTTAAATTTCACGAGTATTTAAAGTAAAAATATAACCATTTTCTCTAAGATATTTCATCGCAACATGTTATTGGTTTATGATACGTAAAGTATAATAACGTTTAATGTTTCCTTATGATCAATTTTATGGCTTCGTTCCAATAAATATATCAAGTTCTCATACAAGTTATTTTTCTTAGTAATTTAAAAAGTATTTAATAGAGCTGTCATTCGAGGCGTCCCAGCAGATTATACGATGCGGATGGACGCTGGAAGGTTGAGGCGCTTGCAACTTCTATTATCAGAAGCTTGTGTGTAGCGTCGGCCATCGAGAACCCTACATACCCCTCGGTGATCTGCCCTGGGTTCCGAGGGGATACGCAAATGCATTCCCCCAGCGTTAACAAAAATGGCCCTGCATAAGCCTTTGACCAATTCACTTTGGGTAGTGCCGTCTTAACAATGTTGGGTGCCTGTGTGCGAAAATTAGTTAGAGCCCCCCACGTTAACAGCAAAATATAAAATTTAAAACTTATGTAAGTTATATGAAGCTGGTACATTTTCAAACATCGACATCAGTTTTTTGGTTTTTAAGCTTTTGAAACTAGCAGATTATACATGGTACATATGTGAATGTAGGTTATGGTGCCTGACTTGCGCTGCCTAGGACCTTCCACCATCGGGTAAAGCCGAACCTGATTTTGGGACCATTTAACAAAGAAGAAGATTTCATCAAGTGTGATCATCTACTCACGTACAGTGAAGAGTGATTTTGCATGTCTTTATAAAAATATGTATACATAATCTTTATATATATAATTCTTCTGTACGTGTGTTGACAGTGACCTCCTCCTAAACGGCTGGACCGATTTGAATGAATTTTTTGTGTGTGTTCAAGTGGATTCGAGGATGGTTTAGATTCACAATTGGACCCGGTAGTTGGCGCTGCAATCGGGTTCTAAATTTTATTTCTTCAGCACATAACAACGTCTGCCGGGATAGCTAGTTATGTATAAAATTTGAATCGTTATATATGCACATAGAAATAAATCTTGTAAGACAGTTCAAGCATGATGTAAGGTTCCGTAGATTGGAACAGGGTCAGTCCTAGCTTATTTTTCGCGACTTGTATACATAACAAAACTTTTAACGGTTTCGAGTGCGGTAATTTATTTGATTTTTATTATTCCGACGTTTCGGCC
This sequence comes from Dendrolimus kikuchii, assembly GCA_019925095.2. NCBI lineage: Eukaryota > Metazoa > Arthropoda > Insecta > Lepidoptera > Lasiocampidae > Dendrolimus > Dendrolimus kikuchii. The sequence goes on from CM034408.1 coordinate 14,088,110, forward strand.
ACTTTTCAGTGGTCTTGATCACGGAAGACAAAGATGTCAAGGGTCAATGAGTAATGTTAAAGTTTTATTTAACCTACCACCAACTTTTTCAATTTAATTATTTAGTTTTAATTTTGTTTATGGTTATTATTTACTCTATGGGAGCCTAATCTAATTTAATTTACCAGCACTTCGCAACATTTTGTGGATATATTAGTTTGTTTTTTTATTATTATTTATTTATTTATTGTGGAATAATAAAAAAAAAAATTACTAGTTCAAGCGTTTTTGAGGCATTTTTGTCGCCCCTCAATTTTGCCGCCGTAGGCAGAGTTACCTACCATGCCTACTGTCTCGAACCACTCTTGATTAGATGAATATCCAGTGTCTGTAATTTATCTTCTAAAAAAGCATTTAATCGAAAATACTCCAAGCAAATATTCAAAGAATCTAGTTAAAACCGATTTTCATTAAAAATGATTTTAGAGGTTTACTGACTTGATTTTTTTCAGAAGGGTCTATTTCATAATTCGAAGGTTATAGGGGATACAATCTTTGGGATTTTCGGAGATTTGGTTAGTAGTTTCGTAAATATCGATTCTTTGTCGTAAGTGCTTGATTATTTCTGACACTCCGTTAGTTTGAAAGAAAAAAGTATGACTAATTTGGTCTAAAAAATATTCTTAGTAGAATGCTGCGGCCATAGTTGTGGTCATGTAGGATTTAACCTCAAAATTATTTTATATTTTGGATTAACAATATCGCATTTTTATTTATTTATTTATTTTTGTGTTGAAATTTCTTCCAGTACATACATACGGCTGTGACTAAATTAAATAATTATTTTTATACGGGTCTCTAGATAATATGTGTAGACTCCGGGGTGGGCACTGAAAATCAGTGCTGTGGAGGAATATCTTCCGACACAGCAATATACTGAGTGCCAACCTCATTTGCAGAATTGCGGCTTGCTTATATACCTATAAAAAATATATTGTTTCATTTATTTTTCTATTTTGTCTGTGTCGCATTTGGCAAATAAACGTTTTCTTTCTTCTTTCTTTTTTTCTCATAAAAAATATCTTGTTCGTCTGTGGTTGTACGTCAATAGTGGCATGCTTGTTTACTACCAAAAAACCTAAAATCCGCTTCATGTCAACAAACAATAAAACAAAGATTTTCGTATGAATAATTTTTTATAGGTTTACGTGTAATAAATTATCGTGTAATTTTGACGTGGTAACCTTTACATTCCTTGAGGTGCGACCTACGCCTGTATTTTATGATATTAAGGTGAATATACACTATAATAGTGTTGTGACATTGTTTACTAATGGCTTGAAAGGAGAATAATAGGTGTGATAATGCCGTGTGTACCGATTATTTGTTTTGTAGTTTTACTTTGTCCGCCATATGTCACTAGTATTGATTCCGAAGTTACAGGTCCCCAAGGTTAGTCCCCGAGATACAGGTCGATTTAGTGTTGAAACCTTGTTTGTATTTAAGTAATGTGAATTACCCCGACTTTTGGAGGACTTGCGTGAGGCCATGAGAAGGCCAACACGTAGAGGCATCTTGACAAATTTAATCTAAATGTGGCGTGACACTGACCGGCGATTATCCCTGTGTACATCATATAAAAAAGCACCCAAGGAGAAGCTTTAGTTAGTGTACGAATATTGTAGGACATGAGAACAAAAAGTACCGGTCTGTTGGGATGAACTGCTAGTGGAACTAAGGATCTGGGACTATGGAGTCTAGAGCGCCTGCCCGTCGCAATGTTCAAGAACATGAAGAAAATGGGCAGAAGGTGACTCATTATTCACTGCATGGGTCCCTAAAAATTCCGTACAAGATTGGCAAGGCTGTAAATGGTTAAGAGGTGTCGAGATTCGAGGTGGGCTGCAGGTTCACCGAAGCTACTTATGCCATTTATCACTTCCATCAGTGGAGCTTGAGTCTTAGCTCTAGTGACCTCCACTCCGTGGCGGTTGGCTGAAACTAGCAAGGAGGCGAAGGCCTTGCCTTGCTACCCAGAGTCGGGTCTGAGATGACGCTACTCTCCTAAGGCTTCGCCACAAAGCCCCCCTACAAGTTATTGTTATTATTATCGATTTATCATAAGTTTTTTATTGCGAGGTTGGCAGAGAGGCAGACGGCCTACCTAATGGAAAGTGATTACTATTATATATATATATATATATATATATATATATATATATATATATATATATAATAGCATTTATTGCTGAAACTGAACAATGATTTTACATACAGTAGCAAATTGTTTTAACTTAAATCTAATACATCGGGTTTCCCGGTTCAGTGGTCAGCGTGTCCAATGACACATAGGCCTCTTGCAGCTGCTTCCATTCCTCTATTGGTAGCTTTTCTAGACCAGGTTGTCCCTCCGATCAACTTGATATCATCTGTCCATCTTTTAGCTTGTCTGCCTCTTTTTCTTTTGCCATCACGTGGCTGCCATTCTGTTATAATTTTAGTCCATTTCATTCTACTTTCCCTTGTCATATGTCTTGTCCATCGCCATTTTAACCGTCTTATTTTCTTTAGTACGTCTTCCACCTTTGTTGTAGATCTAATGTCTGCTGCTCTTTTGCGGTCTTTTAGACTATTGTATATAGACTTATGCAACTCCAGAAGCGAAGCCAGCACGTTACCAGCCTTTAGGATAGGATAGGAGGGATGGGAGAAAGGGAACGGGATAAACTAATCAGACTGGTGAAATTCAATAGAGGGGCGCAAAATTCACAAAAAATCTATGTTTTAAAATATTATGTTAGTATTACGTAGCTATTTCTTCAAGCCGTAGTAGCTCTGTAGTTAGCGTACCCACGTTCCAAACTTAAAAGGCGCGCGTTTATAAGTATGCACGATTTAGGCAGTTTTCTGACCATATGTGCATATTATTACAGTTACCATGTACTAACGCAACGATGAAGGAAAACATCGTCATGGAACCTGCACATATAGATAACCGATGTATCAAACCCATCAACCCGCCTTGGACGAGCGTGGTGTTTATATTGTCCGTTCCTCCTATAAATTGGAGGCCCGAGCCCTTAGTGGGACGTTTATAGGCTGCTAATATATTTCTTCAAATAAAATCTTCTTTCTATCCAATTATTTAAATATTTTTTGTCCGCTCCGACCTTATTATTTTACTATCATAGTGTATAGTTAGCATTAATTAATAACATAGAATATTATGCAGTTGTCTTTGGTTTTTAACAACATACACCTACATTGAATTATTTTCAGCTTAACTATTGAAATTCTTAATTGCAGTCTGGGATATGGCGGAAACATTTGCGTGTACCGCGTGGGATAGAATGCCCAGTTTTTAGTCATTGTTTGGTTGGTATAGTTATATTGGTTTGATTACACGTCTTTTGATTGCCTGTACGCAGAGGCCTACTTTCATTTAAAAGAGAACAATGGTTTTGAATATTTTAGTATTTATTTGGTTCGTTTACAGTTACTATACTACACCATTTTCATCAATCAGGTAGGCCCTCTACCTGTCTTCTGAACTCATGTAATAAAATAGATAAAAAAATGAATAAAGCAGGCAATAATGCTAATCCCAAATAATCTTGAAAATATAAAAGGAAATCGATACTTGAGCACAGGAATTCGAGAATTCATTATTGGAAACCGTCTAAAACAAACGACTAATAACATTGTTGCTGATATACTTGCACTTGATTGCAATAATCTTTTATCTGTGCAGGAACGGAGAAAGAATACAATTTCCTGCGGCCGGGCGGCCTGTCGTAAGAGGCGACAAAACAACCCACGGCCAGGTGGTAGGACATTTGCCCGACTGGATGGCTACCACCCCTGGTTTAAAGTATGTCACCATAACAACCTTGAGTTGTGTTCCGGCATTAGTGACCAGGTTCCAGTCTCCCTTAAGAGAGCAGCAGCGCATTTGTAGCACCTTTGGTGTTACAAATGTCCATAGGCGATGGTAACCGCTTTCCATGAAGTGGGCCGTCTGCCTGTCTGCTGAACTCCTGCAATAAAAAAAAAAAAAAAAAATCTAAAACGTAACATATTTGTGATTAAACATATAAAATAGGCCATTACTTTCTGTGGAATTTTAAGGACAAAAGTTGACCTTTTTAAAAACAGATGATGTATTTCCAAACTGTTTAAATAAATAAACAACTATACAGATGAAACGTACTTAAAAGTGTTGTACGCGATTTAAATTTCAATTCACATACACATTCATAGATATAGTTATAAACATACATGATAATTCACAACTGTTTTCCCAGCTGAGGTTTTCCCGTACTACACTCATTATCATCATCCGAGCCTTAAGTACCGCTTGCATTCGGAGCGTTCTCTGCGACCCGAGGGTTTGTTTTCCTACTTTTTCTTCCCCGCTTCACGCAGTCTTCGGCATCCCTTGTATCGAGACCCTTGGTACGCATGTCATCCTTCACAAAATCAAACCAGCATTTCTTGGGCCTTCCCCTTCCACCGGGACCTGGCGGAGGCGGTATGGCCAAGATATTTGTTCCCTAAATATTTAGCCGTTCTCAGTGTAACTTCGCCGTACTAGCAATAGCGATGCTCTTGCAGTTTGTCTACTATGTCATGATGTTATGTTAAATATTACAATAGGGGTTTTAGGGTATTCCGTTTTGGCAAAAGCAGAGCCTTTATGAAAGCGTCAAGTCCGTCCTTCCATATGTATGTCATAACAGTGTTCCATATGTAATTATTCTTGTAAACTACAGGGTTTACCTAGATGAAATTTGATAGAAACAAAACTATGTAGTGGCAGCACCAAATAATAAAAATAAAAGCGAAGCCGCGGTAGCTAAGTGGTTAGCGTACGGGTAGTCCCAGCCTCAAAAGGTGCGGGTTCAAATCTTAGCTGGAAAACATGCAGCACTTGGCATTTTTCTAACCTAATGTCCATATTGTTATAATTACCACGTGCTAACGGTGAAGAAAAATATCGTGATGAAACCTGCACACCGGAATAACGGATGTGTCAAACTCGACAATCCGATTCGGACAAGTGTGGCGGGTATACTCACCATTCCCCAATAAATGGAAGGCTCAAGCCCAGCAGTAGGACATTTATGATCTGTTATATACATATTATTATTGTGTATCAACACAGAGAAATCATAATAAAACTACGTTTTAACGGTTTTAAGCGCGGTAATTTTATTTGATTTTGGTTTTTCCGACGTTTCGGCCACTTTTCAGTGGCCGTGATCACGGAAGACAAAGATGTCAAGTGTCAACGAGTATTGTTAAAGTTTTATTTAGCCTACCGCCAACTTATTAATTTTAATTATTTAATTTTTTAATTTTGTTTATGGTTATTATTTAATCTATGGGAGCCTAATCTAATTTACTACCGCTTCGCAACATGTTATGGCTTGAAGAGAAGAAGCGGCGCAAGAAACTCTTCAGCAAACATGCCTAGCTCTAATAATTTTATATAATATTAAAATGGGTGGAAGGAAAAATAAAAGTAATTATCAGTCAAGTTGGTTTGTGTTCCGTTGTACGCAGAAAGAGCTCACAGTGTCTTGAGGTCTGGCAGCTGGTTTTTGCTGGGTTTGGGTCTTAATAGTTTTGATAATTGGATCCCAAACAGGTGGTACTTGCCAACCATCTTCTCTATTGAAATTTGGGTGTTTTTTGATTTCAATAGCCTCACGCATCATTCTAGGTATGAAACGATTCTCTTTCGCGAGGATTTGTGGGTTATCGAATCTGATGTAGTGGTTGGGTTTATCCAGCGTGTGTTCACTGATCGCAGACTTCGTAGACCTTGTGTGTTTCATGTCAGCAATGTGTTCTTTTACTCGTGTTTTTATGCTCCTCTTTGTTTGCCCAATGTATGACAATCCACACTCACAATCAAGCTTGTAAACCCCTGCATCCTGGAGTGGGATATTGCATTTCACAGGTCTCAGAAATTGGGTAATCTTTTTCTGCGGCTTGAAATATGTTTTGATTGAAGCTCGCCTGAGGATGTGACCAATTCTGTCTGTGACCCCCTTGATGTAGGGTAGGGTAGCAGGGCACCGCTCAACTGAAGGTGGTTTGGGGCCTTTGTGACGTTGGTGTGGAGTCTTCAGCTGATTGCGTTGTAGAACTCCCATAGATTAAATAATAACCATAAACAAAATTAAAAAATTAAATAATTAAAATTAATAAGTTGGCGGTAGGCTAAATAAAACTTTAACAATACTCGTTGACACTTGACATCTTTGTCTTCCGTGATCACGGCCACTGAAAAGTGGCCGAAACGTCGGAAAAACCAAAATCAAATAAAATTACCGCGCTTAAAACCGTTAAAACGTAGTTTTATTATGTATACAAGTCGCGAAAACTTAAGAAAATATTACAGAGAAATCATTTAACTAGTGTCGCCTGTATACTGTCTGTTCCCCTAAAATGAGAGGCCCGGGCCAAGTAGTGGGACGTTTATGGGCTGTTATTATTTAAGACGCTGGGGGTTTGGTTCCCCCTGGCAGTGAAAGAAGCCGACGGACAAAGGGCTCGCGGAGTAGCCAGATTGTATACCCATGGCCCTGGCATAAGGCGAAGGATGAAATACCGACGGGTTTTAGTGGGTGTCCTCGACTCGGGTGAACATAACAGTTCCTCGACGATTTAGATATTGCAGCTCTTTTTAAATATGTAGGTAGTATTTTCAATAATATACTTTTTTATCGTTTTGATTAATCAACATTATTCGTGTTGATATTATATTTTAATTGTTCTACATGAATTCTAATGACTAGACTAGTCTAGACTAATAGGACTTAGAGAGTGAGAGAGAGAGAGATAACACTTTCTTACACACCAAAATATATAATTAAAAAATAGACCATATTTACAATATTTTCTAGGCAATTCAATAGCCGGCTTTAGGCGGATCAAAGCGATATCTTCCAGGAAACCTAAATTAAAGAAATTTGAATCTGGGAATGCAGGTAGTGAAGGAAAAAGGCAATAGATACATAAATACTTAGTTTTTGATTCCAAAAACAAATTCAACGTTCTTCATTTAAATTTTGAAAAAAGAACAAAATATACAAAACCACCAACAATAAACCCTCGGCCACATGAGTAACTTGATCCGTTATAAGGCTTAGCGCTCGATGTCCTTTCATTGTAAGCTGCACTTGTATAACCGGCTTTATTGCGTCTACAACACACCTGCACAGTGCACATACGTATAGGTGATTTATTGGTCGCTTTTGTTTTATATTTTTGTTTTCTTTTTATGTGTATTCTTTAGGTCAGGTCCCGACCTTTATTAGGGAGGTTAGTCAATATCAATAATCGAATATCGATACCTGTACACCAATACGATATTATAAATATGATTATCGATATGAAAATCGATATCAATAATCTTATTACTTTTAGTAATAGTGTGTAGTAGGTATATCTTATAATATCAATCTTGACGATTGTCGCGTTTAAGTTTCTGCATTTCAGGACAACAGACGGTATACCCGTTAAGCTTAGGCAGGGGAGATTGTGGGTTTCACAGATTTCCTGGATATCTATATGCATGCTTTCTCGCGATGTTTCGTTCACCATTAACTTGTGGTACCTAACAGTTACAATATACATGTTAATAGGTCGAAAAACTTTCCGAGCGTCACATGTTCTCAGCCAGGATTCGAACTCACGTCATTGGTATCAAACTGGCGCGTTGGCCTCTAACCTATCCCGAATTTTATTGTAACAGTTTAAGAAATTAAGATAGTATTTGAATTTTTAAAAATCGAATATCACGCAGTCTAATTAAAGATAGTTAAAAAGGAAAACTGATTTTTTACTTTGTGATTTGGAAGCTAGACCTTTTAAGTCAGAAAAAAGACAAAAACATACAAAGTGTACTCATGTTTTTTTTTTAATAATCTGCACAGGAAACATGTTGCCGTACCACTACATCAAAAAGATGTTAATTTTAAAAACAATAACAATGAAATAATAAGTAACAATTGATTTGTTAAAAAAAATAAAAAGTGCTATTAAAAATGACAATTCATACGTAAACCAAAGAGCAACCAAAACATTCCAAAAAGTTACCAAAGAAGCTAAACATAAAAAATGCGAAAGTGTAAGTGAATACTTTAAAATGCGGCGTGACTGTCTCAAGTTGAGGCTGAGTGACCCGAGTCCAGGGACCGGAAGCCTCTCCTTCCATGCATCGGATTCCGATGATGAGAGCTCTGACCGTGGAAGCCGGAGTTCCAGAAGTGCACACGAAGAGATTAACGTTCTACCACCCGCTGTCTCAACTGCTCAGGTAATTTTAGTAGCTCTATGAATTTGAGACCGAAATATGCTAAACGCAAATGTGCAACCTATATGTTAATGTCCTCCTGGATAGCGGTTAAATATGTGTTGTCAATATGCTGCCGGCCCCGAAGGAATTTGATAACAAGTTTTAAAAATCGCAAATGTGTAGCAGGCCACGAACTATAGAGTGTTCCTTACAGGCAAGGAAAATCTAGTTTAAAGTCACAGGACTTTAATCCCTCCTTATTAGATGCCCATACCACCTTAGTCATCTTCCTCACGATTTTTCAGTCACGGGTGCAACTTTCAAACATTTCCTTATTGATTCATTTCTCACCTTATCCGTTTTTGTTACAACAACAATGTCAACATTCTCATCTCAGTTGATTGGAGAAGTTCTTGGTCTATCACTTTAGTGGTCCAAATATACAGAACACAAAATAATTTTCAAAATTGTTAAATCTATAAGGATAGCAGTAATGTTGGTTTCCACACTAGGACTTGTGTATATACCTAGCAACATACCTGTTGTATTATCGAAATATAACATTACAATTCAAAAATTAGTATTCGTGCGTTAGTTGCTCAGTGAGTGTGGTGTGTGTGATAGCTTTTACGAGTATATTTGAATGATCAACAAAGACTCGGTTTTCTTGTAGTTTAATGTAAGAATCCATTGCATATTGTTTTTATTTTGCACCAGTAAGATTGGATATTTTACTTCTTTCTACGTATTAACTTTACTATATAGCAGGGTCTTGTGATTAAGTTTTAATTTACCCAATCTGATAAAACTGACATACCTGACCGTCGTCACTATTAAATAGATTTTAGTGTTTGGATCAAATTTTTATATCCCAGAGACAAAATTTTACACCAACCCCAAAAAAATTAGTAAAAAAAAAACAATTGGGACAAAGTTTCCCAATCTGGAACCCTGCGGATAGAGTCCGGCAGAGTATGAAAAATTGCTGACTGGCGAATTTCGGCTTAATTTCTGGTATTGTCAGGTTACCTAGAAGAGATTGCTTTAAGCAATGAGGCTTTGTAGGCACTACCTTTTTTTTTATTGCAGGAGATCAGCAGACAGGCAAACGGCCCACTTGATGGAAAGCGGTTACCATCGCCTATGGACATTTGCAACAGCAAAGTTGCTACAAATGCGCTGCTGCTCTCTTAAGGGAAACTGGAACCTGGTCACTAATGCCGGAACACAGCTCAAGGTTGTTTGGCGACATACTCTAGACCAGGGGTAGTAGCCATCCAGTCGGGCAAATGCCCTACCACCTGGCTGTGGGTTGTTAAGTCGCCTCTTACGACAGGCCGCCCGGCCGCAGGAAATTGTATTCTTTCTCCGTTCCTGCACGGATAACGGATACCTTATAGTATTAATACAATATCGGTCTTCTTCGAATTGAGTTAGAATAAGTTGGTAAGTTTCTTTAAGAACCTTAAATTAGCCTACAAACTTACTTTAACTCATTGTGAATACGATCGTTAATTTATAATACAAACAGTCATATGTTCGAGAACATTCAAAATTCTATATAAGTACAAAAAAAGTTCTTGTATGCCCACCAAATGCGCCAAGCTGATCTTGTTCATGATACCAGGGCTATATAATGGCGTCCATTTGGAGGATGTGCCTGAGCTATCCTGTATCTGTCGAGTCGTGTGTTTCTTAATATTGCTCTTTTTAAACTCTTATTGATATAACTATCTCAAACTATGTAAATAATATGTATTTATCTTTTTACAATTCTTGTGGTATACATTGTTTTGTCTTCTTTTTTATACTTTCTTTTCACTTTGTATTTTATTTGCTTCCGTGTCTGTGTATGTCACTTTAATGGCTCTAGCGGAAGATTAGCGCTGGTTAACCTAACCAGCAACATACTGAGCTAGGACCAATTTAGAGCTACACTTGCTTCCGTTTTTTTTACTGCATGTTACATTGTACATTTATTTATTTATGCTGGTGTAATGTATTCTCATTTGTGTTGTAGTTCTAAATATATTTTTTTCTTTTCTTTTACAAAAGTATGTTTACGAAGTTCCATATTTAAAATATTATTTATGACCAGTATGATCACTAGTTGATACCGGGGGTCCAATTCTGCTATTATTATCTCTTCAAAATCACCAGACCCTATCGTCAATTACAGGTTTGCCTGATTTCGCAATTCTATATATATATGTTTTTTTAGATGTATAGGTTTGCGTTTGATCACTATCTCATCTAATGTTGAGTCATGAGGCGGTCTAGGATGGAGCACGCTTACCTAGAATATACCTATTCACTCTTGAATTGACGACTTCAAGATTGTATTTGTCATGAAAAACAGGCTCCGGCAAATTATTCCACTTTTCGGCAGCGCGGTTCAGAAAAGATTAAGCGAAGCGCTTGGTTCTAACTGGTGGTATTTTCACCAGGTAACGGTGGCGCAAAGCGGTGCGTCTGAGTTTGTCCGATTTTAAAATGGGGAAAGAGGAACCAACTAAGGAACACTCCCCGAAATGTGTCCGATAGAAGACAGATAGCCCCGCGACCTTCCATCTAAGCTCTAGACTCTGAAGGCGAGCATAAAAAAGACGGTGGTTGGAATCTCCAACAAACAGTTTTTATTTATTTGGTGTGGTTTAGTACTGGTCACCAAATATACTGCATTTTTGAATTTAGAACATAGATGTTCTTTTGTTTATTTATCTGTATATTTTTCCCTTTATTAAAATCGTCATATATCTATTAGGCACGTGCTGTTTTCTTTTATAATTATATACTAAGAGACGCTGAAGATCGACCTTCACCCATCTGTTAACCAGATGAGACATATTTTTTTATCAAATTATATTGATTTGTAAACACGCCTATGATTGCTTGCCAATCAAAAAGTATTAATAGCTATTTTTGAAGTCTTCAAAGCATGGCAATAATATTCCATGAACGATTTTTTGTAGGCAAGCCGGTTAGTTTTGTAATAGAGTTATTTTACATTTATTTAGTTGCAAAGTTGTTCTTATCGTGTTTCTTTTTAAGGTTAATAATTAATTTTGTTATGTACCCACTTATCTTTGAACGATACAATCGGCCATTTCCTTAATTGAATAATGTTATATTTTTATTTGTTCTGTGATTAGCGTCTGTTTGTATAGAGCAGTTCTCTATAATTTACCATAATTTTATGTAACAATAATCCTTTATATGATGTGGTTAATGTGTAGATTATAATTCAAAATCTCTCAATTGTATATAGACGGTATTCACTACATTTTATTTTCATGTTGGCAGACGCAATATATTTTTATTGTGTTCGATTTATTTTATTACATGTAAATCTTTAAATATAATATCTCACACACACACACACACACACACACACACACATACACACGTCCACATACACACACACACACATACACACACGAATGCACGCACACAGACGCAACACACTCAAGCGCTCACACTTCCATACTATAAATATATATTGAATAATGTTTCATTTTATGTATATATGTTTTTTTACATATTTTGCCTATTCTTATAATATATATATACAACTTAATATAATAATTTATAAGAGATAAAAACTACAAATAGTAAATAGGTCCCAAATCACCGTCAGTTGGGAACGTTCCCAAAACGCTGGCCGCATTGCCACGTTGTATGGCAACGCTTATGCGTTGCCCAAAATACAGGCCAGTGTTTTGGTTTCGTGAGACATCTATCAACCGTTTTGATAGGTCTCGATAAAGGCGATGGGCTTCTGGACCCCATGGCCCGAGAGTTTCGACACCTAAAGTCGCAAATATATATCCACTACCAACGGATGCATATTTGCGGCGTTTTAGGTCCTCTTGTCGGGCGGCAGCTGCACCAGCTACCACAGCCGTATCCGGAAGATGGGACGCTGCCAAAGTGTCAACGCACGTTGCGTCCCAAACTAATGGTCGTCGCATCTTCCATGGCACCAAAGACATCCCGTCCGGTCTCTTGCCATCGTCGCGACACAGTCCATTTGGCTCTAAAATGGCTGGGGTCCCGGTGGTGACAAGAGCCCGGCGGATAATGTCATTTAGTGCAGCATGGCGTGGTATTCTGCCGGCGCTTCTGACGCATGACAAGCCATGGTGACCTGAACCACCAACTTTATCTCCGCATTGACAGTGATGAGGGACTACAGCCGGTGCCCCCATTCGAATAGAGGCAGCAATCCTAAATGTAGTGTCATCTAGGAGTGTGCCTAAATTTGATGAGGGCAGCGCCTGAAGCCACAAGCCTGACTCCCATTTTGGGACTTCTAAGAGGCGGGCTCGCTCAGCTTCGTTGACACTAGTGGATAAGAGATTTTTATACACCAACTTGCTGAGCGGCCCGTCCCAAAGCTTCTGTGATTTGGGCTCTACTGGATAATTTTGGCTCGGGCATGCTAGTGACCATGCGTTTCTGGCCTCAGCCAAGTATGGGACCTCAAAGTCACTTAGTGACGGATTTATTAGTTTGCCAATGAGGTCCACAGTACTATAAACTGAGGACAGAAAAGCAGGTAAAGCTACATCTGAGATTTTGCGTATTCCCAAGCCGCCTAGCCTAATTGGCAGGGTAGCTTGGGTCCACGTGCGGTCTTCAAAATCAAATGGTAAATTTAAAATGGAAGTGAGCGATTGTCTAATGGTGGAATCCAAAACATTTAGAATATTCGAGTGCCTCCACAGGGGAGAGCACCGTAGGACGTACATAAAATTTGGAACAAATAAGCAATGCGGAATAATAAAATAAGCACTGTGTTTGATTATTATTTTTAAGTTGTCTACTTTGTGTGTAAAATTTTGAATTTTGTCGTCAAAGAAAGAGTTAAAAGATTCTTCGAAGACAGGTGCCCCGAGGAGAGTCAAATTTTTTTTACTTACAATTTTTAAATTTGGGGCCAGATTTATAAGTCCAGAAATGAGGTAGTCACAATTTTCATTTATGAAAAGTTCACATTTTGAAAAATTTAGTTCCAGGTCTATTTTACCGAATTCTTCAGTTAGCATGGTCAAATCATTTCTCAGTGTACCTAAGTCGCCTCCTAGGGTACCGTCATCTATATAAATTATATGATCCCTGCGATACAGTTTTTGCCTAGTGCAGGGTTCTTTAGGAACCATATCTCGCTCAGAACGTGACAACCAGGATAACGTACCTTAGCATAATCTTTTGTTATAGCTATGTCATGTAAAGAGAAGTTTGGTTAAATAAATAAATATAAAATATTAACTAAAATTTCCAAGTAAAAATGTATTAAATTCTTGTCATTCATAACACTTATAATTAAAGTATTCGGCTTATAAAATATTCGCTTCGGCAATCTGTTGTGCCAATTTGTTAAGTTTCTTGTACTGTAAAATTGTTGGAAGGATGGCGAGGTGCTCTAAAAATGTTTATGTAGAGTCAGTTTATGGAATGTGTTTAAACAGTAAGGTTTTCTGTTTATAAGTATAGTGACCAGTTGTCCTTACAACCCTAAACCCTTCTGAGCTGTTGCAAGTATTACAGTTGTCTTTCTTATGATACCAATTTTTATTGATTAACAGAACGGTGTAGTTACGTATATTGACTTACCTGTTCATACGTGCTTGTCAAATAGCCATGAACAGAAATAAGTAGGTCAAGCCTATCAAGGCCTATTCTCCATGTTAAAAACTATCAGTTGAAACTAAATTTGTTCAATTATCAAAACAGTGAAGAGTTATGAAAGAAAAATGATTAAAATAATTAAAAATAACCATTATATATAATATTATATATATATTATAAATCTATATAATTTGAAAAAAAAAGTATGATCTGGTTATCATGGGTGTAGGTCGATCTTCAGCGTCTCCTCTACTATCATAATAGTTATAGTCGAAAACGATACAGTCTCAACCCCCCAAATTACATGGTGTTCTGTAGGAAAATTAAACAGGCCATATAAAGATACTAAATAGAATCCGAGAAGGTCATTTCCTGACAAGAAGTTTTGGCCACTTCAGAGGCAAAGATAATTCTCCCAACTGCCTACTGTGTGGAACTCGGGAGGATGTCCAACATCTGTTAATGGAATGCAGCAAAAATAAAGATGGCAGAGAACAACTGTTGAGGGAGTTAGGACTGAATCGTTTTGATGTAGGTACTTTTATAGAATTTCTGACAGAGCCAGCCTCAAAGAAGGCTAGTTTGTTGGTTAGCTCATTATTTAAAAATTAATATATAAATTATTGTATGTTTAGAAGATGATGGAGCTGACATGCTTATGTGGCAAAAGTCCCAAATAAATAAAGATGAAAAAAAACGTGTGCGTCTCAGGAAGCCCACAGAAGTGATAACTTAAACTAATCTAAGTTGAACTAATTAATATTAAAATTGTTTAACTTGAGAAAAGCTTAGGTTATTACTCAAATTTTATGTATATTAATATGATAATGTAAGGAAAGGATATTTATAATTAAAATCTTCTATTGATTATAAAATATATTTTATTCTTAGTTACAATTCTTGAATTGTACATTAGACGAAATACGGCTAGCGCTGTGGGTTAGAGTGAGAGAGTAGGAGCCTGCCTACCGCTGCCGTATGCGTGAGAGAAAAGGAAGCCAGACAGACTGACGCCGTAACGCGTTACGTAACGAAGCAGTTTACCCTCCCATAAGAAGTTATCACTTTAAAAAATAATTACAGTCCACAACAAATTGATATTTAAAGAATTTTGTCTCCTATATTATTTTGACTTAGAGTAAAGAAGTAAAATATTGTTATTGTCGTACAGACAAAAATCTCCCGCACCGCGCATGTGGGCTCCGCCGATCGTTGAATATGAATGAGTTTGGGACGGCCAACAACGCGAACAATTTGCATTATTAGTAAATATTCCCATTGTTTCAAACTCTATTCCGAGCTCAACTATGAAATTGATATTAACTTATAATTTATAGGCGGCAACGATATCGTAAATTAGATTGAAATAATGTAAAGTAGTTATTTTCGTCGCATTTCTTAATACGAAGTCACATTTCTATATATATACAATCAATTGGGTTAATTGAAATGACGACTAAAATTTTCCGAATTTTATTGCTAATCCAGAAATATCGTAGTTATAATTTTAATTCGCTGACGTCCCAATGCTAAGTTTAACGGGGTTAAAATTGCCATTATTGCAGAGTAGTATTACGAATCGAAGTGAGAGTGACATAAAATACTGAAACATCTTGTGTCTGTCTACCAGTGTCAGACGAAATATTAGTATAGACTGAGCCTTCGTGAACCAAGCGTCAAATGAAGTGAAGCATTTGGAAGTGAAAAGCTAAACTAAAAAGAGATAAACACATAAATCTATAGGAATAAGCCTGCGAGAGAATGAAATACGGATTTTACATTGTAGAGAATCAGTACAACCGATGGTTAAACATAAGTCCAATTTGGACCGAAATGAAACTGATAATAATATTTTTTAGATTAAAACAGAGAAGAATTGAAAGTGATAGGTACTTAAGAAGTTTACCTATTTTGTATTATAATGTATTGATGGATGGAGGCTAAAGGAATTATATTTATATTAGTAGAAGTTAGAGAAGAATTATCTGTGAGTATATTGTCTGAAGTTTCACTTCTACTGCGTGAGAACTGCACACACACGTTTTTTACTTGTGTGGATGTGTGCGTAAACTTATGTAATAATATACACGTGGGTTGCGTCAGTGTGGTTAATAGGTATTAATTTTTCCACTGGAAACCATTTCACCTTTATACGTACTAATTCGATTTAACACTGAGTTCTAGTAACGCACTGCGGCACGATCAGCATCCTTTTCTAAGATCGGCATCCTTTAGTCGGCTTCACTTCAAGAATCAAGACTCCGTCTTTCTATTATTGGTCTACGCTACCTGTATAGCTACACGACTACATGTATATATTTGTAGAAAATTTCAGGTATATTATTCCCCAGGAGATGTTATTTTAATTTACAAATAAAAATGGATTTCTTGATTCGTCTCTCAGACAGTGGCTACTAGCCTAAAGCCATTAGCAACCGCAGATTTGGAAGTATAGACGTTGCTTTTTATATGGGCAGTTATGGCTTGGTAACAATGAACTTTAAGGCCAGGTTTAATTAATATTTTTGAAATACATCACTTTTTGTCAAAGCCCAGCCTCGGCCGAATTATAAATCTTTGAATACATGTTTATAAAACAGTTTTTGTGGCAAATCCAAAAGACAGTATTGCTGACAATAATTTACTTGTTGTTAATAATAAATAATATTGCTTTTTTGCAGACAGTATTGTATTCCTTAGTGTTTGATTAAATCTATAATATTGTAAAATTCTAAACATACTGTGTCTGTACATTGAAATTATTTGAAAAATTCAACTGGAATACACTATATAAACGATGGAGAACACGATGCATTTTTTTAGATTACTTGTCTGTTTATGAGTTTGTCGGTTTGTTTGTTTGTTCATGATTCACGTAAAAACTGCTGGGCCGATTAAAATGCAGTTTCCACTGGTTGACATCAAATTCTTAGACTTAAAATCTGCTCTACTTTTTATTCTGTGAATCACGCGAGAATTTTTCTGAGAATTACTTAGAATGACGGGATTGGAAAAAATCGAGTTCAATTGCGATCGTTTCACTGATCGATAGCAAATTTTATGTAACAATATGTATGATACTTTTATCCCGGTAATCTCGCGGGAATTTTCCCGCGAGCAGTTTGAAGTTATTCGGTTGCATTAAAATTAGCTTATTCCGACACAGTTTCCACTAAAACGATAGCTTACATTCTATTTTTAAATGCTACTTTGTATCCCGAGAATTCCGCGGGAATTTCAAGTCCAGCGTGGACGAAGACGCGGGCATATCCTAGTTGTTAACAATATTGTTAGTTTGCGGGCAATATTGTATTCCTTAGTGTTTGATTAAATTGTTCAATATCATTGCAAACTAGCATTGGCAATAATATTGTGAGTATGCGGGTAGCCTCGAAAATTTTTCAAAATAATACTAAACATAAAAATATACTTTGATTTTCTCGCAAAATACTATTCATACGGTCGCGTAATAATGAATGTTATATCCACGTTCTATATTTTTAAATAAAACTGGTTTCACCATACGCTCTAATCTGGCAAAATCAAAGCAAGATTGTTTTGAAATTATCCAATATTCAATTAGTCACAGATAAAACTCTGTCACGACTGTTAAACCCAAGCTATATTGGTTAAATTGTAACCCAGCAGCGGGACGTATATTGTCCGATATTGTTACGCTACTGCGAGTTACACACTCATGATTTTGCATTCAGAGCGTTGCGTAATATTTTCTCTATATTGACTAAAGAAGTTTCACTTCAATAAGTTCACTTGGACTAAGTTCAGGGAAACAACCTATCTACGAATACGCAAGAGGGTAAGTGAAGGGCCTTACATAATGTGCTCTGACGTATAATTTGAAGGATACGAACCCAAGGAAATAAGTGATCACAAACTTCTCATATCCGACATTTTGATGGAGAGGCTTCTTGGTTTTTCGCCATATTTTTCAAAAGTGACCTCTTTTATGAAGGAATATTTTAATTTAGCTTATGAAGGAAGAAAGTATTTATCGTAATCTCATTTCTTCATAATTTCCTTTTTGCGCGTATAATTTTAGTGTAATACAGCATTTAGAAGGCTCTAGGGAACATTAAGCTAGAGAACAATTGTTTATTTGTTTTGTAATTTTCCATGGAGAAATTGAAATATTGTTATATTAACATATTGATGAATAATTTATTACCTATAATAATTATCATCACTAGTGGTCGCCCGTGGTCGAAATTCGACCATAATACTTAATGTCAAAGACTATACTTCTATAATCACAGTTTCGCCAAGGCTACACTGTTAATTTAACTTGAACAATAAACAAAAAAGTATATATGCGTGTGTGTGTCAAATACATAGTGTGCGTAATGTTTTTTTTAATTGATTTAACGCATTTTTTAAGCATGATTTAAAAAAAAAATTAACATTCGTCGCTTCGTCTCTATATAAACTATAAGTGTGCGAATTTCATACTCCTCTGGCCGCACAATTTTCGTAAAAAGGGGTGCAAAGTTTTGTCTTCACGTATCAATATATAGATTCTAGTATAGAATGTCAGGTGAGTACGGAGCGTCATCTACGGAGCCCGGATTCGCTTATCTAATCTATATGTATAAAAATGACCCATAGAAATATGCGTTAATTTAGCTTATGAAGGAAGAAAGTATTTATCGTAATCTCATTTCCTAATAATTTCCTTTTTGCGCGTATAATTTTAGTATAATACAGCATTTAGAAGGCTCTAGGGAACATTAAGCTAGAGAACAATTGTTTATTTGTTTTGTAATTTTCCATTGAGAAATTGAAATATTGTTATATTAACATATTGATGAATAATTTATTACCTATAATAATTACCATCACTAGTGGTCGCCCGTGGTCGAAATTCGACCATAATACTTAATGTCAAAGACTATACTTCTATAATCACAGTTTCGCCAAGGCTACACTGTTAATTTGACTTGAACAATAAACAAAAAAATTATATGCGTGTGTGTGTCAAATACATGGTAGTGTGCGTAATGTTTTTTTTTAAATTGATTTAATGTATTTTTTATGCATAATTTAAGAAAAATATTAGCATTCGTCGCTTCGTCTCTATATAAACTATAAGTGTGCGAAATTTCATACTCCTCTGTCCGCACAATTTTCGTAAAAAGGGGTGCAAAGTTTTGTCTTCACGTATCAATATATACATTCTAGTATAGAATGTCAGGTGAGTACGGAGCGTCATCTACGGAGCCCGGATTCGCTTATCTAATCTATATGTATAAAAATGACCCATAGAAATATGCGTAAATACATTTCTATGGTTCATTTTTATATAGATTATATGACTACATGCATAACTTGAGAACGACTACCAATTTTGATTAATTGTTTTGTGTGTGTTCCCGGATTCTTTAGAACTGTTAAATGGCGCTGGGATCGGGTTCTAGGATCCCCCTAATCTCCTGAACCGATTTTGATGATTTTTTTGTGTGTTTGAGTGGGTCCTGGATCGTTTAGATTTACAATTGGAGCCGGTAGGTGGCGCTGAGATCGGGTGCTAGATTTTTATTATTTTACAGCAGGATAGCATCTGTCAGAGCCTTTAATTTTACTTCTAAATATAGCCAATAAAAACCGAGATAAAAATAAAAATAAAATAAACTGTCACGCTTAAAACCGTTACAACGTAGTTTTATTCAAATATAACCAAATTACAAAATAAAACAACTTTCACCTTGTACAGAAACATTCACTATACGTGGTCCGATACGCACTTGGCCTATTCTTATGTTCGAAGTATCCATGAGATACACGTTCGAAATATACCTAAGCAAAACCACGTTGAACACTATATGTACCATAATAAACTACACCCCATGGAATCAATCAATCTCTTATATGAAATGTTGGTAAGATTGATGGTGGATTGAATAGACGGCAAAATATATTACCGGTAATATATTGCGAGGGTAAATTGACCGTCAAATCTTCCCAGGTTTAATCGACGCTAACTTTAAGTGAGGCTGTAAATTCTTTTATTGGGTAAGAAAATGTTATTGGCATTGTCAAGTAAATACGCAGTTTCTTTAAGGAGCGGTTTGTTGCTAACAGTTATCATTATTTTATGACTCTGTAAAGAGAGTTTATTGCACACCTAAATATATAATTACAAAAACAAACCATATTTCAGCCATATATCAGCCAGGTGGTAGGGTATTTGCCCGTCTGGATGGCTACCACCCCTGATCTAGCCTATGCCGCTATAACAACTTTGAGTTGTGTTCCGGCATCAGAGGACAGGTTCTAGCTTCTCTTTCGAGGCCGGCAGCACATTGGTAGCAACTCTGGTAATGCTAATGTCCATAGGCGACGGTAGCCACTTTCCATCACAGTTGGGCAGTCAACCTGTCCGCTATGCTTCACCGAGAAAAAAATGCAATATTTTCTAAGCAATACAACAGGCGGCCTTATTGCTCAAAGCGATCTCTTCCAGGCAACCTAAATCAAAGAAGTTTGAGAGTTTTTGGCGGGAACCGAAAGGAGATGTTGTGCTGTGCAGTTTTATTTCCTAAAAATGTGTAAAATTACTCTAAAATGAACAATAGTTGCAGGATATTGATAGTTTTTGAGTAGTAATTATGTGTTTTTGTGAGAAATGTGAACTGTATAGTCAAATGTGGCCTTTCGAGTTTACACAAGAACTCCGTTGAATGGTGTGGATTGTAGCCTACAATACAACTGCGCCTGGCTTAAAGGCCTAGTTGCCAAGCCTTAAACATTAAAAAAAAGAAGTTTGAATCAGACGATATAGGTAGTGCAGGAAAAAGGCTATAGATACATAAATACTCAAACTAATATAAGAATGAAACATACAAATGCATACATACATACATACACACACATATATGTGTATATATATTTATATATACATACACATACATACATACATAACTTCACGCCAGTTCCCTTGCGGGGTAGGCACGAACAACAGAGCGCCATTTAGGCCCATTCTTACACACCTCACTTGCTTCTTTGACATTCATAACTCTTGTCATGCACACTCGTCTGTTCTTAAGGTTCCTGACATCACCCTCCGCTAGTACACGATCAATTTGATCATGGAAGGTGTGTCGTGGCCTTCCATGACTTCTGCATCCATCCACTTTTGCATTGTATATCTGTTTAGTCATTCTTTCATCATGCATTCTTTCCACATGCCCGAACCACCGGAGCATTCCTTTCCTTACCTTCACCCCGACACTCTCTTTCAGACCAACTCTCTTTCTTACTTCGGTATTACGAACGCGGTCCGCGAGCGTCACTCCGCAGATTTTGCGCAGTGCTCGCATCTCAACCGCGTTTACTCTACTTTTATGCTCTCTCTTCCATACCCAACTCTCGCTTCCATACGTGAGCGTAGGTACCAGCACCGCGTTGTGTATGGCGAGCTGGGCCTTCAGGCTGAGTTTCTTAGCGCCTAGAAGTTTACCTAACGCTCCATTCAAATTATTCCCCAAATTCACTCTTCTTTCTATATCAGTGGTGTACCTTCCATCACTGCTAAAAGCACATCCAAGATATACAAACTCATTCACTTGCTCCAACATAACATCATCGACCATTATCCTTGCATTCGTTCTGGTTTCTTCTCTTTCGAACACCATAACCTTTGTTTTCTTCGCATTCAAATGTAAGCCTCTCGCCTGACAGTCATCTTTCATCATTGTGACTAGTGTTTGCAGTTCTGATGGCGATTCGGCTAAAAGCATGGCATCATCCGCATAAAGCAAGGTGCTTACAACTAGATCACTCATTCGCACCCCAAAATCCATCAATCTTATTCTCTGGAGACAATCGTCCAGGTATAGGATGAACAGCAAAGCCGACAGCACGCAGCCCTGCCTGACGCCAATATTGACGTCAAACCAGGGCGACAGGCTGCCATCCACTCGCACGCATGCCATACAGTCCTCGTAAGTGGACTGCACAGCACGCATCAATTGGCCATTAATTCCATATCTGGGCAATATGTCCCAGAGCTCCTTCCGCACAACCCTGTCAAATGCTTTCTCTAGATCCACAAAACCACAGAAAACCTTTCGGCCCATAGCCAGCTGCTTCTCTACGATATTGCGGAGAGAGAAAACTTGATCCATACATCCCCTTCCATTTCTGAAGCCACCTTGTGCATCCCACAGTAATCCATCGGATACCACTCTCATTCTCTTTTCAATAATCTTCGCATACACTTTAGATGCTGTGCTGATCAAACTGATGGCCCTGTAGCTGGCGCACTCCATACGTGACCCCTTGCCTTTATACAAGGGCACGATGACAGCGCGCCTCCAGTCCTTGGGAACCTTTCCCGTCCTCCAGCACAAGTTGCATAAGGACAGGAAAGCGTCCCGGACGCAGGTTCCACCATATTTGATCATCTCAGCAGACACAGTGTAATATATATATATATATATATATATATATACATACATACATACATAACTTCACGCCAGTTCCCTTGCGGGGTAGGCACGAACAACATATATACATATATTTATATATATGTATATATATATATAACACACACACATATATATATATATATATATATATATATATATATATATATATTACATATATATATACTAGCTGTCCCGGCAGACCTTGTTCTGCCCTGAAGAAATAAAATTTAGAAACCGATTGCAGCGCCACCTACCGGGTCCAAATGTAAGCTCTCCTATCTTTCAAGTCGGATCAAACTGCACACGGTGTGCAAATTTGATTCAAATCGGTCAAGTAGTTTAGGAGTCCATCGCGGACAAACAACGTGACACGTAATTTATATATATATATATATACTAGGTGTCCCGGCAGACGTTGTTCTGCCCTGAAGAAATAAAATTTAGAATCCGATTGCAGCGCCACCTACCGGGTCCAAATGTGAGCTATAATATCTTTTCAAGTCGGATCAAACTGCACACAGTGTGCAAAATTGATTAAAATCGGTCAAGTAGTTTAGGAATCCATCGCGGTCAAACAATGTGACCCGTAATTTATATATATGAAGATATATATATATATATATATATATATACACTTTCATGTTATAACCACTTAGTCGATTTTGTGGAAGTTTTGTATTTAAATTCTACGAAATGTAATCTGCGTGAATACTTGCTCTTATATTAAAGGGCAAAACCCTAGTCAAATATAATATAACAAATTTGTAAAAGGGTCGAGTTTGTATATTATAAATAAGGGAGCTAATCCGGACCAGCAGAAAATTCTGAATATGAAACTCTTATAATTTTAATTTTT
Source organism: Dendrolimus kikuchii (assembly GCA_019925095.2). Lineage (NCBI taxonomy): Eukaryota > Metazoa > Arthropoda > Insecta > Lepidoptera > Lasiocampidae > Dendrolimus > Dendrolimus kikuchii. Next base: position 14,111,328 of record CM034408.1, read on the forward strand.
CTATTCATTCATTCGCCATTGAATACATTCATTCATTTTTGTCTTTCTGTTCATTAATCATTGACAGTCATCAGTCATCATACTAATGGCCGGTTCCTATATCTTACTACTCATTCACTTTCCTTACCATCGGTTAAGTTTTGATAGTACTTGTATGGAGCTTATTTAAAATTTCAACCGATAGTAAGGTAAATGAACGGTTGATAAAATATAGGAATCAGGCCTAGGTAATGGACACTAGCATTCTTCTTCAACGATAATACGAATGTGCGAAAGTAATTATTCTTTATTATTGCGAAGCTGGCAAGCAGGCAGGCAGCCCAACTCATGAAAAGCGGTTACCATCGCCTCAGGCCATTTGCAACACCAAAGGTGCTACAAATGAGCTGCTGCTCTCTTAAGGGAGACTGGTACCTGGCCACCAATGCCGGAACATAAGTCAGGTTCGTTATGGCGGTATACTCTAGACCAGGGGTGGTAGCCATCCAGTCGGGCAAATGCCCTACCACCTGGCTGTGGGTTGTTTTGTCGCCTCCTGCGACAGGCCGCCCGGCGGCAGGTAATTGTATTCTGTCTCCGTTTCTGCACGGATCGACTTATAGACATTTGCAATACTAGGGGCGAAGCCAAAGCTTTGCCTGCCGGGATGGGATAGTATGAGTTAAGAGATCAGAAAGGAGGGGCGGGATTGGAATAGGGGGCGGGGGAAGTGGAGAAAGAAAGAAAGAAAAAATATTTATTTAGAACTACATACCAACCAAAACATACTTATAAATAAGAAAATATAACTAAAAAATGAAGTTCTAAATCGGTCCTTCTTTTTTGTTAACGCAGGGGGAATGTCTTTGGACACCATCCTCGGGTCCCTCGGGAGAAGGGCTAAAATGCAGGCATAAGGCCTGTATCGAGGGTGTGTGGGTCTCAGTGACCGGTTCTCCACGCTCGCTTCTAAAACGAAGCTGTCGCGAGAAACGGCTGCCGAATTACCCACTAAACCTAAACCTGCGCCCCATTTATAGCGTTTTTACCTGACGTCACGGGATCTCGTACTGTACCATGATGCCTCTACGCTCTGCAACTGGGCCACCCTGGAGAGCAGAGTAAGCCACTTCGTACAGCAGGGGAGGGGGGGGGGGAAGTCCGCAGTCACCCCTGTGACATTACAATGACTCACGGATGGACAAAACAAAACAAACAAAAAACAAAGAAAATATGACGAGTACTATAGGAAAACAAATACTAATGTAAAAATTACTGCTACGAAGCGAATTTATAAAAAAGAACATAATAGAATAAAGAACGAAAATGGGGCATTGAAACTATCACTCATCGCAAGAAACACGATCAGCGCAAGGCTAATCGTTTCGGGCCGATATTCTGTGAGAGCGTGGTATTACACCGATCGAGCCGGCTCTAAAAGCTGTAGTCAAGATCTTAGCGTAGCTGTACCACGTACGTGTTTTAAATCTACGTGGTAGCAAGCATGCATGAAAATCCTTAGTAATTTTCCTCCATGCTTTTACTAATAGCATTTATCAACACGTGACCAAATAACCGCGTGATATAAAATTCTATTTAAACGATTTGATATTAATAGTAGTACTCAAAACAGCTCGACCTTCGTGATGCGAATAGTCTAAAGCCGTACAAAACGAGATTGGACTAACTTTCTGTGTGTTGGCGAATATAAGATATTCGTGTAAACAACAATTAAACATTCTTTATATAAGTCTTCAAATTAGCAAATAAGTTTTGTTGCAAGCCGATACTAATCCTTTGCAGGTGTCTTATTGCCTCTTTGAATTTGAGTGATCTATTTTTTGCGCTAATCTCTTTGTCCACGCCGCCGTACGACGTCATAAAACCTACTTTCCTCTGTTGGTATTTCATACGAATTCTTGCAAGCCTTTAATTTGACCATTTAACGATTTCAAGAACCAGTGGGCGGTATGTTACTAGGAGGCCATGTCTAATTTACAAATGGATGAGAGTCGGTCAGCCGGGAAATGTGCCAGTCGTGTTCTGACTGCGAACGAGGCGTTACCTAGTGCACTTTCGGAGCGAGTATCATATAACGACCAAATTTGCGAACGATATTGCACAGCGCCATCTTAAGTGAAGTTAAGTGGACTAAATGGAAACTAATTATAATTTTTAACTTTCCTGGATCACTTGATGGCGCTAGTTTCCGTACATTTTTTATTTTTCCACTGGGATGGTTTAACCTTTCATTAAAATTTCCACATTTAGAGAATGCGTAAATGAAGAATGTTGATACAACGATACGTAGCCTGAAGGCTTTTTAGCCCTTTTCGGCCGGATTCCACTCAGAAATGCGTCAACATTATATATAAATACTGCTTTGTGAATCGCTGAGATTTTCTTCTTACAAGATTAAAACCCTTTGAAATTTAAATCATCTCTAGATAAGGGTTTCGTGCTGTCTTCCAAATTAAGTTTTGTTTACCTGTTTCATTGTATAATATATGTTTATATTAAAATAACAGCTGATACTTTGTATATGCACTAACTAACATCTATAATACGTACCATAATTTAAGCAAATAAATTGTATTGTAGATAGATAAAACATTATTGCACACCAATATATACAATTGGAAAACTAATCATATTTACAATACTTTCTAGGTAATACAATAGGTGGTCTTAACATGTTTGGCCTACGCAAGTATGACCATGTCTCTGAATTCCGAAAAAAACTCAAGTGGTTGCCAATTCGATTTCGCCGGAATACTCACATCCTTTCTTTTCTCTATAGTATTTTATTTGTCCCAAGGATTCCTGATTACCTTAAACAACGTTTTGAATTTCTTTCGTGCTCTCATAATTTACGCCCTTCTACTAAACTTACGGTGATGTCAGGAGCCTTAAGAACAGACGAGCGTGCATGACAAGAGCTATGAATGTCAAAGAAGCGAGTGAGGTGTGTAAGAATAAGCCTGAATTGCGCTCTGTTATTCGTGCCTACCCTGCAAGGGAACTGGCCTGAAGCTATGTATGTATGTACTAAACTTAAATTAAACACTCCTGCGCATAACTCAACTTTTTACAACAATTATTTTACTGTTAAGTCTATACAGCTTTGGAACGCGCTTCCTGTTGCTATCAGACGAGCAAAATCGCTAGTGATTTTTAAAACTATGATCAAAACATACTACCTGTCGTTGGAATATGATATTTAAATTCAGCTATAAAAATTTATATATTTTGTAGATATGTATATTAAGTATATATCTATATAATATATAAAATTTCTGCACATATATATATATATATCATTTATGTATTTATTATTAAAACGTAAGTAGTACTATATGTTACGTATACCACCATCGCCATTAACATCTCAGTTCATTTCTGGGGTTGTCTGGAAGAGATCGCTTTTTAGCGATAAGACCGCCCTTTGTATATAACTAGATATAATTTTAGTATTTAAGTTAATTCTTGTATTGGTGTATAATAAAGTGTTATCTATCTTATCGCTAATAGTGATTTTTTCCAGCCAACCTAAAATAAAGGACTCTCTTAGCTAAGCTTGTATTGTATTGTACTGTAAAAATAATAGATGAAAGAGTTGCTAAGTTATATAATTTACCTCTCTGTGTGGCTACCACCCTTGGTCTGCTTCGTGCTACAGTATACTGCCGTGACAACCCTGGGCCGCGTTTCAACATTAATGGCCACTCCCCTCCTTTAAAGCCGGCTGCACATTGGTAACACCTTTAGTGTTGCAAATGTTCATATGCGACAGAAACCACTTTCCATCAAGTGGACCGGCAGCCTCTTTACTGTAGTCCAGTATAGCAAACTGTATTTCAATATAGAGATTAGAATTAAAATGTTTTTAAAGTATTATTAATACGTACTATATTCTCTTTGATAGTTTTGACATAACATAAAAACCAAACGAGAAAACTTAAAGAGTCAAATCATATAAAAATAATATGTCCAATCTCATTTGGACAATTAGTACTTAGTTAAATAATTCTAAAACCAAGCTCAAATATACTTGTATTAAAGTTCTAGTGTGGTTTTTAGATGAGATAGAATACATTATATTTAATAATTTAAACACTACGCTCGTACAGACAAAGTTGGAAATGTTTTTAGTTTTTCATTAATACTTCAAATTTCGTGTTTTAAAGCTAAAATATATTATAACGACATAATAGGTATATGAAATGTCACGTCACAAAATTTAGAATCCCTCCCATCCCTTGTCACGCTTTGTTTCACTTGTACTGCATGTGAACACTTTTCGATTGGCAAGCTATCATAGGGATGTTTATAAATCAATATAACTTGATAAAAAGTATGTCTCATCTGGTTATCAGATAGGTGAAGGTCGATCTTCACCGTCTCTACTATATGAAAGAAACTAAAGATCTGAACATTTTTATAAATAAAAATGAGTCTTATTATTTGGTTGTCCACAGATAATGAAATAATCAATTGTAAATGACAAACCCTCATCCCAAGTGGTTTTTATATTATTCTTTCATAAATTACCAATTATGGGGGTAAATCGAAATTTATTGTCTGGTATTAACAAGATAATACATTTTCCTTTTTCATGAATGAAAGGTACCCTACGTCCTTTTCTGTACTTCTAACAACATGTATACAAAATTTTACGACAATCTCTTGCGTAGTAAGCCTCGCATACAAATAAAAATTCGCATTTATAATATTAGGTATATAGATATAAAACACTTTATTGCTCACCAAAATACATACATAGATATTATCACGCCTGTTTCTCCTAGGGTTAGGCAGAGACGATGGATTTCCACTTGCTACGATTTTGTAATCTCATCAAAAGCACAGCCACAAAACTTTAGTTACAATACTTTTAGGCGAAACAACAGGCGTGCTTCGCTAAAAGTATAGGTCCCCAAAGTGGTTCATATGGTATCCTGGGGGTCCATATCGAACTACAAGAGGGGGTCCACGTTAATGAAAACAAAATTTGGAGGCTGCGAGCTGTAAATAGGGATCGACAAAAGTGAATTCCTTTTATGCAAGTCGTGACGAAAAGTTTGTATAAATAGAATAATAAAATATGATAGTGCATTTAATTTTGTACTTACGTAATAATTATTTTTATAGCAGAAAACAAAATGTGGTAATTTCTATACTGGGTTACTAAAAGTGCTATAATTTTAGTATAGTAACACAAAAAATTAATATAACAGATATTCAAGTTATTAGTCTTTGGTGAACATAACCAATTTAATTTAATTTGGTAAAGCTCTTTACTTACAATTATATCATAATGAAATAAATATTAAAATAATACTAAAAGTTAATTCTAAAAATAAATAAACTAAACTATACTATAAATAAATCAATACTTACATAAGTCTATCTATAAGTAAAAAATTTAAATTAAATAAGTTCATCCGATTTCAGAGTGGACCCAAAACGGTCAATATTCTGTATATGAAACTATCTTGAAGCTGTACTAAATCCAACTCAAAATAATAATCACAACCGGTTCAGACACAAAAAAGTTATGCTTGAAAAACCGCAAAAACTACATATTTTCTGTTATATTTTCGGAACTCAAGGTCCCAAATATTAACAACATTTATATCACGCTTTAGTAAACGTAACGCAAGATGTAACGCAAGGCTGATCAAAATCGGTTCAGAAGCAAAAAAAGTTTACCTGAACATATTATTATATAAAAAATATTTACTTGATGAATTGAGAACTTTTTTGGATTCAATTAAAAACATCTGAACTTGATGAATTTGTAAAAATTCAAAAGACACCCAATACAGTAAAAAATTTAAAGGGTCCACGAAATAAAAAGTTTGAGGACCATTGGCTTGCAACGATCTCTTCCAGGCAACTTAATTTATAAGATATTCTTAGCTAATCTGGCAATGTAGTAATATTGGTTGAGAATATCATATTCCAATTCGCACAAAAATAGCTACGCATCTGAATGCAAATTTGAATTTCGCCGTTTGTCTTTTACAAACCAGTAAAACTTTTTTGAGAAAAAAACTCATTTAAATTCTATTGTACTTCCAAAAGAGTAATTTCCAACTGTCGACTACAGTATCTTGAGCTCTCAGTAGCTCTTATTATAGGAAAATTTATTTGCTTTTCCCTTTCAAACGATAACCCAAAGGGTCAGCTTACGTTGGTCCTTGGACCTCTTTCGTAATTAGGACGAAATGGCCCACTTATTTTCAATAAACTTGAATAATCGCTTTGGGAGGAAAGAATTTTACTCTGTGTTGAATAAATGACTTTATTTCTGTATTTTTTAGTTAATTAAAATTTATTTTAATTTTTAGAGGCTGCCTAAAGGGTATTTGCTATATAGCTCACGAATTATCACATTAAAAAAATATATAAATTGACAGAAATCACTTTGGAAAAAATGTATTCTATGACTTTGTAAACTAGTAACTCGTACGAACAAAATAGGTCTGATTCCTGAGCTCTCAGAACGAAGCCGGCTAAAGAAGCCGATTTGGGAATGAGCAGCCGGTTGCGTCGCAGTACGTTATGAGAACTTAGTATTTAACAATCAAATTAGTACGGCTAATCAATGCCATTTTTGCTAAGTTGTGACATCCACTCCATGCATACCGACAAGCCAATTATGGCGAACTGTATGTACCTGTAACATCTTTTTAAATATGTCTTCCCATTTTTGTTTCAATGAATTGAATTTGAATCAAGGTGGATCAGTTTCCAGTGGATACATTACTAGTGTAGCGACCGAGGGTAGAAATTTCTGGCATTGCAAGCGGGTGTCAAGACTTTTAGAAAAAGGTAGAAGATTCTGGAAGGAAAAGCCAAGGACAGATATATTTAGAAAGTGTTAGATGATGAACAAAAGTTCTAGAATAGAAGGTTTGGGAGAGAAAACACAGAGATAGATAGATGTTTAGAAAGGGATAGCTAGTAAAGAAAAGAATAACGAAAAGAAGATCGAAATTATGGGTTTCAGAAGATTCTTCCGGGTATATAATCAGCTTAAGGCGCGCCTACCGGGGAGTTCAGTTGAAGACAGCGAAGCGACAAGTGCGATACAAAAGAGGTGGAAAAAAAGTTTATTAGAAGACAGTGACGCGTTTAGTGAAAAGTTTAGAGAGCAGTTAAGTTTAGCATAGTTTAAAACGAGATCCAGAAGCAAATTCGGAGGTGTGTACCGCAACAGCAGGAGGTGGTCTACACAATACTGGCGACGGTATTGTGAGTGGGATACCTTATCGTGGTAACAGTACGACGTTAGTAGTGCGTGTAGAGGCAACCCTAGAGGAATCACGTACAGCTGTGTAAGTTAATAAAAGCGTTTAGTTAAAAATATTGAGGTTTACTTACAATCTTAAGTGCGTACCCCCGCTCGCACGTAACACTATTAACTTTACAGACGCAAACCGCGTGTATACTACGTAAGTTTATAGACGCAAGGTGGTAAAAATACTGTTACATGTGAGCGCACTTAAGATTGGAAGGAAACACTAGTTTTTTAACTAAATGATTTTATTAAGTTACACAGCCTTACATTATTCTTCTCCGCAGGGTTGCCTCCTGCTGCTGCAGTGCTCACGTCAGAATTTACTGCGCGTAGCTCGCTTCTGGATCTCCTTTTAAACTATGCTAAACTCCTCCTTCACTTGACTGCCCACTAAACTCACTACTAAACTCGTCACCGTCTTCTACTAAGTTTTTCTTCCAACTCTCTCGTATAGCACTTGTCGTTTCGCTGTCTTCAACTTAACTTCTCGGTAGGCGCGCCTTACTCTGCTTATATACCCCGAAGAATCTTCGGGAACCCATAATTTCGATCTTCTTTTCGTTATTATTTTATTTACTGTCTATCCTTTTCCAAACATCTATCTATCTCTGTGTTTTCTTTCCTGAACTTTCCATTCTAGAATCATCTATCCCTTTCTAAAATATATCCGTCCTTGTCTTTTCCTTCCAGAATCTTCTACCTTTTTCTAAAAGTCTTGGGACCGGCTTATGATGCCAGAAAGTTCTACCCTCGGTCGCCACAATACTCTCTACTTCATTTGAAGTTTTTGGTCAGGTAGGCTCCGTCTATACTTTTATTTTGTCTGAGCCCCTTAGTTAAATATTTAGTTAAGAGGGGGAGGACACATTTTGCAATTTTAGAAGCGTAGCATGGAAGAGTATGGAAGCACCATAGTCAGTATGGTATGAAATGTATGCCCCTGCGCTTTTAAAAAAAAAAGTTTTTTTGTTTATTAGTTTAGTTTGACATTTGTAATATTATTTATTTCACACGACAGAACACAACCATAAATAGATGTAAATATTTTTAGCATAATTTTAAAATCTAAGTCGTATTCCTGACCATGTGAATCCAGGAAATTTAAAACACAGATATAGTTGTAAATAATATACCATACAGTAGTTCAGATTCTACAACATATATTTGTTGATAACAACAAATTTATTAGAGAAGAGAGAGAGAGAGAGAGAGCCAGAGAAATTTGTTGCTCTAATCAATCGCTTAAACTCTCTAGTGTTACCATTGAATATATCTAGAATGAGATTCTCGCTGACCAGCTCATTATACAGACAACACATTCTGCTCATTGGGTTGTAATAATAATATCAGTCGTGTGTTATTTGGTCTCTGCAATTTAAAAAAAAAGTTATTAGATACCACAGTCTTGGGGTTATATATGCAAAAAATATTTCCAACACCACTAGAGAAGTTTAAGAACCACGTTTATAATCTGCCCTCTTTAATATAAACGTTTTTATCAAACGAATATAAAGATATAGGTCAATCGAATGCTAATATCTTAATAAATAATAGTTGCATAACAAAATCTTTAATTTTAGTATTAAAATGTAAATCCAAACAATGCGAGAGTTCGTTGGCCTGCCGAGGTGAAACCGGTAAGCGTTCGTATTGGGTCATCAGTTCAACCGTGTGATTGGTTTATTTTCAAGATGTGTGCTTTTTTCAATAAATTTATGGGCCTGGATACTAGTCCTTTGACCGGTAGTTTTAATGACGGCAGTTGTTTTCTTTGAATAAAACTCTTGATATTTACTATGGACTGTATTTTAAACTAATTATATTTACAAACATTACAAACTATCGATTTGGTAATAAACATACATATTTATCCCGCAAAAATTGATCACTAATATTTTGGGGGTATTTTCTATATTTTTTTATTGCAGGAGTTCAGCAGACAGGCAGACGGCCCACTTGATAGAAAGCGGATACCGTCGCCTATGGACATTTGCAACACCAAAGGTGATACAAATGCGCTGCTGCACTCTTAAGGGAGACTGGAACCTGGTCACTAATCCCGGAACACAACTCAAGGTTGTTATGGCGACATAACTTAGACCAGGGGTGGTAGCCATCCAGTCGGGCAAATGCCTTACCACCTGGCTGTGGGTTGTTTTGTCGCCTCTTACAACAGGCCGCCCGGCCGCAGGAAATTGTATTCTTTCTCCGTTCCTGCACGGATAAGATGAGTAAACATAAACAAAACTTAAAAAAAAAAAACTAAATGCATTCTCCTATAAATCCAAAAAACACAATACTGAGTAAATGAAACATGCGCAATGAAAGATCGTAATAGATCGAACGCACTACAGTGCACCCGCTTGCATATGCAGGTGATTTTTTCAAGTGGGCCTTCAAATCCTAAACTATATGAAATAGCGAAAAACGACCAAAAATTAAATGGTATCATTGGGTTCATTCATTCATTCCTATTTTAAGTTTGAAATAAATTCATTCATTTTCACTAAAAAAAAAACTGTGTATATATATACCTATCGCTAGATCTAGTTACAAGGTCGTTAAATTGGCAGCAGTGCTTTCAAGCACACCGATCATGCTCTATTTATTTCCTCGGAACTTTCCTCGACGACACTAGGTGTAATGGGTGGTTGTAACATGAGAACCGCGGCGTGTCCAGTAGCCGGGTCGGACATAATTAATGTGGTGTCGATCGATCGCACACGAGTGGCCCCGAGGTCGCACGTCGATAAGGGAGGCTACGAAGAACGCGTGCAAATAATATAAATCTATATATTAATACGTGAAGCAAAACTTTTGTACCACTTTTCACGAAAATTGCGCGGACGGAGGAGTATAAAATGTCGCACAGTAATAGTTTATATATAGAAGGAGCGACGAATGCAATTTTTTTTTAATAATGCATAAAAAATACCATGTATTTAACACACACACGCATATATACTTTTTTGTTTATTGTTAAAGTTAAATTAACAGTGGAGCCTTGGCGAAATCTGTCATTAGAGAAGTATTGTCTTTGACAACAAATTATTATGGTCGAATTTCGACCACGGGCGACCACTAGAAAGTATAAAAACACAACCGACATGATAAGTGAGATTTAGGAGGTGGGCACTGAAAATCAGTCCTGTGTCGGAATATCTATATTTCGGCACAGCAAAATACTGATGCATTTTGCAGGTACATATCTCAATTTACAGTATACTTTTTATTTATTTATTATATGTTCTGTTGTTTTATGTGCGTCGCATTTAGAAATAAAAAAATCTTTCTTTCTTTATATAAAAAATAATAACCATAAATCAACAAAAATAACATCTCATCCGTGCAGGAACGGAGAAAGAATACAAACAATATTCTGTGCCCGGGCGGGGCGGCTTGTCGTAAGACGCGACAAAACAATATTTGCCCGTTTGGATGGCTACCACCCCCTGGTTTAGAGCATCCCGCCATAACAACCTTCAGTTTTGATTCGGACTAACAGTCACGGAGCAGCAGCGCATTTGTAGCATGTGTTGCAAATGTTTATAGGCGATGGTAAACGCTTTTCATCGGGTGGGCCGTCTGCCTATCTGCTGACATCATGCCACAAAAAAAAGTAACTAAAACATTTCTGACGTTGTTATTATTTTTTTATTGTGAAGCTGACAAACAGGCAGACGGCCTAGCTAAATGAAAGTGGTCACCGTCGACAAAAATTCTAATATTTTCGGAATCTGCTGGCCTGAATCCCCTGACTTTTTTCATTTATAAATGCATTGTACAAACTCGACTCTCCCTCTACATATTTATTATATACAAATAGATTGATAGATGAAAAATTGAGAGGAAGAAGACTAAGGTGGTATGGGCATGTAATGAGGAAGGATGACAGTCACGTGATAAAAAGAATGTTAAACTACAAGATGGATGGATACAAATGTAAAGGTAGACCAAAAAAGAGATGGATGAATGCTATGAAGGAAGACATGATGATTTATGGTGTGTATGAGGACGTATGCCAGAATATAGGTGTATAACATGACAAGCATATTGTGCCGATCCTAAAGAATGATAGGTAGATAATTAGGTAGATTTGCTAAGCAGATTTTTGTGTTAAATCACTGATGTTATGGCCACAATGCGGCACAACATAGCTAAATTTTGCCACGTGTTTTCTCCGATAAAACTCAACAGATGCTTGCTCTCTCAGTTGTCGCGAAACAATCTAAACACAGAATGAATTTATGTTTTCAACTCATTACATAATTTACATACATACATACATAACTTCACGCCAGTTCCCTTGCGGGGTAGGCACGAACAACAGAGTGCCATTTAGGCTTATTCTTACACACCTCACTTGCCTCTTTGACATTCATAACTCTTGTCATGCACGCTCGTCCGTTCTTAAGGCTCCTGACATCACCTTCTGCTAGTGCACGATCAATTTGATCATGGAAGGTGTGTCGTGGCCTTCCACGACTTCTGCATCCATCCACTTTTGCATTGTATATCTGTTTAGTCATAATTACATAATTTAGCATAGGTTAAAACAACTAATGATAATTTATTTGCTCTACCGCTTTTAGCGGTCTGTCGCCATTTTGGTAAAAGCGTAACCCCTATAAAATCGGCATGTGTGACTTGTTTTTTGTGTTATGAAATAAATTGGATTTAACTTTGGTTAAATATTTAGATAGTTAATTTAGCACATTTTCTAGTTAAATATGTAACTCAAACTAAATCTGTTCTGTTAAAGATATCTAATAAATATAGAAACTGTCATATCAAGCAAGTCCTAATACCACGTGGTTTCAGTTAGGAAATCCCGGGGAAGATAAAAAGTCCCGGGTTATACTGTTTTAGTATCAATTGGATTCGGAACAGCTAATTTTTATGTACACTTTAAAACACTCCCAAAATTCCCGCGGGATACCCGGGATAAAAAGTAGCGCAGATTTTAAGTCTAAGAATTTGATGTCGATCAACAAAAACCACATCGAAATCGACCAAGTAGTTTTTACGTGAGTTCCGAACAAACAGACGAACCGACAAACGGACAAGAAATCTATAAATAAATTGCATCGTGTCATGTATCGTTTAAATAGTCTATTCCAGTAGGTTTTTTTTAATAGCTTCAATGTACAGACATGGCATTTTCAGAATTTCATAATGTTACTATTTCTCCCGGCAGACGTCCTCCTGCCCTGAAGAAATCAAATTTAGAACCCGATTGCAACGCCACCTACCGGGTCCAATTGTGAATATAAACTATTGCGGAATCTACCTGAGTACACATAAATTTTTTTATCGAAATCGGTCCAGCCGTTTAGGAGGATTTCAGTCACATGCACACATAGAAGAATTTTATATATAAATATAGATTAAGAACGACCATGAAGATTGGTCGTGACTGCACAAAACTGCGTTAGCATTTAACAAGGAAGAAATGCTAATTTCTTATACTACATACAAAAGTACATGAGTTTGTATATCTTGGATGTGCTTTTAGCAGGGATGGAAGGTACACCGCTGATATAGAAAGAAGAGTAAATTTGGGGAATAGTTTGAATGGAGCGTTAGGTAAACTTCTAGGCGCTAAGAACCTCAGCCAGAAGGCCCAGCTCGCCATACACAATGCGGTGCTGGTACCTACGCTCACGTATGGAAGCGAGAGTTGGGTATGGAAGAGAGAGCATGAAAGTAGAGTAAACGCGGTTGAGATGCGAGCACTGCGCAAAATCTGCGGAGTGACGCTCGCGGACCGCGTTCGTAATACCGAAGTAAGAAAGAGAGTTGGTCTGAAAGAGAGTGTCGGGGTGAAGGTAAGGAAAGGAATGCTCCGGTGGTTCGGGCATGTGGAAAGAATGCATGATGAAAGAATGACTAAACAGATATACAATGCAAAAGTGGATGGATGCAGAAGTCGTGGAAGGCCACGACACACCTTCCATGATCAAATTGATCGTGTACTAGCGGAGGGTGATGTCAGGAGCCTTAAGAACAGACGAGTGTGCATGACAAGAGTTATGAATGTCAAAGAAGCAAGTGAGGTGTGTAAGAATGGGCCTAAATGGCGCTCTGTTGTTCGTGCCTACCCCGCAAGGGAACTGGCGTGAAGTTATGTATGTATGTATGTATGTACATACAAAACGTGATGATATTTCGTTAATTTTTGTATATATCTTGTTACAGGACACAAGAACACACGTCGTGGTTGAACTGTACGAAACAGAAAAATCCTACGTGGAGGCTTTGGAGATATTAGTAAAGGTAAGACAACATGTAATCCCTACTTCACTATTTCGACGCCTTCTGTTTGTAATGAACTCAGACAAGCAAAATGAGTACCGATATTTAAAACAATACATACATACATATATACATAACTTCACGCCAGTTCCCTTGCGGGGTAGGCACCTCACTTGCTTCTTTGAATTTCATAACTCTTGTCATGCACGCTCGTCCGTTCTTAAGGCTCCTGACATCACCTTCTGCTAGTGCACGATCAATTTGATCATGGAAGGTGTGTCGTGGCTTTCCACGACTTCTGCATCCATCCACTTTTGCATTGTATATCTGTTTAGTCATTCTTTCATCATTTAAAACAATGACCAGAAAATATTACCTGTCGTTGGAATATGTTGATATTTAAATATGTATGTACATAACTAACAGCAAAACTTACACACATACCCACACCAACGCGCACTACCACCGCATTTTATTACACGCACACTTCACAAGCAAACCAAAACACACAAAGAGCCTAAAAATTAATAACCCAGACACAGAAAGGAAAACATGGCACTAGTTAGGATAATATATATAGGTATAGACATAAGGCACACACTGCACATGCACTTCCTCACAACACCAGCATATAACAGATACACTCTACATTAGTATAAGTTTAGTATTAAAATTAGAATAAATTAATATAATAAGTTATTCTTAAGGTAGACCACAACACAAACATACATTCATTACGCACAATAACAAAGTAACAAATAAGCGTGTACGATTTCTTAACTTCTTCTTAAATTTAATTGAAAAAAAAAGGTTATGGAACTAGAGTCCGTAGAGTTGTTAAAAACAAATGTGTATATATATATTTAACTATAAACTTTTATATATTTTTGTATGTTATGTATATTAAGTATATATCTGTTTGTTATATAGAGCATCTGTATATACTGCATTTATATATTTATTACTGGAATGTAATTAATTGTAATATGTATACCACCATCGTCATTATAATCTCGAATTCATTCCTGGGGTTGTCTGAAAGAGATCGCTTTTTAACGATAAGACCACCCTTTGTGCATAATTAGACGTAGTTTTCATCTCTGATTTGACTTTTTTGTATTGGTGTACCTTAAAGAGTTATTGATTGATTGATTGGTTCCATTCGTAGGTTAATATCGTTCATCACGATCCTTCTGTTAACCTGCTATAGGGTCCCCTTGTCGAAGGGCTCTGATATTATTTACAAGCTATGCTCGCAGCTTTGTTTGGGCGGGTTTGACACTTATCATTATACTTTGGGCAGTTTAAGCAATACCTTTATAATTTTTTGTTAAGTTTCGCGACTAGTACACGTAGTAAAACTACCTGTTAACGGTTTTAGGCGCGATATTTGATTAGATTTTTATTTTGAAGTTTCGTCACTTTTCAGTAGCCATACTTAAAACCGCTAAAACATAGTTTTAGAAAATATTTTTATAAATTATAAACATGTATTTCTGATTATTCAGACGGCGATGATCGGATTAAAGCTATATTAACGAAAAGTTAAATTGAAACCCTTTAGTACTGTTACGAGTTGCAGGACTCGAATTAAAATGCCGTTGGAATTGTTATAGAGTTTATTAGAACTATATAAACACGTATAACACCACAAATCCAAACGTAAAGCAGAAGATCGTAATTCAACAACACGCGCAAAGTCCGTCACGAAATAGATTACCGAATGTACACTAGTCTTGCTTCGCTCGTGGTTATCGCTCGACTGCCTCGTCCCTCAATCGGGGCATTGCTTTATACTGCACAGACGCAATATGTCTGCCCGGCCGCGTGGACCGAATTTCCTAGAATCGGTTTGTACTTTAAACCCGACACACCTAGCTAATGACTGCCATAAAATATTACAATACACAATGGGCTGTTTTATAACCACAAAGTAAACAAAAGAAGTCAAAATGCCAAAAGGTATTAAAATGTGTTTCTACAGGTATGCAGTTGTGAATTTGTCTTTGTCGGCGTCTAGGTCGTCACAGTACTTTTTGCGTGAAAGACTATCAGTAATCATTATTAACACTGTAATATGATCTTTGAATTAAAATTATCCTTAATCTATGTTTAAAATTGTTACAGTTCTCAGTGTCGATAATAGATTTTGGTAGATGACTATATAACCTAGGAGCCATACACAACATGCTACTATTTAGCTGAGTTGTTCGATTCCTTTTTTTAGCCAGGGGAAATCCGCTTGAGGACCATAAGCCGCGACAAGGGCAGAACCTTGGGGGGATATTCGCGACCCGTGTGTGGGTTTCGCCACATCGGGGGTGGCACCAGCATGCCCAGTCAGAACTAGTGCCATGCTGTTGCCACCCCCGGTTAGGGTTACCCACTAAAACCCCTGGGTGTTCCGGCCTTCGCCTTATGCCAGGGCTACGGGTATATGACCTAGCCTCTCCGCAGCCCTGGCAGGCGTGGGCCCCCCTCAGAGTTGTTCGATTCCTAGGCCAACATGTTATATGAGCTTGGCGTAGACTTTTAAAAGTATTAAATCAATTTTGTGTGTTTTGGGCAACGCATAAGCGTTGCCATCCAACGCGGTAGCGCGGCCAGCGTATTGGGAGCGTTCCCGTTGTAGGATATATTTTTTGTGTCAACGCTTCTGAGGCTACCTCTACATACTTTATATTATTAACTTTATGATTCGTTCATAATTTATCGATGTTTTATAATCAGACTAGATCTCAAGACATTCCGCTTACAGTGGCCCTATTTTTCTATTTTGTTTGAAATAGATGTTCCATTTTCTTCTAGAAATCGAGCAGATTTAAAATGTAATGACGTAAATATTATCAAATTTCATAAAGCTTTTAACAGAAATATTTTTATTATTATAAGAAACGTCATTTTCTGGTTTTTATAATAACCACTTTTATTATAAATTATGATAAATGTTTTATGGTACGTGTAAACTTCTAAGCACTTTGTCAAATTACTGAACTGATTTATGAGTGTTTATTTTGGCACTTACTCTAATTGTATTGTTACGAGCTATACAGGACTCGAATTAAAATGCCGTTGGAATTACTATAGAATTTATTAGAAATATACAAACACGTATAACATAGGTACAAATATAACTAGACACTACTAGTACAAAACTGCACTATTCAATAACACACGCAAAGTCCGTCACTATATCGTTTGTCGAATGTACCTCTTACTCGTATCGTAATCTTCGCTCGACTGCCCCACCCCTCCGTTCAGGCATTGTTTTATACTAAACTGTATAATACCGACAAAGGGCCGCGTTCACTGAGTTAATCCGCACATCTGGCAAGCTTCGACGCAATGAAATAACAACAAGGATTAGTTCGACACTAATGACGGCCATAAAACAAGTACGATAACAATAGGATGTTTTTCTTAATTACAAATTCTAAACACAAAGTAAACAAAAGAATTCCTAAATCCGGGAAGGCAATAAACTGCGTTTTACGACAGCCAGGTGTTTGCATTTCTTTGTCGGTGTGTAAGAATATTATTATTTATCCCACAAACTGTCGCTTTTTAGCGCGGGCTCCGTTTACCTATATTTTGGCTTGCGATTCGCAGTATATTAAAAGGTCCAGAAATGAGAAGCAGCATTTCAATCCATAAATCACTTTAATGTATTTTTCTTCCAGGTTTTATACTATACGATTGATAAAAAAATAAGTAATGAAGGTAGTTAACAGGAAATATAGTTCACATTAGTATTTTAGTAATCGAAGTGACAAGGAAACTGGTGTACCGGAAGTACCGCACACATCAGTATTTCAATAATTAAATTATTTACACTCTTTGTAAAAATCACAATTGTTATTATTAATTATATTTATAACAACAGTAGTTATTTTTATTTCATTCAATTACAATGTCATGACCTTCTTATAAGTAAAGCGACAATGTAAGCACCTTATGCTTAGCCTATTGTGTTAGTTTATACACTTTAATGCACTTTCTTTGAATTTCCCTAAGGGACACGTGAATGTATCTAAATCTGCATTCACTTCACAAATGGGGTTCAATACCCGAAGAACCCTGGTTAAATATTGTTACAACTTAGGTCTCGACAAACACAAAATCCACCTGATATCTGAAACAAAGCATATTTATTACCCGTCGGCATTTGAACTAATAACATTGAAATTATTATAATTTTTTTTTTTTTTTTCTCTTTATTTTGAAGGGACTTTTATTTACAAAAAATATGTCAGTCCCATTGTAACTTATGATTAAAAAATCAAATTATTGCACTTAAATCTACTAACATTTGTTTGGATGCACTCGATTTTATGTCTGACAGAATACTATTAAATATTCCTATATCAAACCTACAAAAACTTGCGCTCTTCATTATTTTATTCCTCATTTGTATAGTCCTGACACATTCTGTTAATAAGTGCGGCACATCCTCGACAAGGTCGCAAACTTCACAATTTGGGGACATACTTCTACGCATAAGGTATTTAAACTTATTAAGCGGAATGTGTCCGGATCTTAATCTATGTGCTATAACCAAAAGACGTCTATTTAACCTAATAGAACGGAACCAAGGTATACGAGGAGGCTCACTCACTATCGTTCTATACCAAATACCTTTGTCTAAAGATCGTCTATCAAAATACTCTTTCCAAAGTTGATGTATACGTGTCCTATATTTGGGTAATAACTCAAAAAAATCAGGTTCATACTTTAACTCTCTGCCCCTGATAGTACTTTCTTTGGCAAGAGAGTCAGCCTTCTCGTTGCCCTTTAAACCTATGTGTGAAGGAACCCATTGCAATTTTAGCTCTTTTCCACTTTTTATTATGTTATCCATTTTGTTGATAATTTCATATGCTATCGAAGTACCTCTGCTACAACCAGAGGCACATCGAGCAATATGAAATAGTGCACTTTTGCTATCAACACAAATTAGAATCTTGTTGTGGTAGATTTCCCTCGCATAGGTTAGAGCTTCTGAGATTGCAATGAGCTCTAAGGACATAATAGATACGCATACATTAATTTTAAAAAGGTTGTTTACACAATTTAAAGGTTCTTGTGGGTCATAAAAAGCTGCACCTCTACCTTCAGAACTGCCAGACCCATCTGTATATAAAACATACCAGTCATAATATTTTTCATCCAATTCCTTTATAATTTCCAACTTTATGACACATGGATCATAGGTGTTTTAGGGAATTTCAATGCGATCAAATCAAGAGAAATGCTATCTTCAATGTTGAAATTAGTTACCCAGGTCTTTAAGCTAAACATACCTAAAATTGAGGAAGAACGTATAGTCTCTTCTTGTATCTCTTTAAAAATCTCTGCGATTAAGGTCTGTTTGTGATTTGAAATTTTGTCGCCGTCAGCATTGAGGTTCAGCAATAGTTCATTAATTATATTATTTTTCCAAGAACGAGATTTTAGACAGTATTTAGTACACAGCCATTTTCTCCTAAAATGTAACGGAGGCACACACAGTTCACATTCCATGACATGTATAGGTGTACTTCTTATAAAACCACCAATAATTCTAAGAGCTGAATTTTGAATTTTATCTAATTGATATAGATGCATTTTAGCACTATTATCAAATAAAAAACAGGCATAATCTAACCTACTCCTAACTAAAGATAAATAAATCTTGCGCAATTGTATTGGGTGTACACCCCAGGATGAACCAGCCAAGACTTTAAGTACATTAAGATAATTTTGTGCTTTTACTGCTATTTCATTAATATGTTTTTTCCATCTTAAGGACTTATCTAACCATACTCCGAGATATTTATATGTATCCACACACTCTAAACTATTCTCATTAATTTTTACATCAACGTGGTAAAGTTTACGATCCCTATGGAAAATACAAATTTTTGACTTGTTTGTAGATACTATTAGCCCCAATTCGTCGAGAAGCTCAACAAAGATATTTATTGCGTTTTGAATTTTACTTGTGCTATCTAATATATTTTTACATCTTGAAACTAAGACAAAGTCATCTGCAAATTGGTATATACATACGTCAATAATATTACGACAGAGTTTAAAGGTAATTATGTTAAAGAGTAAAGGAGAAATTGGGTCCCCTTGAGCTAAACCTTTTCCAGTATATCTTACTAATTCTTCTATAGATTCTCCTGCAATTTTAAGGCAACGAGTGCTGAGAAAGTTATACAGATACTGACATATACTCTTACCTACTAAAAAATTATCAAGAACAATAGTTAACTTCTCTATTTGTACATTATTATATGCATTTTCCAGGTCAATAAAACATGCTAAAGTAGGGGTCTTATTAGCAAAACCTATCTGAATTTGTGTTACAAGGCGTACTAAGTTGTCATAGGTAGATTGGTTCTTTCGAAACCCTGATGTAAACATTGACAAAATTTCATGCGTTTCTACATACCATTCCAATCTTTTACTTAGCATAGAGTGAAAAATCTTACATATGCAGGAAATCAAAGATATAGGCCTTACGTCGTGTGATATGTTGGATTTTGGAATAGGGATGATTCTGATGCTCCGCCATTGTAAAGGTATGTTACTAGAACTGAAAATTAAATTATATATTCGCAAGAGGTATAATTTTGCTGATATGGGTAAATTAGCTATCATTGAATACGTGATTTGGTCATCTCCTGGGGCAGTATCTTTCTTTTTTAAACAATGATTCACTTCTTGTAAGGAAAATTCTGCCTCTAATACTTTATTTGTTGAACAAAAGGTAGGAGGGCAAGGTGATACATAATCAGGAGCTAAATTTCGCAAAAGTTCTGTCCTTTTTTCCTGAGAAACATTAAATTTTGATCTGTTATAACCTTTCATCCACCGCATTTTATCCCACACAGCAGAAGCTGATACTGAATGGTCAATAGTATCACAAAACTTTTTCCAATAGTTAGATTTTGCTTCCTTAATTGCATTCCTAGCATCAATTATTCTTTCTTGAAGTATTTGTAAATTATTTGGGGTTGGATTTTTTCGAAATTGCTTTAAAGCGAGTCTACGTTTAGCAACTAATTGAGATATTTTAGGACACCAATAACTCTTAGGTTTAAAGTTATTCTTAGGGTTCTGACACATTTTAATATATGGTATATTTTCGTCAGCCACTTTATTTATCTGAGTAGTAAATATATCATAAGATACTTGAACATCATTTACTTCTCTATAAGTATCAAAATAATAGGATAATGATGACTTATAACTATTCCAGTCCGCTAACTTATAATTACGTTTGCATGTGATACATATTTTTTCAGAATATTGAGCTATGATTTTGATAATCAAATGATCACTACCTAGATTTTCGTTCAAAACACTCCACACAAAATGAACAGCTATATCACTAGATGCAAAGGTAATATCGGGGGACGATTTAATACAATTATTATGAATTAAGCTTATTCTAGTAGGTTGTCCATTATTAATAGAAATAAAATCAAATTCAAGAGCTGATTCGTATATATAGTTCCCTCTAGCATCATCTTTGTATGACCAACTTTTGTGGTGCGCATTAAAATCTCCAACAATAAGACATTTATTTTTAAACCTGGAAAAAATGCTATCCCAGTCAAATTGAGATGTGCGAACTGAGCTAGGACAATATATTAAAATTATATAATGAATCAAACTACAATTGATAAGCCTAAGGCATAAGGCCTCTATGCCATGATTTTTAATAGATAGAGGCAATTCCTGTACTTTAAATGAGTTATGTACTATTGCGGCTAATCCTCCATAAGAATCATCCCTATCCTTCCTATAGATATTATATTGGTTTATTTTATGAACTATCTCATCCTTTAGCCATGTCTCACATATTAAAGCTATATGTATTTTTTCTTGAAACAACAATGTTTTCAGCTCTTCTATTTTAGGACATAAACTACGTGCATTCCACTGTATAATTTTTAGATTAAACTCTTTTGGAGACCTATCCATTATTAAAAAAGGAAAATATATTCTTAATAATCTCTCCTTCTTGTACAAAACTTCCTAGTACATCAAATAGTTCTTTAACAATAAATTTACATAACGTTTTAATTTTATCTTTAAGGCTACTATTAGAAAAAATAATCTCCTTTATCCTTTCTAAAAGCTTATTTAATAGATCGTGACTGCGTGTAGATTTTTTCTGTTCCTTTCTAAGTTCTTGTTCTACTTGCATGTTTTCATCGTAGAGATATGACCACTCATTCTCTGATTTCTCTTTTCGGTTATTTTGTCTATTCTGTTGTTTTCTTGTTTTCCTCCCGACCGCTTGCGAGTAAGTAACTGATCTTTCGACTGATACATCCCTAATACCATTACCCTCCAGACATTCTATATCATCTCTGTGAACCTCAGCTTGAAAGCTTATCTTATTACCCAAAGTATCCGGGAACTCTTTATCCGTATCATACGCAGTTATTCTCGCAGTTTCATTATTTTCTGAAATGTCTTTCTTTCGTGACTGGATTCTGGTTTGATTATAGAGACCTAAAGCTTTTCTATATGTAACATTTTCAGTACGCATTATAATTCTGACATCTTTCTCTTTTAGGAATATGGGGCATAATTTATTCAGTGCTGTATGAGGCCCTTTACAATTTAGGCACATAAAGGTTTGAGTCTCACAATTATTATGATTACCTCCACACTTTGGGCACAGTATCTTTTTAGTAGGGCATGCCTTCACAAGGTGTCCAAACTTCCAACATCCTGAACATTGGGATACCGAAAAGGTATATGGCTCAACCTTAAACCTGGACCCGTATACTAAGATATACGAGGGTAAGGTAGAACCTTTAAAACAAAGGCGAATACTCTCACTATTAACCCATTCTCCTGAAGAGGTTTGGCGTTTTAATCGGCGTACAGATACAATTTCCTGTTCCGATTCTAAGCTTTCCATAATATCTTTGTCACTTGCTTCTAGGTCAATCTGTTTTACTACACCATATGACAAAAATATTTCATCAAGGTATTGACATCTATATCCCAAGGATTTAATATTCTCATTTGCAATTAACATATCTGCACTGTCTTTGCACTCGAACTCTAATAAAATTTTGTAGGGATTTTTATACTTGATTTTCAAGACCTCTTTAATGTTCTCACTTCTTAACAATTTGGCCATAGCAAAAGGTTTAGGTAATATTTCTAATGAAGTGACACTTACTAATATACTTCCCTCCACTTGTCGCCCAGACTCCATCTTTTCCTCCCCGCCTTTGCTACTACTTCGTGACATGCTTCTTAGGAACCGTTTATGGCGTCTTCTAACTGTTACAAAGCCATTATCATCTTCTGTTGCTTCCTCACTGTCCTCTCTAACCCTTTTCTCACTCTTTTTTTCCTTTGTACCTAAGATGATACTTTGGTTATCATTTTGGGGATTAACTTGTTGCTCGCAATTTTTTAATACTTCTTCTTCTTCAAAATCACTTCCACTCGTATCAACTGAATTCTGGAAATCACTTGAATCACCCATTTTCTATAATAATCAACATTGGAATATTTTGAGGGTAGTTCAGAAAAAGTTAGTTAATAAATCGATATACGAAACAACGAGGTAACGCGTGCGCACTTATCGCCGTCTCGCGCGGGTATGGGAAATTATTTTATGGTCGTCTTCTTTTGTTTACTTATTGGCATACGGCCTATTGTTGTATTGTAATCATTAGCCAGGTGTTACGGATTTAAAGTACAAGCTGATTCTAGGAAATTCGGTCCACGCTGCCGGGCGGACATATTGCATTTGTGCAGTATAAAGCAATGGCCCGCTTAAGGGAGGAGTTAGTCGAAGGAGAACCACCAGCGAAGCGAGACGTGGGTACTACAATCGGGAATCTAATAAATGACGGACTTTGTGCGTTTTATTGAATTACGACTTTCTGCATTACGTTTGGACTTGTTGTGTTCGGTTATATTTGTACCTGTGTTATACGTGTTTGTATAGTTCTAATAAACTCTATAGTAATTCTAACGGCATTTTAATTCGAGTCTCGCGACTCGTAACAATATCATTTATTCTTAAATTATATTATAATATTATTCTTAAATAATTATGCCTAATTCTTATACTATAGAGTAATTAATATCTTATAAATATGTCTGTATGTATGTAGTTTATAAAGTAACTAGCTTCTGCCCGCAACTTCGTCCGCGTGGAATAGTTTAAAAAAATGTAAGTTAAAAAAGATTTTGAAACATTCTTCATTAGTGCTCCGCTCCTATTGGTCTTAGCGTGATGATATATAGCCTATATATAGCCTTCCTCGATAAATTTGCTATCTAACACTGAAAGAATTTTTCAAACCAGACCAGTAGTTCCTGAGATTAACACGTTCAAACAAACAAACTCTTCAGCTTTATATTAGTATAAGATTTAAGTATGTGTATTTAATTGTTAAAATATGTAGTTTATGTATTATGTTTAAGTTCTACCTAATAATTTGCATCACCTACATTGCCAGATTAGGTTAATTTATTCCTTAAGTTAGGTTGCCTGGAAGGGATTGCTTTAAGCGATAAGGCCGCCTATTGTTTCTACTATGACGCTATTGTTATCATGCATATTTGTAATTGTATATTTGGTGAGCAATATAGTGGTTCTATTCTATTTTAATTTCAGCTGGTGAACATTTTTTAAAGCTCACACACCTAACAATAAGTTAAAAATTGCAATGTGCTATCACCGTTTAAGGAGAACAAGCGACAAGAAATTCCCCAGCAACACTTCTAGCTAAAGATTTTTTTACTTCGTATTTGTTTATCTCAAGCTCTTTTGTTAAAGTACTGTTAGTGGGTGTTTATACAGAATAATAAATAGAACTTGGAGCACTGGTTAATTCGACTTCCGACCGAAGAACATCGACCTAAAATATAATTAATTACGAGATACGATTCTCGCACAATAATTAACAAAGAGAGATACTGAGTGTGTCATGTGCATTCGACCGAAGTCGAAGTGCGAATAATCTTTTGTCTGTACGCTCAATCTCTTTTATATGCGATTAGTAAACACAACTACCCGCAAATATTAAATTGGTAAAAAAATAAGTGGCACTACTTAGAACAAATGTTATTAACAGTACATAAATTCAATTGTTGTGTTCCGGCATTAGTGACCAGGTTCCAGTTTCCCTTAAGAGAGCAGCAGCGCATTTGTAGCACCTTTGGTGTTGCAAATGTCCATAGGGGATGGTAACCGCTTTAAAAAAAATGTAATTTGTTCAATTTGCGCCATGATCCGTACCGAAAACTTATGATGCCTGCACACACTTCATCCTATTACGATAATTCTTTTACGGTGCAAGCTGTCAAACTTTGGAATATGCTGCCTCTTACTGTAAGAGAGGCCAAATCCTTACCAACATTTATAAATTTGCTCAGAAAACACTATTTGGCCACAAATAGCTATGTCTGATTAACAGAATATAATCATGCTAATTCATTTATTATAATAACTTATATATATGACTAAGACTATGTATTATAGTGGCGCAAAAAAAAACTACTTTTTTTTGAGTCTCGAGTGAAAAAATGATAGTTTTTGATGTTTTAAGAACGCCCTCCAAAGGACAGCTCAAAAATAAAAATTTAAGAGGTCGCTGCAATTTTTTTAAGATTTCTAAAATCGCCAAAAACTAGTGTTTACTTTACATTTTTTCGAGCGAGTACGCTAGTAAATTAAAAAAAATATGAGCGACCTTTTATAATTTGAAATTTTGAACTGAAACTTTCAGAAACGTATTATTTTTAGGTCTATAAAATTATACAGTAACGAGAAAAAAAAAACAGTTTTTGAGATCTCTTAATAATTTTTTTGAGTTATCCTTTGGAGGGAGTTCTTAAAACATCAAAAACTAACATTTTTTCACTCGAGACTCAAAAAAAGTCGGGTTTTTTTGCGCCCCCCTGCTATGTGTATATGTATGTAGTTGTATATTTATTTCTTAAATTAGTTTGAGTATTTATGTATCTATTGCCTTTTCCTGCACCACCTATATCGCCTGATTCAAATTTCTTTGATTTAGGTTGCCTGGAAGAGATCGCTTTGAGCGATAAGACCGCCTATTGTATTGCCTAGAAAATATTGTAAAGATGGTCTGTTTTTGTAATTGTATATTTTGGTGTGCAATAAAGTGTTCTTTCTCTCTATGTTATATAATTAATTTTCGAATCATTAATAGAATTATAGCAAACAGCGCATAACAAGACAGACAGACGAACAGGTATACCTAACAATTTTAGTATGTCTTTCGTTTCTTCCAAAATAGCTAGGGGACACTAAAAAATTACATGGCAACAGAATTGTAATCAATCCACTTTATCACCATCGCAAAACCCTAACTCAGTCTGTCCGTTCATCACCACGAAATTAAGTGTAGAGTGACACATTTATTATATTTACGGGTCTGATGAAACCTCAGGGCTGCCACAACGTAAGTTTCCTCATTCCAAGATTTTCGCCCTACCTTTGTTTATTGCGGTTGTCATAAATTTTGACACATGTCATTAATAATGTGATAAACATATTAATTCGCTGAAAAATACTTTATACGATCTGTCAACGCGTTTTTATTATAAGACGCGAGTTTAGAATATACGTTTTATTTGTATTTGAGTTTGTGAGCTAGTTTTTTATAATAAATTGTTATTTTTAAAATTCTATGCTAAGGAAATGTATTACGTTTAAATTAATTTGTTTTTATAATAAAACTACGTTTTAACGGTTTTAAGCGCGGTAATTTTATTTGATTTTGGTTTTTCCGACGTTTCGGCCACTTTTCAGTGGCCGTGATCACGGAAGACAAAGATGTCAAGTGTCAACGAGTATTGTTAAAGTTTTATTTAGCCTACCGCCAACTTATTAATTTTAATTATTTAATTTTTAATTTTGTTTATGGTTATTATTTAATCTATGGGAGCCTAATCTAATTTACTACCGCTTCGCAACATGTTATGGCTTGAAGAGAAGAAGCGGCGCAAGAAACTCTTCAGCAAACATGCCTAGCTCTAATAATTTTATATAATATTAAAATGGGTGGAAGGAAAAATAAAAGTAATTATCAGTCAAGTTGGTTTGTGTTCCGTTGTACGCAGAAAGAGCTCACAGTGTCTTGAGGTCTGGCAGCTGGTTTTTGCTGGGTTTGGGTCTTAATAGTTTTGATAATTGGATCCCAAACAGGTGGTACTTGCCAACCATCTTCTCTATTGAAATTTGGGTGTTTTTTGATTTCAATAGCCTCACGCATCATTCTAGGTATGAAACGATTCTCTTTCGCGAGGATTTGTGGGTTATCGAATCTGATGTAGTGGTTGGGTTTATCCAGCGTGTGTTCACTGATCGCAGACTTCGTAGACCTTGTGTGTTTCATGTCAGCAATGTGTTCTTTTACTCGTGTTTTTATGCTCCTCTTTGTTTGCCCAATGTATGACAATCCACACTCACAATCAAGCTTGTAAACCCCTGCATCCTGGAGTGGGATATTGCATTTCACAGGTCTCAGAAATTGGGTAATCTTTTTCTGCGGCTTGAAATATGTTTTGATTGAAGCTCGCCTGAGGATGTGACCAATTCTGTCTGTGACCCCCTTGATGTAGGGTAGGGTAGCAGGGCACCGCTCAACTGAAGGTGGTTTGGGGCCTTTGTGACGTTGGTGTGGAGTCTTCAGCTGATTGCGTTGTAGAACTCGCTTGAGAGCTTCAGCATGTCAAGCGAGTTCTACAACGCAATCAGCTGAAGACTCCACACCAACGTCACAAAGGCCCCAAACCACCTTCAGTTGAGCGGTGCCCTGCTACCCTACCCTACATCAAGGGGGTCACAGACAGAATTGGTCACATCCTCAGGCGAGCTTCAATCAAAACATATTTCAAGCCGCAGAAAAAGATTACCCAATTTCTGAGACCTGTGAAATGCAATATCCCACTCCAGGATGCAGGGGTTTACAAGCTTGATTGTGAGTGTGGATTGTCATACATTGGGCAAACAAAGAGGAGCATAAAAACACGAGTAAAAGAACACATTGCTGACATGAAACACACAAGGTCTACGAAGTCTGCGATCAGTGAACACACGCTGGATAAACCCAACCACTACATCAGATTCGATAACCCACAAATCCTCGCGAAAGAGAATCGTTTCATACCTAGAATGATGCGTGAGGCTATTGAAATCAAAAAACACCCAAATTTCAATAGAGAAGATGGTTGGCAAGTACCACCTGTTTGGGATCCAATTATCAAAACTATTAAGACCCAAACCCAGCAAAAACCAGCTGCCAGACCTCAAGACACTGTGAGCTCTTTCTGCGTACAACGGAACACAAACCAACTTGACTGATAATTACTTTTATTTTTCCTTCCACCCATTTTAATATTATATAAAATTATTAGAGCTAGGCATGTTTGCTGAAGAGTTTCTTGCGCCGCTTCTTCTCTTCAAGCCATAACATGTTGCGAAGCGGTAGTAAATTAGATTAGGCTCCCATAGATTAAATAATAACCATAAACAAAATGGTTCGCGTTTGACTGTTATCTCGTTCGGATTGAGCGAAGATATGGTCTAAGATCGACCACGCTTACCTAGAAGGTACCTATTCACACGAGACTTGAAGACACCCAGGTTGTAGGTTTCGGGAAAACCAGACGATCATGGATGGGATTTGTTTTAGAAACTTGACAGTCATTATAATGTTATTAAATAATTGTAGGTGCTCTACAAGCCCTTTGAATTATAATTTATTACACAATGATACAAGTTTATTTTCTTGTCACAGACTTGACAGTTTTCTGCATTTGATCATAATTTTTTAGAGTAATCCTTAATAATACAAGACGTCAATATGAGGTTTTTCTGTGATTTGTTGGTTTATTATAATAATAATCTTTTCAACACACTTGCTCATAAAGTGGCTCTATGGTCACCGCAATTAGGCACAGAATGACACCCATTATCAAACTGTGAGTAAAAAACATTATAACTCACTAGTGAGTTATAGATTTTTTTTTTAAATTTTATTGGTTGAGTTGCTTTGTTCTTAAAAAAGTTTTTATTCAAAAAAAAAGATCGTGTTCTATAGAACAAATAAATTAATATTCCTATTGCTTGCTCATTTCATGCAACTTCTTATTTAAATAGATAATTTTAACTCGTACGTGTTTAATCAATAAAACTTTCACTCATATATAACTTTTTTTTATCTACTAAATAAAATGAGTTCTTTTTGTTATTTTATTCACAAGTGTGTTGAAAAACGTCGTATGATACACGTGTGTATTGATGATTACCGTCCTCGGTTCTCTTAAGACCCTCGCCTACGGCTCGAGTCTCAATGGCGCCTCGGCGGTAATCACCAATGTTACACACTAGTACCATAATGTACTATTATTGTCAGAAAGTCAAATTTACATTATTTATGTTACCTACTGGTCCAAACTAGGCGAAGCCTGTATTTTGAAGACCAAAGCCGATGATTATAGCCACAGTGGGCAGACGTGTGTGTGTGTGTGTGTTTACGCATTTTCGTATCACACTATTCAGACGTGAATATCAAAGAAGCAAGTGAGGTGTGTAAGAATGGGCCTAAATGGCGCTCTGTTGTTCGTGCCTACCCCGCAAGGGAACTGGCGTGAAGTTGTGTATGTATGTACTATTCAGACGGTGATTTTTAGCACATTTTCAGTATCGTCGTAAGTTAGATTGTTTAGTCAAGCCTGAATCAGTTTTTTAGCCTCTTTGACAGACTTATTTTTGATGTCACAGAATTTAACCACCACGTTATAGACGTGTATGCTAACGAAGAGTGCACTGTGGTGGGCAAATGAGCTTTTACCACCAAGATACTCGGCAGTCGGTAAACTCTTCGTGTTGTCAACTTGATGTAGTCGTCTGATGTTAGTACTAACTTATGTGTTGCCAATGACGTGTTCAAAATCAAAAGGCTGCCGCACGCTGAGCGCTTTGCTGTCCTTATACAGCAATGTGGTTGAGTAGCGGTAGGGCTTATTCATCATAACTTTA
This sequence comes from Dendrolimus kikuchii, assembly GCA_019925095.2. Lineage (NCBI taxonomy): Eukaryota > Metazoa > Arthropoda > Insecta > Lepidoptera > Lasiocampidae > Dendrolimus > Dendrolimus kikuchii. Next base: position 14,140,913 of record CM034408.1, read on the forward strand.
AGTATGAACCTTTGAGCTCTGTCTACACTATTCTATTCTATTGTTTTGTTTATTGCAAAGCTGTCAAACAGGCAGACGGCTCTGGTAATGGAAAGTGGTTATATGTAAAATCTCGTATCACGATGTATGTCCGGGATAAACTCCGACACTACTAAACCGATCTTGATGAAATTTTTTAACTATGTATAATTTGGTCCAACTTAAAAGATGGCATAATTTATATCTCCATTATCGACTTCAATATAAAATTCTAATGTTAGTGTGTATTAAACTCCTTCTAAGCCCTTGGACCTATGTTGATGAATTTTTTGTATGTGTTCAAGTATGTCCCAGTATAATTTAGTCTCACGATTAGACCCAGTAGGTGGCACTGCAATCGATTTCTATTTTTTTTGGACAAGACACCGTCTGCCGGATATGCTAGTCTATAATATTATAAAAAGGTAAAGTTTGTGACTTTGTGATGTAGGGGGTAATCTCTGGATCTACTAAACCGATTCTAAAAATTCTATATCACATGACGCTATACACCACGGGAGCAGAACAGAGCGCAGATGAAACCGCGCCAGGTCGCTAGTATTTTACAAATAGCTAACTGTTGCTTGTGGCGTTGCCCGCGTAGATTAAAAATAGTCATAATTTGAGCAAACTTTCTACACTTTAGAACCCCCGTAGGGCTTGAATTTTGAAAAAATAGAGAGAACCCGAATGGAAATTTTCATGGTCCAGTAGTTTGGGCTTGATATGTCAGTGAGGTCAAATAATTATTATATACGAGTATCTATAGATACGTAAGACACCAGAAAACCTCCATATTGTATGATGTTATCTACAAAATACTACATGGTGATATATATCATTGTAATGTATTAAAGATGCCGATTTGTATTTCGACCGAATACTGTGTACCGAATCGTGAAAAAAACTCACATATCAGGTACTTAAAAACATACATTTCAATCACAAATTATTGATACTTAAACTTTTTTTTAACTAGAGATGCCAAGAATACCGAGGGAAGCCGAGTATTCGTGGCGTCTCTATAATGTATACAAAGTTTATTATTTAATTCCACATAAAAATATTCGAAAGTAACAACCCTACTGGAAGCGGTTTTCCCGCAAAGTTTTCCACTCAAACTCGAACGCTGGTCGGAATGCTTGTCCCCCCCTTTTCCCTGCTCCTTATCCCTCCCGTTTACCCCAGTACCCATTGCATTAATACCTGCAAAGCTTTGTTGTACGCGTGTCTCTGGCTGTCTCCTTTTCATTATATTATGAGTATTCCCACGTCTCTGGGTGCTAAAGTTTGGGAAAAAATGGTGTAGAAAGTTTTTTAAGATCATGTCACTCTGTCTGACACTCAAAAGTTTTCATTGAAAGTACGTTCTAGTAGAGATCATTTTTTGAAATTTACATAATTGTTTTTCATTTTATTTATACGAGTCTGGTCAATACTGACCATGCCACCCTCATAGGACCAAAATACACTAAATTTACCGGCGTTTAATACATACTTTAGATAGATTATCCGTGCAGGAACGGAGAAAGAATACAATTTTCTGCGGCCGGGCGGCCTGTTGTAAGAGGCGACAAAATAACCCACAGCCAGGTGGTGGGATGTTTGCCCAACTGGATGGCTACCACTCTTGGTCTAGAGTATGCCGCCATAACAACCTTGAGTTGTGTTCCGGCATTAGAGAAAGAAATCGCGTAACAATCTTAGAAAAAGACTCATTCACACCGCCGATTTTTGTATAGCTGGAGTACAGCAGACAGGCAGACGGCTAGTCTAATGGAAAGCGGTTACCAAATTGAGAATATCCTTCGTTTGGAAGTTGGTTGAAATTTCATATTTAGGCTTGTAGTATGTGTGTGTGTAGTATGTGTTAGAAAGAAATCGATATTTCATCTATAAAGATTAAAATGTATGTAAAGATTAAAATGTAAAAGCAGGCGAAGACAGGCTTTATTTGAAGAAATAGCGACGTAATTACATTCCTTATACATTATTATACACAGAGCATATTTTGAGAATTTGTACGCCGCATTTTCAGCGAACAAAGTTGCATTCAGCATACTGCTGTGCCGGAGTTATATCCGACACAACGCTGATTTTCATTGCAAGCCTTCCTTCACCCCGGCACTCTCTTTCAGACCAACTCTCTTTCTTACTTCGGTATTACGAACGCGGTCCGCGAGCGTCACTCTGCAGATTTTTCCATACGTGAGCGTAGGTACCAGCACCGCGTTGTGTACGGCGAGCTGGGCCTTCTGGCTGAGGTTCTTAGCGCCTAGAAGTTTACCTAACGCTCCATTCACACTATTCCCCAAATTCACTCTTCTTTCTATATCAGCGGTGTACCTTCCATCCCTGCTAAAAGCACATCCAAGATATACAAACTCATTCACTTGCTCCAGCATAACATCATCGACCATTATCCTTGCATTCGTTCTGGTTTCTTCTCTTTCAAACACCATAACCTTTGTTTTCTTCGCATTCAAATGTAAGCCTCTCGCCTGACAGTCATCTTTCATCATTGTGACTAGTGTTTGCAGTTCTGATGGCGATTCGGCTAAAAGCACGGCATCATCCGCATAAAGCAAGGTGCTTACAACTAGATCACTCATCCGCACCCCCACATCCATCAATCTTATTCTCTGGAGACAATCGTCCAGATATAGGATGAACAGCAAAGCCGACAGCACGCAGCCCTGGCGGACGCCAATATTGACGTCAAATCAGGGCGACAGGCTGCCTTCCACTCGCACGCATGCCATACAGCCCTCGTAAGTGGACTGCACAGCACGCATCAATTGGCCATTAATCCCATATCCGGGCAATATGTCCCAGAGGTCCTTCCGCACAACCCTGTCAAATGCTTTCTCTAGATCCACAAAACCGCAGAAAACCTTCCGGCCCATAGCCAGCTGCTTCTCTACGATATTGCGGAGAGAGAAAACTTGATCCATACATCCCCTTCCATTTCTGAAACCACCTTGTGCATCCCACAGTAATCCATCGGATACAACTCTCATTCTCTTTTCAATAATCTTCGCATACACTTTAGATGCTGTGCTGATCAAACTGATGGCCCTGTAGCTGGCGCACTCCATACGTGACCCCTTGCCTTTATACAAGGGCACGATGACAGCGCGCCTCCAGTCCTTGGGAACCTTTCCCGTCCTCCAGCACAAGTTGCATAAGGACAGGAAAGCGTCCCGGACGCAGGTTCCACCAGATTTGATCATCTCAGCAGACACACTATCGATTCCTACTGCCTTTCCATTTTTCAGACTTCTTATCGACCATTCGATCTCTTCCAAAGTGATCTCGGATGCTGACTCCTCGGAGTCGGTCACAGACTCAGTCGTGGTGCCAGCATCCGGGCATAAAACGACCCAATTTTGTTAAATAATAAATAAAACTAAGAAGACTAAGACTCAAGCTCCAGGGGTGGAAGTGATAAATGGCATCATGTCAGAAGTAGCTTCGGTGAACCTGCAGCCCACCTCTCTACACCCCTTAGCCACCACACCCGTGTTGCCCCTGTCTTCTATGGCATTTTTTGGGGCCCATGCAGGCAGTGCGGAGTCACCGTCTGCCCATTTTTCCATGTTCCCGGAACATTGCGACAGGTAGACGCTATAGCCCCCATATTCCCAGACCCTAGTATCACTAGCAGTTCACCTCAATAGCCCGGTAATTTCTGATCGCATTTCCCACAATAGTTCTACACTGGCCGGGGCTTGTCCTTGGTGCATTATTATATGGTGTAGACAGGTATTATCGCCGGTCAGTGTCACGCCACATTTACATTAAATTTGTCAAAGGGCCTCTACGTGTTGGCCTTCCCATGGCCCCATGCTAGCCCTCCAAATGTCCGGGCCATTTTTATGGCCCGTGGTCTTCAAAGACATACACTATAATTAATAAAACTTATTTATTAAATAACTAGCTGACCCGGCAAGCTTCGTACCGCCACAGAATCAATAAATAAAAAAGCTGAATAATAATTGCATAATCTTTCAACTTTAGTAAAAAATTTGGTCAAAACTTTGAAATTTAATTGATTCCTAAACGACGGGACGAACATCAAATGTTTGACAGGTAGAAATAGTTTCTAAGGGAAAGCGAAATTGTTGTTTTTACTATATTACAAGCATTTTTTTCATATTTACTCACTTTTTAAACCTTCCCTGGACTTCCACAAATAATTCAAACCCAAAATTAGTCAAATCGGTCCAGCCGTTCTCGAGTTTTAGCGAGACTAACGAACAGCAACTGATTTATATATATATATGTTGGGTTCACGCCGGGAGCGAACGAATGACGCTCCCAGAATAACACAGTAATAATCTGAAATATTATAATTAAAGTTTATTACACTAGAATTATCACAATTACGATATTAAATATTGCACAATAATACACAGATATATTAGGACAACTCCAAGAGTTGCATCCACGCTTGTCAGGTGTCGAGCAGCAATTTGCCCTCCAAGAATACTGCGATTATCAAGCAGTAATTATCGACCACAATATATTATGTGCTCCTCGTCCAAGACTATCCGTGTAGATAATCGTATAGACTCTTGGTTTAAGACTTCGTTGTAGACTCGTAGACTATCGGTTTAAGACTGCCTCTCCTCTGCCCGAACACCGCGTATTTAACAGGTCCTCGTAGCGCGCCGCAGTGACACCATCCGGTAATGCTGTGGCGCTACCTCAGTCACATTTCCTTCATAAAACCAACTTCCGCCATACGCATCAACTTCCAACATCCGGTTACTCCATTTCCGACATCTGCTAGCTTAATAATAAATGCTTCTACATTGACATCCGGTTAAACAACTTCCAATTACTACATGAAATAACACTATGCGGTTATTGACTACTTCCGTCATATGGTTATTTTATAATAACAAATATGATTCCTACATATATATATATATATATATATATATATATATATATATATATATATATAAAACCGCTTTGTTCAAAACTTACTTCATTTAGTAAATTATTTTTACTTTGGCATTATACTTTAATATATTTCTACGAAAAAATACCAGTTTATCCGTGCACAATTTTAGCAAAATTCTCAAATTAACGTATGAAGAAATACCGACGGCTGAAATTCCATTCATTGTGAGGTCGACATTTCTCCGTGTCAAAAAATAACTTATTACTTTCGTTAGGGACACGTCGGATTTCATTTTTGTAAGGGTATACGAGGGTTTTGAATTACCATACGCGTTATTATTTAGCCCTTTTTTCTGTTAAGCCTCTTTGGATGGTTGGCAAGTTATTTTCAGGTTTCGGGTGAAAGAACTTTATATCTCATAAAAGAATTTACAATTCACATAAACTTTGAGAACATTTCTAGGTTATTAAAAAATAAATAGTAATTTGTAACGAGATAGAAAGCACAAATACTAAAATTACAGGTAGTTTTGATTTATTTTTTGTACATGCAAGTTACAAGTTCCTTCGAATCAAAAGAAACAGGGATCTAGATTTCGTGGAAGTGTCATTGTGTAACTTGTTAGTTTTTATTTTTTATTTTTTATAATGTATTTATTTAATTACTATTAATGTCTTATGTAATAATATATAAAGATTTAGATAAAAATAGTACTGACACTTATTTATTTATTTTAAAAATTTATTAATCTTTTCTACTCTGTCTATTATATTGCTATACTTATAAGTATTAGTAGGATATTTAAAATTTCTTATATACCAACATAAACATATTTAATAAAACTAAGTTTTAACGGTTTTAAGCGCGGTAATTTATTTTATTTTTACTCAGACAGACGCTTAGACTGACGCACGGACATGATGATTTTCGTATTTGTCAAAGCGGGCAAGAAACCCCAATAAATTACTAAAAGACACGCTAACTTGCAAGATACAAATTAATAGAGCTTCATGATTCATACTTACATATCTATAATATTATAAAATTGTAAAAGTTGTAGTCTTTTGTTTCATACATTTTTTGTATTTGTCTGTTTGTTCGGGATTCACGTAAAAAGTACAGGTCGATATCGTTGCGTTTTCGTTGATCCATAGTTAAGTTCTGGACTTAAAATCTGCGCTACTTTATATCCCGAGAATCCTACGGAAATTTTCTTAAGAGAGGTATAGCGACCTTGTCGAAAAAAATTGATTCTGATGCAAAATTTTCACTGATCAATAAAATCTTTAGTAAAGCCTTTAGTAACATTACATACTTACTCCGAGCTTCGACGGGAATTACCGCGATTCATATATTTTCATACTAAAAAATCTATTACCCTGCTGAAAATAATAGTAGGGGAGCCCAAGATGCTAAATGGGGAGTTACTGGAGCATCGTGGGGACCTTTTGGATTGTGAAGATTAGATGCTAAAAAGAAAAAAAGGTTATATGATGTATGCCCTTTCACTGGTGGGGGGAGCGTGTACAGGTTTTCAAAAAAAAGAGTCGCACAGAAATACTCAAGCGCGTCAGATATTCAAAAGGGATGTTAAGTAAACCCTAAAGGAACTCCTATTCAAAAGACTGACGATTTGGACGCGACCAAAAGTCATGGCCGATTTTTGAAATGAAAAAAAAAAACGTAACATTGAAATACTCGAGCGCGTCAAATTAATATACAGACGGTTCAGCTTAATGTACTTGTCGTGCTGACCCATAATCTAACAATTATGTGGAGAAATTTCCTTAATCTCACGGTTAGAAAAAAAATTAAAGAATAAAACATACCCCCACCCTATATGAGGGGTTCATATATTGTAGAGGTACATAATAGGGTTCAAGGTTTCTCCCCTTATGTTATTCTACCACGCTCGAGTAAATCCCAAAATCCTCGCTTGGCCTCCCCTACTATATATAAGACCTTTGTTTTTATATTTAGCAAAATAAAAATAACTGTAATCCTTGTTACCTGTCCAACGTGGACAATATTTCCCTGGTGGTATAGAAATGTGTCTGTTTCAGAAATATCTCCACCCACTCAAAAGTCCTGAGAACTCCGGGCTCCTCGACGCGTTTCTGGTAGACGAGATCTTCTACCAAGTGCCGGGGATTCTAAACGTGCATCAGGTGTTTTTGGAGCAGTTACGGAGAAGACTAGAGCAATGGGACCTACAGCAGAAAATTGGAGATGTATTCTTGGATGTGGTAAGGAAAACATTTAAAGACGCGAGTCGGTGAAGGGGACATGTTATAATTTTTTTTTTATTTCGAAGGTGGCAAACATACAGACTCGACAAATTCAAGCGAATGATTAATTCGATTAACGTTTCTGGCACTCGCTGATCATGACCCCTTATTTTTATAATTAATTTAATATCCAATCTAATCTAAGTCTTAAAATTGTTTTTGTATTTTCAAGGCACTCCTGTATTATCTAATTATAATGCTATTCACATACTAGGATAACAATCTACTTCCATAAGCTTATAATGTATTATTGTATTGATTATAATCTGCTTTGTGAATTAATTAAATAAATAAATACAGATGGTCCAGCTCGTGAAAAGTGGTTACCCCTCGCCTACAGACGTTTGTAACACCATTGTCGAAGCTAATGTGTTGCCAGTCTTTAAGACATGATAAAGAAGATGGGATAAAGTATTGAAACAGAGGGATTAGAGAGTAGGAATGGGATAGAAGGTATGGGATATGGGATTTGAATAGGGGGAGAGGAAGTGGGCTATCGGAACTCTCGCTCATCACACGAAACACAATTACATCAAAGCTAAACACTTCGCGCCGTTATTTTGTCAGAGCCTGGTATCACATCGATCGAGCCTGGTGTAATTAAGATAATGATTCCAGCGTGACATTTAGATTGTTAAACATTGAAAAAAAAATACAATAAATATATAAGCTTTGTAGCAGTAATCAAATATTTTTCGAATTATATACCACACTAGCGGTCTCGGCAGATGTTGTCCTACCCTGAAAAAATAAAAATCTAGACCCCGATTCCAGCGCCACCAGGGTCTAATTGTGAATCTAAACCACACCCGGGACTCACTCAAACAACACTCATAATTATTTCATCAAAATCGTAGAATCCCATTCCAGCGCTAAGTATTTTGTTTAGAGTGATGAGTTACATTATTGAAGTTTTAGTAGGGATCCCTAATTTTTACAGCCTGTTGATATTGATCAGGAATAATGTAACATTCGAATAGTGAAAGAATTTTTGAAATCGGTCCAGTAGTTTTTGAGTTTATTCGTTACAAAAATACAAATATTTCCTCGTCATAAATATTAGTATACATATAGTTTAAAAATAAAATGTAATGAATTTAATTAATTCGCTCGATATTTTCGATCAAAGGGCAACTAATAGTGACAATAATTAATTAATTTTTCAGTTTACAAAACCCACCGTGATGGACACGTATATGTCCTTCATCAACAATTTGAAGAAGGCGAAGGAAACCATCAAGACGGCGGCAGCATCTCGACCAGCGTTTGCAAAATTCTTGGATGCTATGGCGAGGGACCATAAGGGAAAATTATCGTTGGATAATTTACTAATAAAGCCTGTACAGAAATTTCCGAGCTACAAGCTACTGATACAGAGGCTGATTAAGCATACAGGTAATGTTTAATAAATCCTTGTCATCCATACCAATTTTAGAAATGTCAAAGTAAATAAGTTTTTTACCTTTTTACGGCTGAATTATTAAAAAAATCAGCATAGAGATAGATTATATTCTATTGAAGGACAGGGAATAGAATATTTATTGCACACATTTTACAAAATAAAACGAGAAATATCATCGTTATGACAAATGGACTATCTTTTATCTCACGAAAAATATTGAATGGAGTGAAATAGGGGATGAAAATATGTAGGCTTTTGGTGTTAATTAAAGTAATACTTATTTTGGCATTACAGTTATACTATTACTACATCAAGAAAGTAATATAAATGAAGTCACCAGTAACAGCTAATTTCAGGATAAACAAAAATTCTTTACATTTTGCCCTTTCTCTGCTCCTAGTAAATATATCACGAAAATCAAAATTTGATTTCATTTAATTTGTTTTCATTTGCAGACCAATCACATCCTGACCATAAACTTCTGCTAGAAGCTCAGAAAGAAATTCACGAACTTTTAGAACTAATAAACTGTACTGAAAGAGAAAGTTTAGAACTAGAACAGCAACAGCAAACATTGAGAGACTTGGAACAAATGATTGAAGGTCTATCTAATCTGGTTACGCCAGATAGAATGTTTTTGAGGCATGAAACTGTAACAATGCCTTCAGCACAAGGGACCATTAAAGATAGAGCCCTGTTTTTGTTCAACGATACATTGTTGATAACCAGTGTTAAAAGGCGGACGGGGACTATCAAGAAACCTATTCCGTAAGTATCTTTCAAGAAAATGTAAGTTGTATCTACATATATCTGCGATATGAAAGTAGATAAAAGATTAGACGGGTCAACTTGTAATAAAAGGCTATTGCTGCAAATGGATGTTTTGTTATTTGTTTTGGTGTAATCTGTTCCTCAAGCTGGCAGAAAAAGGGTCAATTACACAAAGTATTATCTAAAATCTAATAAAAACTATACAGCATAATATAGGACCTAGGGTCAGAGATGCTCTTATTTAAAGTTAAAAGGTTGTTGGTCTACATGTAGCCTGTACAAGTTATTAATATAATGGAACCTTAGGTACAGGTTACATATTTATGCCGTTTGGAGTTAAAACATAAGGATCATGAGGTCCATTGGCAAAGTGTTTCATCAAAGACATATACATACATTTGTAAGAAACTTTTTGACACTACCCGTGATCAGAAGTCTAGTCCATATTTCGCACAGCAAATTAGCATTGCAAAACAATATAGCAATGCAGCCAGCTTTCTGGGTACGCTTCCCTCTGACAGCGATCGGTTACTACAATCTTTTGAGTAAATTTATATCTTAAATTTTTGTATGTTGAATTTAAGCCCCCACGTAAAACAATTAAAATCTCTGTGAGGTTTATAATTCATTACATTTTCTAATTCTATAATCTACATTTCATTAAGGTAATTACAACCCTTTTAGATATGTAAGGAGCTTTAATATGACCTTTGAAAGTTACTACACATATTTGGTCGTTTTAGAAGTTTGATCCGATAGGACTTTTAAGGTAAAAGCTTAGCAGTGATCTAAAAGCTTCTTTGTTTTAAGCTAGGATATCAACAGAAGGTCGTTTTGGTACAATTTTGCAATCAATGATCTGCTATATAACTAATAATAACTTTAGATTAATGTCTACTTAGGTTTTATTTTATTTAAATGGCTGCTTATATTTAACAGTTCATTTCCGTCTTTCAATTTAGATAACACATGTAAATACATAAACTTGAACCATTTAATGTATATTATACCGTCTTATCCCTCCAGTTGTGTACTTTTCAATCAACTTGATTCAATTTCGTTGCTTCGCCTAATATCAGCATTAGACAATCTAAGGAACCTCTAAAGTTAGATATTAAAGTAGTTTTTTTTTAAACCAACCATCTAAACCTACAATTGAACTACAATTTTGTTGAAATAATTTAATTTGTAGGAAAAACGAGGTGTACATAAAATATGTCTTGTGTGAACAATAAAGATTTTTTTATTTTCTATCTACGTGCTTACTTATTAACCATATATCAGATGTAAGAAGTTTGGTTCGGCAATTAAAGCGAATTGAAAGTTAGAATGTATGAACGTAATAAATTTCAGGACTTACCAAAGTAATATAGCGAGTCAAATGGAGGGTAATAAGTACAAATTGTTGATGCGGATACCGCTGGCTGATCTCGAAATTGTTAAAGGTAAGTGTTTTATGATTGCAATCTCTTTTTCTCTTTTTTTTTCATGTTCTATCAATTATTTTGGATCTGTTTTTGCTTTCATACACCTCTACGCTGGTATACGTCCTCTGTAATAATAATAATCATGTCATTCTTAAAACATTTATTTCTTTGTACCCATCAAACTTCTAGTAAAACATCCTTTTTGTAGGTGACTTTCATCGTTTCTCATTACATGTCTATCCCACCTTAGTGTTTTTCCTCTTAATCTTTCAGTCACGGGTGAGACTTCCAAAGATCCCTTTATGAACTTATTCCTCACCTTATGCATTTCCGTAACACGATACATTTTTTTTAATGTTCCATCGCAACGCCGTAATGTCAAAGTTCCGAGAACCAAAGACAATTCTAACAAGCCTGACGGTGTCAGCTCATTGAGCTCCTTTTCGTGCAGACTGAGTATTGCAGGAACACATCGCAGCGCCCCGTCTTAGGGCCTTTATTAAAGCGGTGAGATTCCTCGTCTCACCGCCCAAGGCCGTTGTTAAGGCGGAATGAGTTGGTAGTAATTTCTCCTTCGAAGCCCCAGTCTGCGGCGGTGTACACCTATTTCAACATTCTTTCCCGAGTACGAGCTTTTATTAAAATTGATATAACGGATAGATGTATAATTATTATTTCCAGTTTAATAGCTTATGCAATCTTCTTCTTTTCTTAATATATAAAAAACAATTGCTGTTCATTAGTTTCGCTAAAACTCAAAAACGGCTTAACCAACTTAAATAATTTTTTGTGCTTGTGTTTGAATGGGTCCCGGGATTTTTTAAATTTAGATCCATTAGGTGCCGCTAAAATCAGTTCCAGGATTTCAATGAATTTTTTGTGCATGTTTGAGTAGGTCCCAGGGTGGTTTAGATTCACAATTGGATCCGATGGCTAGTGCTGAAATCGGGTTTAGAATTATTATTATTTTCATTTTTCACAACGACTGCCGGGCCCGCTTATTAATTATAAAACTATTGTTAGTAAGTTAGTAAATGTGTGTCAAGATTCATTTAGCTCCACATTAATCACAACAGCGTCAATCTCAAGCTCATTTTCTAAGGCGTCTTTAACTTCAACTTAACAAGATAAACAAGTACAGGGGAAACGAGGAAATTGCTTTGATAACTTCATAGCTTCGCAACTTAAAGTGGGTCGGGCTCCATCTAGATTCACGTTAACTTTAAGAGCGTTTGTTGGGAAACTAACTTATACAAACTTCACGGTTGCCGGCATGTTATGAATATTTTATACAATAGAGCGGTTCTTGATTGAATGATAATTGTTTAGGAATTTATGAACTGTAGGTTCAGAAAGATTGATTTCTTAATAGCCTTGATAAGGGTTTAGCATCGGAGTATTCGTGATGTGTCGATAGTCAAACACCGAATATACCTACACTCTATCTGTCCTGGAATGGAGAAATAATACTAGTTTCTGCGACTAGGCTGCCGGTCTTACGAATTTTTTCGATAATCCAATGCTTTGAGCATATTATATTCATAGCAGATAAAAAGTAAGTTATTATGGAAATCGCGCTCACCAATTCAACTCTGAAGCAGTTTCTAAACCTTAATTTTAGTGTTAACCAGAGGGTGCCAAAATATTTTTGTTTTCTTTCTTTTCCATAAAAGCAGTGAAATTTCCAAGCAACATTTCATCATTCAAAAATTAGACCAAACCATTCAACAATTGAAAGTTTTAATAAATCAGAGTTATATCAATATGATACTACAAATATTAATAACAAAGTTGAACTAGATATCAAGGTAGCACACTAAAGTACTGAGATTTTCATCTCTACTATCCTTTTTCTATGATATAACAAAAGTAAAAATAAAACTATTCTATAATTAAAATTAACTTAAAGATATGTATAAAATAGTAAAAAAAAACCTATACTAAAGCCCGACCCACCTGACCATTGTCGCTGCGCCTTCTACCTAGAAGGTTGGCAACATTATCTTGATCCAGCAAGGTAATGTTGCCAGCTTTTCGAGTTGCAGAGAACAATCCTTCACAGGTCTCCTGTTTTATCAACCCGACGTTTTTTAATATTTTAAAATAATTTGTGGGCACTTGACCCTCATGGGCGGGCATCCGTGCAGGAACGGAGAAAGAATACAATTTGCTGCGGCCGGGCGGCTTGTCGTAAAAGGCGACAAAACAACCCACAGCCTGGAGGTAGGGTATTTATCCGACTGGCTACCACCCCTGGTCTAGAGTATACCACCATAACAACCTTGAGTTGTGTTCTGGCATTAGTGACCAGGTTCCAGTCTCCCTTAAGAGAGCAGCAGCGCATTTGTAGCACCTTTAGTGTTGCAAATGTATATCGGCGATGGTAACCGCTTTCCATCAAGTGGGCCGTCTGCCTGTCTGCTGAACTCGTGCAATAAAAAAAATGGGCCCAAAGTCTCTACCCCAAATGGCTCAAATATGTAACCTGTTTGAGGTTTTTGGCACAAGTGGCAGTGCGACCGGCACTGCCTGCTTAGTAATTAAGTAATATTTTTATTTATAAAGCCCTTTTATTCCGAATTACATGCATGCAATTTAACATTTTTTTCCATTTTATTTCTTATAATATATCACGCAATTCGGCGTGCCTCTTGGCATAGGCCTCCAGCTCTTTCCACTGAGCTCGATCTTCTGCGACTCTGGTCTAGTATGGTCCTAGGGTTAGACGGATATCGTCACTCCATTTTGTTTTTGGACGCCTCGTCTTCTGACGTCCCTTCTTGAATACCATAAGGTTACTTGCTTGTTCCATTTATTTATTTTGCAACATAGCATATGTCCCGTCCAACTCCATTTCAGATGTTCTATTCGAGTTATTATATCCGTTACTTTTGTCTTCCTCCTTATTTCCAAGTTTCGAATTAAGTCACTAAGCCTGATATTCAAAATGCTTCTTTCCATTGCTCTTTCTGTTTTAGCATGTTTTTTTCTGTGTTTGTCCGTTAATGTACAAGTCTAGCAGCCGTATGTCATGCAGGGGAGAATACAAGTGTTGAAAGTCTTTCGCTTGATATGTATGCCTTGATCTTTATTCTTCATTATTTCTTTCAAGAACCAGTATTTCTTCCAACCGCAGGCTATTCTTTTGTTTATTTCCTTGGACATGGAGTCTTCAGGATATATGATTTGTCCTAGGTAAACATATTCTTTCACATATTCAAACTTGGTTCCATAGACCTCTATGTTGCTTTCTGTTGAGTTGGTCATTAGTTTTGTTTTATCTGCATTAATTTCTATACCTACTTCTCTGCTTTTTTCTGCTATGTCTTTTATCATGCGTTCTAGTTTCTTAGGATCTTCTTCTAGCAGGAAAATATCATCTGCAAAACTCAAATGATTGAGGCGGCTTGCATTGATTATAATGCCGTAATTATCCCAGTCTAACCTTCGAAATGTGTGTTCTAGCACTGCATTAAACAGCTTAGGAGATAATGGATCTCCTTGTCTCACGCTTCTGTTTATTGAAAAAGGGTCTCCTTTTGACTCTAATTTAATACTGCTTTTGCTTTTTTTGTAGATGGTCTTGATTAGTTCTGTATAGATATCGTCCACTCCTTGTTCTTTTAGACTCAACCAGATAAATTTGTGTTTTAGAGTGTCAAATGCATTTGAGTAGTCTATAAAACAGATATACAATGTTTTCTGGTATTCATTGTATTTTTCCAAGACTTGTTTGATTGTGTGGATAGGTCTATAGTACTGTAGATCTTTTTGAATCCTGCCTGCTCGAACGGTTGGTTTTCGTCTAAGAGCCTTGTTATTCTTTCTAGAATTACTTTTGCGAACACTTTGTACACATTTGATTGAAGTAATATTAAACTTTATAAAAATATTTTAATTTTTCCATTAGCTAGAGACGAGAACCTTCGACGGATTATTCATGAAATGGACACATTAACAGAAGATGTGAACACATTAACACAAATCTCTGAGCACGTAGCAGCACTGCACACACAGCATGCACCGTTGGAGGAGATAGTAAGAGACATGCTACACATGTTAAACAGGCAGTTATCTGAGAAACAGAACAGTGATATGCAGTTGAGCTATATGGAGATTAGTTTAAATACACCGTGAGTATGAATTATATACATATTGGCATGTTTATGGGCTGATATAGTTTTTAAACATTTTTGACTTACGAGTTTTTCAAAAATATGAATTCGGCTGATTTTGACATAATAATTCTGAATCTAAATCGGTTGCCTGTGTAGAATCGCTGGGTGGAATTGGCACGTGTCTAGATATACTGGTAATTGCAACTTAGCATAAAGATCCACTTTATCTTGATATTTGTTCATCATATTTTCTGAATCTGTGAAAGCAACTCCTAAACTACTTGACCGATTTTAATCAAATTTATACACCGTGTGCAGTTTGATCCGACTTGAAAGGTAGGATAGCTTACATTTGGACCCGGTAGGTGGCGCTGGAATCGGGTTCTAAATTTTATTTCTTCAGGCCAGAACAACGTCTGCCGGGACAGCTAGTTATTATATATATTTGTTTTCATCAATTAAAATTATTAATATATACTGATACAGTAAAGAAAAGTAAAAAATGTGTACAGCTTAACTTAAAAAATATATTAAAGAAAATTAAAACATTTGTATATTTGTTTCCAGCAATGGTCCAGAAAACCTCACAATAATTTTTCCAAAAATGGAGAAAAGAAGCAGTTGGGAGGAATTGATAAATGAGACCAAACAGAAATTATGTAAGTTAAAACGTATTATAAATATAACGGATATGGAGTGAAGTGGACAGAAATAGAATTTAACATAATGACCAAATGAAAAAAAAAATGTGGTTGTTTGTCTGCTCTACAGAAGCCTTCATAGTTCGTGGATTTATATTTTATCTTTAAGCAGCGTATCAGAACTAAATAATTCCTTTTCGTCCTCGGAAAACGATTTTCCCTGCTGTCAAAAAAAATTTAAGACTCAAAATGTAAATATAATTTTGGTCTCAATAAAAATTTTATAATAATATTTTTTTAATACCGAATTCTAGGTGTATACGGTCATGAGAGACCAGCGCCAGAGTTCCTATCTCCAGTACCAATACGGAAGACGAGAGCTGGTCTGCAGTTCACTTGCGCCGCTCCCACTCTACCTCCAAAAGGGCAGTCACCTGATGTTTGGGTAAGGGTCTTAAAATATTTTCCATTACTGAGCTAAGAGGTCGTTTTCGCAAATTCGTCTGACGAACATGACAAGTATCAACATAAAGTGGAACTTTATGCTATATCTTACAACTACCAGTACATCTAGACACATGTTAATTTATAAGCGATCTACCAAAGGCGACAACTTCAGGCCCTTTAGGCTCCAACACCGAAAGGCACGAAATATAACCCCTATATTTATGGCCTCACTCCGCTATTACATTTGATTATCTCAAGTACTGATTAGGCTAGAAGCTTAGTACGAAATCTTTCATATTATTAAATTCTAAAAATACCCTGTTTGTACATTGAAGTTATTTAAAAAAAAACTGGATTACACTATATAGACGATAAAGAACACAATGCGATTTTTTTTCAGTTCAGCAGACAGGCAGACGGCCCACTGGATGGAAAGCGGTTACCATCGCCTATGGACATTCGCAACACCAAAAGTGCTACAAATGCGCTGCTGCTCTCTTAAGGGAGACTGGAACCTGGTCACTAATGCCGGAACACAACTCAAGGTTGTTATGGCGGCATACTCTAGACCAGGGGTGGTCGCCATCCAGTCGAGTAAATACCCTACCACCTGGCTGTGGGTTGTTTAGTCGCCTCTTACGACAAGCCGCCAGGCCGCAGGAAATTGTATTCTTTCTCCGTTCCTGCACGGATAAAAAAAGATTTTGTTCGAGATTCACGTAAAAACTCTGGGCCGATTACGCTAATCGACAGCAAATTTTTAGACTTGAAATCTACGCTATTTCTAATCCCCAGAATTCCCGCCGGCATTTTCCCGGGAGCAGTTTGTGGCTGTTCGAGTGCATAAAATAAGCGGAATAAGCTAATTCCGAGACAGTTTTCACTAAAACGGTGGTTTACATTCTTTTTTAAATTTTACGGTACTTTGTGCCTCGGGAATCCCGCGGAAATTTCTAGTCACGCGTGGACGAAGTTGCGGGCATATCCTAGTAAATTATATAAAATGACATTTATTCAAAAAATTTCAGGTGTGCAACAGTGACGGATACGTGGGTCAAGTGTGCGTGTTGACGTTGTCCCCGAAGCCGCAAGTGACGTCGTGCAACGGAGTCTGCAACGCGCGTATCCTGTGCGTTGCTTGCGTGCCACCGGCGCCTGCGCTCGCTAAGCAGCAGACGCTCGACATACCGTCAGTTTTTACTTTACTATTGTTACATATTGCGAGGGTTTAATGAAATACCGATGGGAAGATAATAGATATTATTCAAAATTTGAATATCCCAAGAGAGAGAGAGATATATATACAAGAAAAACAAATTAACAATCAATCGATAGCGTTAACCGGCACTAGTTGTAATATTTTTTTATTGTTTGAGTTCAGCAGTCAGACAGACGGCCACCTGATGGAAAGCGGTTATCATCGTCTATGGACAATTGTAACACTGAAAGTGCTAACAATGTGCTGCCGCTCTCTAAAGCGAGACTGGTACCTGGCCACTGATGCCGGAACACCCCTCACGGTTGTTATAGCAACATACTTGAGACCAGGGGTGGTAGCCATCCAGACGGGCATATACTCTACTACCTGGCTGTGGGTGGTTTTGTCGCCTTTTACAACAGGCCGCCCGGCCAAAGGAAATTGTATTGTTGCAAGTCGATACTAATCCTTTGCAGGTGTCTTATTTACCTTTTGAATTTGAGTGATCTATTGTTTACGCCGCCGTAAGACGTCATAAAATCTTCTTTCCTCTGTTGGTATTTCATGCGAATTCTTGGAAGCCATTATGCTGACCCTTTGAAGATTTGAAGAACCAGTGGGGGCATCTTGTTAAGAGGCCATGTCTAATTTACAAAATGGATGAGGATCGGTCAGTCGGGAAATGCGCCAGTCGTGTTCTGACTGCGACCGAAGCGTAACTTAGTGCACTTTCGGGGCGATTATCTTATAAGGACGAACTATGCGCGATGTATGTGATAACGATTTTCGGTCCTATGATTTGGTTTTGTTGTATTCGGCTACACTTGTAAGAACTGTGATTTAAGTGTGTGTACTTCTAATAAACTTTGTGAAAATTCCAACGTCATTTTCGAATTTACATCCTACAAATCCCCTACATATTCGTAACAGTATGCTTTCTCCTTTCCTGCACGGATAGTAGATTATCGCTATCACATAGTAATACTTCCAATCGCGATCAAGACGCAGTTGCCTCCGTACCAAACTTCGAACTGGTAATATATTTATATCCGCATAAAATATGATTACAAACACCTTCATTGTAAAGCTGTGATGAACGGCAACGGAAATTTCCCGTGTCATCGTTTCATAAAATCGATAATGTCACATCACTACGAAACCAGCACATCACTATGTATCAACACTCTGTGATTAAAAAAAAGTACAAAAAACACACTTATGTTAACAAATGATAAATTATTTATATTCAAATAACGATCTTTCAATTAAAGTAAAGAAAATTTAAGACTACATTAAACAAACTCAATGCAATATCATCAACATCCCGAATGCCATCTATATCCAATATCAATCAATACAGCGGATTAAGATTATTTAATCCACGTGACGGCGTTGTAAAGAAATATTTTGTAATGTTAGTAATTAACTAATAATCTATATATATAAAAATCAATCGTTGTTCGCTAGTCTCGCTAAAACTCGAGAACGGTTGGACTGATTTGACTAATTTTGGTTTTGAATTATTTGTGGAAGTCCAGGGAAGGTTTAAAAGGTGAGTAAATATAAAAAAATGCTTGGAATATAATAAAACCAACAATTTCGCTTTTCCTTAGAAACAATTCCTACCTGTCAAACATTTGATGTTCGTCCCGTCGTTTACACGTCAAATAAATTTAAAAGTCGTTAAGAAATCAAATTAAATGTAAAAGTGAAGTTTAATTTCATTTTTTTGGTTTTGAATGTCAAACGTTTGATGTTCGTCCCGTCGTTCAGAAAACATTTTTTTTTTTATTACGAATTATTTTTGTTCCGGTTAAGTTTTGACCACATTTTTTACTAAAGTTAAAACATTTTGTAATTATCATTAAGCCTTTTTATTTATTGATTCTGAGGCGGTACGAAGTTGGCCGAGTCAGCTAGTATCTCATAAAAACGTGTATTTTATTATTTAAGCGTGCATGTAGTTTTTTGGAAAAACATTATTGTACTCACTTTTGTTTCTATAGACATTATAGTGAACCAAGAAACGAAATTACAAATTGTTAATAGAGAAAAATTGTTACCTTCCAGAAGTACGAGTTCCTTGAACAGCACGGGGTCGGTGAAACCGGGCATTAGTATATCGGATCCAGATGACAGCTGCAAAAATATACGACTTGACAGGTATGTACAACAATTTTTTAAATATTTATCAAACACATATTCAATTTAGGAATTGTTTATTTAAGTTTTTTGTACTGAGTCCTTGAGTTCTATGATCATACAAGCAGTTTTTATGTCTTCGCTCGTGAGTTTTATATCTATATACAACTTTGCCAATACGGCATGAATAGTGTTACGTCACGTACATGGAATAATTTATTGCTACATTATTAGCAAGGTTAAAACTGAGTAGTCTATGTATGTGCCAAAATTGTCGAGACATATACTCCCCCTTAAAAGAGAGCTAACTAGGTTTAATATATAAATTAAAGCTAGTTATGTTCTATTTGAAGTTTTTATTGTGTTACGTACGTACGTACATGTTATATTATGTAAAAGTAAAATCTTATCTTTGTGATAATGGAAGTTTCAGCAAAAAAGAAAACTAAAGAAAGACTATTTGAAGAAATAGCGACGTAATTACATTCCTTATACATCCTTATACATAGAGCATATTTTAAGAATTTGCACCTCGCATTTCCAGCAAACAAAATTGTACTTAGCATATTGCTGTGCCGGAATTATATCCGACACAACGCTGATTTTCAGTGCAAACCTTCCTTTTGGCGTAAGACCAAAACGAATCGAATTTTGTTAAACTAATTCTACTTGTGTAAATTAGTAAATCAAATAAATAAATTTAAATAAAACCGACAGTAAAATACTTTGTTACTTTAAAATTAAAATAAATACATCACCATAAAATCACTGAAATCTATTGGCACATCTCTGTGTGTACATCCATATAATATTGTATCGAATACAATTCGATACAGTGATTACCTATCGATGAAGTAAATTAGGTAATAAATTATACTTTTATAATTATTTAGCGATTTAGCCCTTATTTTAAATTTTTGGGCAAATCTAGCCCTTTTTGAGATTCGATCTAGCTCGTAAACCTGATACCGGATTGGCATCACAGCATGGCTCTACCACAACCATACATTATGCTTACTTTCACAACAGCAAGCAGGAAATTGGCGAGTACGCCATGTTGTCGTATCTCGTGTTTACACTCTTTCTTTGCTAATATTATTGTTTAAAATTTCTAGTTCGTCATCAAGCGATGATGAAGATGAAGGCTCGTCAACTAGCGAGAACCAGGACGCTCAATCAGAACGCAGCCAGGAGTCAGCCACCATCCGCCTGCACAATACCCTCTCATCCAGTCTTGGCAACCATCGAAGTACCCTGACTCCGAACCATAGTAAAAGCCTGAGCAGCCCCCACACTGGGCAGAATATCCAAGTTCATCCCGTCATGAAGTCCAACTCGAATCCTGCTGTCGATAAACAAGCAATGGGGATTACTTCAGGTATTATATTCTTATATACATCATTATAAACATGTTAGGTGAAAAAATAATATATTTGTAGTGGTTCAAAAGTTATTTTTTTTTAGTCAAACTTAATAATTATACTATAATATTTCATATATTATATTATTAATAATTGCTATCAAATAGAGTAGCTATTCCAGATTAAGGGTGTATTACATAAAAAGCTCAGGGGCTTTAAAGTATTATGTAAGCTACTTTATGGGGGCGTTCAAGTATTGTGTAAGCTACTTTATGGGGGCGTTCAAGTATTGTGTAAGCTAGTTTATGGGGGCGTTCAAGTATTATATAAGCAACTTATGGAGACGTTCGAGTATGATATATGCTAGTTTATGGTGGCGTTCAAGTCATATGCAAGATAGCTTAGAAGGTGAAAGCTTTAATGTTTTGATTTTTGTTGTTAAAGGAAGCGAGGGGTTTAAATAAAGAAATCTTATCGGTGCAGGAACGGAGAAAGAATACAATTTCCTGCGGCCGGGCGGCCTGTCGTAAGAGGCGACAAAACAACCCACAGCCAGGTGGTAGGGCATTTGCCCGACTGGATGGCTACCACCCCTGGTCTAAAGTATGTCGCCATAACAACCTTGAGTTGTGTTCCGGCATTAGTGACCAGGTTCCAGTTTCCCTTAAGAGAGCAGCAGTGCATTTGTAGCAACTTTGTTGTTGCAAATGTCCATAGGCGATGGTAACCGCTTTCCATCGAGTGGGCCGTCTGCCTGTCTGCTGTACTCCTGCAATAAAAAAAAAAAATGTAGTTTTTTTTACTAATATAAATTGCATACATACACTCTATATGAATAAGTTTAAGAGTTATTGACGCTGTATTTCCAATGAGCGAAATTGGCTCAGTTTACAATAGAAGGTCATTTAACACAGCAATGATTATTTATTCTTTACTAGCCCCGTCTAATTTATTATGTTATTTCAACCCACGTAAGAAATCAATTAACGATAATAGTACAATCCGTGCCACGAAAGAAGTCCCATAGAAAATAAAGGAACTAAAACTAGCAGCTCCGCTATTTGATAGGGTTTTGTTTGTAAAGCAGTCAGAAAATAAATTTACAACCTTAATTATGGAATATTTAATATTATATCCGTGCAGGAACGGAAAGAATACAATTTCCTGCGGCAGGGTTGTCTGTTGTAAGAAGCGATAAAACAACCCACAGCCAGGTGGTAAGGTATTTGTCAGTCTGGATGACTACCACCACTGGTCTAGAGTATGCGGCCACAACAACTATCATTTGTGTTCCGGCATTAGTGGCCAGGTTTTAGTCTCACTTAGAGAGCGGCAGTACATTAGTAACACCTTCAGTGTTATAAATGTCCATAAGCGATGGTAAGCGCTTTCCATCAGGTGGGCCGCCTGCCTGTCTGCTAGACTCATGCAATAAAAAAATATATTATTAAGTAATTACCTACGTTGAATTGCGGCAAAAATTTATTAGCAAATAATTATACTCTGGCAGGATTAGTTTTAATACGGCGATTGCGTCTGTGGGACTTTTTTTGTGGTGCGGACTCTACTGTACAACTGTACTGTATTCTAGTACATAGTCTTTTTCAGAATGTTTTCTTTTCAATTGGCATATCAATTATGTATTCTTCTCTATCGTTAGCACACTATGTCATCTATGAGCACACTCTGTATTAATTTCGTCTTTCTTCCTTTCAACGCCACTTAGTTGCTGGACGTACGATTTTGGGTAATATGTGTTTACATTTAAAATTTTGCTTTTATATTTTTTTAATTCGTGTCAAAGAGAAATTACAGCTTTGAAGTTTGTTGTTATAATTGTTGCTACAATTTTATTTTGTGTCATTTAGAGAGGAGTGACAGTACATTGCTAGCACCTTTGGTGTTACAAATGTCCATAGGCGATGGTAACCGCTTTCCATCCATGCAATTGAAATGCGAAGAAATGCTTTAAGACAATGATTTAAATTATTGTGGTTTTAAAAAGTTGGTTGTTGTATAATTTGTTGCATTTTAGTTATAATAATTTCTTAAACAAAAACTTATTAAAAAGTATGCGTTTGGACTACGATTTATTATAGGGTCCCATCACCAAAACGGGAAACATAATTTCAACATGTTGATGCCTTGGTATATGCGATGGTTGGTTTTTTTCAATTTAACCTCTCCTTGGTGTAACATTAGACCGTTTTCACTGGAACACAAGGTTCTCCGATTCTGTTCCCAACTGATTAAACAGCTAAAAATTTATCATATTATATACATATTATTACAAGGGTGGATAAGATGAGAGATGTGTACAAAAGAGAATTTTTGAAAGCTACATTTGTAACTGAAAAAATGAGAGGAAGAAGACTAAGATGGTGTGGGCATGTAATGAGGAGGGATGAAAGTCACGTGACAAAAATAATCCGGCTCGAAGGACCATTAAATGTACAGTTTGTACACTTTCCCTTGATTATAGCGGTGGATGCTGGCAGTAGTTGGTGGAGTGCTGGTGCTTTCTTGTAGTAGAGTGAAGAAAATACACTTTGTTGCTTACAGGGATTAATTCTTGGACTAGTAGATCTTTTATGCTGATCCCTGGGTTCAACTTAATGGTAGTTAAAGTCGTATGTTACGGCTAATAGCAACTCGTAGCGACTCAATCACAAAGCATTTGTGAGCATTATTTATGCTAATATTAAAGTAGCCTAAAGTAGACCGCAGCGTCAGCAAAACGCTGTACGTTGAACCATACACTCTGCAATATTAAATTTGAAGATTGACAGGTACTACAAATGTAAAGGTAGGTCAAAAAAGAGATGCATGGATTGTGTGAAAGATGACGTATAACAGAATAGAAGAGTATGGATGGAAAAGACATATTGTGCTGACTTCAAATAATTAGTAGATGGTGAAAGAAAAGAGATAAATATTATGTATAATGGAAAACCCATGTACTCTATCACTAAATATGAATGCAGGTACTCTCTCGTCGCCAGCAAGTCGGCAGTCTTCGGAAGACAGTGCAACTACTGCAAACCAACCGACCATGTGGCTGGGGACTGAAGACGGGTGTATCCACGTCTACAACTGCTTGGACAATATCAGGATAAAGAAGAATAAAGTGAAGCTTCAACATAATTCTGGTGTCCATTCTATTGTGTGAGTACTTTTTAGGGTGGCCAAATAATCATTGCAGGAACAGAGAAAGAATACAGTGGCCTGTCGTAAGAGTACTGGCCCGTTTGGATGGCTACCACTCCTGGTCTAGAGGATGCCTCCATAACAACTTTCAGTCGTGTTCCGGCATTAGTGGCCAGGTTCCAGTCTCCCTTAGAGAGCGGCAGCACATTTGTAGCACTTTTGGTGTTGCAAATGTCCATAGGCGATGGTAACCGCTTTCCATCAAGTGGGCCATTTGCCTGTCTGCTAAACTCCTTCAATAAAATATAAAAATGCAGCGCCATATATTTAGCTAATCCTATTCTATGGAAACGTCATCATTTATCAGGATAAAAATTATCCTAAGTGTTGACTCGGGATATAACCCAGCTCTGTGTCGAGCTTCATTCACATACGTCCAGTAGTTTTCAAAAAGGATGTGATCGCAGCGTCATCTTTTTCGCTATTTTCGTCTATGTCACGGAAACGACGTCATTTGTTGGGATAAAAAGTATCCTAAGTTACGCCCCGTTAAAGGAGTAAGCTCCGTTTTGAATTTGGTTTCAATCCGTTCTGTAGTTTTCACGTGATGCTCTAACAGACAGACAAAACCACAGAAAAACCGCCAAAAATTCAAAAATAGCATTTTCGGAATCACCTGGCCCGAATTAGCCCCAATGAATTTTTTCACATTTTGAAACGAACTTGTACAAACTCGAACCATTAACAGATTGATTATAGTATAGATAGATAGATAGATTTTCATCTAAATTGTACGGCTTTAAATTTTACTTTACAGATACATGGAAGGCAAGGTGTTCGTTGCGCTCGGCAACGGGGACCTCGTTGTATACTGCAGAGACATTGGTAAGACAATTTTTATCAATCTAAGCAGAGTTAAATCTGGAAAAATTAGATTTATGTGCAATATTTAATATTTTGTCTTCACTTGCTTCTAAAGAAGCTAGGCCATGTATAAGTTTGTGATGAGCTCCTTGTCTGGCTCATCACAAACTTTGTCATGAATACATTGGGTGTAATGGTAGTTATAGCAAATTAAGAAAAGGTACAACGGGGCTGACATAACCGCGAAGGTTCGAAGTACCTTCAAAAATAATATAAAAAAGTGTTTAATTACACACACACAAAAAGTGGTCTGTATTTTGATCAGGTCTGTCTATTGGGGTATGGACCAAAGTGACTCCAGATTCAGTCCTCTGGTCCATATTCTCTCAAAAAGGGGGTATCGACCAAACTGACTCCAGATTCAGTCCTTTGGTCTATACCCCCTCAAAATTTTGAGAGAGTATGGACCAAAGGGCTGAATCTGAAGTCAGTTTGGTCCATACCCCCGTCGAAATTTTGAAGGTGTATGGATCAAACTGACCCCAGATTCGGATTCAGCGCGTCGAAATACATTAGAATAGAATGGGCGTGGTCAAAAGTACAGACCACTTGTTTTTGTCGGCCCCTGTTTTTATTACTGTGAAACATTTGTAATTTCATTGTTATTTGTTAATACAGATGTATCGTAAGTAAATTCTGTTAATTTATATCTTTAAAATGTGGTAATGCGTGAGAAGATAGCGAATTCCGAGTAAAAAAATGGTATCTTCTAAATTCTAAGCAATACCATGTCAGAAATAGTATTCTTTTCCATAGCAATACTTGGATAGTTTTACTATAAGATGACATTAAAAGGAGTACCTATATAAATTGATGATGGATTCTATTTCTTTTGTAATTTCATTTTTAATTTTGAGACCAGCAATAATTAAATAAAAAATGTGTGTGTGAAGTGAAACAAAGTGTGACAAGGGTTGAAAGGAATTCTAAATTTTGTGACGTCACGTTTCATATATTATATCAATATATAATAATGAAAAATTTCAAAACATTTCCAACCCCTATCTGTATGAACATACTGTTTAAATTATTAAATATAATGAATTCTATCTCATTCTCTCGCAGGCTTAGTCCTATAGATTGTTTATCTCCTTTTAGTGTCACTATTCCTTTCGTCGAGTTACACGTCACAACGATTCTTAAGAAGTTTCACTTCAATAATGTTAAATTGCTTTTTCTTTGTATTTTTAAGATGGGTCATGGACGGAGCGCTCGACGATCCCAGTTGGCACCGGCAGCAATCCTGTCAGTAGCATGTTACTGTCTGGTGGAAAGCTCTGGTGCGCCACTCACGCTTCAATCAAGATCATCAATCCACACTCGTTGCAGGTAAGACAAACGAGATTTTTCGCCAATTCTCTGTAACTTACTGAAAAAACTGAATCATTAGAAAGTATCAAAAACTACTCCAAAAATCTTGTTTTTATATCTTCAAAAAACATGTTCTAATAATTGTTATTATAACAGTCTGATTTATACTTCTGAAAGACGTCCTCTGCGGTTCAGTGGGCTAAGCCCTAGCTGGCTTACCTCACTACAACGAAGAGGCTCCGGGTTCCATTCCTGGCAATCGAACGTTGTAAACGAACTTTATGTTATTTGCTATTTTCTGGGTATCTGTGGTGAGCTCCAGAGTAGTCTGTTGTATATTATCCAAACAACACAAACGTAACTTACTAAGCTTGGGGATAAAAAATGTATATGTTTATCTCTCGATGATAATCTGCACTAACAATAGGTATTTACCTATGAAATTGCCGAGCTAGAGTACTGGCCATATTGTATTCTACCTATAATCCTTTAAGTAGAATACTGAGCCTAGGTCGTCGAAGTTATGGGAGCTGCATACGTCTAGTCATCGCAGCGGACAACGAACTACTGATTAGCGTAGTGTGGGCCGTGGGAGCGCACATATTAATAGTTGCTCTATGTCGCTCGCACATCATCCGTCCCGCTCACACACTGTGCTATATATTGTACTAACAGTATAACTTGTTAATATTTGTGCTTAAGGTTACCGTTTACAAAATAAATCGGTTCACTTCAGTTCACATCAGCACTCGACATTCAATACTACATCACCCGTCCCGCTCACACACTGTGCTATATATTGTACTAGCAGTATAACTTGTTAATATTTGTGCTTAAGGTTACCGTTTACAAAATAAATCGGTTCACTTCAGCTCACATCAGCACTCGACATTGAATCCTACTCTCTGCCATCTGAAATATTATTTAACCTCTTCTCTCTCGCTGCTAGAAAGTCAATGTGTAAAGTTCTTAGAAGGCTGGCTACGTTACTTCGCTGACTCGCCATACTGATCCGTTGTCCGTGGTTGGAACCAGCCTTCTGATCTCCCGAAGAGTCAATAAGTCGTTTTGAAATATCTTTGTAGAGGCTCATGGCCTCAGGAGCCCACGGTCCAAGCGTTTCAACAGCAAACGGCGCAAACACAACTCACACTGTTCGGTCTATTGCTAGCCTAGTGGGCTGTATGAATAGGTAGGCTTCTTGCTTGTCGGTATTCGTGTGTCCCTAGCAACCTGTACAACTGAACAAAGTAGAACGACTCACCAAGGCTGCGCTGTTGAGGGTCCTTTGCCGGCCGGCCTGGTCTCACATCATAAAGAACACGCACACGTCACGTTTATCACCTGTCCTTTGTTATTACTGTGGTTGTCCACCGAAATGATGTACTGCCGCCGTAACTAGACACTCGTCTGATCAAATGTCTTTATAACTCCGCCGAAATGATATGTACGTCTTTCCTCGTTCAAGGCCGCGGGAGGACAGGGGCGGCGGTGCGAGCGCCGCCTGGTTATATCGATACTCCTAAGTCCGAGCACAATGTTGCATAAACACTCACCGAGGATTGCATTTAACTTCAGGTGGACGAAACATTCCAAATAAGTTCAGAGACAAAACCGATCAGTCATATGGCGGTGGCCGGGGGCTCGATCTGGCTGTCGCTCCACAACGCCGCACAGCTGCGGTGCTATAACGCGACCAGCCGTGAGCAGTTGGCAGAGATCAATATCACACCACAAGTCACTAAGATGTTGCATGGTGAGTAAGATTTCTTCTTCAGAATATTTCGTGTTCAATAAATATCTTCTGTATTATTTCCCAGACATAAGAAGGTGAGCCAGATTGAAAAAACTAAATTTTTATTAATGTACTAAATACCAGTACATGATAAATATAAAAATACATTAGAATATCGTTTGTCGTGTAAATTGTATATTTGTTCGAAATTAAACCTTGTCTCTTTGTGTTTGGAAGATGTTCGGAGTAGAACCTCCATGTTTTATACCATAGTTTTTGATAAGTTGTTGTTTTTATTATTTGTCACTGTATTTGAAAATGTGTTGTCAGAATATATATATATTTAAAAAAAGACGTTTTTTTTCCTCTCTTTTAAAATTATATCCATTTATCAGTAAATAAAGCTTCTAAAGATATTGTCGAGTCGATTTTTTAACAATATTATTAAAAATTTATTAATATTATTACCATCGTGCATTTTTATACTATAAAATTTAAGTTAAGGTGTTAAATTAAATGACAAAAATGATCAAAATAACAAAAAAAAAAACAAAACCTGTCCTACTTTCTGGAATAACCTTTAGATAAATTTATCCCAAAATCTATCCCATTATTCGGGATGAAAAGTATTCCTTGTCCACCCTCGGTGTTAAAATTATATATATACCAAATTTCAACCAAATCGGTCCAATAGTTTTTCCGTGAAAGTGTAATTTTTATATATATATATTCAAAAAAGCATGGTTTAATTAATACTGATACTATGAGCTATGTTAACTATGTTAGTTACATTCTACTTTCAAATTTTTATATGCCTTATAAGGCGAAACATGTACCAAGCAGTTATTTATAACATCTTTCATCCAGTTATTTTTTTATTCTTTATTGTACACAAAAAAAATCTAGAATAGTGGTGATGTACAAAGGCGAGCTTAACCCTAAAAGAGTTTTCTTCTAGCAAACCTATGAGTCTAGCGAGAAGGGGAGAAGCAAAAGGCAGGGTTATGTACACTAAGATATTTTACAATTTAACTACAGTGTAAACTCTATATAACGACACTGAAGACACTGTGAATTTTATGGCGTTATAGAGAGTTGTCGTTAACTGGAGAGAAGTCTGTTATTTTTATCTGATGTCTTTTGCTGCACCAGTAATTTTGTTGTATTTTTTACTTATTTTATGCATATCTTGCGATATTGAGGCATCTTGGCGATAAAGGAAGTACTTAGAAATTTCGGTATTTCGGAATTTCTTAGAAATTTCTGTATGCATGATGCGACCGTCGAGTTTATTACGGGCTAGGATAATAAAGCGATAAAAGAACGCACACAGCTGCTCAGTTTTTACTAATTTTGGCCTTAAAAGGTATTTTTTTATTACATAATTGTTGTCGTTATTGAAAGTGAGTGTAATGCTATATAGAGTGTATCAGTGTATAGAAGACAAGCTAAACCAACCAATGCCAAGTAATTTGGACGCTTAAGGGAGTTTGTCGTTAAATCAAGTGACGTTACATGGAGTTTAAACTGTATATAACATATAATATAAACAGATTAACAAAAATAAATGATATACAAGATACACTTAAAATAGACGTTTCTGACAGATAAATAATTTCATTTCATTTCATCATGTCCAGGTTGTGACGACATAATCCGTCAGCACAAGGCAGCTTGCTTACGAGTGACGGCATTACTGGCGCATCGTGAGACTTTGTGGGTGGGGACCAGCGCGGGAGTGCTCTTAACAGCGCCTCTGCATAACGCACCAAACGCAAGGACTGGACAGTTCACCGTACCACCACTTACCGGTAAATATTTTTTATTCATTTTTATCCTCTCCTCTGTACCACATTCTTTTTTTTATAATCGGCAGACAAACACATATATTGTATATCCCCAAATTAAGCAAGTTACGCTTGTGTTATGGGTGATATACAACGGACTATTCTGGAGCGGATCCCAGACTCCAAAACCACAGTGAATAACGGAGAAAATTTGTTTCCTAAATTGGAAACGAATCCTGAACCTCTGCGTTGCAGTGAGGTAGGCTGGCAAAGGCTTAGCCCGCTCAATCCAGAGGCCGCCGAATTCTAAAGGCTCGAACCGCGTTGGTTCCGTCCCTGGTGTTGCCAACGTCTGTAGGCAACGGTAACCAGTTTCTATGATCATATCAATTCATTTCTATTATCTATACATTTTTTTTATTATCCATGATAATTTGATAGTTTAAAAATATTAAAAGAGAAATACAATTAAATACTAAAACTAAACTATAGTATGAAAAATAAACCTAAATTAAAAACTAGAACTAAATAAAAAATTATAGATAATATATTGGTCCCAGACTACTGTCACTTACCGGGAACGTTCCCAAAAGGCTGGCGGCGTTACCACGTTGAATAGCAATACTTAGCCTTTGAGCAAAATAGACGCCAGCCTTTTGGTCTCGTGAGAAGTATATATATATACATTTATACTACGTTTTTCTTACTTTTTATTATATACACAGAACTTAACTGACAGCTAGACTTAAGATTAGATCATTTTTTATTGCCTAAATTACCAACACAAGCGGCTGTGTATAATAACTATACACTTGCAGCGTTGTTTGCTGTCTGCTTTTTATCTACTGCCTTTGTGACAATTCTTATCGCGAAGCTCATGAAATCGTCACGAAGTCTCTTTCCAAGTAAATCGCATATTGTTCCATACTACATCCGTACGTAGAGCACTCACCTCGTTGTAAGGTTCGGTGGGCAGTCAGAAATGATGTGTAAGGGGATTTCCTCTATTCCCAGTTCTCAGGGACACGAAGGGTCCTCCTTCAACTTGAAACGGTACAAGTATTCGGAGAACCATCCGTGCCTTGTGAAAATCTGCGTGACAATGCTAGTCCTATCCAGCTTTCTCACTGTCTTGTAAGCGTATGGGTCCGGGAAGAAAAACTTAGTGACTGACGCAGTTGCTAGGTGGTAGGGTATTTGCCCAACTGGATGGCTACCACCCCTGGTCTATAACAACCTTGAGTTGTGTTCCGGCATTAGTGACCAGGTTCCAGTCTCCCTTAAGAGAGCAGCAGCGCATTTGTTGCGCACTTTTGGTGTTGCAAATGTCCATAGGCGATGGTAACTGCTTTTCATCAAGTGGGCCGTCTGCCTGTCTGCTGAACTCATACAATAAAAAAATTAAAAAAAAGTTGGCTCGTCCCTAAAGCGTCGGTTCCACTTGTCAAGGGTCTCAATTCGGATTGTCCGCTTGACAAATGAAACCTGACGCCGGTCATAATGGGGCTTTAGCTTTAAGGTACGAGCGACGTCCTTCGCCATAGTATCAGCTCGATCATTTCCCTTGTTGCCCACCTTTAGGAAAATATAGAAGGGTTAGGGTAGTAGGGATAGGATACAGAAATGAAATGAGAGAATTAGACAGGAAAAATGGGATATGAAATAGATAGGTATGGGATAGGAGGAAAGGGCCATCAGAACTCTCAATATCAAAATACACACATACATACATACATAACTTCACGCCAGTTCCCTTGCGGGGTAGGCACGAACAACAGAGCGCCATTTAGGCCCATTCTTACACACCTCACTTGCTTCTTTGACGTTCATAACTCTTGTCATGCACACTCGTCTGTTCTTAAGGCTCCTGACATCACCCTCCGCTAGTACACGATCAATTTGATCATGGAAGGTGTGTCGTGGCCTTCCACGACTTCTGCATCCATCCACTTTTGCATTGTATATCTGTTTAGTCATTCTTTCATCATGCATTCTTTCCACATGCCCGAACCACCGGAGCATTCCTTTCCTTACCTTCACTCCGACACTCTCAAAATACGAATGATTTAATTATAATTTTCTCCTATTTCAGGTATAACCTACGGTCACACAGGTCACGTGAGATTTTTGACAATAGTAGAAAACCCTGTACCGCCAAAACAGCCCGCTAAAACCACTCAAACATCACTCAAAACCAAAGCACTGAGTCGAAGATCGGCTAACGCTGAGAAACTACAGAAACAAACTGAACCCAGTCAAAACAATAAGGAGACTTTAATAATATCTGGTGGTGATGGGTACGAAGACTTCCGAAGTTCATCAATGACTGAAGATGCTGGTAGAGAAGATTCTACCAATCATTTGCTGCTTTGGAGGGTTTGAAACCAAAATGTGGCCTAAATTGTGTGAATACTGCTGGAAACAGGGCCGTATTTGGAAATATTTTTGTCATTCTTTTGTTGACACGGCATTTTGTTTCCAATTTTGAATGCACTGCGTGTATGGCTTACTGGTGTTGTACTTTAGATATTAATTTTTAATATCACGTAATGACGGTATTAGATGGCGTAAAGCAGATGGAAGCGAGATCCGTATTCTATAACAGTAATCAGACTTGTATCAAAAGTATCTAATTATAGGTAAAGCGGTATTATTGTGCGGCTGTTTAATTACAAAAAAAAATATATATATTCAAATTATCACCTTAAGCGTTGATTTACGTTTAAGTATAATTTGCCGGTCTTACAATAATAATTGCTACAAATTGAAATTTGAATGAAAATTTGGTTAAATTAAAAAATATTTTTAGATATTAAATTTATCATTCCTATGTCTCGGGTTAATATTCTGACCAGATAGGCAGACTTTTTTTACGTTTTTTTTTGGAAAACCCATATTAAGTACTGAGATGTTTATGTGTCGATATTATATTCTATTCGAATATGTAAGCCTTTTAATTTCTGTACTTAACTTTCGGCTCAATACTGATTGCTGTTGAAGAATACGGGCCTAATTGTGAAATAATTTGAATGGAGGTAACTATATCTACCAGCGAACTGCTATTTGGCTGATTACAATGTATTAATCAGAGTCTGATACATTTTAAATTAGTAGGAATAAAGAATCAGTATTTCGTTTTATAATGAGTTTTGTGATTTTTATTGTTAATAAAAGGACAGTGAAAATTTGGCTATGACAATGATCCGTTCTAACTTCGGGAGGCGAACCTCCCCATGACATGACCTGGCTACGGCCCTGTGTTGTATATCAACAATTGTATAGAACTCTTACATTTTTAATGTTTTCGTTGATGGATGTTAGTGTATTCCAGCTTTATTGATGTATGCTTCTAATTATAGCTCAGTTGCACCCATAGAATGTTTGCTAATGTTGCATTTCAGTGAGGTCCGATTGAAACTTAAGCGGAGATATGTTTGATGATATTCGATTATTTAAATGCGTTTTACTTGTCTAGCTACAGCGGGTAAAGTTTCAGCGGAGAGGAGAGGAGATGAGTAATAAAATAAAATACACGATTTTGTTAGTTCAGTAATATTTTCTCTTTGTCTAGTTTCAATAGAAAGGTATGTGCGAAGAAAAAATTAAATGTATAATAAAACCATCTTCTACAAGATAAAAGTCAGAAATGCGAGCTTAAAATGTATAAGAAAATAAATGCATGCAGGTAATGGAGATATGTTTGCGGCGAGCGACTATACCGTCGTGTCAGCAGATTTAGCTCAACTCCGCTTTAGCCACAATACATCACTATTTAGTTTCTGTGGCTTGTATTTTTAATTATATATTTATTCTATGAACTAAATAATAGTTTGCATAGATATTTTAAAATAGAGTATGTAACCTACAAATACTTATTAAAAAAACATTGATTGCTTTTTTATTTAATTATATTTTTAATTGCTTTTTCTTTGTTTACAACAAAAAAATAAAACTGATTTAATTAGATAGTGCATCGTTTCTAGTAACAAATAAGTAAATTGTAAAACCCATACGCCGCAACTGTGAAAATATATTCTGGCCTTTCCGCAAATCTCCGATTCAGTAGAATACGGCTCTGTACGGCATCGTTTGTGGGTGCAACTAGTTTTCGTGTTACGTATGAGAGAGCTGGTGTTTCGGTGTTCGTTTTTACACCGAATATACATATTTCGGTGAATTAACAAAATTGAGAAATATCTCGATCACATTAGTCTGAAAATTATCACAGAATAAAGTTTTAGTCAAATGAGTAATGATATATTGAGATTATTAAAATGTATAACGACATAAAATGTCACATTTACGAAATATCAACAATCATTGTGCAGTATTATTACTAAGTACGAAATAGACAAATATTTCGGCCTGATATTTACAATAATAAAAGCTTTATATGTAATGGAAAACAAGATTTTTAAACGTTCAACTTTTATCCAGGATCTACTAGAGCCATCTGTTATTTGACGGGAAACCACCACAATTTAGACGAATGTTGGTTTATCTTTGTTTGTATATTCTGTGGCTCAAACCTTTCGAAATTAATTTAAACCATAAACGACGAACAATTAGGAATGCCATTTTTATATTTTTAAGTTTTACCTTGATGATTAATTTCAATTTGTTTACTAGATGTCTCTATTATCGTATCAACATAATTTAACCATTATTTAAGGAAAATTATTTATTTTCTCTTTTGTTTGAATTATAGAGGGTAGAGGTAAGGAGAATCATCTCGTATAGGAAAATGTTGAAGAAGTGTCCAGTTGTAAGCTGTAAATAAAAGTTCAAAATCCATCCACAATGGCGCTGATGTAGACAAAGGGTATGGTATGAATGTAGCTGTTGTAGACGAATCGAAGTACGCCGAGTTAAAAAAATAATACCTTTGGCGTCTAGAGCAGTTGGTGACAGTACACTGTACAAAGTAATTTACTAAATGTAACCTCAAAGAATTGGTATGTGAAAACGTGAATAGTGATTTTATATATAAAACTAAAACACTATAACACTATAATACACTACTACTGTAATAACTTTTGGCGCTTTCTTTAAAATTCACCTTGATGCCAAAGTGGCGCCACCCTAATTTAATGCATTTCGATGGACAGTTCTTCATATACAGAGATGGTGGTCGTTACCTCTTCTACCCTCCATAGTTTGAATATAAAGTTTAAAAAAATATTATTTTAATATTTGACTAATGATCTAAAAAAAAATTAGGACAATAAAACGTTGGTTAAAAGTTCTTAGTGATGATTTTATATCAAAAAGCGAAAGAAATTTACATGTGCTGTATTCTGGTGAACAGTAGAAATATCTAGGTCGGTCTTTTTCAATTATGATTTTTAATATGTAGTGGCAAAATAAGGCACAGGTACATTAAATTATAAATTAGTACAATGGAGGAAACTTCATATACCTATTGTACATTTAATCCCGACTATAAGTAAAATACTGAGCATAGATTATCCAAGGGTTCCAAAAGGAAAGGTTTCCAAAAGGCTGGCTACGTCACCTCGTTCGAACGCCATACTGATCCGTTGTCAAAAATAGGAACCAGACCTCTGATCAACGAGTCAATGAGTCGTTTTGATAGATCTTTGCAGGGGCTCATGGTTTCAGGACCCCATGGTCCAAGCGTTTCAACAGCAAATGGCACAAAGATATAAATCTCACCGAGGGTTGCATATTTGCGCCGTTCGTTTGAAGCGGCTCAAATCAATCATAGGTTCAAAGTTCACTGTAGTATTTTTATATCAAAAAGCGAGAGGAAAATTACTTGTGCTGTCCTCTGGTTAACATTAAAGTATAGAACTTACTTGCTTTTTCAGTTATGATTTTTAATGTAAAATTATTATTCTCTTTAAATAAAGAGACAAAAGTATTTATAGTTGTCAAAAGATGGCGCTGTTTGAAGCAAAACAAAATGGCCGACAGTTGAACGTTTAATTATTAATGGTTTTAGTGTTTTAGAAACGTTTACATGTCATCCATATCATGAAAGAATCTGTGCTATATTTATCAGAATTGAGAGAATTGTTTAACAATTTCAAGTTATGCTAAGCTCAAAGTATGAATTGGCTTGAGCTAAGCTTGGCGGTAGTTAATAATTCTCTCCGGTTTTAAATAAAGATTTAGTAGTAATGATGATTTGTGTACCTAAATGTGTTTAAAATTTAAATTTTCCATTGATTTATTTGTACATTTGTAATATTGTGGATATATTTTCTTTATTTCAGTATATTTACTGAGATAGGAAATTTATTGTGTTATATTTGATAATGCTATGCGAGTCATTCAAGCAAAAGCATAGGATCTCAATTGCTGACAATTTGGTTTTGACAATATTTGTCATCTTTGGACTGCTAGCAAAAAAACTGCTTACTTTAAAATATTCTGATATATTTAGTATATTGGTCTTATATTGGTAAGTTGTTATTTTAATACTATTTTTTATTTTATTTCACATAAATAAGCGTATTATGATGGTTTTTATTCCGATTTGCTTTCATGTTATTATAGATGTGTTGAAAACAGTTATTTCTTAACTTAAAAATATACTAAAAAATATAACCACAATAATGCAACTATTATAAAAATAAATACATCAGATTCATTTTTAAAATATACACTTAGCTCAAAAGCTAGTAAATATAAAAAAAGTCCCTTCAAATATCAAAAATGAATTTATATTAAAAAAATAATATTTATGATTGCTCAAAATTTATTCAAAATGTTACCTTATAGCCAGCTTATGTGAGAGCAAATTAAAAATAGGATGTTTGGAGATGTATCCTATATATTTATAATATCGCAGAGTATTAAAAAATCGCACTAACATCTATGACTTTTATTTTCAACGAGAATTTCCATTTACTTTCATCAGGTAATAGACCGAGATCCGGCTGCAAGATTAGGTTCCTGTGTTATTTAATTAAAGTCTAGTTTTTATCGATAATTATATACGAGGGAATACGTAATTGCTAGGTTGCCTATAAAAATATGGCCGCTAGTATTTTGAATTAAAATAATATCAGTTTGATATTTTGAGAAAAATTTCATTCACTTGTTTTTAAAGTAAATTATATATCAAATTATAGCTATTTTTCTCTGTGTACGATGGAATAGGGTTGCCTATGTAAAAGTGCCTATATAAAGCGAAATTAGAGTGAAAGAGAGTTAATGCGCTACGTCCCTCGTTAGCGTAACGCAGCGTAGCGTCTCTCGTAGCGCGCTATCTTTAACAGCAGCTGGCAAGCCCTATTTGGGGCCACTTTTAAATAGGCAACCCTATTTAATCATACACAGAGAAAAATAAACTTTAAATTGATATATAATTCATTTTAAAAACAAGTTAACCAAAATATCAAACTAATATTATTTTAATAAAAATATTAGCGGCCACATTTTTATGGACAACCTAGCAAAAATGTATTCCCTGTATATAATTATATATAAAAACTAGATTTTAATTAAATAACACATGACCGTAGTAATCTTGCAGCGGGATCTCGGTCTATAAGGAGACGTCACGTTAGCTTCCCTTTCCTCTGTCTCGCTTCTTTAAGGTTCTCAAAGAAGACTACAAACTTACTCTAATTCAATATGAATAAGACCGTTAGGGTTTAGTAGCCAATTTAGCAAATACGCAATCTTTATTTTTTTTAATAATATTGTTACGAGTCGCGAGACTCGAATTAAAATACTGTTAGAATTATTATAGAGTTTATTAGAACTATACAAACACGTATAACACAGGTACCAATATAACCGAACACAACAAGTCCAAACGTAATGCAGAAGGTCGTAATTCAATAAAACGCGCAAAGTCCGTCACTTATTAGATTCCCTATTGTAGTACACACGTCTCGCTTCGCTTGTGGTTCTTCACTCGACTGCCTCCCCCTTCATCAGGTCATCGTTTTATACTGCACAAATGCAATGTCCCCGTATCTAAGTTGACTTAATCCGCCACACCTGGCTAATGACTTGGCCACAAACTGCCATAAAAGAGTACAATAAAACAATGGACTTTTTTCTAATCATAAATTTTAAACACAAAGTAAACAAAAGAAGACGATGATAAAAGAGTTACAATTAGTTTAAATGTCGGCAGGTAATAAAATGTGTTTTGTTTCAAATATGCAGGTAGATTTTGTTTTTGTCGGGACCTGAGTTGTAACAAAACAAGTTTATTCCTGGAAAACATAGCCCAATAGTCACAATGCATAAAATTCGTACTCCACTACTGGACGTAGGCCTCCCCAAGACGGCGCCACTCATCCCTGTCCTCTGTTTTCCTCATCCAGCATGCAATGCATAAAATTACATTACATTAATTACAATTATAAATTAGAGAAACTACCATTGTACAATGATTGGCACCTTCATATTTTATTCAAAACTTTATGAAATCTTAATATTATTATTTCATGTGGTAGCCATACAATGATAATAATAGTATTATGCCTGCCTACGTATGTATATCAAATTTGATCCATAATACGAAAATTCAGTAGTTCCTGAAAAAAAGAACTGTGACATACGGACGGGCGGACGTGATAAATGAATGCATAAGGATTCCATTTTTGACAAAATTGCTATAGAAACTTAAAATTAAACATAAAAATTGCTATTTATTGGTAAGTGCAGTTTGTACGGAAGAATAATTTGTATGGGAAACTATTGGATTAAATCCAATTAATGAAATTTAGTAGGACTACGCAGTATAATAAAAAGGCCGATGAAGCAAACGAATTTTGGAGTGGAGAGTTGTGGTTGACGAAATAAGAACAACTTCAACAATTTAAGCTTTGTTTAATATGTATATCAAGTCACAAAAGAATTATTTTATGTGCCACGCACAAATTGCATAATATGCTTTATCGAGAATTACATGAGTTCCTACACTTATTAATTTAATTACATTTATTTGCAACGTCGTTTATGAATTCAACTAAGAAATCTTTGTTAGAATGTGTATCATTCTTTTTGCCTCGACTCACAAAGTAGGGATCCATTTGTAGCTGAGCCGCTAGTTTTTTCAATATAGTCCGTCTGTCTCCATCATTGTCATCAATTTCTCTTTTAATCTTCGCGTTATCATTTTTAACCATAATCAAGTTAATTGCAGAACAAATAAGCTCTTTCGCTTTCAAATATTCTCCAGCTGGACTTAAGTTTTCGTTTTTTATATCATCTTTTTTACCTCTAGCAATATAATAAGGATCGTTTCGCATTGATTTCACAATTTCTTCTATAGCACTTCGTCTGTCTCTTGCGGTTTTCATAAGATTGAGATTATACTTTTTTCCTCTTGATATGAAAAAAGGATCGTCTTCTCCCGACGAACGGCTACTTCTTTCGACTAATATGTATCGAGGTTCGTCAGCAAATATTCTACTATCATGTAGGGTGTCAGCTTCAGGAGGTCTTTGATTAGTTACATAAGCTTCGGCTAAACGATTTCTGGGGCCATTAAATAAATATTTTAATTTACTATCCCTTCCTCTGTTCATCCAATAATTTGTGTTGGAGCTCCGTCGTAATCTGGATATGTGTTCTATGCTATTTTCAAAATCATTTATAGTGTTAAGGATAGACCCTTTTAATTGTGTTTTTCTCTCTCCTTTGGGATACCGAAATGATTCTATTTTCCGCTTGCCGCGATTACCCCAAAACGGTTCACCTTCTCTTCTCCCTCTGTTTCCCCAAAAAGGTTCATTATCTTGCCTTCTTCCGCGGTTTCCCCAAAACGGTTCATCATCTCGCCGTCCACGATTGCCCCAAAATGGTTCATCTTCTTTTTTACCTCGATTTCCCCAGAACGGCTCGTCTTCTTTCTTACCTCGATTTCCCCAAAAGGGTTCATTTTCTTGACGCCTGCCTCGACTAGCCCAGAAAGGTTCAAAATAATAACCATCACCTGTATATTTCCTTTCCTGATTGCCCCAAAATGGGTACACATCATCTCTCCTATCTTTTAAATATTTATAAGTATCTTTATGTTCATTATTTAGACAATCAATACATTTATTTAAATTTTTATTATAAACTCCATATTCTTCTGGATAGTCTAAATCATTATAATTCTCAGAGGAAGAGCTTTCAGGTCTTCCTTTTGTTCCCCAAAACGGTGGTTCTTTATTTATACCACTGTTTTTATCTGCTAGGTGATATTCTGGTACATGATCTATAGTTTCGGCAAGTTTCTTACCCCTATTTGGCCAGAATGGTTCTCGGTCCTCGTGTAGCGATCGTTTCGTTCTCTCACCGGGGATCTTATCTTTATGGTGTTGCTTTTTGTGATTAGTTTTGTTTGTTTTATCTTTGTAGCCATCTTTTCCTAATGCAACATCTGTAGTTACAATGAGTAAGAATAGTATGAACGTGTACAATTTTTTACGCATTTTATCAGATTCTGAAAGAAAGAAAAACAAGTTAGTTATATATATGTTATCTAAGAATTTATTTACATGTATAAACTATTAATTGAACTGTACTAGCTGTGTTCGTGACTTTGTTTGCGCGATATCAAAAGCCATGGACTTAAAATATTAAGACTGACAATTGCACGGTTAAGAAGTTAACTGTCATTTTTACCCAACTACAGCAAAGCCAAAACAATGGATTCTAGCTTTGCTTACTCCGTGCAGAAACGGAGAAAGAATACAATGTCCTATAGCCAGGCCGCCTGTCGTACGAGGCAACAAAACAACCCACAGCCGGTAGGGTGTTTATCCGTCTGGATGGCTACCGTCCCTGATCTAGAGTATGCCGCTATAACAACCTCGAGTTGTCTTCCGGCATTAGTGGCCAGGTTCCAATCTCCCTTTAGAGAGCGGCAGCACATTGGTAGCATCTACATGTGTTACAAATGTCCATAGGCGATGGTAACCGCTTTCCATCAAATGGACCGTCTGCCTGTTTGTTGATCGCACGCAATAAAAAGGAGTTTTAGCAGTCTATGTACGTTTATATTTACGTATGATGTAAACTATTCATTTGATTAATTCGGTGTGAATTGATTCGTTAATGAAAAAAAAAGGTTTTTAGAAACTTATTAAAACTTATTAAATCATTATTTTAATTATACCTTTAGCATTTTATTCGTGTAGGAACGAAGAAAGAATAGTATACTTTATGCAGCCTGGCAGCCTGTCGTAAGAGGCGACAAGACAGTTCTATCAGATTCTAAATAAAACTTTAACAATACTCATTGACACTTGACAACTTTTTCTTCCGTGATCACGGCTACTGAAAAGTGGCCAAAACGACGGAATAATAAAAACCGTTAAAACGTAATTTTATTATATAAACTAGTCGCAAAAACTTAAGAAAATATCAAATGGAAATTATTTAGAATAAAAACTAGTACATATAAATAAAAAACCTAACCAATATATACATTAGAGTACGATAAACTACAATCAGTCCAGCCTGACCAGATTGCTGATGCTGGCAAGTGTGTCTAGGACGCTGGCAGCATTACCACGCTGAATAACTGATTCTTTGGGCGAGGTAAGCTCTAGCCTTCCGGTCTCCTGTGGCCTCGACCAGCGGTTAATTTAAATATTTTTATAGATAATAATAAACATATCTACTTACATTTTATCCCAGAAATTCAAAGTACATTTTTGTAATAGGTACTTTGAACCTGCTGGTATGGCAGTCAAACACTTTGTGAAGACCAACATGGTAGCCCGTTGCTTTTATAAAGGGACATATACGTAGTCCCATAGGGATGTCACTCGTATTTTTTGCTTTACTTTCTCTCGTCCCAAGAGCAGTGCGTGGCCGTTATTAAATTAAAACAACAACAGATGCGTATTGCTTTGGACTTGTGTTCTTTGGAGCTTGATAAGGGGTAGTGTTATCAAGGATTTTTCTTCAACTTGCATAGTTTTTATGAAAAAATATTGTACAAGCCAATGAATCCATTTATTCGCTTCTTCCAGGTACTTGCTAAAAATCTCCTTTGTCTCCTTCCGTTTTCAAAAAAAATGCTTCGTAACTTTTTTTGTAATTAATTATTTGAGCCAATTTTTATTTTTATTATATAAATGATTTTTAGTGGAAACCTGATTGATATATGTATTGATTTTGTGTTTTATATTTAACAATATTAATTAGTGTATGTTCCCAAACAAATTAAATAACTAAATAAACTTGCCCGCTATGCGCGCTTACGAACTTGCGTAGTCTTACTCAAACAGCTCAAAATAAACTACTCCGCGGCGACGTGTGTATAACTTAAAAGCTATTAAAATTGACGCATTGAATTTGTCAAGAAGTATATATATTTTTTGCATATGTCTACCGAGGCTAAGTGTGTAGAGATATAATTCATAAAGCTACCTACTTAGTAGTGCTACACTTAACACAATGTAAAATGACTAAATGAAAAAAATAGAAGATGAATCCTCAAATCAGGCTATCGAATGAAAAACTGCAGACAAGTGCAAGATGCGTATCCTTTTATGTCACAAAATTAAAAATAATATTTTTTTACTTATAGACTTATGTTATTTTGTAAGTATAGTTATGTGGTGTTACAAGAATGGATAAGTTGAGAAAGTATAAGTATAAGTACATAAGGGGATCTTTGAAAGTTGTATCCGTGACTGAAAAATTGAGAGGAAGAAGATTAAGTTGGTATGTGCATATAAGGAGGAGGGATGAAAGTCACGTGACAAAAAGAATGTTAAACTTAGCGTAACAGAACTGGCAGAAATCGTTGGTAATGTTGGTAATATTGTTTTTAAATGCGGGTAAGGCCCCCACCTCCATGCTTGCCTTAACCAGCCGGCACTGAGTGGAGATCGCTAGAGCTAAGACTCAAGCTTCAAGGATGGAAGTGATAAATGGCATCACGTCAGAAGTAGCTTCGTTGACCCTGCAGCCCACCTCTCTACACCCCTTAGCCACTCACACCTATGTTGCCCCTGTCTTCTAAGGCATTTTTGGGGCCCATTCAGGGAGTGCAAGTCACCGTCTGCCTATTTTTACATGTTCCCCGAATATTGTGACGGGCAGACGCCATAGTCCCCATATTCCCAAACCCCTAGTACCACTAGGAGTTCACCCCAATAGCCCGGTACCTTTTGTTCTCATTTACCACAATAGTCC
Source organism: Dendrolimus kikuchii (assembly GCA_019925095.2). Taxonomy (NCBI): domain Eukaryota; kingdom Metazoa; phylum Arthropoda; class Insecta; order Lepidoptera; family Lasiocampidae; genus Dendrolimus; species Dendrolimus kikuchii. The sequence continues at coordinate 14,183,670 of CM034408.1, forward strand.
TGCACTGGCCGTGGCTTGTCCTTGGGTGCATTATTATATGGTGTATACAGGTATAATCGCCTGTCAGTGTCACGCCACATTTAGATTAAATTTGTCAAGGGGTCTCTACGTGTTGGCCTCACACAAGCCCTCCAAAAGTCCGGGGCATTTTTATGGCCCGTGGTCTTTAAAGACATACAATAATACAATAATAAGTGGCAGACAAAATAGTAAGTGGCAGACAAACACACATATTGTATATCCCAAATTAAGCAGGTCACGCTTGTGTTATGGGTAATATACAATGGACTACTCTGGGGCCGATCCCAGACACCCACACCATAGTAAATAACGGAGAAAATACTTTTCCGAAATTTACTATGCCAGGAAAACCAACCCGGAACCTCTGCGTTTCAGGGAGGTAGACCGGCAAAGGCTTATCCCGCTCAACCACAGAGGTCTTCCAATAATAATGTCATGTAAATGTAATCTGTGTAACATGTATTGTCTTATGCTGCATACACAATTACACATTGAGTCAGTAAAGATTGACATGATCGCCAGAAATTCGGTATCATCAGAAGAATTTGTACATTCGACTGTCCGACGAAACGTACTGAACCAATGAAGGCGTCAGCTTCAATCCTCAAGCTCAATGTATGTGCGGCATCACAAAAACTAACATTAAATGGACCTCCTTGTGCAAAATGGAACCAACCCACATACTGACAGTTTTGAGAAAAAGCCGTTTTTAGTAAAATTTTGCGTACAAAAAAATATGTCTATATTTTGGAAAAAAAACATTTAGAATATTGTATATTATATTTTCTCGTTATGATTTTTATTGAGTCGATAGAAGGTGCATTTTGAAAGTCTTCTGCATCCTTAACCCAATTTTGGCATGTTTGTGGATTGGTTCTGTTTTGCATAAGTAGGTCCAAATAAAAAAACAATTATTGATCATGTAGGCTTCTGACTGTATTCTATATACTGACAACGTTAAACACAATCTATAGTCTCTATGGTTGAACAGGCGCACTATAGCCGTTTAAACTCCAAAGCTCGTGCGACAAAAACTCTAGTGTCTTCCATAATTTAAAAACATTTATACTATGTACATAGTTATGTATACACAGCATTAGTCTAGTATTACATCCCTGGAAGGAATAAGTTATGTTTACGTCCGAGCATCAAATTCAATGAATATTTTATATTTCTCCCGCAGTACCTTACACTATTTGATGGACTATGCTAATAAGGGCGTACCCTTGAAAGATTCATGAACTCGTTATTTTAGTAGCCCGAATATCTATGGTATTATCTATGATCTTGGCACCGTATGATTTAAGTAAAAAAGTCACTCACTACAGTCATATTCTTTACATGTATGTAATCAGGTGCTTGCATGTTATTTATATAGCATATTTTGTCCAAGAATGTATTTTGACGCTCCAGACAATTCCAAATACAAAAACATACATATTATCACGCCTGTTTCCCATTGGGGTAGGCAGAGACGATAGATCTCCACCTGCTACGATCCTGACAAACATTTTTCGCTTAATCAACTTTCATTAATCTTTTCATATACACGCTTATTTAAACTACTTTTTATCTGATCTTTCTTCAAATATCTTCAATTTGATCATGGTGAGTACGTCTTGATCTACCGGCACCGACTCTACAAGTCACATTGCTGTCATATACTTGTTTTGTGATTATGTTTTCATTCAAATTTCAATTTCATTCAATTCAAAATGCCACCACAATAAACAAGTGTTGACAATAGGACGGTGGGATTTTTCTTCACGTCTCACTCATATCACAAAAAAAATTGGCGATTTTTAAAACGAAAACAAAGTAATAAATTATTTACTAATATGTAATTGTTGAAATTATTTTTATAGATTTATGTGTTGAAAAATAAATAAATAATTATTAGAGTGTTATAACCAATTTCTAATGAAATTTCAAGTAAACAAATAAAATAAGAAAGTGTATATATAAAATTACTCAATCCTTCAAAGATAATAATAAATAGTTAGAAAAATAAAGATCATAAAACAAGCTGGATCTTAAGGTTTTCTCACAGCGGTCACGAGATGTTTGTGTCTTGTTGCCTTGATTACAACCGTCAGAGCAGCTGTATGGGGAGGTTGGGGTAAAATAGAGATTCGAATTATATAAAAGGTTTTGATAGTTGGAATTAGATTTAATATAGTCGTGATGATCAAAGACAAGACAACCCACAGCCAGGTGGTAGGGTATTTGCCCGTCTGGATGGCCAACACCCCTGGCCTAGAGCATGCCGCCATAACAACCTTGAGTTATGTTCCGGCATTAGTGGCCAGGTTCCAGTCCCATCTATGAGTCGCACATTAGTAGCACCTTTAGTGTTGCAAATGTTCATAGGTGACGGTAACCACTTTCTATCACAGTTGGGCTGTCAGCCTGTCCGCTGTACTCCAGCAATAAAAAAAGGCTCTAATTACTTAGATGAAACAATAAATTTATCCTTATTTGAAACTCACCAATCCGCCTAGTACAGGAGTGGTCGTTACATGGTTTCCGACATAGAGCAGTCTGAATCCAGGATTGAAACATTTATGGGCTAATGCTAATATCAAAAAGTCCAATCGCCTCCGAGATAAAATAAAAAAACTATTAAGGTTTTATATTGTCATCACACATGCAAATATTAGTGGGTACTAAGTTAAATAGGGTGCAAAATATATACGTTAAATTTGCTTAAAGGTTTGTAAAAAAACACTTTGACATTATCAAAATGTTCAAGAATTAATATTGTTTTGTTTCATTTGTCTACACATATAAAACCAACGCGGGTTAGCCATAAACACCATTTATAAATCAAGAACAGCTATAATCTTTAATTTATTGGATTTTTCTCCACCCCAAATAGTATAATAACTTAGAATATATCGAAAAAATACGCAGAAGAAAAAATATACAAAAAAAATTCTTTTTAATAAATCAGATTTGGAACTCCACTTTCTTCCGCAATTGACAACTCACGCCATGTGTGATGTTATAAGCATGCGTACTTATAACTGATTTGTAATAATTGATATCCATTGCATACTAAAATGGTGACATACTAAAATGGTTTAGATTCACAATTAGACCCGATAGGTGGTTAGAATCGGGTTCTAGATTTTTATTTTTTCAAGATGTCTGCCGGAGCTGCTATTAAACATATAAAACAATTGTACGTTCACTATCTAACATTGCTATATTAATTGTATATTTATAGTTTGCCATTTTGGCCACTTTTCAAAGGTAGTGATTGAAAGTAACTCAAACATTAGGTGTCAAAGAGAGTTTACGTCCAGTTTTAGCTAATTAAAAATATTTTTATGTTAATTCAGAAATTATCGAGTAAAAAAGTAATACGATAGTAATTTGTTACTAATTCAAAACAAAAAAGTCACCAGTAGACTGTAAAGACTCCTCGTAACATAGTAATGGATAAATTTAGCGAAAAATTGAAATAAATCTAAAAATTACTCCTTAATAACTTTTCAGCATAAAAGTTCCAAAATAAATCTATTATAATTTTCTCCACGATTAACTCTGAAGAGTCGCAAAAGTTTGCTCGTTATTATTTTTTCGCGCAACTGCCCATATTACCCGTAGCTCCTCAGTAGAATTCCTGTGTGTTTTATACAATAACAAGATTGTTCTTGTTCTTATTACTCGCTCTGGTAAATATTGTTTCAAATATATAGTATAAAAGTGGAAAATTATTTTTAGATACGGTCATTCTGGCGAGAACTGTGTTTGGAGGAGGTCTTCTACGATAAAAGCTAAGGGTTTTTTTTTTCAAATATTTGGACTTTGTTACCTCCGTTATAACATCTGATATAACTTCTTGAGAATTTCTAACTATGTTACGTTACACCATTGTTTCTCAACGTTTTTCATGTCACGACCCACGATAATACCAAAAAGTTAAGCTAAAAGTCTTGCAACCCCCTTCATTAATAGTTTATTTTTTATTTCAATTTAATCTTTTGTATATAGATCTTATTTTTTTAATAAACACGACCGCGTGTCGCGACCCCCAGGCTGAGAAGCGAGACGTTACACCAACGTGTAGCGTCTTTTGTACATGTGTGCGCGGATGAGTAGTTAAAAAAACTCCGAATACTTTTATGAAACGGCAATTATATCCAAATAAGTCTATAAGTAATGTTCTCCACTTTTTAACTCCTCCGCTTCCGACGTTAATAGTATCTAATAATAAAACGGAAATGGCCACTTAATTTACACCACAAACTTGCACAGTTTCATGATGATTTATACATACATACATACATACATAACTTCACGCCAGTTCCCTTGCGGGGTAGGCACGAACAACAGAGCGCCATTTAGGCTTATTCTTACACACCTCACTTGCTTCTTTGACATTCATAACTCTTGTCATGCACGCTCGTCTGTTCTTAAGGCTCCTGACATCACCCTCCGCTAGTACACGATCAATTTGATCATGGAAAGTGTGTCGTGGCCTTCCATGATGATTTATAACATTTATAAACGATATTTTATAATAAAGGAGCTAAAGTGCGCATTTTTATAATGTTTCTTTATGAAACTTTATGTCGTGTTTCAAACTACAGTAGTGAGTAGGAAGCGAAGCGGAAAGAGAGTGGAAGCGGAGCGGTACAAATGTGCACGGTTTCATGACCATTTATAACATTTCTAAACAATATTTTGTGATAAATGAGCTGAAGTGCGCACTTTTATAATGTTTCTTTATGAAACTTAATGTCGTGTCTCAAATTATAGTAGTGAGTAGGCCGGAAGCGGAGGGAAAAGAGAGTGGAAGCGGAGCGGAAACTGAGTGTAAGCGGTGCGTGTAGACAAAATATTATGATGCGCAATTTAGGTATATTGTGGCCGCCCCCTCGTTATTATTGACGAAAGAAAAGCTTATAATGAGAGAATGAAAATGCCGGGGGCTTGGTTCCCCCCGGCAACAGTTGAGGCTGATAGATCTTTCCTTGTCAGGGGCTAGCGGAGTGGTTAGGCCGTAAACTCGTGACCCTGCCATAATAAGGAAGGACGGAACAGAGAGGGGTTTTAGTGGATATACCCAACTCGGGTAGCAATATCACTCGCTAGTTCCACTCCAACGTGGGGCATCCCACATATCCGCACCGTATGTCCCCCGCGTCGGTTCGTACTCAGGCTTTATAAAAAAAATTGATTAAAGCTTTAGCTTGCTTGTACCATAGAAGAAGAACACAAGGAATGTCCATCACGTTTTCCACACTTTGCAAGCATAGTTGGTAGCTCCAGATTTCTCGTTTTTATAGTAAATTGATAGTAGGGGACCAGATGAAATGTCTCTAATTTCCTGTAGACGTGTCAAGCCTCTGATATAGGATGCGAGCTGCGTAGACACGCTGACTGCATCACATTTACCGAATACGGCTAGATCAGCCGGTTCGGCGGCGGAAACAGCTGAATTACTCAAGCGAAGCGAATATTATGTACTTTCACTGGAAGTTATATGTTTATGCCGTTTGCTGTTGACACGGTTGGAACGTGGGTTCCTAAGTCCATAAGCGTCTACAAAGAACTCCCCAAATGCTTAATCGGCTCTACAAATGAACACAGGGCTGGTTTTCTCGGACAACGGATCGATATGACAACCCAACGAGGTAAGATAGGTAGCCTTCTAGGAACCTTACCCACTGAGTTCGATGACCTAGGCTCCGTATTCTACTTACAGTCTAAAGGAATTACAGGTAGAATTCAATAAAATTTTAAGTTTTGTTCACTGGACTACATCCATATTAATATTAAGAGGAAAGATTTGTATGTTTGTAACGACTAAACTCAAAAACTACTGGACTTATTTCAAACATTCTTTCACCATTAGAATGCTACATTATCCCTGAGTAATATAGGCTATATGTATTACTAGAAAAAAAATAGGCATTTCTACTAAAACTTGAATAACGTAACCCAGGGTGTAAAAAATGCATGCACTGCAGAAACTATTGATGACAACAAAAATCTTAGCGATACCATATGTCCAAGTATTGTAGTTATGTGACTATAACTACTTTATTACATTTTAAACTTAATAGAAATGCCGACCAAAATCAGACCATACATTTGTATTAATCCTTATCCAAATAAATCATTTCGTATTTAAGATTCTTTAATACCTGTAGATTATTACTTTTTGAATTATTCAAATCGGACAATTCATTCAAAAGATATTACGAATTAAAAAAAATCACTCTAAACAAAATACTTGACGCAGGAATCGAGTTCTATATTTTTTTTCAGCGCAAAACAATGTTTGTCGGGACCGCTAGTAGACTATTATTTAGATAGTCTCAAATACAACATTTAATCACCAGCTTATTATCTTTTCATTTCTTTATGATTATCTTTGTATAATACTTGCAACAACTCAGAAGGGTTTATGGTAATAAAAGAACAGCAACTGGTCACAATATTTATAATCAGATAACCTTACTGCTTACATACATGTTATCCACTGACTTTTCACACTCGACAAGCATTTTCAGAACACCTCGCCATCCCTCCAACAATTTTACTGTATATGAAGCTTAACAAAATGGCACACCCAATAGCGGATTGAATTCATTGATAAACTATTTTAATTAAAGGGTTATGAATTAAAAGAATTTAATACATTATTGTTTGGAAATTTTAGATAAGATTTTATATAAGATACTAGCGACCCCGGCAGACGTTGTCCTGGCTTTAAAAAATAAAATTCTAGAACCCGATCCCAGAGCCACGTATCGGTTCTAATTGCGAATCTAAACCATCGGGGTACCCACTCAAACACACAAAAACAAAATCATCAAAATCGCTCCAGGTGATTTGGAGGATTCCAGAACCCGATCTCAGCACCACCTACCGGTTCTAATTGTGAATCTAAAAGAGTAATATAATTTTTTTATTCTAAGTCATGACAAAATAAGATTAAAAATCTTGCCAAAAAATTAAAGTTTATAAATTAACAAATAAAAAATAGGGATTGATCGTAGAGGGGTGAAAGTTTAGAGTTTTTTGTATTTTTTAATGCTGTATCCTAAAAAAATAAAAAATCAAATTTTGGGGTGGATACCCCTTATCACTTAGGGGTTTGAAAAATAGATAGTAGCCGATTCTCAGACTTACTGAATATGCGTAAAAAATTTCATAAGAATCCGTCAAGCCGTTTCGGAGGAGTATGGGAACGAACATTATGACACGAGAATTTTATATATAAGAAGATTATATTGAATATTATACTTAAAGTTTTACATGTAATAAAATTCCAACATGACAATAAATGTAGTGAATACTGTCTATATACAGTTGAGAGATTTTGAATTATAATCTGTACACAATTACCACATATTAGAGATAAATATTATTACATAAAGTTGTGTTTAATTATAGAGCACAACTTACTGTATACAAAACAAGCGCTAATCACCGAATAAAGAAAAATATAACATTATTACTCAATTAAGGAAATGGCCGATTGTATCGTTTAGAAATAAAAGGGTACATAACAAAATTAATTATTAACTTTAAAAAGAAACATGACAAGAACAACTATGCTACTAAATAACTGAAACATTTGTTAAACACCCCATTTTGTAATTTTATAGTATTGAATTTTTTTAAATACTTAACCTTTATTAAAATCTGAAAACACGCTTTTTATCCACGTAATTTTTTTTTTATTTTTTTATTGCAGGAGTTCAGCAGACAGGCAGACAGCCCACTTGGTGGAAAGCGGTTACCATCGCCTATGGACATTTGCAACACCAAAGGTGCTACAAATGCGCGGCTACTCTCTTAAAGGAGACTGGAACCTGGTCACTAATGCCGGAACACAACACAAGGTTGTTATGGCGGCATACTCTAGACCAGGGGTGGGCGCCATCCAGTCGTGTAAATACTCTACCACCTGGCTGTGGGTTGTTTAGTCGCCTCTTACGACAGGCCGCCCGGCCGCAGGAAATTGTATTCTTTCTCCGTTCCTGCACGGATAAAATTGCAGAGTTTATTGATGAAAAATACAATATAAACTTAAAAATAAACTACACTAGTACTAGATTAAAAACTAAAACTAAATAAAAAAAAAGGGAAAATACCTAAAGATAAGATAGCGGTCCCAAAACACTGTGATTTACCGGGAACGTCCCCAAAGGCTGGCGGCGTTGCCACGTTGTATAGCAACGCCTAATCTTTGGGCAAAATAGACGCCGCCAGCCTCTGCTCGCGTGTGACGTCTACTAGACGTTTGGCGACGTCACGGAAGACCTTTAGAGGGTTGGGATCCCACAGACCTAGCTAGAGTTTCAACGGCGGCATATTTGCGGAGCTCCTGTTCGGCTCCAGAAACGGCGGTAGCGCACGTACTTGGAAGATGGGACGCCGCCAGAGTATCAACGCAAGTAGTATCCCATAGGATTTTTAAGACTTTTTCGCATTAGTTTCGGATTACTTACCATCTGTAGAAGGTTTAATTTTTTGGTTCTTCCTACAGCTTCACATAAAAACTTATAAATAAAATTCTAGAATACTCAGATAAAAAAATCAATGCAAACCCACCTCTTCTATATTCAACATTAAACCCAGAAACCAATTCTCTCTCACCCTCAGCAAAATCAAAGGGAGTACGATTTGTCTCAGCTAAGCTAGAAGATATTCAACATAATGATAAAGGATACATAAATATAATTATTCAAATATATATTTGATAATTAAAAAATATAAATAAATTAAATCTCATAATCATTACAATTCTAGATATTAAAATTAAAGCTAATCTCACCTCATAAGAAATTGTTTGAGCAACAGCACGTAACCCCCCCAATAAAGAATAATTAGAATTAGAAGCTCACTCCACAACTATCAGCATAAACCTATTTTCTAGTATAAGATAAAAAAATAATAAACCCAAAGAAAATATTAATAATATGCATAACAAAAAAAATCTCATGGATTGTGATTTTGTTGCATCAGGAATTTAAATTTTAAAAACAGAGGAGACTTTGTCATTTCAATAAATAATAATAAAAATGGTCATAAATACTTTAATAATAATAATAATAAACCCGCAGGGGGGCTTTGTGGTGAAGCCTTAGGTGAGTAGCAACACCTCGTACCTGACTCCGGGGGCCAAGGCAAGGCCCCCACCTCCGTGCTTGCCTTAGCCAGCCGGCACGGAGTGGAGATCGCTAGAGCTAAGACTCAAGCTCCAGGGGTGGAAATGATAAATGGCATCACGTCAGAAGTAGCTTCGGTGAACCTGCAGCTCACCTCTCTACACCCCTTAGCCACTCACACCCATGTTGCCCCTGCCTTCTATGGCATTTTTTGGGGCCCATGCAGGGAGTGGCGAGTCACCGTCTGCCCATTTTTCTATGTTCTCCGAACATTGCGACGGGCAGACGCCATAGTCCCCATATTCCCAGACCCCTAGTACCACTAGCAGTTCACCCCAATAGCCCGGTACTTTTTGTCCTCATTTCCCACAATAGTCCTACACTGGCCGGAGCTTGTCCTTGCGTGCATTATTATATGATGTAGACAGGGACAATCGCCGATCAGTGTCACGCCACATTTACATTAAATTTGTCAAGGGGCCTCTACGTGTTGGCCTTCCCATGGCCCCACGGAAGCCCTCCAAAAGTCCGGGCCATTTTTATGGCCTGTGGTCTCAAGAGACATACAATGATAATAATAATAATAAATTTATTTCAGAAATTGAGTATTTCCTTATCATACAATTTCATATTATAAATTATTCCATTGTTATCAAATTTTAAATTCCAAAATTAGTTCACGGTACAACTATTAATTAATAAACCACATACTAGGGCATTACACCCGCTTCACGTCGCGTAATGTGGCTGTAGCTCCAAGAGACGTCTAGCTTCCGCGGAAACGGGCATACTACTTAACAATCAAACTCTGTCGGCCAAAAAAGCATAGAAAAAGCGGCAATAACCATATAGGCACTCAGGCCATCTAGCCGAATTTTGAGATACTTTTGCGGCTGTTTCGTTTCTCCAAACAAAGGCATGGTTTATAGACAATTTGGCATACTTAACTCAATTTTGCAGTTTTGGCTCTTTGGCGCCTTGGTTGTACCGAAGGTGCGATATTAACAAATACCTAAGACAGCATCAAACCCACAACCAAGCGTTTTCTGTTTTTATTCTGATGTACGATATAAACAAATCAGATTCTTTATACATTATAAACAACGTGTGAATCAAGGTTTTGAAATGTAAATAAAATAATATGAGAGCAAAGAAGTGTTATCTTAAAATACTGGATAGAATTGGCTGGTTAAAAATATTTTATAATCTAGTGATTCAATGAGAAACATGTGGGCATTCGATCATATTGTTTTTTTTATTTATTGGAACAACAAACAGCTACATTAAAATTGTATACACAAAGTTACAACTTCAAATATTAGTAGTAATGCAGCCTACAGCGCTGTCCACAGGTTAAAATAGACATCTTCTGTGCGTGTATATGTGTCTGAACTCCTCTTAAACGGCTAGACCGATTAGGATGAAATTTTTTGTGTGTGTTCAGGTGGATTCGAGAATGGTTTAGATTCACATTTGGACCCGGGTGGTGGCACTGCAATCGGGTTCTAACTTTTATTTCTTCAGGTTCTTCATATATATTGTTACGAATTTGTAGGGGATTTGTTGGAAGTAAACTCAAAAAACCCTTGGAATTTTCACTAAGTGTCTTAGAAGTACACACACGTAACTCACAATTCTTACAAGTATGGCCGTATTCAACAAAACCAAACCGTAGGACAGAAAATCATTATGACATAAATCGCGCAAAGATCGTCGTTATTTTTTTTTTATATATATACTATTTCTTTAATCTACGTTAATATCAAATGTTGTTTAATTTTACATATTTCTATAATTAAAAAGTTTATTTTTTGTTATTGAATTATTTTTCAACGACTACCAACCTTAGGTATTCAGTATCCGACCAGTCTCCAGTAGGAGACATTTTGGTTTAAACGAGAGCAATTAATAATAATTTATGTATTAAAATACAAAACATTGTCAAATCTAACATACCCACAACATAATCTTACACACACAGATACATACGACATAAGTACTTATCTGTGTAGGAACTGACAGTATCTACTTACTAATCGCTGCGGCCGCACGCCCTGTACTAACAGGCGACAAAACAACCTACGGCCAGGTCGTAGAGTTTCTGCCCGTCTAGATGGCTAACACCCCTGGTCTAGGTTATGTCGCGATAAAAACCTTGTGTGATGTTCCGGCATTAGTGGTGATTGTCCAACTCCTTCTTCGAAGCCGACAGCACATTGAGAGTGCCGAGTTCACATATGTGAAGCAGCAATCAGGTGGGTCGGCAGCCTGTCTGCTATAATCCAGAGAAAAAATAACTTAAGTCTTTGCTGGATCTCATAATGAGTACGGTAAACATCATTTTAAAAATAAAATGTGTTAAATCTGTACTAACAATATTCCTGTAACATTTATAAACGTTGCAAAACATATTAATATGTTTGTTTACATTGCAACACTTGTAAAAACGATATAATCACGTAATTCAGTATAGATTTTATTCTTGGACTAACATATTAATGATTTCCGATTGTATGCTTATTTCAATATTTAAATTTAACAACGAATTCTTTAAATGCCAATGAACATTCTTATCCGTGCAGGAACGGAGAAAGAATACAATTCCCTGAGGCCGGGCGGCCTGTCGTAAGAGGCGACAAAACAACCCACAGCCAGGTGGTAGGGCATTTGCCCGACTGGATGGCTACCACCTCTGGTCCAAAGTATGTCGCCATAACGACCTTGAGTTGTGTTCCGGCATTAGTGACCAGGTTCCAGTCTCCCTTAAGAGAGCAGCAGCGCATTTGTAGCACCTTTCGTGTTGCAAATGTCCATAGGCGATGGTAACCGCTTTCCATCGAGTGGGCCGTCTGCCTGTCTGCTGATCTCCTGCAATAAAAAAAAAAAGAACAGCATTATTTGGAAGAGAATTCATTTATCGGCTTATATCTTACTATTCATTGTTTTACTTGACCATTGGTAATATAATTGGTACATACATACATAACTTCACGCCAGTTCCCTTGCGGGGTAGGCACGAACAACAGAGCGCCATTTAGGTCCATTCTTACACACCTCACTTGCTTCTTTGACATTCATAACTCTTGTCATGCACGCTCGTCTGTTCTTAAGGCTCCTGACATCACCCTCCGCTAGTACACGATCAATTTGATCATGGAAGGTGTGTCGTGGCCTTCCACGACTTCTGCATCCATCCACTTTTGCATTGTATATCTGTTTAGTCATTCTTTCATCATGCATTCTTTCCACGTGCAATATAATATAATTGGTAATATAATAATATTGTTAATATAATAATTTTTAAAGTTAAATGTAACTCATTATGATAATTAAGTAGGTACACTAATTATGTAACAAAGGAATATAATTAAATACTATAAATAAACTAAGTCTAACTAACATCTATTAACAAAAACTAAAATATCCTATAAATACACCTAACTTAAAAATATATATACAATAGTAAAAAAACTAAAATTAAAATACATACATACATACATACATAACTTCACGCCAGTTCCCTTGCGGGGTAGGCACGAACAACAGAGCGCCATTTAGGCCCATTCTTACACACCTCACTTGCTTCTTTGACATTCATAACATTCATTCATAAAATTAAAATAAAACCTATATTAAAGCCCGTCCAGCCCCACCAGACCACTGTCGCTGGGCATTGTACCTAGAAGGCTGGCACCATTACCTCGCTGGTTACAAAGGCTAATCCTTTGAGCGAGGTAAGCTCCAGCCTCCTGGAGGTCTCCTGTTTTGTCGACTAGGCGTTTTTTTTTTAATTTTTGAAATAATAATAATATTGGTAATATGCCAAGGGGGGCTTTGTGGCCGAAGCCTTGGGTGAGTAGGGACACCAAGGCAAGGCCTCCGCCTCCGTGCTTGCCTTAGCCAGCCGACACGGAGTGGAGATCACTAGGGCTAAGACGCTCCAGGAGTGGAAGTGATAAATGGCCTAACGTTGGAGTAGCTTCGGTGAACCTGCAGTCCACCTGTCGACGCCCCTTGGCCACTCACACCCATGTTGCCCCTGTCTTCTATGGCATTTTTTGGGGCCCATGCAGAGGGAGTGGCGAGTCACCATCTGCCTATTTTTTCATGGTCCTCGAACATTGCGACGGGCAGACGCCATAGTCCCCATATTCCCAGACCCCTAGTACCACTAGCAATTCACCCCAATAGTCCGGTACTTTTTGTTCTCATTTCTCACAATAGTCCTAGATTGGCCGTGGTTTGTCCTTGGGTGCATTTTTATGGCCGTGTTCTTTGAAGACATACAATGTAGAAAATTGTTAATATAATAATATGGGTAATATAATAATATTGGTTATATAATAATTATTGGTAATATAATAATATAGGTTATATAATAATAATCGGTAATATAATAATACGGGTAATATAATAATACGGATAATATAATAATAATTGGTAATAAACTTTCTTATATGCAAATTTAAAATTTAGTAAGTGACATTTTTTTTAAATGAATGTTTGTGCATTTATTGACTCAACAAAATTTGGGCTCAGGCCCGTAGCCACTGTTTATTTAGCCAGAAAATTTCACTCGGGTTTCATTGTATTTTATCTTTATCTACGCGCTTAGGTACCTTGTATGTAGGTATTGGTTTTTCCTACTTACATAAAAACTTAATAAAAATTTTATATATATATAAGTATATAAGCTGTCATTGCAAAACTTCGTAACTGGTGGTGAAAACCGCTTAAAAATCCGTCGTGTATTTTAAGAGACAAACGCCGTAAGCGACTTTGTTTTAAACTATATAAAATTAAGCATTTGCTGACGTATTGCGCTTGACAAAACATGTGAAAACTGTATCAAATGAAAGTATGATATATCTCTTAATAAGCTTAATAAATCGTTTTTGAAAAGATATACGTTTAAGTTCTTGACAATTTTTTGTGCTCTGGTGTAAAATTGAGTACTGGGTTTTGAATTTACGTAGCCGAATTGAAACGGCTGTCCGATCTCCTGTTTTAAACAGAAAGTAATGTAAAAGTGACTATCATATTATAAATTGTATAAAAACTTGAAAAATTCGACATATAATTTTGATAAAACTACGTTTTAACGGTTTTAAGCGCGATAATTTATTTATTTGATTTTTGTTATTCCGACCACTTTTCAGTGGCCGTGGTCACGGAAGACAAAGATGTCAAGTGTCAACGAAAAAAACTCAAAACTTTAACAATACTCGTTGACACTTGATATTTTTGCCTTCTGTGATCACAACGTCAGAATAACAAAAATCAAATAAATTACCGCTTAAAACCGTTAAAACGTAGTTTTATTATGTATACAAATCGCTGAAACTTAAGAAAATATTATATAATTTTGAATAATTTCTGAATAATAGGTATTGTTACGAGTGCGGGACTCGAATTAAAATGCCGTTGGAATTACTATAGAATTTATTGGAACTATACGAACACGTATAACACAGATACACATATAACTGGACACGACCAGTACAAACTGCACGATTCAATAACACGCGCAAAGTCCGTCACTATATAGCTTATCGAATGTAGACGTCTTGCTCGTAACGTAATCCTCGCTTGACTGCGGTTCTCGCTAGACTGTCTTTCCTCTCCAACCTGCCGTCGTTTTATACTTCTCAATTATAAGTTTGCCCGCCCGTATCGTCGACTAAGTTCCTAGAAATACGTAATCCGCGCAACTGCTCAATTTTTCCTGCGAACGGCCATAAACTAGTACAATACGTAATATAATGTTTTTCTAAGTAAACAAAATAAGTTCAAATGCGGGAAGGTAATAAACTGTGCTTTATGGCAGGCTGGTGTGCATTCACTTTTGTCGGCATGTAACAGTATGTTAATTTTATCATAATAAATTTACAAGACGATTGCTGTGCGCAGTTTACACCTAGTATATCAAGCACCCACGTGTTATATATATTTAAGAAGAAAATTTAAAAAAAAGCTGCCCAATAACAAAATCATTTATTATCATAGTGTCTCAATAATTAAAAAAGCGCTCTTCTCAAAGCAAATGTTTATTTTTATTTATTTTTCAGACGTTTTGTTGCGAACTTTTAAAAGGGAAATTAAAAATACATTTACATTAAAAATAGCAAGGAGTTAGGTATGTTACTTATTTAAATTTAATCCTCTGTGGATTTGAAACAGAAATAGCCCATAAACATGACACTGCTAGGCTCAGGCTTTCCCATTTTTCGGGTGGAAAGAACTGTATCCCCCTTACGAATGTCAAAGGCGGATTGATGAGTTTTACAAATCGGTTAACTCGATGTGCAGGTTTTATCACGATGTTTTCTTTCACCGTCAGCAAGTACCTAATTGTAAACAATATGCACATTAGGTTAATATCGAATCCACTTTATTTGAACTGCTATTTTGAGAATTTAGTGTTAGCCACTAAGCTACCGTGGCTTTTTAATATTTCTTTTTTAATTTTAATGACTGTTGAATATTCACAAAGTTTTTTTCTTAGAGTGATTAATATATAGAAGTGGCATAGGTTACAAAAATTTAAAAATTAGAAAGGACTTTTATGTGTTGTAATCGATTTGAAAAAACGCTTTATTTATCTGGTGGTATGTATGGGATTTCGGTGTGTAACGCCCTTGTTAACAGTGGTTATGTTTTCAATATTTGTTCACGCTCTTTAAAGGTTACAAACTATCTCTAGGTTGTATATCGTATTAATTTTTATGTATACGCATTTACATTTATACGAGGTTTTTAAGTAGAGCTTTAAAATTTTGTAAAGTATGTAGTAGTGGGTTTTGGCATGTTCTATCAACAAGGTTTTGAATGAGTAAATAAATACAATTACTAGTTTTTAAAAGTTTTAAAATGGTTTAAAATGTAAAAATGTGACCATTGATATTTGTTGGTAAGTGTAATAAAATAATCTAAGCTGGGAGTTTTACTGGAGAGAGTTTTACCCACACTGTTACCATACACTTGTTTTGTTAGTCTCTTTTCATCGATTCTCTCTGCATTTCCAAACCACCTCAATGTTCATTTCTCAACTCTTGTTATTATACAAACGAAAACGAATCTATTTATTTCAAAATGGAATCTTACAGATAACTTATTGAAAATCATGAGTCTACTACCGCTTCCAAAGCAATTTTAGTTACTGTTAAAAAGAGAAAAGCGGCGCAAAAAAACTCCCCATCATCATATCTTTACTTAATTATTATTATATATACATTCGTGTTCTCTCTATTTTTAAATAATATTTTGAACTAGTACTAGGTTTAACAAAGTAATTTGTATGAATAATTAATGAAAGAGCTTGGTAGCGCTCGTATCATTCCCATTAAGTGCGCTTGTCTATAAAATCTTTCGTAAGTATAGTAAGGCCTTTTCGCACAAACGTTGCTTCACTAATTTTTTAAAATTGTTTACTGAAAACTCTTGAACTTTAATTGTGAATTTATTGAAAAGCACTTTGCCCCACAAAACGATTGTAATCTTATATCTATCTATGTGTGTAGAGACCACGGGCCATAAAACTAGCCCGGTCTTTTCGAGGGCTTGCGTGGGGCCATGGGAAGGCCTACACGTAGAGGCCTCTTGATTTAATCTAAATGTGGCGTGACATTGACCGACGATTGTCCTTGTTTATACCATATTAAAATGCACCAGGACAAGGACAAGCCGCGGTAAGTATAGGACTATTGTAGAAAGTGAGAACAAAATGTATCGGACTATTAGGATGAACTCCTAGTGGAGTTACTGATCGGGGACGATGGCGTCTGCCCGTCGCAATGTTCAAGGAACATGGGAAAAATGGGCAGATGGTGACTCACCACTCACTGCATGGGCCCCTAAATGCCGTATAAGACTGGCGAGGGGCAACATGGGTGTGAGTGTCTAAACGGTGTCAAGAGGTGGGCTGCAGGTTCACCGAAGCTACTTTCGACATTAGTCCATTTATCACTTCCACCCCTGAAGCTCTAGCTATCTCCACTCCGTGCCAGCTGGCTAACTCAAGCATGGAGGCGGGCGCGCCTTGCCTTGGCCCCCGGACTCGGGTCCAAGGTGTACTCTCATAAGGTTTCGCCACAAAGCCCCCCTGCGGTTTAATATCTATTATTATTATATATGTAAATCTTCTGGCTGTAGTTTTCTTCGTACTTATGACGTATGCATGGGTTTTTCTATTTAATTCTCTCTCTTCGTGTTCATCTGCAGGAAGCCGACGTATTTGTGGATCTAAACATAAAACAACTTCCCGAGAATCCATTATTTATCGCGTTAACTGAAGTTTGTTTTCCATTTCCATCTTCATATTATTTTTGAAATGAATTTTCAATCGATCATGATTTTTATTAACTTGCTTCTGAAATATAAATAAATTCTAAATGGATTTTTAGATAGATGTTTTGTAATATTGAATACGCTTTGAAAGTTCGCCTGTATAATAGGAATATGTAGGTCGTATATTTTTTTGGAAAAATATATATTCTGATAGGATCAGCCAAGTGCGTGTGGAACCACGCATATTGTAGGGTAGGTGATGAACGTGCACTGTTTTTGATTTTTTTTCCCAAAATACTCATTTAATCCATAACTCAAAAACTATTTAAAGCAATTTGATTCAAGATTTTTTTATTAAAATTATTTTTTATTAAATCTAATAAAATTTTCATTATTTTCATAATAGTTGAAGGTAGAACTATATTTTTGAACGAAACTAATGTATTACATCAAATCTCATATTGGGATATAGGTAGTAATCAATTTGTCGCAAGAATTGTACTTTTTATCATCACAAAAAATATAACAACATTTCATAGGGGAACGGACGGTATACCCCGCCATGCTTGTCCATGACGGATGGCGGGTTAGACACATGGGTTATCTCGACGCAGGTGTCATCACCATACAGACCGCCCCACGCACGAACAAGACCAAGAAGTAGCCGGGGGAAACGTCCCCTAGCATACGAAGAGGTCCAGTGAGGGGGGCCCATGCCTGCCAGATCATTGCGGAGTCGGGCAGCCCATTTCCCGTAGCCCTGGCATAAGGCGCAGGACGGAACACCCAGGGGTTTTAGTGGGTATCCCTAACTGGGGAGTGGCAATAGCGTGGTACCGGTTCTGACCGGGCACGCTAGTGCCACCCCCGATCTGGCGAATCCCACACACTCACACAGGTCGCGAACATCCCCCCCCGGCTTCTGTGCCTGTCGCGGCTTAGTCCTCAAACGGATTTCCCCTGGCCAAAAAAAAAGGTGTTATCACCATGTTTTCTTTCACCGTTAGAACGTGGTAAGCATAACATATGCTCATTACGTCAGAAATTACTTGCTTTCCGGCCAGGATTTGAATCCGTGCCGCTTGAGTTTGGGACGCGTGCGCTAACTACTAAGGTACCACGGCCTTGCGCTGTTGTCACAGAAATTACTGTAATAATTATTATTTGTCTTTTTAAACCCTAAAGTTTAATTTATTTTATTTATGATTTTTGTTGAAAGAAATATTATTATTCAGTTGCATTATATATATGGCGGTCACCAATAATTTTTAATTATGTCACTGCACTATTGTATAGTCTCATGTTTAATATACTTTTCCGTCACACTCATTTACAAAACAGAAGTTTTTTGTAAAAATGGTTCTGACATATAAAAAAAAACATCAACACTGATGGACGGACATTTTAAGTTAATTTTGTAGGGGTTAAGTTTTTTCAAAAACAGCTCTGGTACCCTAAAATCACCTGACGTATAACAACTACACCGAAAATACTCTAGACAGTCAACATGTTAAAACACAATAGATTTAACAGAACACTCACGCAAAGCTATATTTTTATTTAAATAAAATAAATACAATACATGCCCACATAGTAACAATATAAATAAATAAACAAACTAAATAAGTTATTACTTTAAAATAACAGGCAAGTGCATGCAAATCACACACTATGAGGGATTCCGTTGGTAGACAACGTCTGTACGTACTTTCGTCACTTGGTTACAGAAGTATGTAAAAAATAGATTAAAAATACATGGGTTATTCGTATGTATTTAAACATGTTTCTGAATGTGTTCAGTTTTAAAGACCGAAATAAAATAAAAATATCCCAGACTAGTCAACTTATATTAATTATACAAAAGTTTTGTTTGCAATATTATTCAGGTATAATATGTTGGAAAATCTTTTAAGGAAAAGATTGTGCTATAGTTTCGACATTTTTTTATTGAAGTGCATTTGAATTGTATTTCATACAATAATGAAATTTTGTCCATGACATTAGCATTAATGAGGTTTTACAACACGATTACGACATACACGAGCGCGGGTGGGGCCCCTAGGGGTATAGGGGTTCTCACTCACCCGCACATGCCGTCGAGATGAGAGCGCGAGTGTTCCGCGCGCGCTCATCTCTCTTCCCGTGGGGCGCGTTATAGACCGCCCCACGCACGGATCAGACCTAGAAGTAGCCAGGGGACACGTCCCCTGGCATAGGAAGAGGCCCAGTGAGGGGGGCCCAAGCCTGCCAGGGCACGCGGAGTTGGGAAGCCCGCATTCACGTAGCCCTGGCATAAGGCGCAGGACGGAACACCCAGGGGTTTTAGTGGGTATCCCTAACTGGGGCGTGGCAATAGCGTGGCACCGGTTCTGACCGGGCACGCTAGTGCCACCCCCGATCTGGCGAATCCCACACACTCACACGGGTCGCGAACATCCCCCCAGGCTTCTGTGCCTGTCGCGGCTTAGTCCTCAAACGGATTTCCCCCGGCAAAAAAAAAAAAGGTTTTACAACACGATATTCATTATTTTTTATGTTCGTAACCTGGCCAACTCAGCTTACTTTTAAAGAAAACTAGAACACAGAAAATATGGTTGCTGAATGGCCTTCTTCTTGCGAACACAGCATGCATTATATATAGACGATATATTATATATAGGAATTCAATAAATAATTAAAAAGGGGTGTGATACTTCATGATTTACTCATTGCATCGGGCATTGAAAAGACCAAAAGTTACGTGTTTGGAAGCTAACAGTAATATAATTTAATTATAATGCCCCTGCTACTGGGATAATGTTAGTGTTAGTGACCAATGGTTAATGCGTTATTCGAAATGCGACATTGTTAATGACGTTAAATATTGACTAATAACTCATCTATATAATACCCTTCCGTAGCTATTTGTTAGCGAGTTACTTTTTAACGCTATAAGTGATGCTAAGCCGTGGTAGTTTACTGGTTAGCGCACGCGTACAAACTTAAAGGACGCGGGTTCGAATCGGGCCGGAACGCAGGCACCACTTAGTCAGTTTTCTGATCTAATGTGCATATTGTAACAATTACCACGTGCTAACAACGGCGAAGGAAAACATCGCGATGCAACTTGCACATCGAGATAATCGTATGTCAAACCTGCCAAGCCGCCTTGGACAAGCTTGGCGGGTATATTGTCCGTTCCCCCTATAATGGGAGGTCCGAGCCCAACAGTGGGACATTTATGGGCTGATATTTTATATATATTATGTTTTTCGTAGAGGCAGGCAGAGAACATAGATTTCCAATTGCTACGGATCTTGATATACATCTTTCGCTTCGTTAACATTACTCTCTTCATGCATAGACGTCATAATAAACAATTGATCGATTTATACATAGTATTTGATCCCAAGATGCAGAGGCTGTGGGATGGGCCGCTCAGTAAGTCGGTGTATGACAATCTCATGTCATCTTGCACCGGCGAAACTGACCGTGCTCGCCTCCTACCTGTTTCTAACTAGGAGTCTGTGGCTTCAGAGTCTGCCCTCGGCGAATCTAGGTACACTCCTGGATGATACTACACTCAGGATTGCTGCCTGCATTCGCCTGGGGGCAGACATCGTAGTCCCACATCGTTGTCGGTGCGGAGATAAAGTTGATAGACTGGGTTGGGTCATCATGGCTTGTCGTGTTTGAGGAGTGCTGGTAGAACTTCACGATATGCGGAAATCAACGATATCATCCGCCGGTCTCTTGTCACCGTCGGGGTACCAGCTGTTCTTGAACCGAACGGACTGTGCCGCGACGTTGGCAAACGACCGGACGGAATGTCGTTGGTACCTTGGAAGATGGGACGCAACTTGTGTCGATACGTTAGCGGCTTTCCATCTTCCAAATACAGCCGTCACTGCCGGAGGAGCTGCCACACTTCAAGAAACCCTGAAACGCCGCAAATATGCATCCATCGGTGACGGATACATATTCATGGCTTTCGGGGTTGAGACTTTGGGGTCATGGGGACGTGAGGCTCATCAACTTTATCGAGACGTTTCAAGGCGATTGAAAGAAGTCTCGCGTGACCACAGGGCTGGCCTATATTTAGGACAACGTATTAACGTTGCCATATAACGCGGGAATGCGGCCAGCATTTTGGGAACGCTCCCCACCGAGAGCGATCTGGACTACATCTTTTACTTGTAAATATGTTTATAATAGTATTTAATTCCTAAGTTTTTTTTGTAGTGTAATTTGTAATTTAAATCAAGTTTTTAATATTCTGTTTAAAATTAAAAGAATATTATGTTTAAAATGATAAAAGTATTTGAAACATGTCGGGTTTATATGGTCGCCCGTGTTCGAAATTCGACCAAAATAATTCACAGATTTCGTTAAGGCTATACTGTTTTTTTTTTTATTGATTTAATGTATTTTTTATGCATAATTAAAAAAAATATTAGCATTCGTCGCTTCTTCTCTATATAAACTATAAAAGTGCTAAATTTCATACTCCTCCGTCTACGCAATTTTCGTAAAAACGGGTACAAAGTTTTTGCTTCACGTATTAGTATATAGTAATATAATAATATAATATAAAGTAATATAATAATAATATAGTTATTATATTCTTTTTATATTACTTTATTAGTATATAGTTACTATGGTAGACAGCATTTCTAGCATTTAACTATTTGAAAATCTGAATATGATAAAAAATATCATTTATCTTGTTTTTAATATTTTCAGGCGTCAGACTATTCCTAAAATCAAGAGGTAAGTCATTAATCGTTCTACACTGCAGTGCGATTCGTTTTTGCTAAAATATCTACGGAACCTTAAAAATAAAACAAAACCGTGGGAACTATGAATATTTCTATAACACCGCATTGAACCTATGTGTATGTGTAGGTTTCAGCGCTTTTCCAACACTTTCAGGCTCACAGAAATATATCTGTCTCTCTTTCACTTATGTCTGGTAAATATAGCTCTCTCTATCTAGTTTTGAAGCGGGAAATTCAGTGGTACTGCGGTCAGACCTGTAGATTCGCTCGTGAAGCGAAGACGGGTTTTTCCCCCATTTGAATAGCGAGAATATTTTTCGATTTTCTCGATTGATAATGAATGAACTTTAACTAAACTAATTTTTCGATTATGTGAACTGTATATAGTGTATATAGTGGTTTATTAGTGGTGTGCTTTTAGCCTATTTTTCGTGCTTAGTGCTTAAATGAAAGACATAATAGTGAGGTAAATATTTTTTATATACTTCACTTTTTAGACGATACATAAATATAAAACGTAGTCAACTTTCACATATTTATAATTGTATATAATTATAAACTACATTTAAAGTTTATTAAGAATAATTTAATTTGATTCCTTTTCGCAACCGTGATCACTGAGAAATGATCTACGCGAAATTTAAAAAAAAAACAAACGACAATCACGTTTTGTTTTTATAATTATATATATAATACTCTTGCCAGGTGGTAGGGCATTTGCCCGACTGGATGGCTACCACCCCTGGTCTAAAGTATGTCGCCATAACAACCTTCGAGTTGTGTTCCGGCATTAGTGACCAGGTTCCAGTTTCCCTTAAGAGAGCAGCAGCACATTTGTAGCACCTTTGGTGTTGCAAATGTCCATAGGCGATGGTAACCGCTTTCCATCAAGTGGGCCATTTGCCTGTCTGCTGATCTCCTGCAATAAAAAAAAAAACTTTAATGATAAATTTTAAAAACTGTATTTATTTTTTGTTAGGTATATATAATTGTTAAAATAAGACTGTATAATATGCTGCTTACATTTACATAAATTTAAATTCAGATTCAAAAGTTTCTCTTCAAAATAAGTTCCACTGGAGAACACTCTTTGAAGGTAATAGGTACAAATAAGTTAAAATTAAAATTTACTTCTTGTTCTCTGTACACCGCTTCGCAACGTGTTATTGCTGTTAAAGAGAAGAAGCGGCAACAAACTCCCAGCAACTCTCCATAATATAAAACAAAGTGGCTGTCCGCGTCTGTCTATATTTTCGCTAACTCTTACTAAACCACGCAACGGCTTTTTAAGCGGTTTTTACCAACAGCTAAGTAATCTTTCACTTAAGGTTTATATAGTATATAAAAAAAACTAAGTTTATACTTAAGTAAAATAGAACTACTTTCTAGAGTTTAGTCTAGCCATGGGAAAATAATATAAGTGGTTGCGCCGAGGAACACCTCCTTGTAGATTCTTCCTTCCCATCCTCGCCATCAAGAAAGGAATGAGACTTTGAATGAAGAATGCGCAATACAAGACGATCGAGTGATTGTCACTGCTGTCACCGCAATATAGATAGAAAATACGTATCAAAGATTGTTGGAATATTAAACAAATAGAAATAAACTGTTATAACCACATTTAATTATCAAAGCATAATCCTAGTGAGTGTGTGAACCCCCGGGGGACGAGTGCAGTGTGGCGGCGGACTGGTGGCGAAGTAAGTCCTTCTTTGCTTCTTCCACGTCCCTTTGCCTTCTCCCGGCCATCGCATCGCACCCGCAATAAGTAACTAGGATATGCCAGCGACATCACCCACTTGATATTACCGCGGGATTCCCGGACACGAACTGCCGTAGTGTACCGGTTTCCCGAGATAAAACTTAGCGCAGATTTTAGGTCAAAAATTTGCTGTCGATCAGCGAAAACCACATCGAAATCGGCCCAGTAGTTTTTACATGACTCCCGAACAAACAGAGAAGAAATATAAAAAAATGCATCGTGTTCTACGTCGTTTATATAGTTCATTACAGTTGCTTTATTTTTAAATAGCTTCAATGTATAGGACACCGCATGTTTAAAATTTAATAATATTATAAATGACATTTATGGCATTTTTTGGGGCCCATGCAGGGAAGTGGCGAGTCACCGTCTGCCCATTTTTCCATGTTCCCTGAACATTGCGACGGGCAGACGCCATAGTCCCCATATTCCCAGACCCCTAGTACCATTAGCAGTTCACCACAATAGCTCTACTTCTACACTGGCCGGGGCTTGTCCTTGGGTGCATTACTATATAGTGTAGACAGGGATAATCGCCGGTCAGTGTCACGCCACATTTACATTAAATTTGTCAAGGGGCCTCAACGTGTTGGCCTTCCCATGGCCCCACGCAAGCCCCCCAAAAGTCCGGGCCATTTTTATGACCCGTGGTCTTCAAAAGACATACATTATAAATGAAAATTTATTAATATTTCGACAACAATAGCTATACTAGTAGATACCATCATTCGTATATACTGCGAATTTTTATCATATGAAAACTACCATATTTTACGGGATGAAATTATGAAGTACAAAAGAAGTTCACTCCTGTTTTCAAATGTACGAAGTCTCATGGTAATCAATAGGGTACTTGACATTTAGATCGACTGAGAAACTTTTTCATCATTTTACAAAACTCCGAAACCTTCTAGATTTTATAAGAAAATAGCAAGTAATGACGTCAGAAGTAAAAAGTGTCAAATGACTTATTAATTGTTGTTTAAGCAGTGAACATAATTATGCGTGAATATACACACACACACATATAGAGATAATACTTCAACAAAATATGTTACTAAAATATGCATAAAAATACTTCGTTAGTAGTATACACACCGG
The DNA here is from genome assembly GCA_019925095.2 of Dendrolimus kikuchii. Classification (NCBI taxonomy): domain Eukaryota; kingdom Metazoa; phylum Arthropoda; class Insecta; order Lepidoptera; family Lasiocampidae; genus Dendrolimus; species Dendrolimus kikuchii. Next base: position 14,208,731 of record CM034408.1, read on the forward strand.
TGCATAGATACTTAGCCAATGGTTAAAATAAAATGATCGCTAAAAATTAGGGATGGGCCGAATGTGGTTTGAACCGAATACGAACTTTGGCCGAACATTCGGTTAAAACAAAAAAATCGGCCGAACTTCGGTTTGATTTCGTTACTCTTTTTCTAGAGCAACACGTCGTCACTTGATAACGCCGTAAATTTTAAGTATGAGTAGGTGGATAAATAAATAAAATTTTAAACCCTTGATAAAAAATCACCATTTCGTAATTCTAAATTCATAATGTTTAATTCGTAAAAAGTGATTTCAATCAAAATTAAAGTTGTAATTGCTGATGTTCCTTAGACGTATTTTTTTTAAATCAAGTTACGCATTCTAATTAAGCAGTTTCACTACTTACTGATGTTTCTTAGAGGAATAATAAGTTTCTTTTTAAGTTGACGTCTATTTAATTAGGCAAATACTCAATCAAGAACTAATTTTATTTGTTTTTTATCACATTGCACGTTAAAGTTCCTAACTAAAATAAACCATGAGTATATAGATGCCAATTTTTATATTACGTTTATGATATATGATTTCTATTAACTTCAGTCAAAATAGTGCAAGTAGGTATTTTACTTTATTCTCGCACCGAATGTTCGGCATTTCAACTGAATTTCGGCCGAATGCCGAAGTTCGGCTCAAGCTGCCGAAATTCTGTCAAACCGAATGTACAACGAACTTCGGCCCATCCCTACTAAAAATATATGCCTAAACAGAGATTATTTTATTTCAATCTTCGGTTAAATGTCTATACACACTAGTCTCAGGCTTTTAAGTCTTAATTAAATACACAAGACTATACTATACTATTCGTGCAGAAACGAAGAAACAATACAAAATCCTCGGCTTGTCGTAAGAGGCGACAAAACAGCCCAAAGCCAGGCAACCCCCTGATCTAGAATATCCCGTCATAACAACCTTGAGTTGTATTCCGGCATTAGTGGCCGGGCTCCTGTGTACCTTTAGAGAGGAGCAGCACATCTGTAACATCTTTGGTGTTAGAAATGTCCATAGGCGATGCTAACCGCTTTCCATCAGGTGGGCTGTCTGCATGTCTGCTGAACGCAGGCAATAAAAATAACATTGTTCTAAGTACAGAATAAATGATAAAATAGTATAATGAAGAAAACTATTGTATTTTTCCTATAATCCCTTAAAACTATGTGTAAAATCTAAGCCTAGACTATTTATTTGTTTATTTAAGGCATACCAACAGCACACACATTATTATGTTACATTACAAATCGTTTAATATAAAAGTCCTGATGTGTGGACCCATTAGACTAGTGCACAGCATTTATAATTCAAATATACTAATAATCTAATTAATTAATGTCAATATTATGCATATGTCAAGTAAAAATATAATTAAAAGTAAATGAATAAATAATGTTGTCAAAATTAATAAGGTAAAGCAAAGAAAATTCAAAAAGAATTAAATTAAAAATAAATATATATATAAGTACAAGTGGAAACATGAAGGGCCTATCAATTATTTTATAGTCACAGCTGATGTCAACAATTTATTTATCGAAGTCAATGGGTAAGGTTTCTAGAAGGCTGGCTACGTTACCTCGCTCGATCGCCATACAGATACATTGTGCGAGGTAAGAATCAGCGCTCTAATTAGCCGAAGAGCCAATAAAACGTTTTGATAGATCTTTGTAGAGGCTCATTGCCTCCGAACACCAAGAAAAATATTCGGCGAAATAAAGTCTGCAAAAATCAAACAAACAAAGTAATTGGAAATATTTAGCTTTTTATAAATACAAGTGAAATATTAAAACTTATTTAATAAGAAATGCGAAATTTTCTTTTACATCTTTTCATGAATATCGCACTGAATGGAAATGGAGTCACGTACAGCTTTAAAAGCCCTTTCATAAATAAACAATATTCTCTTAAGGCAAGAAACTTTTGGATAGGAGTTCATTTAATTTCCATAATCTCGAAATGTTGGATATAGGTCAAGGGTTATATTTAACGAAGTACTTTGGGTGGAATATTATATTCGAAATATGTTATAAGTCGCCGTCGTAGTAAGCCAACTGTTGTTCCCTGCTGGACGTAGGCCTCCCCAACATAGGATTGCCAAGTCGTCTTTCAGCCCCTACCGGTCCATCGGGCTGGAGGGCTTCCTACACTACCTTTGGCGTCTTATGTTATAAATACTACACTAAAAACATCAAAAAGCACAAAGTAACTTAAGGCATGATACAAGTGCTTTATGACCATTTTTACCAATATAATAATCTGTTTGTTTTATTTACATACTTGTTTTTTGTTCACATATCTCACTATGTTTATATATCTATGTATATATGTTTATTATTATCATTTCGATGTAAGTATGTGTAATAACCCGTTTTGATATATTATTTGTGTTGTATTGTCCTCCGTGACTCTACCTGCTGGTCCCAGGCGGAAGAACAGCGCTGGCCTTAGCAGCTAGCATTACGCTGAGTCTGGGTCCAATTTTAGGACTTATATTGATGCAGTTATCTTTTATTTTACTGAATATTGTTAACATGTTTATTTGTACGCTTGTGCTATCGGTGACCTGGCAGGGCTGCAAAGAGGCTAGGTCATATACGCGTAGCCCTGGCATAAGGCGAAGAACGGAACACCCAGGGGTTTTAATGGGTATCCCTAACTGGGGAGTGGCAATGCAAACAAACAAACTCACAAACTTTACCTCTTTATAATATTCGTATAGATAAACGATACATTTGAACTAAAGCATTACTTTTGAAGAGGGTATAACCTTTATAATGGTAGCGTCAAGTAATTACTCATTAAATATAATACAATGGGTAGCCTAGCCAGGATTAGGTAGTGAGGAATTATGCGGTACGTTCATAATTACTGGGCATTAAATACCCCATTAATAGGGGAGATCTTGATACAAATTAATGGTTGGATAAATGGAACCTTAAGTCCTATTTCGCATTACTACAGGAAAGGGTTATTTATAGACAAAGTACTGTATTATACGACTAAATTGAATAGGAAGGGTTATGGCCATCGCTTTCAAAGTCTTATACAAATAATTATTAGTACACATATGAACAAGAAATTATGGAGACTATGGAAACGAGGTTTTCTTAATGCTTTTACGAGCCAGTTGGTAGGGCGTTTGCTCGACGTGAATCCCTTCGCGGATACCCTATTGCTCAGTGATATAACAGTGAGACAGTGTGGGACTCGCCGACCCGGCGTTCCTCCCGTCGTCATATGCCGGGGCCACGGGAACCAGCTGTGGCGTACACCGCAGCCCTGGCTGACATGGCTCACCCCCGTCTGCGAGCGAGCCTCTCCTTGGGCCAGAGGACGGTTGGTCTCCCCCCCCCCCCACCTCCCGCCCGGCACCTCCAAGTCGGTTTGAATTAAGAGGGGTACGCGCAAAACACCTCAGCACTCCCCTCTTGGTGACCTGAGTGCGAGTGACGGTTTAGAAGTCCTCGTAGACCATCATACGCGGCCATGCATCTTTGGTGGCCGAAGGTCCGTCGACGCTTCGGCGTCGCCATGTACGTCGTGCGCGGGGAGGGAAACCCGTAATTCTCTCCCTTTCCCGCTCCGCCACCTTCTTCGCTGACATGGCTGCCTTACCTAAGGAGGCGACGGCATTCGATTCTGTATCACGCCGTGTGTCCTGTACGATAATTGCACAGAGAACACGGCACTCCTTTTCCCATGCAGCGCACTCCTGCAGGGTATGTAGAGCCTTGTCCTCGTCGGCGGCACCTCAATGATGGCAACCTGCCATTTATTCCCTGCCAATGCCATACAGCTGCCTCCCCCTACCCCTGGTCTAGAAAATGTCGCCATAACAACCTTGTCATGAGTTCCGGTGATAAGGTACACAACTCCGGCGTAGTTCAATTCATAAAGTTGTTGCCGCCTTCGATTCGCAACGAGTAGAACAGTCAGATGAGCAACGCCTTATCAAAAGGAACCGCCCCAAAGCTTCCTATAGCTACACATGCAAAAGAACTTTTAAAACCAAATTTGGTTTCTCTAGCCCCCTGCGCTCGTACAGGACTTGACAAGGTACGCTGTTGACGAATACGTCAAAGAGGATTATACGAGTGTAATTATTATTATATATTGTATTTCGGCATCAATGGTCAGGTTCCAGTGCCCTTTTCGAGGGTGGCAGTACTTTTGTACCATTTTTGATGTTGTGAATGTCAATTGGCGGTCGTTACCATTTTTCTGTCCAAGTGGCTGTGTGCAAGTCGGACTCATTATAGAGAGTTCTTCTGTAAAATGAAATATGAAAAATAAAAGCCTTACTTTAACTGTTAAAGTATAATACACCAGAGAATTACAACAAAGCTGGTAGTATACCTTATAAATAATTTATTAAAAATAGTTAAGCAAAACTCATTATAGGTACTTAAGTAGTTTTTGAAACAGGGAGTATCTTTTGTTAAATACTTTTTGAGTTTCGCACCCAATAGAAAATATAGTAGCGTTAGTCGCTACTTGACTGATTTATTTGATTATTGTTTTATTTTTTTGGAATTTCATAAGTAATTAGAAATATAAATAATGTTTTACAGCGATATAAGTTAAATTTTAAACAAGAAAGAAACTTTCTATATTTTCTTACACAACAATTTACTGTTGTGTGGGACTACTGCTTATTGTAGATCTATGCATATCTGTATTACATACAGATTACCAATGCTACATGTCTAAAAGCTAACTACATACTAATTATAAATAAGGTAATTGTCTGCGTGTGTGTGTGTCCATGTGCGCGCGTGCGTGTTTGTGTGTGTTGTGTATGTGTGTAGTAGTAGTAAAGCAAAAACCTTATTTTAACAAAAAAAACTCCTAATTTTCAAAGCGCCAATAAGCGTATTTCTGATAAAGGAATACAGAAATAAATCATGCCTTTAATTACTTTCTTCTTAACAAGTAATAACCGTAAACATTTTCACGTACAAAGACATGACTTCCTTTGATAAGTCTTAATCTTCACGTAATAAAAACCACTCGTAATCCACCGAAATGGTGTTGCGAACTGTGACCTTTGCGAGTACCTTATTAACCTTTCAGCTAATACGTGCTTTGAGAGCAGGGGATACAATGATTGCGTTGAAAGCGGAGCTCTAATGATATTTCCATGATATTTTGGGTACAAGAAAGCTTTAGGTGACTTCAATAAATATAAAGCCGATGTTAGAAAGGTGATTTTAGTCTTTCAAATTCAAATGTCCTTATTTGTATAAAACACGGTGACAGCATAGATTACATTGGAATGAAAAAAGTACAGCATCTAATCGAGGCGAAGGTAAAAACTCTTTGCCTCATAGTTTGTAAAAAAAATATTTTGATTTGTTTTATTTTATTAATAAAAAATAAAATCTAAAATTATTGGCATATAATAAGAGCCCCTAAACGTCCTACTGCTGGGGTCGGGCCTTCCACTACTGGGGAATGGACAGTATACCCGCCACCCTCGTCCAAGTCGGTTTGTCAGGTTTGACACATCTCGATCCAGGGCCAGGATCGAACCCGCGCCCCTTGAGATTGGGACGCGTGCGCTGGCGATTACGCTACCACGACTATAGCTCTATAGCTATATAGACTATAGCAAAAATTATAGGTATAAATGATAAATTATTTTTTAACAATAAAAAGTCAATGAATTTTTAAGAGACCAAGTTAATTTAGTCAATTCGAAATTGAAATAAAGAAAAAATAAAAAATCGTGAAATATTTATTAACTCCAAAGAAAAATATTAAACGTTTTAATGGTGTGGCTTCATTTGCGATAATGTTACAGATATAGGCCGTACGAGCCTTTATCGCCATTTTAAAGCAAACTTACTGAGTCTTAAATAAAATAATAGTTTAAAAGAAACGAGTTCGTCTCGGGACGCCCGACAAAAGTGATAACTTAAACTAATCTAAGTTGAACTATTTACTATTGAAATTGTTTAACTTGAGAAAAGCTAAGTTTATTACTTAAATTTTATATATGATATGATAATGTAATGTAAAATATATTTTATTCTTAGTTACAATTCTTGAATATGTACGTTAGGATTTTATGTATGAACATTATGAGTATCATTATTTAATCTAATTACCGAAATACGGCTGGCGCTGTGGGTTAGAGTGAGAGAGGAGGAGCCTGCCTACCGCTGCCATATGCGTGAGAGAAAGGGAAGCCAGACAGGCTAGCGCCGTAATGCGTTACGTAACGAAGCGGTTTACCTTCCCACAAGATGTTATCACTTCAAAATAACAGAACCAAAACCGACTTCACACTAACAACCAAAAAAATTAATAGTTAACCGACTTCTTTCCACAACACCTGGAAGTCGAGGCCGAGCAAAATATAACACGATGGAGAATACAAGGATTTTTTTAAAAGATTTCTTGTCTGTTTGTTCGGGATTTACGTATAATCTACGGAGCCGATTTGGATGCGGTTTTCGCTGATCGAAATTCTTAGACTTTAAATCTGCTTTACATTTTGTCCCGGGAATCCCGCGGGAATTTTCCTGGGAATTATTTAAAATGGTCAGATTAAGAAAATCGGATGTCCATAGGCGACTGTAACCACTTTCCATCACAGTTGGGCCGTCATCAAAAAAATCGAGAGCAACCCTTGTTGAAGAGCATATACACCGAAGAGTGAGATGGCAAATTTGTATACCCGTGCCAGTTGTACAATTTCTAGAGGTGCTTAATATATTATTTCTAGAGCTATTGAAGTATTTGCGCTACTAAAAAGTAAAAAAAAAAAAAACAAAACCGACTTCACACTAAAAACCAAAAAATAAATACCTATTTAACCGACTTCTTTCTACAACATCTAGAAGTCGGTGTAAAGTAAAATAAAAAAAAAAAAAATTTTGTAAAGTTGTGTTCTTTTATGTTTTACTTAACCCCCCCCCCCTCCCCTACTTCTAGATGTCGTGAAAGAAGTCGATTAAATATATTTTTTTCGGTTTTTAGTGTGAAATCGATTTTGTTAAAAAAAAAAACATTTCTTTGGCCTAATAGTCCCCGTCGCTTATAAAAAATAATCTATGGTATGTAGGAGATGGCTAACGTGCCAATGTGGTAAAAGTTCCATATATTTATGGGACTTTGCCATAAATAAAGAGAAAAAACTAAACAACGTCGATTTTATTGGTTCAAAATTTGGACCAGAAATATTTATTACAAAATTTAATTGACACTAATGTTTCCCACAAGAAATTGTTGACCGAACCAACAATTTACTAGTTTGTAATATAGAACAAAAATACATAATAAACTTATTTTATATACATTTGTAAGACATTCTGTAAACAAGTTTTTTAATTGGCACGTTCACAGCACTAATCGAAAATTTAGTGACTTATTGTTTATCATTACCTTATAATGATATTACGTATCATTCATGTAAGACATATTTAGATTTGGCTTTGTTTTACAACCGGCCGCCTACCTGACGTTAACCCTTCTCGGATCTCCTTATGAGTACATAAGGGGATCTTTGAAAGTTGCACCTGTGACAGAAAAATTGAGAGGAAGAAGATTAAGTTGGTATGGACATATAATGAGGAGGGATGAAAGTCACGTGACAAAAAGAATGTTATACTACAAGATCAATGGGTACAAATTTAAATGTAGACCGAAAAAAAGATGGATGGATTGTGTGAAGGATGACATGATGATATGCGGTGTGACAGAAGAGGTATGTCAGAATAGAAGAGTGTGGAAGGAAAAGACATATTGTGCCGACCCCAAGTAATTGGGATATGGTGAAAGAAAAGAGAAAGAGAGATATAATGATATTACGTGCTTCAACCAAATTGATTCAATTTGGTTGAAAGGAGCAACACCGAAAGGCAACTATGAAACAGAAATGAACTACTAAACTAGAGACAGAAGTGAACCGTCTGATTCGACTTAAGCTACTGCGTGCGAGTAAAGTAGTAGAACGAATACCGTTGAGACCAATCGTAGGTATAAGACCAGAGTAAACAATGCAGTGTGTTTTTGAAATTTACCCTGTCAGAATCGAACCCATGATCTCTAGTGAACTATGTGAGTTAACGCTTAGACGACTAGGCCGCAGTGAATATCAATATATTCAAAAATACATTAGCTTGGCTACCAACCCTGATCTAGAGTATGCCGCCATAATACCCTAGTGAATAGTGGAATTAGTGGCTAGTTTCCAGTCTGCCTTTAGAGAGCGGCAGCATCTTGGTAGCACCTTTGGTGTTACAAATTTCCATATGCGATAGTAAATGCTTTCCATCAGGTGGGCCGTCTGCATATCTGTTGAACTCATACAATAAAAAAGACCTTATAACATACAGTGCTTACAATCAAAAGGTCGAATAAATTTGAAATATTGATGTGAAAGCTATTTTTATATATTTTTTATGTACGTCAAAATAGGGCTGCATAAATTATAAATTAGTACAATGAAGAAAAAAATATTTACATTGTATTCTATCTAACCCTAATCCATAGCGGTCTTATTCATAGACAGTAAGAGTAAATTTGAACGCTTCTTTATGGTTCCTAAATAAGCGTTCAAACTTACTCTAACTCTCTATGAATAAGACCGTAAAATTATAAGTAGAATACTGAGTCATTGCATTTTTATATTATATTATTTTTGTAAACTAAACATTTTGCCTATGGTATTATCATAAGGGCCGATTATTTAAATCATCGGATAAAAGTTATCAGTCGAATAAATTATAACCTACCTAAATTCAAAAGTGAAACAATTCAACTGTTTTATCAATGCAACTGTCACTATTAATTTTCCTATCTTGTGTTATATTCTATAGTATAACTTTTAGCTGGTGATCGTAAGTTCGGCCCTAAGACTACTATATTAACCTTAAGATAAATAATCTGAAGATATAATTATAAACCAATTGAAGCAATAAAATACTCTCAGCAAGTTGACATGAGTATTTAAAGCCATTTTCCTTTTACTGTATTTATCTAATGAAAGTACTTTCTCCTGTTTCAGGTTAATTAACGCAAACATTCGGAGGAAATTGGGGAAAGTCCAATGAGTCCCGAATTAGTGTAGTGAAAGTGTTGTATAATTTAATTATTTAAATCAGATTACGGAAATACGTTAAGAGAATCTAATTAATAAAATCAATAGGAAAAGTAATTAATTTACACAAAGAAGCACGTTAGAAAATGTTAAATATTCATTAAAAATTAATCACTAATGTAAATTTAATTAAAATAAGCTTTGAATAAGGTTATACAAATATATTAAAACGTGTACTAGAAAAATAGTTTTATAAATTAATTAAATTATTAAGTTTTAGAAGGTAGTTCAGAATAATTAGTGATTAACAAAAGTATATATAAAATATATTTTATGGAATTTGATTCTTTACAATAAATAGTTAACAAAACGATAAATAAATTTAAAAATGTATTCTACATTCAAAAATAAGTCAACCGTGAAATGGAAGTTAAAATAAATATAAAAAAGGGACCAAAATAAATTAGTGATCGTTATAAATAAACGGGAATAGTTTGAATTTAAATTTAGAACTTCGAAAGAACAAGATGGCGTCTCCTTCAAATACACCTAAGGCACCGTCCCCGCCCCCACCAGGACATACGCCGAGCAAAATGGAAAGAAGAATGTCTCATTTCAAAGAATATAAATTCTTCAGAAGTTTTAGTGCTAAAGTGGAAAACTGGCCAATGCGGAAAGCTGAACAACTTTGGAGGAAAATGCGGGAAAGAAAAATTGCAGGTGAGTCGATAAAAATAAATCGCCCAACGTGGGGCTCGAACCCACGACCCTGAGATTAAGAGTCTCATGCTCTACCGACTGAGCTAGCCGGGCTACACTGCCATTACTGAAATTTTGTTACAGTATCTTAAAACTATAACAGTATAAATTGTCAAGATTTAATAAAATTATGTTTTTGGCACTCAATTTAGGCCAAATATTTTCGGCTTCTTTAATGTTAGAGTAATAAATATCATTTCTATATAAACAGTTTTTGTAGAATATTTGCTAAGGCCACAGACGACGTTAACCGCGTTCTATGAGGTGGGCCGTCAGCCTGTCTGCTGTAATTTCGCAATAACAAAACATTTTAAAAATTATTTCAAATATATTTTTATATCAATATGTAATAAATAACAACGCAGTAGCTATGGGATGTTTTTTTATTTATAGCACAAGCTTTTATAATAAAAATGTATAATATTACTACTATAATTCGCGCGTAACTTAAGACCTCTTCACATTGTCTATTGTATATCCGTCTGCTGCTAACTATGAACTATACAATTTCACGTGAAATCATCAGTGCAGTTCAGTCTGTATCTGTTAAAAATTCAATAAGCATAGAGTACGCTCTTAAATATTTATAAATAGAAGATAATTTTGAGACAACATATACGATTATAGTAATTAGTTACAGTATTTAATGATATCTCTATCTCTTGTGCTGATATTAGACGTATCAACCAAACTAAGTCAATTGAATCAATTTGGTTGAAAGGCACAAAACTGTCAAAGAAAGGAAAGATAGAGAGAAACAGATTGTATTCTTTGAAAGAGTTTAAGGCTAGCTTTTGTTTCGAAAATGTAAAAAGCAATTTGAAGAAATGTACACTATCATAACGGAGACACTTTAATTTCCCAAAACGGGCCTTTGAATGAAAATGAAAAGTTTGTATATTCCGCAAATATTTTTCCAGAACTTTCCACCTTTTTTTTAATTAAACCTCTCCTATCGTACCGTCGTGTTATAACAAAGAGCCGCCTGATTAAAATCTTCAAGTGGTTTGATGCTAGTTCGCTATATCGGCGGGATTATAGAACAGATAGGTTTAATTAAAGTACATTTTATATGAGTACAATAATGGGTTCTCTCCAAATGTTCATCTACATCCAGCATTGAAATTAAAGTATCGGTGATTTATTTAACAAATATAGATAGATAGATAACTCTTTAATGTACACCAATAAAAATATGAACTTAAAGACTAAAATTATATCTAGTTATGTACAAAGGGCGGTCTTATCGCTAAAAAGCGATCTCTTCCAGACAACCCCAGGAATGAATTGAGATTATAATGGCGATGGTGGTATACGTAACATATAGTACAAACTACTTACATTTTAATAATAAATACATAAATGATATATATATATATATATATATATATGCAGAAATTTTATATATTACATAGATATATACTTAATATACATACCATAAAAATATATATCTACAAAATATATAAATGTTTATAAGTGAATTTAAATATCATATTCCAACGACAGGTAGTATTTTTTGATCATAGTTTTACAATTTTTTATTTTTAACAACTTTAAACATAATAATGAAGCTGAAGCTGGGTGATGGGCCAGATATAGATAGCAACACTCTTGGACACGGCACGAATTATGAGAACTCTAACTATAACGTAGTAACCTTTTTTTATTGCAGGAGTTCAGCAGACAGGCAGACGGCCCACTTGATGGAAAGCGGTTACCATCGCCTATGGACATTTGCAACACTAAAGGTGCTACAAATGCGCTACTGCTCTCTTAATGGAGACTGGAACCTGGTCACTAATGCCGGAACACAACTCAAGGTTGTTATTGCGACATACTTTAGACCAGTGGTGGTAGCCATCCAGTCGGGCAAATGCCCTACCACCTGGCTGTGGTATAGTTATAGTTAAGTGTATTACTTTTATTATGAACTTAAGAACAGACGAGCGTGCACGACAAGAATTATGAATGTCAAAGAAACAAGTGAGGTGTGTAAGAATAAGCCTGAATGGCGCTCTGTTGTTCGTGCCTACCCCGCAAGGGAACTGGCGTGAAGTTATGTATGTATGTACTTTTATTATGTTGGTGTAAAATAAGAAGTATTGTTGTTGTTGAATGTTTGTAAATAAAATGGTAAATAGTTAAAGTAAACATTTCTTAAAAATAATATAATATAAATAACAGCCCATAATTGTCCCACTGCTGGACTCGGGCCTCCTATTATAGGGGACCGGACAGTATACCTGCCACGCTTATCCGAGCTTAACTATTTGACAATGAAATTTAAAATTACTTAGATCAAAGTTGTTTGATTTTCTATCTTGTCTAAGAAGATTTAGACATGTAAAACCTGTTTATTGGTTTTAACATTTATGTTAAGCGTAGTGATTGTATCCTCTTTATTTCTTATTGTTAATCGCATCGTCTGTCATTGTCAACATTGCAATTCTCTTTTTTCACGTTTCTATATTTTATAAACGTATCATTTAATAAAATGTTGGCAGTGTTCTTTCTTGTACTCGTGCAAGACAAAGTAGACTTTAAGGTGACGAAAATTTTCACTCCGCGGCTGTACTTTTACTTGAAACTAAATTTTAACACAAAGAAGCACTCCCATTTCTAAAGGCTGTTAATGTTAAAAGGGAATCCGAAGAAGTCCTTATCTTAGGATAGTAAACCAAATTTACAGCTCGTTTATGGCCGACCCTGCAATCTAATCTTGTTAACAAAAAAGGCATAAAGATGGAATCGTGGGTTTTATTGCAATTGTCGCAATGACCTATGAAATTAAAAAAATCGGGCGGGTGCGTGGAGACCACGACTTTATAAATGCCCTTTCTTATAATGTATGTCTTTGAAGACCAGAGGCCATAAAAATGGCCCGGACTTTTAAAGGGCGTGCGTGGGGCGGCCAAGACGTAAAGGTCCCTTCAACAAATTTAATCTAAATGTGGCGTGACACTGACCGCCAATTATCCCTGTCTACATCATATAATAATGTACCCAAGGACAAGCCCCGGCGAGGGTAGGACTATTGTGGGAAATGAGGACAAAAATACCGGGCTATTGGGTGAACTGCTAGTGGTACTAGGGGTTTGGGAATATGGGGACTATGGCTTCTGCCCGTCACAATATTCGGGGAACATGTAAAAATAGGCAGACGGTGACTTGCACTCCCTGCATGGGCTCCAAAAAATGCCATAGAAGACAGGGGCAACATGAGTGTCAGTGGCTAAGGGGTGTAGAGAGGTGGGCTGGAGGTTCACCGAAGCTACTTCTGACGTTAGGCCAGTTATCACTTCCACCCCTGGAGCTGAATCTTAGCTCTAGCGATCTCCACTCCATGGCGGCTGGCAAAGGCAAGCACGGCTGGGGCCTTACCTTGGCTCCTGGACTCAGGTCCGAGGTATCGCTCTACTCACCTAAGGCTTCGCCACAACACCAACAACAGTACTCTTTATAATAATAAAACTACGTTTTAACGGTTTTACGCGCGGTAATTTATTTGATTTTTGTTATTCCGACGTTTCGGCGAGTTTTCAGTGGCCGTGATTACGGAATCAAAGATGTCAAGTGTCAACGAGTACTGTTAAAGTTTTATTTAGCCTACCGCCAATTTGTTCATTTTAATTATTTCGTTTTAATTTTGTTTATGGTTATTATTTACTCTATGGGAGCCTAATCGCGTTTACCACGGCTTCGCAACATGTTATGGCTTGAAGAGAAGAAGCGGCGCAAGAAACTCTTCAGCAAACATGCCTAGTCTATTAATTTTATATAATATTAAAATGGGTGGAAGGAAAATAAAATAAATTATCAGTTAAGTTGGTTTGTGTTCCGTTGTACGCAGAAAGAGCTCACAGTGTTTTGAGGTCTGGCAGTTGGTTTTTGCTGGGTTTGGGTCTTAAATGTTTTGATGATCGAATCCCAAACAGATGGTACTTGCCAAACATCTTCTCTATTGAAACTTGGGTGTTTTTTTATTTTATTTCAATAGCCTCACGCATCATTCTGAGTATGAAACGATTCTTTCTTAGATTAGTACTCTTTATTTTTATTTTATTTTCCAATATGCTTACATTCATATACATAAAAACATCGACTGTGGCACAGAAACCTCATGGGTTTATTCGAGCCGCAGAGTCGTGTAGAATACATTAATTAGGTTATGATACATAGTGACACTTAAAAAAATGAATTTACACAATATTAATGTTATATCAAAAATAGGAGCAGAGGCGAGGAATTGTAATCATCATTCAAGTGTTTAGTTCTGATTTGATAATAAAAACGGAGTTATCATCATTCTAGTATATGCTTCTGTTTTTGTCCCAAGTTTGCACATGTGAGCCTGATGGTCCGCTTTGGGAATCAATACAAAATCTTTCCAGATTACATTTAGTCGGTTTATGGTTATTTTTCTAGATTAATTGCAGGTCCTCTGAGAGATCATGTGCAATGATTGGTGTGATATATTCCTCGCGCCTTGTCCTATATACGTATACCAACATTTTTTTTTATTGCAGGAGATCAGCAGACAAGCAGACGGCCCACTAGATGGAAAGCGGTTACCATCACCTATGGACATTTGCAACACGAAAGTTGCTTCAAATGCGCTGCTGCTCTCTTAAGGGAAACTGGAACCTGGTCACTAATGCCGGAACACAACTCAAGGTTGTTATGGCGACATACTTTAAACCAGGGGTGGTAGCCATCCAGTCGGGCAAATACCCTACCACCTGTTAAGTCGCGTCTTACGACAGGCCGCCCGGCCGCAGGAAATTGTATTCTAATACATAATAAAAGTAACATGCTATAATTTTAACATTACTTCTATTTGTGTTATGGGCATGGGTAATACATAACCACCACAACGGACCATTCTGGGGCCGATACCAGACACCCAGACCATAGTAAATTACGGAAAGTTCATTTACGGCATCTACCATGCCAGGAATTGAACCCGTAGCCTCTGTAATCCATTGAGCTAGAGCAGCTGACACACCGTGACACTATCAGGCACAGAAGCGTTGACTCAAAAAATTATATACCATTTGATTATTATTATTTATTAATTAAACGAAGTTAAAATTAGACAAAGGAACGAAAAAAATACTAAACAATAAAAAATACATATTCAATTTGATTTTTTCCAATAAAGTCTGCTTTCTCATAAAAATCTGAAAAAATAATTAGGAGGCAATTTGTCGATAAAATTTACAATACACAGTTTATATTACTACAGCCAATGCTATAGCGAAATATATATGTATATAAACACATATATTGGCCGTTAGATATTTTTACAACACCACAAACGATTAGAACCAAAATAGACACCACAAATGTGGTTATCTAGTTATAACGCTATCAAGTGGGTCTTGGCGTCCAGCCAATTTCGTAATAGCTTTTATACCACTGTTATTATGTTTATTTGACTGCCCCAATGCAAGGACGCCGTATGATTGCTATTTCATAATAAATGTGTTCGAAGAATACAATGATCTTTTACCCGACGCCAAAAGGAAAGTTTATGACTTTAACAGCCTATGAATGATAAACAAATGAATGAGCGTATAAATGAATGAATGGTGAAATTTAATTCTGTTTTATATATTTACTAGCTTCTGGCCGCGACTTCGTTCTCGTGGAATAGTAAAAAATACCCTCGATTTTGAAACGCTCCTATTGAACTTAGCGTGATGATATATAGCACATAGCCTCCCTTGATAAATGGGCTATCTAACACTGAAATAATTTTTCAAATCAGACCATTAGTTCCTGAGATTAGCGCGTTCAAGTAAACAAACAAACTCTTCAGCTTTATATATTAGTATAAAATTACCACAGATTAATTACCCCGCGGCTACGCCGCGTGTAAAACCCTAGGCAGTAGATTTATTACACAAAAACTTAATACGGTTTTTTACATATAATAATAACAAAGAAACTAAGTCCACATATTCTAGACAACCGCCCAGCAAAACATAAAGGCGACTCGAAGCCAACCTAATTAGAAGTACAACGAATGACACGTTGCTTATGACAACGTAGGTATTTGTTAGTAAATTGATAAAAAGCAATTGCAGCGCCATTTATTTTGCTAATTCGTCTATTCTATAGAGACGACATCATTTATCGACATAAAAAGTATCCTAACTTACGCACCGGGATATAAGCTTGCTCTGTGACGAGTTTCATTTAAATTTGTTCAGTAGTTTTCACGTGGTGCTTTTAACAGACACAAAAATTCTAAAAACAGCATTTTCGGAATCTCCTGGTCCGAATTACCCCTCCTGATTTGTTTCACATTTTTAAACGCATTGTACAAACTCGAACGATTTACGGAGTTATTATAGTATAGGTAGATTATAGTATTACTAAACTTATATCTTAGCTCTTATACATAATATTTCTAAATATATTCAGTACCTACATATTCGTACGTATAATGTAATTATTATTTGTTGTGTATGTGTAACATATAAATGTATGTATATATTTTTATATTACTACAGCCAATGCTATATCGAAATATATATGTATATAAACACATATATTGGCCGTTAGATATTTTTACAACACCACAAACGATTAGAACCAAAATAGACACCACAAATGTGGTTATCTAGTTATCTATATTATATATTTAATATATCATTATAATCATACTTAACAGTATATTATTGTACAAAATATTTAAAAATTATGAATAGTATATCATCATAGTAATTTGTTGGCGTATAGCTCAAATTATTTTTAATAAGATCTTGTCCACCCAAAGGTTGCCTGGAAGAGATTGTTTAAGCAATAAGGCCGCCCTTTATCATAACACTTTACTGTCTTAACTATTGATCGTGTACTAGCGGAGGGTGATGTCAGGAGCCTTAAGAACAGACGAGTGTGCATGACAAGAGTTATGAATGTCAAAGAAGCAAGTGAGGTGTGTAAGAATGGGCCTAAATGGCGCTCTGTTGTTCGTGCCTACCCCGCAAGGGAACTGGCGTGAAGTTATGTATGTATGTATGTATGTCTTAACTATAAGATAGTAAATAACCTTATAGTTATAATGTATTACTTTTATTATGTTGGTGTAAAATAAAGAGTACCTATTGTTGTTGTTGTTGAATATTTGTAGAAATACAGGTAAAGTTTGTACATTAAATGGTAACAAAATTAAATGATGGAAAGCGGTTACCATCGGCTATGGACACTTGCGACACCAAAGGTGATACAAATGTTCTGGTGCTCTTTTAAGGGAGACTGGAACCTGGCCAGTAATACCGGAACACAACTCAAGGTTGTTATTGCGACATACTCTAAACCAGGGATGGCAGCCAAACAGACGGGCAAATACCCTACCACCTGGCTGTGGGTTGTTTTGTCGCCTGTTACAACAGGCCGCCCGGCCGCAAGAAATTGTATTCTTTCACCGTTCCTGCACGGAAAAGTAAACTTTAATTTTAAAAATTATGCAAAATTCTAATCCATGAATGAATGAACATATTATAAAAATAAAATATTATAAGGAACATATCATATTTATGTTCACGTTTTACGTTTGTTCCACCGTAGTGCCTAAACTAGTCATCCGATTTGGATAAGTGTGGAGTGTCAATGGATTCATCGCCCGCTTTCCCTTCTTTCTATCCCATCCCTTTTATCTCATCCCTCTATCCCATCCTAAAGGCTGACAACTCGTCAGCTTTACTTTCCGTGAGTCGGGCAGTCCACCTGGGTACCAGCTTCACAACAATAACAACAACAAAAAACAATATTCTAATAGCAGACTTGGTCCAGACCCATCCCTTAATATAATTTGCAAGAGCAAACTCAATTAATAAGAGCGCCTGATAAAATTATTAACGCATGTAAATGATCTATGAAACATAGCAGATAGCTACGTAATATTTTAAAACAGGCGCTAAGAATTTTAATATATTTATTTTGACGGCTTCTGTGCTTGAGCTGGCTAAGCCTTTGCAAGCCGTCCGGAGACCTCACTACAACGCATAGACTCCAGGTTCGATTCCTGGCATGGTAAATTACGCAAACGAATTCTCCGTTATTTACTATGGTCTGGGTGTCTGAGATCGGCCCCAGAGTGGTCCGTTGTACCCATAATGCAATCTTAACTTGCTTAATTTGAGGATAACTAGAGGTACAATGTGTGTTTGTCTGCCGATTATTATTATTATTTTATAATTTTCTTAAAGGTTTTAACTTAGGTTACATACCATCTATCAATTTTGCTTCTTCGTCTATGAAACCCTTGGTTATACGTAGACGGACACGCACTTGGACAGTTTTTAATTCTTTGTAACACGTAGAAAACATAATAGCGCACTGTGAGCAGTTGGTAAGTCACCTTAAGTGCTTAAGTAACTTTCCTGAGTGCAAACCATTATTTTCTTATAAACTTATTCCCCTAAAGGTGGGGCTTCATCTGGGATAATGTTAAATATTTAGGCTGTGGCCGAATGCGTCTATGCTACTTATGTTTGGGCTTTCCATCCATAACGGGTTAAAAAGGGGATATAAGTTTGCTCAAACTATGACTGTTTTTAATGTAAGCGAGCGAAGCCCATAGCGCAGAGTGTGCAGCGCAAACGGCCGCAGAGTCTTGGTGTACGGCCTGAGTGGTAAAGCGTCCGGCGGGGTGTGGGTATGAGAATGGCTTCATAGAAAACGCAGAACTAGTTTACAAATGTAAGAGTTCCACGGGTGACTACCACTCTGAGACGAATACCAATAATTTTGTAAAATGGTTAAATGAAATTCGATTCCAGACAAGGTATGAGATTTTTCAAAAATCTAATGATACTAGATTAGTTTTCATCAAAATCGGCATCGAGAATCCTTTGAATGTTTTTCTCTATTTAGCATAGTTTAGGGTTGAGCACTGAAGGCCCACTTGTAAAATTTACTCTATATATCACCTGAAATCGTGAAATTTGTACAATTCAATGGCAACGACAACGAACATGATAAGTCCATTCTATTTTCACAATTGGACCTACTCATGCAAAATGGAACCAACCCACATACTGACAGTTTTGAGAAAAAGCCGTTTTTATTAAAATTTTGCGTACAAAAAAATATGTCTATATTTTGGAAAAAACATTTGGAATATTGTATATTATATTTTCTCGTTATGATTTTTATTGAGTCGATAGAAGGTGCATTTTGAAAGTCTTCTGCATCCTTAACCCAATTTTGACATGTTTGTGAAATGGGTTTGTTTTGCATAAGTAGGTCCAATTGTTGTCTTTTTTTTTTTTGGCCAGGGGAAATCCGTTTGAGGACTAAGCCGCGACAGGCACAGAAGCCTGGGGGGATGTTCGCGACCCGTGTGAGTGTGTGGGATTCGCCAGATCGGAGGTGGCACTAGCGTGCCCGGTCAGAACCGGTGCCACGCTATTGCCACGCCCCAGTTAGGGATACCCACTAAAACCCCTGGGTGTTCCGTCCTGCGCCTTATGCCAGGGCTACGTGAATGCGGGCTTCCCAACTCCGCGTGCCCTGGCAGGCGTGGGCCCCCCTCACTGGGCCTCTTCCTATGCCAGGGGACGTGTCCCCCGGCTACTAATTGTTCTTGTCTAGCTCAACTCTGTTTTTTTTTTATTGCAGGCGATCAGCAGACAGGCAGACGGCCCACTTGATGGAAAGCGGTTACCATCGCCTATGGACATTTGCAACACCAAAGTTGCTACAAATGCGCTGCTGCTCTGTCAAGGGAAACTGGAACCTGGTCACTAATGCCGGAACAAAACTCAAGGTTGTTATGGCGACATACTTTAGACTAGGGGTGGTAGCCATCCAGTCGGGCAAATGCCCTACCACCTAGCTGTGGGTTGTTAAGTCGCCTCTTACGACAGGCCGCCCGGCCGCAGGAAATTGTATTCTTTCTCCGTTCTTGCACGGATACAATATACAATCATGGAGGTTACAATTATGGAGGAAACCACTACGACGTCGGTACCGTCACAATGAGATAAATCAATGCAAAATCAAGTTACATAACTGTTTAAAATATAATTTACAGCTGTTTTCCTCGAAACTTTATGGGAGCGGTCAAATTATACTAAATGAGCTAAATTATTATAAATTTATGTTAAGGACGAGGTTGTGAAGTTAATATTTGGGTTTTGGGTCCCCATTTTGGCCTAAATTATATAGAGTTTTAACAAACAAATTTCGTGCTTCATCACGTTGTTCATTATGAAATGTTTAATGAAGTTTTGAAATATTAAGTTTTTTATAAATAGCACTAGGTCGAAACATGCGTTATTGTGTATCATATAAACCATGGCAGCTTGGTGGTTAGCGTACGGGTCCCAACATCATAAAGTGCGGGTTCGAATCCTGGCTATAAAATATTTACCACTTAGGCAGTTTTATGACGTAATATGTATTTTGTTATAATTACCACGTGCTAACGATGAAGGAAAACATCGTGATGAAACCGGGATAACTGATGTGTCAAACTCGACAATCCGCTTCGGACAAGTTTGGCACATATACTCACCATTCCGTAATAAATGGAAGGCCCGAACCCAGCGGTGAGACGTTTATGGGATGTTAGTATCTCTTTAAATATATAATTCTTTTGTACGTGTGTTGACAGTAAACTCCTCCTAAACGGCTGGACCGATTTGAATGAATTTTTTTGTGTGTGTTCAAGTGGATTCGAGGATGGTTTAGCTCCACAATTGGACCCGATAGGTGGCGCTGCAATCGGGTTCTAAATTTTATTTCCTCAGGACAGAACAACGTCTGCCGGGACATCTAGTAATATATATAATTGTTGTGTTTGAACACAGAGAATTAAACACTCCAATTCCGGTTCTTTTTTCCCTCAAGTAGGACCCTAAAAATTTTTCCAAGTCAATCCATGCACTGGAAAGATTCAAAGGATCCATAAACGTGTTAAAAGTCAATTATTCGGACTTTGTCATTCGGCTATAGAACTGTAATAAGTAGTTTTTTTTTGCATGAGTTCTTCTTTTTCTTTTATTATTATTATTAATATCTCTAGGGACTCGAGTTCCGTACCCTTTTTTACTACTTAATTTGTATGAAAAATTTGAGACTCCATACACGCTTATTGTTTATTTTTGTTAGTGTATGTGACATTATATGTAGTAATTTTTGTGTTTTGGTGTACCTTAAGAATAACTTATTATATTAATTTATTCTAATTTTAATACTAAACTTATACTAATGTAGAGTGTATCTGTTACATGCTGGTGTTGTGAGGAAGTGCATGTGCAGTGTTGGCCTTATATCTATACTTATATATAGTCCTATCTAGTGCCATGTGTGTTGTTTTTTTCTTTTCTGTGCCTGGGTTATTAGTTTTTAGGCTCTTTGTGTGTCTTGGTTTGTTTGTGGAGTGTGCGTGTAATGCAATGCGATGGTAGTGCGCGTAGGTTTAAGTATTTTGCATGAGTTCAGCAGACAGGCACACAACTCACTTGATAGAAAGCGGTTACCATCGCCTATGGGCATTTGTAATACCCAAGGTACTACCAATGTGCTGCCGCTCTATAAGGGAGACTGGAACCTGCCCACTAATGCCGGAGCATAACTTAAGGTTCTTATTTTTTTATTGCAGGAGTTCAGCAGACAGGCAGACGGCCCACTGGATGGAAAGCAGTTACCATCGCCTATGGACATTTGCATCACCAAAGGTGCTACAAATGCGCTGCTGCTCTCTTAAGTGAGTCTGGAACCTGGTCACTAATGCCGGAACACAACTCAAAGTTGTTATGGCGGCATGCTCTAGACCAGGGGTGGTAGCCATCCAGTCGGGCAAATGCCCTACCTGGCTGTTGGTTGTTTAGTCGCCTCTTACGACAGGCAGCCCGGCCGCAGGAAATTGTATTCTTTCTCCGTTCCTGCACAGAAAGGAAGAAGAAACTTGATCGAATGTACCCCATATCTAAAAAACGACTGAACGTATCTTATTTTAATTATTTTTCTTTAAAAGTATATTAAGAGTTCTATCTAAGTATAATTTAAGAAAGTCTATTTCGCAATTCAGAAATTAAAGGAAAAGTGCTCTA
This sequence comes from Dendrolimus kikuchii, assembly GCA_019925095.2. Taxonomy (NCBI): domain Eukaryota; kingdom Metazoa; phylum Arthropoda; class Insecta; order Lepidoptera; family Lasiocampidae; genus Dendrolimus; species Dendrolimus kikuchii. The sequence continues at coordinate 14,230,634 of CM034408.1, forward strand.
ACAATAAATAAAATATTCCCATTACATATGATTAAACCAAGACCACACTGCGCTTTACAATGCTGATGTCGTTGTTAGATGTTGGTTGTTAGAATTCGCTCAGTGTTTATGAAGTTTAGGTGGTCTGGTAAAGGATGTTGCAGACTTGTTTTTATAGTCTGAAGTTTAACGATCTTATCCATATAGTAAGTTTGAAGGATTTTTTATGATTCTTAGAGAAGCCTTCAAACTTACTCTAACTCAATATGAATAAGACCGTAATAATTTATCTTATATCATAAACCGAATAAAACTAATAATTTACAAACTAATGTTTTAACATAAGTACAAAGAAGGAACATACAATTTCATGCTGCTGGGTGGTCTGTCATAAGAGGCGATAAAACTACCCACAGCCAGGTGATAGGGTGTTTGCCCGTCTGGATGGCTACCACCTCTGGTCTATAGTATGCCACCATAACAACCTTGAGTTGTGTTCCGGCATTATTGGTCAAATTCCACTCATTTTTAGAGATCAGAAGCACATTAGTTGCACATTTGGTGTTACAAATGTGCATAAGCGATGGTAATCACTTTCCATTAGATTTATTTTTTATTTTATTTTATTTTATTCGGAAAACAAACGGTTTACAACTGAGTACATACTAATAAATATCTATAACCATTTAAATGTTTCCACATGTAGATAGCTATGATGCTTGCTAGTAAATATTTTACGTTCTATAAATTAAATTAGGAAGAGGAAATTAAAAAAGAAAAAATAAATATTTTAAAACTGACCTATTACATGAAACTTGTTAATTTTCAGACCAATGCTTTACCAGGACCGTCTTAAGATTTTGTGGATGGGCAGATGGGCCGACTGCCTGTCTGCTGAACTCATGCAACAAAAAAAAATGTATCTGTTTATGACCACATATGTCGCAATTATTTTTTCCTTGAAATCTACTACCTCTATATAGGTATAGATCACATTGGAAGAAAATTGCGTGGTCCGATACGCATTGTGCCAATTATTTTTATTACATGACGCATCTAACAAGCTCCTCAAACTACTAACAACTGAATTTCCCGACGTCATTACAGTAACGCTTCGGTGAATAAACGCAAAAGGTTTATTGTGTATTACTCCTTAATTCTACGCTTGTTCCACCCAACTCTGACATTTGCAAAGTTGGAGACAAAGCGGACTTTGTCGCTTTGTTCAAATTAATTCTGCGTTATGTTAACAGTTTTTGTTAGGCTTCGAAAATCCGAATTAATATTTAAATTCAGCACTCATTGTTACCTACTTAGCACTTTCAGCGCTAAATCTTGCGGTTTTTCACCGCACCGTTGTTCTTCTGCGAGAGGGCAGTTTCCGCAACTCGACAGCACAGCGCCTATTTTGCGTGTGAGGGTTTACTCCATCCAGCCTAACTCCTCCAAGAAGTCCACCAGTTTCTTGACGTCGCTGAAGACTTCTCGGAGGCTACCTGGGGCGTTTAGATACTTCGCCCTGTATTGGGCCACCTCTCCGCATTCAATCAGCATGGAGGGCTGCTTCTTCTGCCTCCAGGCATTCTCTGCACAGAGGGCTGTCGATGACACCTATATCAAAGCAAAGCAAATCAAATCATCGTTTATTATATAAAACATGGTACATAAAAAAGTTGGTAGGATTGTTTCATAGTTTCACATGTTTTTGCCTCTAGGGCGTGCAAAATTTCAATCAGTAGTCTCAGTACTAATATTACATTAATATTGAAAAAATAATTCAGAATAATAATATAACAACCATAATTTTTAAAACAAATGTCATAAAAATTAAAATCAATCCCCTAGTCTATATAATAATACATTGTACATACTACCTCAGTAACTTAAAGTCTATCATTAAAATAATCATTAACACTATAATATGATTTGTCAATCAGAAATGTCTTTAATCTATACTATATATCGGAAAGATGTCTGTTAAACTTGCCATGTCCGGTGGCTGCACTATAATCACTGCCCCGCTAACATCGAAAGAAAATATTTAACGATTTTTTAAGAATTTTTATTTGTAAGAATAAGCCTAAATGGCACTCTGTTGTTCGTGCCTACCCCGCAAGGGAACTGGCGTGAAGTTATGTATGTATGTATGTATGATTTTTTAAAGTTATACCACTCTTCACCGAAATATTGTCGTGTATCGGAACGTAGTTTTCTTCATAAGTATTTATAATATTGTGCTTGATCATTTATTCTTGACTGTATTTTTAGTGCTTTTTCTTTCGTAACCACAGCGCTTTTTAAGAGTTAACACAGCTCATCTTCTAAGACGAGTGTTCAGCAACACTGGTGACAGACAGTTTTTTATATTTTTTTTAAATACGCCTCTACATGTTTAATGTATCTAACCAATTCATGTCTATTAAAATTTTAAAAATATTCTCAAACAAGTAGTCACCAGGAACAAACTTGATGTATGTAACAGAAGCCTAAATTGTGGGTCTTTTATTGTGGGTGGATTTAACACCATAAGTGCGAGTTTTGTGGCAGCACGAATATGCATATTTATTAAATTATTTTTATTTTCAAACCAAGCGCACAAGTCTTGATTTATCCAAAGCAGATTAGCGGGTATCACATCGGTTCTCGTAGTAGATTTATCCACAATTGTTCTTTCACCATCAGTGCAACTATGTGCACATTATGTTCGCTGGCCTCTGTGGTTGAACGGGCGAAGCCCTTGCCAGCCGAGCTCACTGGCAGGCAGATGATCCGGGTTTGATTTCGGGCATGGTAATTTTTTTTAAACGAACTTTCCGTTATTTTCTATGGCCTGGGTGTCTGGAATCGGCCTCAGAGTGATCCGTTGTTTATAATCCACGACAGAAGCGTAACTTGTTTAGCTTAGAAATATGCAATATGTGTATTTGCTGATTTTTTCGATTAGGTAAACCCATTGACTTGGTAAGTAAAAATTAGTGATGGGTAACCAACAGAAATTTAACAACTCAGCTATCCTGTTAATTGTGGGTAAATAGCCAGCTAAAAACCAGGGCCAGATGGCTATTTGGCTAATGGGTGAATGACTCGCCAACCACTGCTGACGGTTAACGGCTATGCCTTCAACATGTAAGTTGTCAGTTTTCGGTTGTATTCAATAACCATTAGACAGTTGATGTACCCGCTATTTAGCTGGTTTTTACAACAGCTACCCAGTCCCGTGAATAGCCTTTTATACGCCCTATGCAAGCTTCTATAACTGCGCCCTTGTTTTTTTAGATATTATAAATACCCTACCTAGAGCAATGCTATGTATAGACCTACTTTATTTCATTCAGGGTGATAAAATCACACAGAAGGACCTTGGTGTTGGTGGACCAATTATCTAATGTTTTCGAAGAAAAATCTATTTTTTGAAAGAACTAGAACATAAATACTCGTGCGGTGCCAAAAAAATGAGCGCGATATTTTGTCTAATTTAACAGACGTTTTTGATGATACTGGCATGTATGTGTTGGAATCGAGCACTAGAGGCGCAGCGGGAACTTATCAGGAGCAATTTCGGTTTGCTCCTGATAAGTAATAGTCCTGTTTGTCTGGCCATTCTTCCGCCCCCCAGAGTCTACGCCCTGTGCCTGGGCACCGGCGGCACCGCCCTATTTACTTACAGCTCTGCAGCTACCCCTACCAAAAACTTCACAAAACTACCAAGAAAAAAAATAATTCATAAAAACATACATAAAATTGTACTAAAAACAAATAACATTGTTGTAGGAACTAATAACACAGTCCTGTTACTATACGTAATGCGGATCGCATTGTAGAAGACAAACGAACAGACAGACGTATAAACACAGGGTCGGGTGAGTGACCTGCGTACATCGCTTAGTCGAATAGGGTGAGCATTATTATATAATGTTTTAGGATATTTTATGTCAAATCATATAATTCCCTTTAAAAAAATGAGATTCATAATAACAAGACATGATATCCTACATCAATGTATGTCTTGCATAATTTTAAATATCAGTCTTTAGAAATTATAAAATTATTTTTTTTAAAGATCGATCTAACGGTACCCTATGAGTGTACAATTCAACATATATAAACAAAAAATCGTGTGTGTGTGTGCAGTTCACACATAGTAGAATTTATATAAATAAACAAAGTGTAACAAAGGGTGGGAGGGATTCTAAATTTCATGACGTCGCATTTCATATATTATATCGTTATAATATATTTAAGCTTTAAAACACGTTTGAAGTATTAGCAAAACACTTCAAAACATTTCCAACTCTATTTGTATGATCAGTGTTTAAATGATTAAATATAATGTAATCTATCTTATTTTCTCGCAGGCAAAGTCCTATAGACTTATGTGTTTGTCTATATTTTGTGTCGCTTTTTCGTTTCATCGAGTTTCAAGTGACAACGATTTTAAAGAAGTTTTACTTCAAAAATTCAACGCTACGTTAAATCTTTATAATTTTTCAATTTCACTATACCACAAATATGTCTCAGGCCCCGAGCTTACAGCTAAATTATTTTGTCGTAACTACCTTGACTTGACCTCGGTAACTGAAAGTATTTTTTTATTATTAACTGCGATCGATTTAGGTGTACAATTGGACATTCGGAACGGGAATCCCACATCAACAGACTTTTACGCGTTTTATCTTATTACGATCTGGACTTAAACTGGGATATCTTGATAAAAAATCGAATCCAGCAATATCTAACTATTGGTGCCAGAAGTGAGATTATTTTGTTCCTGACACAAAATGAAAGATCAACGTAACTTCTTCATTTTAAGAGTTATTAAAGTCTTGTAAATTCACATCGATAGAGAAAAAAACTTTTCAATTCTCATATTCGGAAACAACGCTTAGAGTTGCTGTGGATCACAGTGTAGAAAACAGTAGTTTTCGTCCCTGGGAAACAATTTTCCCTGTTGTCAAAAAATTTAAAACTATATGAACCATAGAATATACATGCGACCCGTGTCCTAACTTTTTTTACAGCCACTGTTAAATCGCGTCATAAATTGTAATAAAAAATATCAACAACTTTGCAACATCATTGTATACTTATAAATTATTTTTCACTAAATAATTATTTAATTTACTTAACTTTCAGCTAAATATTTATTATCATCAGTGACAGAAGAATTACTGGCTGGTAGAATGACATAAAATAAGAAATTTACTTGATGTTTCATATATGACGTATTAAATGAGTTCATCAGATTTGGTTTAACGTCGGATTTCATTAGATAAGTAGTTGTTTGTTAAACTAATCAGTTTTTATTTATTTTCCTTATATTCGTAATGAAAAGCAGAATGTTAGCCTCGACTGGAAGGCCTATTTAGGCACTCTAAATTTTAGCCTCCTCGCTACGCTTGTGTGCCTAAATAAGTCACCTCCCTTGTAACAATCTCACACCTCAGTTACGACAAAATAGTCGTTATGATATTTAAAGTTTTCACTATCGAAATATTACTAAAGTCGTAGATCATAACAGTGTATGGTGACCCTATAATTCCGTCCCATTGATGCGCGGGAGCACGCACTCATTGTATGGTAATAGACGCGCATCGCTGTCAGCGCAGGGCTTGATCGTGGCGATTGTTCGCGTTTTAGCTAATGTTGCCAGTCATTTAAATATCTCGTAATTTCTTTTTTTATTATTCTCTGTCGGTAAAGATTTTATGTTGTCACATAAACATACGCAGTTTCTTCTAGCCACGAGGATGAACAAATAATTAATATATACAGAATATAATACTAGAATAACTTTGCATGTCCATTAATTATTATAAATTAACGTTTTTCAACATTTAAGGATAATTTTTCCGGTTATGTTGAAAGAGGTATATCTCGGCAGTGCTTTTGCGATTATTTTATTATAATTTAAAAATTAATTACTCAGTATACGTCACTTCTTCTAATATTTTATATTCTTGCCATGGCTTGTCAGGAAGAGTACAATAAATAGTTATCTGTCTATCAGTGTGGAAGAAGAATACTTTTGAGCATGCTACCAGTATCTTGTAATTTTATGAAAGGCCACGAAATAATAATGACAGTACGCAAAAACATCCAATAGCTGGGCTCGGGCATTTTTACTTCAAGGAAACGGACAGATACCTGCCATACTTATTCAAGGTAGATTGACACATCGGTTACCTCGACGTGCCAATATTTTCTTTTGCTTTTCTTCAACGATACACCTATCTAGCACCCAGTAGTTGTACCAACAAATACATTAGATAAGAGAAACGTATTTATGTGTCAATGACTACCCAGATTAGAATAATATTAGTACAGAAATATGTCATGATGACCACTACACAAGTAAAATGCAAATATAGGATATTCGAGATTTTTTAAAATTTGTCACGACAACCCTAATTTCAAGGAAATAAAGCGCATAAAACGTAATAAAGATTAATACTAAATAAGCGGAATTATGAGAACGTGTTGGTATTTTACGATTTATGTTATAAATCCAGGTCTGAAGCTATTTAATAATGGGAAAATTCAAATACTTTTTTTTTATTTGCTTCTAGGTAAAACGGTTCAACTGATGCTAACTAGCTAGCTAACGTTGTCCATGGGTACGCATGACGCATTACCTACCTCATTGAGACTTTAAACATTTGTTGACAATGAGTCATTTACCCCAATTTCTTTAAGCTACCATTTTTTTACCGAGGAGAAATCCGATAGAAGACTAACCGCCGCGGGCGGAGCGCGTTGGGGCGTGTGGGATTCGCTACGTCGGGGTGGCACAAGCACCCCCGAATATTTTCTTTTCTTGCATGAGTTCAGCAGGCAGGCAGACGGCTCACCTGATGGAAGGCGGTAATCATCGCTTATGGATATTTGTAGCACCAAACGGGCTCCCAATGTGATGCCGCTCTTTAAACGGAGACCGGAACCTGTCCATGACCATTAATGCCAGAACACAACTCGAGGTTGTTATGGCGGCATACTCTAGATCAAGGGTGGATCAACCCCACCGCTTGGCTATGGGTTGTTTTGTTACCACTTATGAAACGCCGCCCGGTCGCAGGAAATTGTATTCTTTCTCCGTTCCTGCACGGATAAAAGAAGTAGTACTACTATTACCCGCGTTGGGGTTACCCACTAAAATCTCCGGTGTTCCTTCCTTGACCTTATGGCAGGGCTATGGGCAAAGTGGAAGCTCAACCAGCTCCGCGTGCGGAGCCTAAGGACTACTGCTATCCTCAAGCTGCCACGCTCAACTACGCAAGTTTTTTAAAACCTTTATACCGCATACAATGATCTGGAGCGAACTCCAGTCGAAGTATTTCATCTGCGCTACGACATGGGGTTATTTAAGAAAGACGTTATATTTTTTTAATAACTGTTATAACTTCATAGAGTCCAGTAACGTGTTAGCAACGCCCCTGGTGTTTTTTTTTTTATTGGACTTGACTTTATGTTGTTGGTCCGAAGACCTTACAACTTTACCGGGGTTTTTGGGGCGAGTGCCTTCGCGAAGCGAAGGCACTCGCCCCAAAAACTCCCTAAGGAAGCTCCCTAAGGAGTTTTACCTCGGCTGGACTGTTGCCATGAGAGGGGGATGAATTTAATGATGCCCACCATAGGGCGACACAAAGCACTAATTGAGAACGGGCGACGGGTAATATAAAGCCCGAGGGGAAGGATCCCGGCGGGCCGGGATCGGCGGTTCGCGGCGGCCTACGCTATCTTACTGCCGTTTTGTAACGTGTTATGGCTGGGAGAGAAGAAACGGCGAAAGAAACTTCCCAGCAACACGCCTAGTCTATCCTGTGGGGGGGCTATGTCTCCTAACGTCCCTCGCAGGGACGTGGAGAGATCTTGATGCCCCTGGTGTTGCAAACATACATAGGCTTTGTTAACTACCTTCCAGAAGGGGCCGTTTGCCTATTTACCTGCTTCAGGCTTTCGCGCTGATAAAGTCTATGGTGAATTTGCGCTCTTTGAGGTAGAAAATCAAACACACTGGAGAATGTGTTTCCGACAGGATTTGTTAATAGCGTTTCACGTACTGTCGGATTGCAAATTGATTCGTTTGGGAGCTTTCCGTTAGGACACGGAAATATTCCCGATGTTTGTGAGTAACCCGACAGTTTCAAATCCATGGCAGTATCGCCATAGAATGTGGGGTATTATTCGTTGTATTAACAAGACCGTATTTACCCCTTAACGGCTATATTTATTGTGAATCCATAAAATAATATAGGTACATGTTGCGGACAGAATCACCCCCCTGACCTCTCCCCGGGAACTCCCATATCCCCACGCCCCGCTTACCGCGAATATGTAGCTCCGTCGATTAGCAGCTAAGCGTCTGCTTAAAAGTATTACCTTAGCGAGTGCGGTGCGAGCCATCGACATGGTCAACGTCAATTGTAGTCAATTGATCAAGTATACACACAAGAGAAGAAAGGGAAGACCAGAAATACCAGGAAGCATTCGGAAGACTCTACAGCCATTTGGAGTCTTAGCGTGAATTTCGTGGATCTTTTGTTTGATTATTGCAACAAGTATTGATCGGTGAAATGGATACAATTAGTGCTATTAGCGTCTTAGTTCTAGTGCTAACTTGTGTTGATTGACTTGAACGTCCCGTTTAGTACAGTAGTGCTGGTCATATCTATTGCTGTTGTAAGCGCCTGTAATAAATACAGTCCATATTAAGGGGCGTTTCATTGAGTATACCACCTGCACCGTATAGTACAGTTTTCGTTATGAACCAAAAGTGCTTACTTGCTAAATTATAAACTACATATCTACACGCTACGTGACCAACCTCTTTAAAATGCTTGTTTTGCCAACTGTGCGCCCTTATACAGGCAATTAAAAAAAAATGTAACAACGGATTTGGACTGCATTCCACATTTAAAAATAATTCCACGTAATCATCAAAAGCACCGCTCCCAGAAACAATTCATAACAATTAATTACTGCAAAATGGAAAGGCTGGTAAATAACATTAAGAATTCATCTCATTCTCTAAAATTGGATAAAATATTTGCAACAACTTTCTAGGTTTCCTTTCACGCGATAAAATTTAATTAATTACAATCATGATTTACGTAATATTTGTATACTATAATAAATGATAATCATTAATGATATATTCGTTTGTCGGTAAAATTTTGTTTTGCAAAAAATATGTTAAATTTTAATTAAGCAACCATCGGATACACCATATAAATCTTAAATTGATTTTATATTACGGCGATGATTTAAAAATTGTTTTATTTACATAAACTTCTTGTTACCTCATTCGACACGATTTAAATATCCAAAACAGATTATTATATAAAATTTAAAGCGTGAGCATTCGTTTGTAACCGGAAATGAAACTGAACTTTTAATGTTGTTTTTCCGATTAAGTCAAACGCTTTCATGTAAGCAGTTAATAATACTAGTTTTCCTAATAAAATTAAATCAGCTGTGTGTGTTAGTTTACGCACAGAGAAGGGTTATGGTAAAGACTATAACCGTCAATTATTTTTATCATTTAGCAACGAAATCCTTCTGCAATGGTGGATCACGGATCCCGCTCAGCTGGTCACTGTAGATTTATTTATAGTGGATATATGTTTTAAGTATCACAAAACAATAACTAATTTAAGGCAGGTATTTAGATCAAATTCAAAAGTTTTTATTCAAAATAAGTTCCACTGGAGAACACTTTTTGAAGGTCATACATGTAAGTTAACTTCGCAACGTGTTGATGCTGTAAAGGAGAAGAAGCGGCAAGAAACTCCCCAGCAACACGTCTAGCTAAATATTGTTTTTTTTTTATATTTCATATTCTATTAATATCTCAAATTCTTTTTTTTTTATAAGTTTTGTACAGAAGTATGTTACAGAATTACTTTTTGAAGAATTAATGGAGTTGTAGCAAACAATGCATACTCAATAAGACCAAGACAATAAAAGGAAAGAAAAATAATGTTATAGTTATAATAATGACATGACGTGCTAAAATGTTATGCTGCAATATGTCTCCACAAATTCCTTACAAGCATGGCAAGATAAAAAAATAAATAAAAACGTTATACAAAATTTAGTATAAGAGGTTGGAGCGAGCTGCTATGTAAATGAATTTTTGTCATTTAAGTATTCTTCAATAGCGTAGTATCCCTTTTTTAGCAAGATGCTTTTTAATTTAGTTTTAAATGTCTGTCTGTGATCTGTTGTAGTAATTAATAAAGGTTTATTAGCAATCTTTAAGTAGTCTTTTTTTTAACCTTCTCTCAATTATTTGGGACTGACACAATATATCTTCCTTCCATACTCCTCTATTCTGACACACATCTTCGGTCACACCACAAATCATCATAGCGTCCTTCATACAATCCATCCATCTCTTTTTTGATCTATCTTTACACTTGTACCCATCCATCTTGTACCAGTTAATTCGTAAAAAGAGTAAAAACATATAAATTTAAAATTGTACATTCATTTTTAAATAGATGGGATAAATTAAAATAGTACAACTAGTAGCAAGCAAGTACTCCTTACTTGCTATTGGCCAAGATACTGTTTATATTTACTAAATATGGATAGAAATATTTATAACAAGTTACCGGAGATTAAGAACTGCGAACATATAATTGACGGTACTTTCAAATATTAATAATAACAAGTGCGCCACCACTCAATGGCGGCGAAAAACGTAATCCAGCGGCCTTCATAAAACTACCCACATTAATATAAATTGTGAGGATTTAACAACCCTAAAAATGTATTTAATCAAAAATAACCTATATCTCTCTATAAGCCGTGGAAGCTTAGGTAAGCGCACACTTGCCCAAAACTCAAAGAGTGTGGTTTCCAATCTTGGCTGAAAAGTATGCATCGCTTGACAGATTTCGGACCTAATGTGCATATTGTTACAATTGCCATGTGGTAACGGTGAAGGAAATTATCATACCGAAACCTGCATCGAGATAAATCCTTGCCTCTATATACTGTCTATTCCCCTATAAATGAAAGGCCCGAGTCTAGCAGTGTGATGTTTATGTCCAAGTTCGGAACGCGAGTGCACTACCTGAATTTATATATACTTATTAATATACATTATTTTTTTTAAATTTTTATTGCAGGAGTTTAGCAGACAGGCAGACGGCCCACTTAATGGAAAGCGGTTACCATCGACTATGAACATTTGCAACACCAAAGGTGCTACTAATGCGCTGCTGCTCTCTTAAGGGAGACTGGAACCTGGTCACTAACACTGAAACACACCTCAAGGTTGTTATGGCGACATGCTTTAGACCTGGGGTGGTTGCCATCCAGTCGGGCAAATGCCCTACCACGTGGCTGCTTTGACGCCTCTTATAAAAGGCCGCCCGGCCGCAGGAAATTGTATTCTTTCTCCGATCCTGCACGGATATATAGATAACTTGCCCAATACATTGGTGTCTGTTCAGGATATATTGGCAACAATAAATTACACTATACATTTTTATGATGACACGAGTTTTAGTGCTCAATTACATCCGCATAAAGCTTAATCAATTGTAAAATAGAAAGGAAGTCAACTCAAAACATGGCTCCGGGGCGTGTTGGCTGGTTAGAAATCTTTTTCTTTTATTGCCAGGTTAGGCTGTTAAGGCGAAGCGATTATGATGTGTTAAAAATAGAAAAAAAAGGTCTATTGTTCTGAAATTAAAACAACGAATACTATACGTAAATATAAAATATTAGCGGCCCGGGGCGGTTTCACCCGCGCTCTGTCCCGCTCCCGTGGTATAAAGCTTAATGTTATATAGCCTATGACACTCCCTGTTAACGTAGCGTTTGAACATTAAAAGCATTTTTAAAATCAGTTTAGTAGATCCAGAGATTACCCCCTACAACGTCACAAACTCACAAACTTTACCTCTTTATAATATTAGTATAGATATAGCAGTAGTCGAACTATATATCCATACAGGAACGGAGTCTGCGGCTGGGCGGCCTACCGTGATAGGCGACGATACAACCCACAGTCAAGTGGTAGTACATTTGGATCACTACCGCTCTCGGTCTAGACTTAGAGTATATCGACATAACAACCGTGAGCTGTGTTACGACATTAGTGGCCAAGTTCCAGTACCCCTTTTGAGACTGGCAGCACATTTTTAGCATTTCTGGTGTTGAAAATGTCCATAGAAATGTTTACCGTCAGTCCGTTTGCTGGGGCCTAGAGAATTACAATTTAAAAAATATAAAATAAATTAATTAAAACCAAAAAGTTTAAAATATACATTATTAGTTATCATCATAATCTTTTAATCGGTTAGCTGTTATCGGTGGAGCCTTCTCCAATCCTTTTTATTCTCGGCCAGCTGTTTCATTTATTTATACGACACGAGACCTATTTGCTTCCTTTATTTGGTCGATAAACGCCCTCCTAGGTTTTCTTTTCTCTCTTCTATCTTTCACTTTGCCTTTATTATTTTACAAAGAAGAGTGCCTTATAGCAGTAAATGTCCATACATTCTTCCTCTCCTTTCGTCTATGGTTTTTATAAATGAACGCCTTTCTTTTACTATGGTCAACACCTCTTTAGAAGACCAAAATTTTGATTGATCATTTATTAAATAATTGTTATTTTAAACATAGGGGAAACAGTTTCTCCTATATTCTGATATTAGACGGATCAACAATTGTTTCAACTTGATACTGGTATCTAATTTGTAGTTAAGGCTGAAAAATAAAAGAACACGACGTTTATCAATGAAATTGAATGATTCCACTTTTTTTATATATATAAAACACTTTGGTTGATTCATACAAATTTACAGGTTTTTCTTTTTTTTTTTATTGTATGAGTTCAGTAGACAGGCAGACGGCCCATGTAATGGAAACCGGTTACAATCACCTATGGACATTTGCAACACCAAAGGCGTTACAAAGGCGCTGCTGCTCTTTAAAGGGAGACTGAAACTTGGCCACTAGTGCCAGAATACAACTCAAGGTTGTTATGGCGGCGTACTCTAGACCAGGGATGGTAGCTGTGGGTGTTTTGTCGTCTTTTACGACAAGCTTCCAAGCCACAGGAAATTGTATTCTTTTTCCGTTCCTACATGGTAATTGAATTAATTTATATCTGTTATATTTACTTGGATATCATATCAGTGTAATATCAACATTATTGACTTTTTTTTATCGAAGTCACTGAGTGAAATGAAGTATTAGCTCATAGAGTCTCAAAAAGTAAATAAATACTTTTTCGCGACTACTATATAATAAAACTACGTTTTAACGTTTTTAAGCTCGGTAATTTATTTGTTTGTATTATTCCGACGTTTTAGCCACTTTTCAGTAGACAAAGGCAAAGATGGCAAGTGTCGATGAGTATTGTGAAAGTTTTATTGAGCCTACCGCCAACTTGTTCATTTTAATTATTTAGTTTTAACTTTGTTTATAAATACTTCGCCTTAAAAATTATGCAAATTCGCAATAAAACTAATGCCCAATTTTATTTAAGTTCACAATATTATTGATCGACTTGTTTGGACACGGTTTGTCTCTATCAATTATAATTAAATATGCCTCTAATGGTCATAATTAAAACGTGTTCGACATCAAAACGATGTGTTTTTAACCTTAGACCATTATTCTTTTACGCTTTATCTTTATTATGTGAATATTAAATTAGTGAAATTGTGTCTATAGATAACAACTAGCATCGGATATTTTTTATATTACGAATTTTCAAACAAGCAATAAATTTCGCATGACGCTGTTTTAAGGTTTGGTAGTCGTTTTGAATAATTCTTAATGTGTACTTTATCTATAACTGGCAGTCTCGACAGACGTTGTTCTGCCCTGAAAAAATAGAACCGATTTCAGCGCCAACTGAATTGTGAGTCAAAACCACCCCGGGACCCAATCAAACACACATAAAATTTCATCAAAATCGTAGAACCCGATTCCAGCGCCAAGTATTTTGTTGAGATTGATGGGTTACGTTATTGAAGTTTTAATAGGGATTCCTAATTTTTATATAACTTATTTTAATGAGGAATAATATTAGTATTCGAACGGTCAAAGAATTTTTAAAATCGGTCCAGTTGTTTTTGAGTTAATTCGTTACTAATATACAAAAATACTAATATTTCCTCGTTATATTATTAGTGAGTGACGCTTGCGGACCGCGTTCGTAATACCGAAGTAAGAAAGAGAGTTGGTCTGAAAGAGAGTGTCGGGGTGAAGGTAAGGAAAGGAATGCTCCGGTGGTTCGGGCATGTGGAAAGAATGCATGATGAAAGAATGAATAAACAGATATACAATGCAAAAGTGGATGGATGCAGAAGTCGTGGAAGGCCACGACACACCTTCCATGATCAAATTGATCGTGTACTAGCAGAAGGTGATGTCAGGAGCCTTAAGAACAGACGAGCGTGCATGACAAGAGTTATGAATGTCAAAGAAGCAAGTGAGGTATGTAAGAATAAGCCTAAATGGCGCTCTGTTGTTCGTGCCTACCCCGCAAGGGAACTGGCGTGAAGTTATGTATGTATGTATGTATGTATATTATTAGTATAGAGTATAGATAAATCTGTAGAGAGATTGCGTTTGTACATTAAATTAAAAAAATGAAAAGTGCAAAACAGTTGAATGAATTCCAAAAATACAACTTAGAATTTTTGTCTGCTTGTCTATGAATGAATGATGAATGAAACTAATTCTGATAGTAGAGGGACCAATCAAATTGATAATCATACATTAGGCAATCAAAAAGGAGCAAAAAAATACGGTAAAATAACACATTACTAACATGAAATACACAAGGTCTACGATGTCGGTAATCTGTGAACACACGCTGGATAAATCCAACCACTAAATCAGATTCAACGAACAACAAACCCCTTGCAAAAGAGCGTTGTTTCATACCCAGAATGATGCGCGAGGCTATTGAAAGCAAAAAACACACAGGTTTGAATAGAGAAGAGAGATGGTTGGCAAATACGAGGCGTTTGGGATCCAATCATCAAAACTATTCATAAATACCCAAACCAAACAAAAAAATACTGCCAGACCTCAGGACACTGTGAGCACTTTCTGCGTGTACCAGAACATACCCTAACTTGATTGATAAGTTCCTCTTTTTATGCCATAGCATGTTGCGAAGCGAAAATAAACTTTAAATAAATGCCGCGCGTAAAATCGTTAAAACGTAGTGTAAGCCTCATTAAAATTTCGCATAATAAATCAATAAACACATATATCGTAATCACAGAAACAATAGAAAGAATATCTATTCAATCAATCGATAGCAACTCATTTGGATATATAACCAAGACCTCCAAGCTCCCTTTACAGTTACCCCGTTCCTCACAACTTCAAAAACTCACTATTTTATAGTCTTTATATCATCTCCAAATTAGACATAAATATCAAATCACATAAGGATATTTCAATAAATAAACATTACAGATGACTACTCACCCACTCAGTTTACTGAAGAGCGCAGCGCCTGGCGAATGGTAGAACAACTGTCTATACTATAAATTACTTGAAAGTACCGTCAATTTTTTGCAATCTAAAATATCCACTAACTTGTCAATACCTGTTACAAATGACACCAATCGTTTATTAATTATAACAGTACCGTATTCACTAATTAACCTTCTCATCCACTGCAACATGTCAATAAACAGCTGCCTTAAAATAGCTATTGTTTCGTGATACCTAACAAAATCTGTTAAATTATGACATTATTATACGAGTAATTACTACAACTGTAGCTTCATACTATCTTCTATAAATATAATATATTAGCTGCCATAAATTTAGGTTGCTAACAGTAGTTTTAATTAGATGAATATAGCCAAAAATTGGCGTTATAATTCACCAACAAGCACGATCCCAGGTCAACGCAAACGAAGTTTCGCTAGCACAACTAATAAATGAATGAATTATGCAGATGCGGTTCACGACACGAGAATACTGTAGTCAATATTTCAATCCCAAGCTTGTTTTGCAGCAACCCTCTTTGACCTCGTCACAGAAAAAACCCACAGTGATATCGAATGCATGAAAATTGACATTATTTATTAGGGTTGCGTGACATTTTGCCGTAAATGAAGCTAACACAAACCAACTTGATTGATAATTTCTTTTTATTTTACCTACCACCTATTTTAATATTATATAAAATGATTAGAGCTAGACATGTTAGCCACGACACACCTTCCATGATCAAATTGATCGTGTACTAACTAGCAAAAGGTGATGTCAGGAGCCTTAAGAACAGACGAGCGTTCATGACAAGAGTTATGAAGGTCAAAGAAGCAAGTGAGGTGTGTAAGAATAAGCCTAAATGGCGCTCTGTTGTTCGTGCCTACCCCGCAAGGGAACTGGCGTGAAGTTATGTATGTATGTATGTTAGCTGAATAGTTTCCTTCGCCGCTTCTTCTCTTCAAGCCACAACATGTTGCGAAGCGGTGGTAAATTACATTAGGCTCCCATAAAGTAAATAATAACCATAAACAAAATTAAAATGAACAAGTTGGCGGTAGGCTAAATAAAACTTTAACAATAGTCTTTGACACTTGACATCTTTGTCCTCCGTGATCATGGCTATTGAAAAGTGGCCGAAACGTCGGAATAATAAATATCAAATAAATTACCGCGCTTAAAACCGTTAAAACGTAGTCTTATTATGTAAATGAAGCTCTTGTGGTTTGGACGTGTCCGTCCGTCTCACTGTCTATCTGTCTTCGTAACAGTTATCTTTCTCAAAAACTACCATATAGTATATAGATATTTGCTAGGAATGTGTAGTCTAGGAGCTACATAATAATTTTATTAATTTAAATCTTCAAACAAATAAAATAGGTAGACCAAGCCCCAAGCTCTCAGAGTGACGCGATTTTGAAACAGGAAGTCGATCGTAGTTTCCAGTGGATACATTACTATGGCAAACACAGACGTGTAGGTAGGTATACTACTTTACGCACCAAAGTTTGAAAATGCTTCATTTCATTTGACGCTTTTCTTTACGTAGGCTTCGTCTATACTTTAATTCGTATGAGTATAATCCATACATGAACGGAGAAAGAGTATTAATTTCTGCGTTCAGACCGCCTATCGTTATAGGCGACAAAACTACCCACAGCCAGGTGGTCCAGTCCTTGCCTTTTTTTTACTTTTTTTATTGCAGGAGTTCAGCAGACAGGCAGACGGCCCACTTGATGAAAAACGGTTACCATCGCCTATAGACATTTGCAACATCAAAGATGCTACAAATGTGCTGCTGCTCTCTTAAGGGAGACTGGAACCTGGTCACTAATGCCGGAATACAACTCAAGGTTGTTATGGCGACATACTTTAGCCCAGGGGTGGTAGCCATCCAGTCGGGCAAATGCCCTACCACCTGGCTATGGGTTGTTTTTGTCGCCTCTTACGACACGCCGCCCGGCCGCAGGAAATTGTATTCTTTCTCCGTTCCTGCACAGATGAAAATGCCTGTCTGGATGGTATCCCCTTTGGATTTAGACTATGCCGTAGAGTACTAAACAACGTTGAGTTGTGTTCCGGCGCCAGCAGCCAGTTTCCAATTCCCCTCGAGGTCGACAGCACATTAGTATCTTTGGTGTTGCAAATATCCGTACGCAACGGTAACTGTTAGTCTGTTGGCTGTACTCTAGCAATAAAAAATAGATCCTAAAAATTACAGGTCGCCATACATGTAAATGATAATTGAGTTATTTTATTAAACGTATTGTCGTATAATAGGCAGCGAAATATAAGTTTTCAGTATTTACAATTGTGTTGCATTTAATTTTTAAAATATTTGGCAAATTATAAAAAGTTTGGGATTAAAATCCCAAATATAATAAAAAAGTATTAATTTTATAACTATTAATTTCTCCCGCATTTTTTTACATATATTCGTCTATCCCTCGGGAACAGTGCTTATTTTCTGGATGAATGACAGAAAAGAGAAAAAAAGATTTATTTAGAACTACAATGTAAAAACACTAAACTATTAAAAAAAAACAATTGTAGTTATAAATTGGTTCCAGTTCAGCAATATTGGCGGTTGAGATAACCAGCGCTGATCTTCCGCTAGGGTCATTAGTCGTGGTAGCGTAATGGCTAGTGCATGCGTCGCAAACTCAAAGGGCGCGGGTCCGAATCCTGGCTGGGACGCCTACACCACTAAAGAAGTTTTCTGACCTAATGTGTATATTGTCACAATTACCACGTGCTAAAAACGGTGAAGGAAAACATCGTAATGAAACCTGACATCGAGATAATTGATGCGTCAAACCTGCCAAGCCGCCTTGGAGTGTGGCGGGTATACTGTCCGTTTCCCAATAGGGGGGAGGCCCGACCCCAGCAGTAGGACATTTGTAGACGGTTATTATTTATTTTTTATATACTTAAATGAAAAAGCAGTGTACGTCTGTCACCTACCCGGCACCTTTCATAGTTTGTAGACTGTCACGTACTTGACCGATTTGTTTTTAAATATAACGCGATTATATACAGTATGTTAACCATAAAGACGAAGGTCGAAGCCGGTCACACTTTCAATTTAATATATTGCAGTCGCTTCATGGTTGTGAAACTTTAATATATTATAATCGCACTCAGAGTCCATAATGGACAATTAACAATGAATTATGAATACTAGGAGTGACAGCTGTGCAGTTAAATGTTTTTCTGAAAACCTTCTAGTCTTACATGACCAATGACAAGTTTCTATTACATACTCTTCATAAGACGATTCATTTGTCTTCCAATGTGGATGAATTGAATAAAACCAAATTGATTCTTTTTGGTTGATTCGTGTAATACTTTTTTCCCGTTTTTTAAATAATAGTCAGCAGAGAAGCGCACACATTGTATATCTCAAAATTAAGCACATTACGCTTGTGTTATGGGTAATATACAACGGACTACTCCGGGGTCGATCCCAGACACCCAGACTGTAGGAAATAACGGCGAAAATTCGTTTCTGAAATTTACTTTACCAAGAAGTGAACTCAGAGGCTCTGCGTTGCAGTAAGGTAGGCCGGCAAAGGCTTAGCCCACTCAATCACAGAGGCCGCCTATAATAACAGCCAATACAAGTAATAATGTAAATAAATAAATACCGTTGAACTGTTAGCGGTAAAATAAACTAAATTATTATTATTACACAAGTCCGACCTCGGTGGAGGAAAGCAATTATTTATTACCATCAAAGTTACGATCCTTCAGCAATGAGGGAGCGATTTAGAAGAATAAGTAAATAAGACATACTAAAAGAAGCGTACCCAGAGTGCGGATGTGGCGGCCGTATGCACACCATGTCTCAGAGGAGTATAAGAGGTTTGGCAGCACGACTGTCATATACACTGATATCTTAGTGGCCAACTTAAGGTCATGCGAGCAGAAGACCTTACATAGTTATGTATATACTGTTACGAGTTGGCGGGATTCGAATTGAAATGGCGTTGGAATTATTATAGAGTTTATTAGAACAATACAAACACGTACAACACAGGTACAAATATAATCGAACATAACAAGTCCAAACGTAACGCAGAAGGTCGTAATTCAATAAAACGCGCAAAGTCCATCACTATTAGATTCCCAATTGTAGTACACACGTCTCGCTTTAATCGTGGTTCCCGCTCGACTACCTCTCCTCCCTAAATCAGGCCATCGTTTTATACTGCACAAATGCAATGTGCCCGTATCGTAGTCGACTTAATCCGCAACACCTGGCTAATGATTCGGCTGGAAGCTGCCATAAAAGAGTACAATAAAACAATTGGCTGTTCTCTAAAAATGTATGCCAATAATGTAAACAAAAGAAGACGATCATAAAAGAATTACAATTAGTTCAAATGCCGACAGGTAATAAATGTGCTTCTACAAATCTGTACGTGGAATTTGTCTTTGTCGACGCCTAGGTTGTAACAATACAATTGTACATGGAATATTTTTGTGTCAGAAAAAAATATATTTTCCGAGATACTTATATATATCTGTTACTATAAGATAAGTTTACGCGTATAAATCCTCGGGTGAAACCCTATATAAAGTAATCGTAGCGAACTCGGTAGACTACAGACACTACGTTCTTGGGTAGGGTATAAGAATAGGTCCCATATTTTAATTGAATCCTAACCAGTTGGTGACTCAAACCGCAATGCGACTGTGAAGGTCGCATTTTATTATTTTTCCTTTTTTTCACTGTGGTAATTAGATACAAGGGATCCTTGTTTGTAAGGCTTGGGGGAATAAAAGTGATATAGAGTAGACGATCGGTTTATAAATAAAAAATTCTTTGCATAAAATGTATAAATCAATGATTACCTTTACCGATTACCGGCAAGGGCACGATGCACTTAGCACGTATAGCGCTTAGTGCTTTTTATTTTTTTTATCTAAAATCTGTATATATTTATCTAAAAGCTTATAAAAAATTGAAAGTAATGTTTATGGTTCTTATGAAAAATATAGACCAAGAAGGAATGCCATTTTTTTTATAATTCCATTTGTATGAGACAATCAGATGTTACCATTATTAGTTTTAATTGATTCATTTAGCATCAAAAATAATTAGATATATATACATATAAATTTTCAAAACAGGCCCTATTATTGGTACCTTTCTGGATTATATAGCTCTATTTTGACATTATTTATTTTCAATATTAAACATAGCATTTAACACTACATTTTATGGACAAATAGTTATCAGGGTGAGACCATAAGTGTTCCTTTATCCCTTTAGATATTGCTATTCAAAAAAAAATAGAATTATGCCCTCTCCAAGCATTCTCTGTTCACTTCCCGCCCCATTGCCTATCGGATGTCGGCTCATAAGGGGAATGAATAAAAATACGAAACACCTATTCTGAATTGCGTATTTTTTCTAGCAATAAGATTAAATTTCTCTTGCTATATCGTTAAGCATGTAATACCATATATTTCGTATTGTGGAATAAAATTCAGCGCTTAAATTACATCTAAATTATTATAATATAGTTAGATGGTATATACAAAATTCTCTTACTGTCGGCCGGAAAGAACGACTTTACCGATTTTGATGCCATTTTTTGTGTGTGTCAGGGTTTTTTATTTTTTAAATACATACATACATAACTTCACGCCAATTCCCTTGCGGGGTAGGCACGAACGACAGAGAGCCATTTAGACTTATCCTTATACACCTCACTTGCTTCTTTGACATTCATAGCTCTTGTCATGCACGCTCGTCTGTTCTTAAGGCTCCTGACATCACCTTCTACTAGTGCACGATCAATTTGATCATGGAAGGTGTGTCGTGGCCTTCCACGACTTTTTATTTTTTCATTTTGTATTATATATTTGACTTGTTTCCGAAGTAGATACTCCAAGGCTTATCTTTTCGCCTTATCGTTTAAGATAGCACAGTATCTCTTTTGATTCCATATGTTTTTATATGTTACGTTTTCTATATTGTGATCAGAATAAGGAAGTTATTCGGAAGCTCGCAGTTTTTTGTTCTTATTCAGTAATACCAGCCACCATGTGCAAGAATCATACCCTTAAATGCGTTTGCAAGTCACGAGCTGTAAGCGGGTAAAGTATATTAAATTTCTTATGCCCGGTTTCTGAGGTTACTAGTTTTGAGTTCAATAACAATACATTCCATAAAGTTGTGTAATAGATAAACTTAGGTTAACTGTTAACCTACAACTAGTACCAAAACTCGCCACTAGATGGATCTATTTAAGAAGGAATATCTAATATTTATTTACATCAAACAAAAAATATGGGATAGATAAACGTCTAATATTGGTCAGTTAATTTGAACCTAGTTTAACTACCGTACGATGGCGTGATCAGAAACGCAATTTTATAAGTTATTGAACCGATAGCGCTAACGAACAGATAAACTACAGTTAAAAGTACCTCAGAAACCGGGCATTAGTGATGTATTATATAAAGTTTTAACAGCATTTAGCTATTATTGCATGTATAACTAATAATTGTGCATGTATGAAGAGAATAATGAAAAAAAGTAGATGAAGTAAAAGGTGTGTGATCGTAGCAAATGGTGAACCATCATTTCTGCCTACGCCTGTGTGAAACATGCGTGAAAATATTATGTATATGTTTCTTTAGCTATTGCACTATATGTGAACCCTGTCTTCTGGAAGTTTCCACGTTTAAATCTGTCTCGGTGGTCTTCTTCCTCTTAGGCCATTGGAGGCGACGATGTGATTGGGGCGCCGAGGGAAGTCTCTGCCTCGGCTTATACTTGACGGCCATCTACCCGTGACGGGGTTTGGAGTCGTTGCTTTCCCAAATGACTATGGTCTGTCACTGGCTCTCGCTGGCCAGTCTACAGCGTCCTATGGTGTTCGCGGGCTTTGCCTTGGCTGTGTCTGCGACTTAGTTGACCATTTGTTGGCGTTCGATGGCCAACTAAGTTGTAGTGGAACATAATAAAACTACGTTTTAACGGTTTTAAGCGCGGTAGTTTATTTCATTTTGTTTATTCCGACTTTTCAGTCACTTTTCAGTGGCCGTGATCATGGAAGGCAAAGGTGTCAAGTGTCAACGAGTATAGTTAAAATTTTATTTAGCCTACCACCAACTTGTTCATTTTAATTATTTAGTTTAAATTTTGTTTATGGTTATTATTTACTCTATGGGAGCCTAATCTAATTTATTTAAACAAAATAATTAAAATGAACAAGTTGGCGGTAGGCTAAATAAAACGTTAACAATACTCATTGACACTTGGCACCTTTGTCTTCCGTGATCACGGCCACTGAAAAGTAGCCGAAACGTCGGAATAACCAAAATCAAATAAATTACCGCGCGTAAAATCGTTAAAACGTAATTTTATTATGTATAAGTCGTGAAAACTTAAGAAAATATTATGTAGTGGAACAAGCCAATATCATGACGCTGTTTATTGCGACGCTGGCAAACAAGCAGACTACCTCCTTTAATGGAAAGTGGATTGGATAGAGAGGTCAGGCAGGAGTATTAGAATAGGGAAGAGGGGGCAGGGAGAGGTCGCGATATCACATCGATCGAGTCAGCCCTAAAAGCTATAATCGGGATAATGATTCCAGCATGCCGCTACCACGTCAACGTATACAAACGTCCAACAATAATAATTAAGCCTAGGCTTGCGAGGCATTACTATAGCCCCGGCGGAAGATAGAATAGAATAGAATATACTTTATTGCACACAAGTTAGAGAACAAATTCATACATACAGTCATAATGATAAGTACAATGGGCTGTTGTATAGCTGGGAGCGATTTCTTTCAGACATCCTTTGGATGGACAGTAACTCGGTATGGATTGAGGTAGGTATGCAATATATATAATATACTAATATATACGTATATATAAAGGAAAATGTTACATAAATTACAATACAAACATTCATATTTATCTAAATTTACAACAAACAACACCACCCCAAGCATATTATAACTAAATAACTAATTATTCAGTTACAAATTTGAGATAGTGTTGTTTTTTGAGGTCATTAAATGATTAGATATACTTGGCTTCTTTTATGTTTTGAGGTAGTGAGTTCCAAAGCCTTACAGCTTACGCAGTAAATGATTTGTCATAGAACTCTATAGTATGTGAAGGCATTCAGTCGGCAATTCAAAGATGGTCTCAGAATCCTCGAATGACCGTCTTGAAGAAAGTGAAAACGGTTTTTAAGATACGGGAGCGTTTTAGGTTGGAACAGTATACTGTACTGAAGGCATAGGATGTGAGCATTTCGGCGAATGCGTATGGGAACCCACTTGAAC
The DNA here is from genome assembly GCA_019925095.2 of Dendrolimus kikuchii. Classification (NCBI taxonomy): domain Eukaryota; kingdom Metazoa; phylum Arthropoda; class Insecta; order Lepidoptera; family Lasiocampidae; genus Dendrolimus; species Dendrolimus kikuchii. The sequence goes on from CM034408.1 coordinate 14,254,411, forward strand.
TTATAGCGAAATTCAGAGATATGATCATATCTTCTGGAAGATCTTCCATTTGCGATACAGAAACATTTCATCTCGCTTCTTCAGCCATACGAGTCACCAAGTATGACCCCTTCCGGGTTTTATGTGGCCATTTGGCGGCTTTGTAGTCTTCGTGACTTCGTGACATCAACATCTGAATCTGTTAACTTGCGCCCGCGCACATGAGTCTCAACCACTTTCGCGCACGCGCCACGCCGCCCCTGCCGCATTCATTTCCTGTTGAAACACAACACTGGTTGGCTTCGATTGGTCATGCAAATATTAAGGAAGGAAATTAGTTAATCGATCGATTAGTTTAGGTTCTTAATATTACATAATGTATATCATTAAAAATAAAGTATCTGTCTGTGATCTTAACTAATGTTATAAATGCGGATATAAATTTGTTTGTTATGCCTTCACGTCTTAATTACTCAGCCGAAAATCACGAAATTTTTCATAGACGTCAGATTGTAAAAGGCTCATAGAAGGGTACCTTTCATATAAAAAAAGTATTGTTCTAAAGGGATACGAAATAAAGCCAAATCGTTGGAGCTACAGTCGCGTTTGTCTTTTAATATTTTCTAATACCTAATACCTTTAACCACACCTAAACATTTCCGTATTTAGGAAAGAAAGAAAAATACTTTGTTTAAAGACGTATTTACATTTCCTATTTTCAGCAAATGAGGCTTGCACTCAGCTTACTGCTGTACCAGAATTTTATCCAATACAACGATGACTTTCAGTAGAAACCCTTCTACTGCGTTTCCAAAAACGACCTAACTAAAAACAACTTTTATTTTTATTTAAAAATTTTACTATAATGACGACATATTATATAGAGAAATAAATATTATTATAATTTGAATTATATAACTGGACCACTTTTGTCTACTGATGGACCGATTTTGAGGATTATTTTTGTGTTTTTCAAGTAGATTCGAGAATGGTTTAGATTAACAATTGGTCCCGGATGATGGCACTGCAATCGGTTTTATCGGATACAACTAGTAGTGCATAAAATAACGCATATCCATAAGTTCACTCGCACCCGGCGACTTGTTTTTAAAATAACCTCAACGTCACTGCAATAAAACGTAATATCAATTTAGCTGTAATGTAACGTTCTTACAATGATTACCATTTTAATAAGAACCGGCTTCCTATTCTAGATCTATGAAAAAGTCAAAAGAATAATGAGTTTTACAACCTAAAGAGATCTACTTATTCCGGTCGATTCCTTCACGCACCTCGCTTCGTAATTGTTTGTAAGGTGTCACGGAACGATAGCTCGGGTACGGTTCTATTTGAATTTAGAACGTTATTTGAAAATAACCGTTATTATTATATGTAATTTTGGTGTAATTATTTAAACTAGTGGTCGCCCGTGGTCGAAATTCGACCATAATAATTTGTTTTCAAAGACCATACTTCTATAGTCACAGATTTCGGCAAGGCTACGCTGTTAATTTGACTTTAACAATAAACAAAAGAGTATATATGCATGTGTGTGTCAAGTACATGATAGTGTGTGTAATGGTTTTTTATTGATTTAATGTATTTTTTATGCATAATTTATTTTTCATTTATTATCATTCTGCACTCTTTCTTTATATAAACTATAAGTGTGCGAAATTTCATACTCCTGCGTCCACGCAATTTTCGTAAAAAGGAGTACAAAGTTTTTGCTGTTATTGCTTCACGTATTATATGTATATAGATTATAATGTAACTAGTTTTTTCCCGCGGCTTTGCTCGCGTTAATGTAAATTTTGTAGATACAGTGGGGGATCGGCCGTTGGACGCCACATTCCTTAGAAATGTACTACTTAAATTTTAGCTCAAACACGAACGCCCTCTAGCAAAATTGGAACTAATCATAAGACAAAACAATAAAGTTAAGTTGTCATTTTCGTTGCCATGACGACGTATTGTTAGTGTATTGCAACGCCACCATTTCGGGTATATACTAACGGTCTTATTCATAGAGAGTGAGAGTAAGTTTGAACGCTTCTTTATGGTTCTAAAAGAACTCTGACAACTTGTGCACAAAATGTCATGACGATCTATTGCGTAGTTATGGCGCGAAAGCGTCACACACAAACTCACATTCACAGTTATAATATTAGATACTTGTATGTAACGTTGGTATTATTATTTAAATTATAACGTAATAAAAAAACCCACTTTTAAAATATTTTCTTTTCATGAAGGTACGAGTATTGCCGCTTGGTAACACTGTGATAGTAAAGATACTTTTCTACCCATATTTGCTTGGTTTAACCAGAATACAATTCCCCGTAAAATGCTTGTTATTTCGAAAGTTACACAAGGAAAATCTTTTCAATGCATTGTATGTAGTAGAGGGTAGGCCCAAAAAAAACTTTCTGGTTTGGCAATTGCGATTTCACAACGAAATAGTATTACGGAATAGGATTTAGTGTTAGACTAATTTTTACAGTTTTCTCCTCTTCTTCTTTTTTAAGACTCTGTCCACAGGTGTCCCGTCTTACTCATCCAGCCTCTACCAGCCACCTTGCGCAGTTCGTCAGTCCATCGGGATGGAGGGCGATCTACGCTACGTTTGCCGAGACGCGCTCTTTGCTTTAAGACTCGATTGCTCCATCGGCCGTCGGCCCTGCGACAAATATGACCGGCCCACTGACACTTCAACTTGCTAATCTTGCGAGCTATGTCAGTTACCTTGATTATCTTCCAGATATCCTCATCGATCCTTCATAGCGTCCATGTCTCGGCACCGTTTCGTCTTCAATTATTGCGGAATGGTCGACAAGAAGACTTGTCGAAACTTACCTATTGGATTCCTCCTCGAAGTTCTGTCTGCCTACCTGAATTTTTGCTCCCAGATAGACAAAATCCTGTACAACCTTAAGCGAAGAACCATCGACGTTTACCGGTCTCGGTATGACATGTTCGTTGAACTTGACTTTTAACTTGTCTAATTTCATACCGAGATCTACTCGTCGGAAGGATTCATTTAGGCTATTCAGCACGTCTTGAAGTTCCTCCAATGTCTCTGCAAAGACGACAATATCGTCACCGAAACGGAGGTGGTCGATGCTGGGTTTACAGATAAATTTAGCTTTAAATAAAAGAATATAAAAATGAATGAATGAATGTCAAAGAGGCAAGTGAGGTGTGTAAGAATAAGCCTAAATGGCACTCTGTTGTTCGTGCCTACCCCGCAAGGGAACTGGCGTGAAGTTATGTATGTATGTATGTATAATATAAAAATAATTTCCAGAACTTTATTAAACAAGGTAATATATTCATAAATGATCGAACGGAAATATCCGCAATTCGCCGATATCCGATATGTCGCATCTCTATATTCCATGTTGTACAAATTACTCCACCGCTATCGGTTCAAAGCTGCGGTCTGAACGAGTTAGCGTCGCGACGAAAGACGTATCCCGGAACCGCAGATGCGTTCTATTTGTATTCGAATTTCGAATAACATTTAATTTTAAATATTTGTTCACATCACTGGTTCTCGTGCTTAAATTTAGAATATTTTGTTTTAATGATAAATATTCGTCACGCCATCTAGTGAAGATGGAATTGACCAAGGGAGCAACTGACAATGCCGTGTCGTGTTGCCGTCACAATGTATTTGTTAGTGAACTGCAATAATGACGCCAATAAAACTCGATTGGAGAGTACGGTACTTTTTTCTTGATGAAAAGTGGCCTATGTCCTTTTTTATACCCCTAACAATGTGTATGCAAAATTTCAAGGCGATATGTTGCTTAGTTAAGTCGTGAAAACGTCAGAAACAAACTCACATTCACATTTATAATATTAGTTACGATTTATTCCAAATTCAAGCCAAGGTATAAAAAGAACAAAAATAGTAGGTATAAACTATTGGACAAAAGAAGCAAATATTTCAGAGGCACATACTTAACGCTCAGGTTTCCACGCTTATCTTCAAATCTGTTTACTCTGCTTTTTCATTGATAATCCTAATTGTTTGGTCTAAGTTATACGCAACAGACGATTTAATATACAGACATATTTCCCAATATTTTAAGAAAATTTTAGCTCTTTCCTTTTGAAAAGTTTAAACTTTGATTTTTGGATGTTTTAATAAATTATTTATTGAAGTGAAACTTCTTTAGAATCGTTGTAATTTGAAACTCTACCGGGTCCAATTGTGAATTTAAACCATTCTCGAATCCACCTGAACACACACAAAAAATTTCATCAAAATCGGTCCAGCCATTTGGGAGTTCAGAGAGAGCAGGGAATTAGTTTATTTTATTATTACTATTGAAGTGAAAATTCTATAGAATCGTTGTGATTTGAAACTCGATGAAACGAATAAGTGACACTAAAAAGAGAGAAATACATATATCTGTAGGACTAAGCCGGCAAGAGATTGTGATAGGATACATTATATTTAATCATTTAAACACTATGCTCATACATATAGAGTTGGAAATGTTTTAAAGTTTCTCGTTAATACCTCAAATTTCGTGTTTTAAAGCTTAAATGTATTATAACGATATAATATATGAAATGTGACGTCACGAAATTTAGAATCCCTCCCACCCCTTGTCAAACTTTGTTCCACCTTTACTGTGTGTGAACTGCACACAAACACAATTTTTTTTTAAATTTAATGTTCAATAACTATACAAATTATCGTGTTCATTCAAACTCCTGTTATGCTTCTAAAACATCTAAAATAAATTTATATTTCAAACACTTTTGATAACTATTTAATACATTGTTTTTTTTTAAATGTTGATAGTATAGCAATGCTCAATCATATAGTTTATATTAAAAATTCAGACGAATCAAATTGCTAGACTGATCCCTAAGCTCTCAAATGGTAATCGCCAAAAAAACGCCGATTTTGAAATAGGAATCTGATTGCGTGGCAGTCCGTTTCAGGAACTTGGTATTAAATAATCGAATTAGGACGAATAAAGCTGTAATATATTCCAATGGATACGCTACATCACACAGACGCAAACCACGTGAATACTAAGTTTACACACACAATTTAAAAAAAAGCTTCGTTTCATTATGAGGCTTTTGTTTACGCTGGCTCCGTCTATACTTTATTCGTCTGAGATTCAAAAATAAAATATTTATAATTATTATTTTTTTAAATCTGCGTGCAATACTTGATTTTATGTCTTTATTTATAGTTTTTACTACATAATATTTTTTACATATTTATTCAACTAAGAAGAAAACTTAGTTATATAGTATTCCATCTATAATTCCCCGATACTATAAGTGAATATATATACAAGGTCACCATCTTCTAAGGGTAGAGCGCCCAGAAGGCTGGCTATGTTTCCTCTCTGGATTGCCTTACTGATCCTAGTCCGGAATAGCAACCCGCCCCCTGACTATATGAAAAGTTGATGAGTCGTTTTGATAGCTCTTTATAGAGCCTCGCTGATTCTAAAGAAAAATCAAAATGTTTTTCATATCTTTACTTCAAAGGAGTTTTGCATTAATCGCTAACTGCTTAAGACTTGCGCTGATAATTCTTCACAAAGGCAACTAAGGATCTCTTTGCGACTTGTCATCTGATTGCAAGCGCAAAGGGTTCAGTGGAGTCCGCATTAACAGGGCGTAGGTGGCATTTCAACGCCCTTCAACTAAAGGAGACAAGCATAACTTCAAAGGGTATTTAATCCTGTTAGAGGTTTGAACAAGACTACCAATTGGATGACAATTTGCAACATACTATCAATAAGTCTTGTTAGGTTAGTGGCTAACGCTTAGTCTTGCCCCTCTCGCCCCCTATCGTGGTTTAGGTTCGAAAGCTATCTCTCCTGGTATTAAGTGACGATGCGATCTATTTATTCGTGACATCTAGACCGCTGGTACATATGAATCCCGGCAAAAGCGATCCCTCTGCAACAGTCAAGCCAAGGTCAAACCTCACAGAAAGAAGTGCCTCCTTGAGCGTACTGCCCCAGGGTTGAATGAATATCTGCTCTACTCCCACGGAGTCGAGAAGCTCACTAAGCCCGGTATCGCTGACTCTCGTGTCATTCTCGTTTCACTTTTTATCCATGCAGGAAAGGAGAAAGAATACAATCTCCTGCGGCTGAGCGACCTGTCGTAAGAGGCGACAAAAGAACCCACAGCCAGGTGGTAGGGTATTTGCCCATCTGGATGGCTACCACCGTTTGTCTAAAGAAGAGAGCAGCACCGCATTTGTAGCTCCTTTAGTGTTGCAAATGTCAATAGGCGATGGTAACCATCAGGGTGGTCATCTGCCTGTCTGCTGAACTCATGTAATAAAATAAAAATCTATCTATGAATCTAGTGCAAAAAATAATAATAATTCCTCTTGAGGTACCTACGCTGCAAATTAAATATTAGTGGCGCGGGCAAAGTCTTTCAGTAAACGAATCGTGTAAGCGGAACAGAGCTAAGAATGCATAGCAAGCAAAACTCTACCATTTCCACTTGCGAATAAAGTTCAATATAGATTATTTACATGTCGGAAACCGGTCTACACTTTTGCGTAAACGATAACTGCCGATCGGAATTACATACAGGTTGTGTAAAACTACTCATATTTCACTCTGACCTTTTAGAATTTTTCCAGTAGTCGTGAATGACAATTTGGAAACCACTGGGCTATATGGATTTTGTTAAAAATCAAACCTTTACCATAGTTTGATGTTTCACATTCCTTCACAGAAATTAATCCTTATAAACTACGCTATGATTTGATGAAATAACACAGTTATGTTTTTTTTTCAAAATCAATCTATTCATTTCCTTACCACAGTATTTGATTTTTAAAAATATAATTATACCGTTTTAGTTTTCATCAAAATCGGTCCCGGGACTCCTTTTAGAATTATTTCGCTATATCTTTTAGATTCGGATTTCGCCACAGGGCCCACTTGAAAAAATCACATGAATACATAAATAAATACCTGAAAATTTTATATATTTATTTTTAATATGAAAAATACATAAAACTACAATAAATATAAACTTAAAAATAAACTACAAACAATTCTATATTAAAAACTAAAACTAAATAAAAAAGGGAAAATTACCTAAAGATAAAATACTGGTCCCAAGCCATCGCCGGCAAGTGCCGGGAACGTTCCCAAAAGGCTAGCGGCGTTGCCACGTTGTATAGCAACGCGTAATCTTTGAGCACAATAGACACTAGCCTTCTGGTCGCGTATGACGTCTACTAAACCTTTGGCGACGTCACAGTAGAGCTTTAGAGCGTTAGGACCCTATGAACCCAAATGATTGGGAGAAGGTAAAAGAAAAGAGAGGGAGACCAACCCGCAACTGGGACGGGGGCGTTCAACAGAGTAAGTTGCTTTATAAAACGTGAATCATTCAATCACTCATCTTTCATCTACTCGAGTATCGATATGCGTAATGCATACTTTTTAGATTTGGAATCACCCTTATATGAAACTATTTTTTTTTTCAGGCGGGGCAAATGCGTTTCGCACAATACCGGGTCCTTTGCTAGGGATTAGACCATAGTCGATCATGGAGGCATTCCACTGAGGACAATCCAAACAGTAATCGACCGGCTTGTGTGGAGACTCGAACCGATGGACAAATGCCCAGGGGCTAATACCCCACTAAAACCACCCTCCTCCCATGTGCCCCGCCCTTTATGGTAGGAAAGGCATGAGACTTAGAACGTAGTTACGCCCACAACGATCCTAGTGCACAAGTGCCTGAGAATGCCCCGGGAATCAAAGCAAACTCACTTCGACGAAGACTGAAGACTCCTCTGCTCCCTAGATGCAAGAAGGCCCCTGAAGCGGTATTTTTCAGAGAGGGAAGTCATGCGCATAGCTGCGCCTCCGGGCTCCCGGCTGACGCCCGCGCCGATGAGGAGGTGCATGAATACGCGCAATTCCACTTCTCTCCCTATCTCGTAAACGAATTGAATTATTACATTAGCTATCGCTGTCCCCTAACTAACCCGCATACCAACATAACAACACCAATTAACATGTCGGATGTTACAAAAGTAACAAGCCAATTTTGTATTACGTAACACATAAATACAGTACTGGGTTACACAGCATAGAATTTAAATAAAATCACTGTGTGTCAAAATAAAGACAATGGTCAATTAAATTGAAATCGAGTGTATTCACCCTGCTAACGGCGACTTAGAAACGTAGGGCTGACATTAATATCATTATTTTGAAAATTTTAACTTCTAACAATAACTAAATAACCCGCAGGGGGACTTTGTGGCGAAGCCTTAGGTGAGTAGCGAGACCTCGAACCTGACTCCGGGGGCCAAGGTAAGCCAGCCGGCACGGAGTGGAAATCGCTAGAGTTAAGACTCAAGCTCCAGGGGTGGAAGTGATAAATGGCATAACGTCGGCAGTAGCTTCGGTGAACCTCCATCCCACCTCTCTACAACCCTTAGTTACTCACACCCATGCCGTCCCTGTCTTCTATGGCAATTTTTTGGTGTCCATACAGTGAGTGGCGAGTCACCGTCTGCCCGTTTTTCCATGTTCCCGGAATATTGCGATGGGCAGACGCCATAGTATCCATATACCCAGACCCCTAGTACTACTAGCAGTTCACCCTAATAGCCTGGTACTTTTTGTTCTCAATTCCCACAATAATCCTACACTGGCCGGGGCTTGTTCTTGGGTGCATTACTATATGGTGTAGACAGGGATAATCGCCGGTCATTGTCACGCCACATTTATATTAAATTTGTCAAGGGGCCTCTTATTGTTGGCCTTCCCAAGACCCCACACAAGCCCTCCAAAAGTCCGGGCCATTTTTATGGCCGTGGTCTACATAGTCTAAATAATGCAACAATGTTCGTTGACATCAGTATCCACCTCATGATGATAACCTCGGGACTTTTTTAAAGTGAAATTTCTTTAGAATCGTTGTGACTTGAAACTCGATGAAAAGAAAAAGCAACGCCAAAAAGAGACAAACACATAAATCTATAGGACTAAGCCCGCGAGAGAATGAGATAGAATACATTATATTTAATCATTTAAACACTATGCACATACAGATAGAGTTGGAAATGTTTTGAAGTTTTTCGTTAATACTTCCAATTTTGCGTTTTAAAGCTTATACTATATATTATAACGATATAATATATCAAATGTGATCTCTAGAGATCTGGGCTGGGAGATCCATAAGCTATAAGTCACTAGCTCTATCGTTTTATTTCTATTTCAAACAGTAGTCTTAGACAGATCAGGCCTTATCTTTGAGTACGTTTGCACATGTACAGAGGTAATGGACCTTTACGTGTGGGCTTTGGACCCACACAGGCCTTTCAAAAATTGCTTATGGATTTCAATGACATACATAACAACGAAATAAATTTCATTCTCTTTCAAGCGAAACGCCTGGTAGACGTCTCACGTGACCAAAAGACTGGTCTGTACCTCGGACAACGAATTAGCGTTGCGATACAGCGAGGTAATGTGGCCAGGCTTTTGGGCACGTTTCCAACTTACAGCGGTCTGGGACTAGATTTTATAGTTTAATTTTAATTTGTATATATACTTATTTATAATTTAGTTTAGTTTTTATTTAATTGTTAATAGATGAAGATTTTTATTAAAATTCTCTTTTATGAATGTCTGTATTCTATTCTATCAATAGTTTTCTAGACTGAGTCAAATAATTCATTTAAGCCATCTTCTGAGATGTCAAACATTGGAAGGTCTCTATCTCCAGGGAATCCTTCGTTGTACTCGGACTGTATAAGCACTTACTCCATTTTGTGAAACTAAATCTGCTCAATTTTCAATATCTCGACAAACTGCATCAGTAGCCTTAGTAAATCCTGAGACCTTCTTATTGTCCCCTTTACCCTTTTAGTTTACATGTAAGAAGGTTTAAAAGGTATGTAGTTTTTTTTTATTGCGAGGCTGTGTAAACAGGAACACGGCCCACGTACTGGCAAGTGATTACCATCACCTATACGGGTGACGTTTGCAACACCAGATACGAAGCCAACGTTTTGCCAGCCTTTAGGTAGGAATATAGGGGAATTGATAGAAAGGATGGGATGGGAGGATCAAATAGGAAAATAGGATATGGAGTAGATAAGGACGAGATCGGTGGAGGGCAAGTGGACCTAATAAATCCCACTCATCGCCTGAAACACAATTAGCTCAGGACTAACAGTTTAATGCCGTTAGTTTTGAAACTTAAGAAATTTAAATGATTAAGGAAATAGTAACAGACAACCCTATCGAAGTATACTTCCGTCTAAAAATAATTGTCGGTTCCATAGCTATTATTTGGTCAGCACCAATAATACTATTGACGCCTAACTATCAATAAAAAGGAAACTACTAAAAGTGAATGTGATAATACGCGGTTCGGAAGCATGTTAAATGTTCTCGTCTAGACAAACTAGTTATAAAGAAATAAATGCTAATATATGTAATTTTGAAGTTTGAATGGGAGAAGATCATGTTATATGCAAATTCGAATTATGACAGATAGGCATGTTAGTATAATAGCTTTAGAAATTTTTAGATATGATTTAGTGGCAACAGAAAAAATCTAACGGATTGTAAAGTGTGCAAGGTATGTAATGAACTTCCTTCCGCGATATACCCAGAGCGCTGTAATGTCGCTCTTCAAAAAGGGAATCAGATATTCAGTCTTGACAAGATAGGCAACGCTTAGGCTACCTTAGTGTTACAAGATATCCACCACAGTAGTCATGACAACCACAGTCTATATTAATATCACATAGACAATCGACATAGATAATATTTTTAGTAGATTTATAATTAAATTACCATTTTCTACCGGTTAGTTAATTTTATAAGCCCACTAAATTATCGTCTAGATAATTTAGGGCATCAGTAACTAATTATTATAATTGTTTTGTGATCCTGGCAACACTATGATGTAATTGCTATTTTATTGTTTTGGAGGATAGTATTTTCGTATAAAAGGCGTAGCGGCGTGTGGACGGTGTTCACTACGGGCTGAACGCCTCCGCTTCCACGGAGTCGAGAAGCCCCCAAAGTCCGGTATCGCTGAAACAGCCACCTGCGGCTATTCAACTGGGTTCAGCTCCAAAAAAAAAGACGGTGTTCATTGCTTCCTGTGCTGTGTGAATAGTCACATCAAAGGCTGAACAATAATAAAGGGGAAACCCTGGCCAAATAGTTCATATTTGGTATATTTGGTACTTTCTCACCCGAATCTCTGCAAGGCTGTTACATTAGTGTTGCAGATTGTAGTGGAATAAAAAGCAAAGGTCTCATTAACAATATTTATTTAGGTGCTTTCCTAATACAATAATAGATAAGCTGTCACGTTATATTTTAGATGGAAACACGATTAAAATAAGTTTAAGAAAAGTCAGTTTATTTCTTTTTTCCATTAAGAAAATAAGCGGGTAAGAAATAGGTTCTTGTCAAACAAAAATCAGTTTCCCTGGCTGGTCTTAGAATAGGTACCGCACTCCCTTGAGAATCCTTGCAGTATGCTGGATAGCATGGCAGTCTCTTATTCGCAACGCCTAATATACGACGCTCAGGCACATCGAAGGAGTAGATATCGGATAGAGTGGGAGGAGTTTACTCCCAACCAAATTCCCAGTATGGGAATAATAAGCACTTATTTTAAACACGAATATAAATAACATTTACAAGTTTAGCTTGTACTTAGTAACTAAGACATTAGAATAATAGTTTTCAAAAATATTTAACGGTTAAATACGCAGTCTCATCTATGAGCCAGCCCAAAAATGATTTTTGCCTGCCCTACCGTCAGTCAGTCGTTTCTTTTGTACACCTTGAGACGTTCCTTTACGTGTATCAAATTAGTGTATGAAATTATGGTATCTATAGGTGACTTTGTTAAATTATATTATTTTAAATTGATATTCATATATTTTAACTAGCGGCCCCGGCAGACGTTGTCCTGCCTTTAAAAAATAAAATTCTAGAACCCGATCCCAGAGCCACCTACCGGTTCTAATTGTGACTCTAAAAGAGTAATATATTTTTTTTTATTCTAAGTCATGACAAAATAAGATTAAAAATCTTGCCAAAATTTTTTTATAATTAACAAATAAAAAATAGTGGTTGATCGTAGAGGGGTTAAAAATTAGGGTTGTATGTATTTTTGTATGTTGTATCATAAAAAAATAGAAATTAAAAATTTTGTCTAAAAAATAAAAATAATAATTTAGGGGTGGACTACCCCTAACATTTAGGGGGATGAAAAATAGATGTTGGCCGATTCTCATAGATACCGGATAAGCACAAAAAATTTCATCAAAATCGGTCAAGCCGTTTCGGAGGAGTATGGCAACGAAAACTGTGACACTAGAATTTTATATATTAGATTTTAATTGTCTGTATTATTTTATTTTAAATATTTATAGTTTTAATTATGTACAATTAGTAAACAACGATTGCGAAGTTGTTACAAAACCTATCGTAGTCCTAGGAAATCTAATGCGATACCCTAAATGCGAATTATTTATCTTAAAAGTCCCGAGTCCTTTGAGAATAGATTAGGGCGCCCGCCGATGACGGCAACGGTCCGCAAGCTGCGGTCGCGTCAGCAGCAGCAGGGTGGGGGCAGGTGGGTTGCCAACCCCCCCAGGGGGTGCCCCCCACGGTCCTCACCCCCTCCGACCGTGGTTGGCACACGGGGAAGCGTCCCCGGGGCCCCAGCGGCCATTGTCACATTCTCCCTTTCTCTCCGTGACAGTGGTGTCCCACCTACGTTCCTATCCTTAAAAGGCTCCTGTGTGTCCCTCCTTCACAACTACCCATCCTTTCCATGTTCGACGGGCCACTCGCACCTCTCCGTTCAGCGGAGAGTCCCCTCGCGATGTGGCGGCGACGGGTTCGGTGGCCGGGCGTTCTGCCAATCCCCGGGCCGACGACGGAGTGGGCCTAAGGGCGGTCCGCCCCTTGTGGTGTTTCGTCACCGTCGCGCGATGTTTGGTGCGGTGGCGGTGGCTTTTGTCCGACCGCACCAGCACCGCGGAGGAGTTTTTGTTAGAAGGACGACGCTGGGTGAGGGTTTCGTTCCGCCTGCCCTTTCGGCGGATCGACTCCCCCACCCACCCAAAGCTCTAGTTGGCGTGCTTACGGGCTGCATGGTCGGGGGGTAACCCGGCAGTAAGCGCCCGGTGGGCGGCGTGCGGGGTGCTCTGTCTTCAGTCATCTCGCGCGCCACCCACTGTATTAGTTAAGGTTAGCTTTAAGACATTCAGATGTTGCTGCAAGGCGAAATCAACTTATGAGTTCTAATATGAAAATGGCGACAAACGAAGAGAAACTACCCCAGGTGGGTCGTGCTTCCGATTCACGTGAGGCCGAGTCCCACTCCGATGGCGATACCTATGCTAAGGACAGAAACTCCCCGTCGTATTCTGGGGGGGGAGTCGCTTCTCGCTCCTGGACATTGTCCAGAGAAAGGCCGCCCGTATTGGGCGGTGAAGTAACATTCACGCGCAGTAGCAGCAGAATGAGCGGCCGCACTTCTGCTGCAAGTGGCGCCAAAAGCGGCAATATGAGCGGGGCCTTGAGTGGAGCTGTCGCAGAGTCGTCCGACAGTAACCTCTCGATGTTCTCCATTCGGTCCCGCTCACGGTCGAAATCCAGATCGCGCTCGCGATCTCCGACACGCTCACGCTCCGGATCAGGGCCCGGCATACGCACAGAGCCGGAAGCCAGGTGCTTAAATCCGTCGAGCTGGCGCGTCATGAAGAAGCGGAGGAGGCCTGCACCATATCGTGGCCCCCAAAAAATCTCGCTGGATTCCAGTGGTGAGGAGACAGTGGCTTCGAAAACTTCCCGAAAGGTATCTCCACCCTCGGCGGGAGCCACGGATGAGGCCGCCAGTTTGGCACGAGCCAGGGAGGCCGTTGCCCAGACCGGCCGCCGGGATCTAGAACAGGATCACGAGGAGAGCACCGTCGAGCTGATTAGAGCTGCCGAACAGGCGCGTATTGCCCGACGGGCCCCGGAGCTCCTCGGTCGTTCAGGTCCCGGACCTGATGAGGCGGGGGCTAGGACGTCTCAAGCCGTCGAAACGGACGTGAAGAATGCCCTAGGTGTCGACACGTTGCTAAGGTCCCCAGGGGCCTGAAGGGCACTTTTGTTAAACGACTCCTTTAACGACTCGGTCACGATCATTAGTGACGCATTCGAAGTACTTCGCAGTCGCACCGAGTCGGAGGAGGTTCGACGGCTTGAGGCGGCCAACCGGCGCCTCGAAGCCGAAGTCAAAGCCATGAAGGCGGAAATGGCCAGCCTACGAGCTGGAATGGTCCGGATTCGTCCTACCCTTGTGCCTCAGCCGAGGACGCGGCAGCAGCCGCTCCCACCGCCCCCGCCGCCGCCACCGGCAGCTATGGGACGGCTATGGGTTTAAAGACGAGGAAGAGCTTCTGCGCCATCTAACCCTCTCATTAGGGGCTATGATGGACGCGAAGCTAGCTGCCCTCGATGACCGTCTTCTCCCAGAAACGCGAGTCCGCCCGCCGCTGGCAGCAGACACCCAACGGGCGAATACACAGCCGCCCGCGACATCTGGGAAAAGACAGGCTAACCGCCCGTCTAAGGAGTTTCCCCCTCTGCCTACCCCTAAGAGGAGAAGAGGCGCTGGACAGATGAATCCGGCGGGGCCGAATATTCCCCAAACTCCAAGTCGAGACCAAATTGGCGCGGTGACACAAGCACCGTCTCAAAGGCTTGAAGAAGGTTGGTCAGTGGTGGCTCGCAAGCCTAAAAAGAAGAAGCCACCGACCCAACCTGCACCAGGAAGAGCTTCCCAGCCTAAGGCGAGGCCAAGGCTGCCGGCACCTCAGGCAAAAAAGAGTCCACGTATGCGGGTGCCCAACACGACCGCGGTGATACTCACCTTGTTACCCGCGGCCGTGGAGAAGGGCACCAGCTACGCGGACGTAATGGAGAAGGCGAAAGCCAATATCAAGCTCGGCGACCTTGGCATCGCCGGGGTGAAGTTGAAGACCGCGCGGACAGGGGCTCGAATGCTCCTACTCCCCGGGAAGGATAGCGGGGAGAAGGCTGATGCCCTCGCCGCGCGTCTACGGACCGTACTGCCGGAGGAAGAAGTGAAGGTGACCAGGCCCGAGAGGTGTCTCAACGTGCGCATCTCGGGTCTGGATGACTGCACAACTGTTGAGGAGGTCGTGGCCGCCGTCGCCCGAGTCACGGACGTTACCGCTGGACGTATAAACTCCAGCGCCATACGTCTGGGCCCGGACAGGCTTGGGTACGCTATCCTGGCCTGCCCAGTGGCGGCGGCCATCAAATTGAAAGACCGACGAAGAGTAATGGTGGGGTGGGCTTCGGCAGACGTCAAAGTTCTGCCGAGCCGGTCTGAGAGGTGCTGGCGCTGCCTTGTGGCAGGACACGTGGCCTGCACCTGTCCCTCCCCTGTCGACCGCAGCAAAGACTGCTACCGCTGCGGTCAGCCTGGTCACCCTGCCGCTACATGCCAAAACACGCCGCATTGCAGTATTTGCAGTGCGGCAGGCCGAGCGGCGGGGCACTAGATGTGCAGGGGAGCGCCGGTCGCGCGTAAATGCGCGGGCCCCCCCACCACTACCACACCTGCCAAGAATAAGGACGCAAACAAGTCGCAGCAGTCAACCAAGAAAGGCCGGAAGAAGAAGAAGAAAAGTAAAAAGAGAGGTCTTACTGTTGCGACAAACAACACTTCTTTGCCGCCACCATCGGCACCACCACCGTTGCCGCAGCGGCCCCCAAAATCTAAGCCGCTGCCGCCTCCGTCGCCGTTGTCGGAGCATGGGGCCACTAGGATGGAGGAATAAAAGCGAATTTCTCCAATGGCTATCCTAGTGGTCCAGGGCAATCTAAACCACTGCGCCACTGCACAAGATCTATTAGTCCAGAGCATGGCGCAGTGGGGAATACAGTTGGCCGTGGTCGCCGAGCCATATTACGTCCCCCCCCGTTCTGACTGGGCGGGAGACCTGGATGGCTTGGTGGCCATCATTGTTCGGACCGCCGCCGCATGCCCTCCCCTAGCCGGTGTGGTAAAGGGACGGGGCTACGTGGCGGCAACAATCGGGGAGATGGTGGTCCTTGGGGGCTACTTCTCCCCGAACAGAAGGCTCGCCGATTTCGAGGGATGGATCGAGGAAGTGGGCACAGTGGTGGCCCGCAGCCGGCCTCGCCCCGTGCTCGTAGACTTTAACGCAAAATCCGTGGCTTGGGGATCCCCGAGTACGTGCGCGCGTGGCGAGGCACTGGAAGAATGGGCCATCGAAAAGGGTCTCGTAGTTCTCAACCGGGGCTCCGTACACACGTGTGTGCGCCAGCAGGGCGGCTCAATAGTAGACGTCACATTTGCCAGCCCTGAACTGGCGCGCCGTGTGCGGGACTGGAGGGTCGTCACGGGGGTGGAGACGCTCTCCGACCACCGTTATATACGGTTCAGCGTCTCCGCCCGAAATCCGGACCCGCCGTCCCGAGAATCCCCGGTAGGTGACTGTCCGCGCTGGGCATTACAAAAGTTGAATCGGGAGGCGTTCAAAGAGGCCCTGATCGTCGCCACATGGGCATCAGGGCCCGAGGTGAACCCTCCCGATGTAAATGTAAATGTAGAGCAGGAGGCAGAGAACCTACGGTCGCTGGTCACAGGCGTCTGTGATGCGGCGATGCCGAGGAGGGGCCGATTCCAGCCCTTCTGTAAGGTGTACTGGTGGAACCCCGTACTGGAGGGGCTAAGGCGCGCATGCAATAGCGCGCGCCGCCAGTACACCCGCCACAGAAGACGGCGTCGCCGTGCAGCGGACGCAGCGACCGTAGAGGCTCAGCTGTACGAGGGGTACAGAAACGCCAGAAGGACATTGCGGATTGAAATCCGCAACGCAAAAAACGTTGCCTGGGGGGAGCTCTTGGATAGCTTAAACCAAGACCCTTGGGGGCGCCCTTTCAAAATGGCTCGGAACAAGCTCCGTGCCTGGGCGCCCCCGCTAACAGAGTCTCTCCCCAGGGACGTCGTTCAGGACGTTGTTGGCGCTCTGTTCCCTTCACGGGCTGAGCACATGCCTCCTGCTATGGCACCGCCAGAGGCGGAGCCCAGCGCGGATAGAGACCCTGTGCCCACCGTGGACCGGGTAGAGCTGGGGGTGGCTATGCTACGGCTAAAGGCCAAGAACGCTGCCCCCGGCCTTGACGGCATACCAGGGCGTGCGTGGGTTCTGTCCTACGACGCCCTGGAGCCCCGACTGATGAGGCTTTTCGGCGCATGCTTAGAGCAGGGCCAGTTTCCACAAAGGTGGAAGACAGGAAAGCTGGTCCTGCTGCGAAAGGAGGGGCGCCCTGCGGACTCGCCGTCCGCCTACCGGCCCATTGTGCTGCTGGACGAGGTTGGAAAGCTCTTTGAGCGTATCATCGTCGACCGCCTCGTCCAGCATCTATCGACGACGGGGCCGGACCTGGCGGACAACCAGTTCGGTTTCCGCACGGGGCGCTCCACGATTGACGCGATCATGCGCTTGAGAAGCCTGGCGGAGGAAGCAGTTTCCCAGGGCGAGGTCCTGTTGGCGGTGTCCTTAGACATCGCCAACGCATTCAATTCCTTGCCCTGGGCATGCATCATGGAGGCACTCCGATATTTCGGGGTGCCGACCTACCTCCGCCGTATAGTCGGGGCATACCTAAATAGCAGAGCCGTCATCTACCCGGTCCACGAGGGATGGAATCGGCGAGCCATGGTGTGCGGTGTTCCACAGGGGTCGGTTCTAGGTCCCCTCCTGTGGAACATCGCATACGACTGGACATTGAGGTGTCGGGTCCTCCCGGGCGTCAGCGTCGTATGTTACGCAGACGACACGCTGATCGCCGCGCGCGGGAGGACCCATCGGCAGGCGTGCCTTCTAGGCACGGCTGGGGTGTCAACAATAGTAGGCAGGATCCGGCGTCTCGGTCTGGAGGTGGCGTTACAGAAGACCGAGGCCGTGATGTTTCACGGTCCTCGTAATCGTCCACCTCCGGACAGTTGCATCATAGTAGGAGGCATCCGCATCGGCATCGGTGGAACCATGAAATACTTGGGATTGGTCCTCGATAGCCGATGGGATTTTTCGGCACACTTTCGGCAGCTGCTCCCCAGACTCAAAGGGGCAGCCGGTGCGCTCTCGCGCCTGCTCCCCAACGTCGGGGGGCCCAACGCCACGTGCCGGAAACTCTTCGAAGGCATCGTACGTTCGATGGCCCTTTACGGGGCCCCTGTGTGGTCAGACCGCCTGACGGCCAAAAACGCGGCGCTGTTGCGTCAAGCGCAACGCATATTGGCCGTCAGGGCAATAAGAGGATACCGTACGGTGTCCTTCGAAGTGGCCTCGCTACTGGCCGGATCCCCCCCATGGGACCTGGAAGCCAGGGTCCTGGCGTCACTGTATGTGTGGCGCAAAGAGGCCCTGGCTAGGGGCACCAGACCCGCGCCTCGCGAGATCGAGGCGTGCCGGTCGGAGCTCCGCCAGGTAGCCGTGGGGGTCTGGGAAGATCGCCTACGACGCCCCAGCGCGGGCCCCGCCACCATTGAGGCGGTGAGGCCCGTCCTGCACGACTGGATCAGACGAAGTCACGGCACCCTGACGTTCAGGCTGACACAGGTCCTGACGGGGCATGGTTGCTTCGGAAGGTACCTGTGTCGCCTCGGCCGCGAGGCCACGTCAGGGTGCCATCACTGTGACACGGGCGACGAGGACACGGCGCTGCACACTCTCCAGGCATGTCCAGCCTGGACGGAGCAGCGCCGGGAGCTCGTCGCCCATACCGGACTTGACACCTCGCTCCCGGCCGTGGTACGCACCATGGTCGGGAGCTCCACCGGATGGGACGCCGTCTCCTCCTTCTGCGAGCAAGTCATGTTCGCGAAGGAGGAGGCGGAACGGGAGCGTGAGCGTAATTCCCTGCTCCGCTCCCGCCAAAGGAGGACGCGCCGACGCCGGAGGTCAGACAGTGACCTTCGGCCGCCGTAAGCGGGCGGCGCGGGTGGGGCCCCTAGGGGTATAGGGGTTCTCACTCACCTGCACATGCCGTCGAGATGAGAGCGCGAGTGTTCCGCGCGCGCTCATCTCTCTTCCCGTGGGGCGCGTTACAGACCGCCCCACGCAAGGACCAGACTTAGCAGTAGCCGGGGGATACGTCCTCCGGCATAGGAAGAGGCCCAGTGAGGGGGGCCCACGCCTGCCAGGGCACGCGGAGTTGGGAATCCCGCATTCACGTAGCCCTGGCATAAGGCGCAGGACGGAACACCCAGGGGTTTTAGTGGGTATCCCTAACTGGGGCGTGGCAATAGCGTGGCACCGGTTCTGACCGGGCACGCTAGTGCCACCCCCGATCTGGCGAATCCCACACTCACACGGGTCGCGAACATCCCCCCAGGCTTCTGTGCCTGTCGCGGCTTAGTCCTCAAACGGATTTCCCCTGGCCAAAAAAAAAAAAAAAATCTCCAAACGTCCCTCGCAGGGACGTGGAGAGATCTTGATTGGCGGCGCCTGAGACGCCGCCGTCTGTGTCTGTCTGTCCGTGCCTGCCAGCCTGCCGTCCTAACCGCGGGCGGGCTGATCCGGGCCAGCCGTTTTGTGATAACGTCGACCCTGTCCGTGAGGACGTTACGCGGTCGTCGTACGAGAGCCTTTCGCCGAGGCTTATAATCGGACGCGGACACGACGAGCGGATTTCGATGATGCGGCGCGAGATCGAAATACTTACGCGAGAGCGACGTAATGTAGTTTTTGATGGAGGGAAGCTCCAGATCGCGGTGGAGGTCGACGTTACGCATATAGAGGGGAGCACCGACGGCTCTGCGCATGAATTTATTCTGCACGATTTGCAGTTTATCTAATAGGGCAGGCTTGGCATGGCCGAATACCACACTCGCGTATGTCATGATCGGGCGGATGCATGTTTTATACAGAGTAAGCTTGTGTCTGAGGGACATTTTGCTTCGTTTGTCTATCATGGGTGCTAAACGACCCATCACAAATCGCGCTCTATTTCGGACTATAGTGATATGCTCGTTGAAGCGCAAGTTTCGATCTAGGGTGACACCAAGATATTTGGTGTACTTTGCCCAGGGGATTTGTTGGTCGTAGAGCGAAATGGTTTTTAGGCGAAGGCTAACGCGTTTGGGGGAGCGAAGCGTACCCGGGGAAAAGAACATTGCTGCGCTTTTCTCCGGGTTTACCTCTATCCTCCATTTGCGAAACCATTCGCCTAGCTCTGTGACAGCTGTCTGCAGCCGGACGCAAGCCATTTGTCGGTTGTGACCTGATGTATACAGTGCGGTGTCATCCGCGAAGAGGGCCAACTCCACATCTGGAGTTTTTGGGATGTCGCTGGTGTACAGCGTGAAGAGTAGTGGTGACAGGGCCGAGCCCTGTGGTACACCGGCTGTGAGTGGGTGAGGGGACGAGCGCGTTCCCTCCACTCGAAAACGGAAGCTACGACCTAGGAGGAAGTCTCGCAAGATGAGCACGAGTCTGTCTGGCACATCGAACTGGTACAGCTTGTAAATCAAGCCGTTGTGCCAGACCTTGTCGAAGGCTTTTGCTACGTCTAGGAACAGTGCGGCTGTTCCTATAGGGCGGGGGCGATGGGCAAAGTGAGATAATATGTGCTCCGTGATGCGGTGCACCTGTTGGACGCATGAGTGTCTGGCACGGAAGCCAAATTGCTCATCGGGTATTAGATGTTTGCTGAAGGCAAAATCTCTAAGTCGAGAGAGGATGACCCTTTCGTAAAGCTTGCTGAGTGCGCTCAGTAGGCTGATTGGACGGTAGCTGGACGGTTTATTAGCCGGTTTTCCCGGCTTGTGAATACCGATGACATCTGCCTCCTTCCAGATCGCGGGAAAGGAGCAGTTTGTTATGGCGGCATTGAAGATGCTCACCAGGATTATAATTAGATGGGCGGGTAGAAGTTTTAAAACGCGATTGTTGATGCCATCGGTCCCTGGGGCCTTTCGCGGTTTGAGAGACTTGATCAGATCTTGCACTTCTTCGACCGTGACCGTGTCGAGTGTGGTTTCCGCTGGTAAGGAGGATCTACGTTCGACCTCGGAGTCTACTTCCGTCAGATGTGACTGGTCGACATTTTGCGTAGTGGGGGAGCATTGAAGCTCTAGACTCTGAGCAAGGCACTCGGCCTTCTCCTCGTCATCGAACGCCTCGGTGTTGTCGGCTCTTTCTAGCGCGGGTATGACAGTAAGGGTGTCTGATCTGAGAGCTCTAGCCAGCTTCCAGTAGGCCTGGTGAGTTGGTTCGATATCCCTCAACGTTCTGTCCCAACGTTGTTCCCTGACTTCCCGGATACGTAGTTTAACCTCGCGCTCTAGTTCGCGGAGTCGGACTCTATTATCCTCGGTGGGATATCTGTCGTGAGCTCTGGAGGCGGCTCTCTTTTCCCTCAGCAGTACCCTCACCTCGTCCGGCAGGCATAAGTGGCGGTCATCCTCCACTGGCACCTGCCTGGACGAGTTCCGCACTGCGGATTGAAGGTGGCTGGTGAAAGCCTCGATTGCCGTCTCCGTGTCTTGGCGGGACTCGATGTGGTCCGGGATGCGGTCCAGGTCTTCTGAGCTGGTTGCCTTGAGGAGGGTCTCAAGTCTCAACCAGTCCACAGAGGTCCTAGTTTCAGATGTCTGGTCTGTCTGTGGTCCTAATCTGAGTATAACCGGACGATGGTCCGAGTCTATATCGTCCATCGTTTCGATCGAATGGAACTGAAGGGTTACGCCCCTCAGTAATGCTAGGTCGAGAATATTTGGGGTCCCCCAGTCGCGGTTGGGGGGGTATCTTGTGGGGGTCAAGGGAGTTAGTATATCAAACAAAAGACTGTCTGATATATTTATGAGTGCTCTGCCATTGGGGTTAGTGGTATTGCAGTTCCACTGCTCGTGTTTGCAATTCAGATCCCCGGCTATTATAACAGCCGGCCCTAAGTTGAATAGGGCTTCTAGGTCTTTCTTATTAAGGGGTTTTTGGCATGCGAGGTATGCTGAGACTATGACTAGGGGTTGGTGGCCAGTCATTGCTAGTCTGCAGGCGGATACCTCCATACCTTCTAGTGGGGGGGTGACTAGGGGCATGCAATGTAGAGATCTTCTGAAATAGATCAGGGTGCCGCCACCACGGCCTATCCTGTCATGTCTAGTGACCCGATAGTTAGAGATCTTTGGATCTCTATCACTCGGTTTCAGGAAGGTCTCCTGCACTAGTAGTATATCTACTTGATTGGTAACCAGGAAGTCATGGACCAAGTCGCGCTGGTTTCGAAGGCCGTTGGCGTTATAAGTCGCCAGAGTCAATGAGCGTGGTTTATTCCTACCTACATGCGCCATTTGTTACCGGTAACAAAATTTTAACTAGGTTGTTTAGTTATAACGACCTAAGTATCTGGAGGAGGTACGCGTGATCCATTTCGATCACGAGTTGATCCCGGAGGGAGGGTTGACTTGACTCTGAAACTTGTCTCAGTTTCCGAGCCAAGAGTTGGACCTCTTCTAGGTTGAAGGGCAAGTTCTTGGCGAATTTAGTCGCCAAGGCTAAGTCCTCCGCTATAGAGTGGTGTGCTGACGGCCCAGAAGGTGCCTTCGAAATGGGGGCGGGGGCGGGGGTGGCCGGGAGTAAGCCGGCCGTAGCTGGGGCGCGCGCCCTTAATGGTGGGAACGCTTCCATCGCGGGAAGACCCGTCCAGTGGTTTACCACTGGAAGGGGGGCCGCCACGAATGCGGGTTTGTTCGGCACTTTCTTAGTGCCTTTTTGGGCATTGTCCTTTCCGACCTTACGTTTGGGTCGGGGGGCGGCAGGGCAGCCTCTGTAGTTAGCGGGGTGACCCGCTTGGCCGCAGAGGATGCAGCTGGGTGGTTCCGGGGAGTCCCGGGTGCGAGTGCACTCCGAGGTCCCGTGGTCGCCCAGGCACTTGACGCACCTGGGACGGGATTGACAATGAAGGGCAGAGTGCCCATAAAGTTGGCAGCGATGACACTGCCGTAGTGTATGTTTTTCGTGTGGACGTTCCACACGAAGGCCAGAGAGGCCACAGACCTTCTCAAGTTCGAAGATCTTTTTCCCCTCTGGGGAGAGGTCGAGGACAACCAATACTAGGTTTAGAGGCGACTTTGTGGCGTCGCCTCTGTGCATACGGTGCACTTCGTGCACTGGTAGGGCTTGGGACTTAAGGTCCTCTAGAATGTAGGAACTTTCAATTTCCTGAGGAAGTCCGCGAATTACAGCCCGAAGGCGTTTTTCTTCTGGCAGGGCGTAAGTGTAGTAACCGATTTTACGGTCACATAATAGAGATGTTAGGGCGCGGTGGTCACTTGAAGACGTGACCATAACTTTGATGCCGTGTTGGGTATCACGGGCTTCTTTAATAGAAATTGCCTTACCTGGCAGTTCCGAAGCGAGTTGGAGCCAGTGGGCTTTTTCGCGGATAACTAGGGGTGGCGGTGGGCGCTGGGAAGGTGGCCCAGGGCGGCTGGAGGGTGCCGCTGTCGGTTTGCTGCCCGCAGTGGGTGCGGGGTTAGGGGGGACCTCCCTCTGGGTCTTACGCTTTTTCGAGCGATTGACGGTTATAAAACCGTCATCGTCTTCGCGGTCAAGGGGGATGTTCGCGGGAGGCGCGACATCCATGGGGGTTAATTCATCAGCCAGTGAGAGAGGGGCATCCCTGAGGTATTGCGGACCTTCAGGGGACAAGTCGATTTCTCGACGAGAATCGATTACTCGATGGATAGGAGATCGCGAACGTGATGTCGCTGAACTCGCGGAGCTCGAACGCGGTTGTCCCGACGCGGAACCGCGGGAATACGAGGCGCGCGATTTTGGTACCACACGGTGCGTATCGCTGAGCGGGGGTGCGGGCGGCGGGCGAACCGGTAACGTAGCGGGTACGGACGCGGGGGGGGCGAGCGCTATGGCGGAGCGCAGGTAGTCCGCGGTAAGCGCGGCGGCGGGGGTCGCGGGGGGTGCGATGGTCGCGGCAGACGCGGGCGCGGGGAGGGGGGCCTGCCCGGGGGCCCCTTGCAGGTGTATCGGTTTCTCGGAATTAAGTTCCGAGATAACGGACGCGATTGATTGGGACTCCGCAGTCCCCAAAAATTGATGTAGTACGTGAGGGAATTGCTGCCGTAAAAACGACAGCAGACCCTCCAACGGCGATGGAGAAGACTCCACGCCGTCCATTGTCCCTAAAGGGGACGAACGATTTGGTGGAAAAACCACCTGATGATGCACTTTTCACTGCACTGTCACAGAAAAAACACAAATCGACCGTGTGAGCGAATTTCCTGCGGCCTGGCGGCCTGTCGTAAGAGGCGACTAAACAACCCACAGCGAGGTGGTAGGGTATTTACTCGACTGGATGGCGACCACCCCTGGTCTAGAGTATGCCGCCATAACAACCTTGTGTTGTGTTCCGGCATTAGTGACCAGGTTCCAGTCTCCTTTAAGAGAGCAGCAGCGTATTGGCAGCACCTTACGTGTTGCAAATGTCTATAGGCGATGGTAACCGCTTTCCATCAAGTGGGCAGTCTGCCTGTCTGCTGAACTCCTGCAATAAAAAAAAATAAAAAAAATCCCTTTCATAATCCTAAATATTTAAAATGTAAATCTATATTATGGAGTGAAAATATCTGGAAAAGCTAAAAATGTATACGTGCTTACAGCTTAAATACTTTCAATAATCAATCAAAAAATACTTTTAAAGAAGATTGGCTTAAACATGATTGTTTGAATAATTGCTAAAATTGGAATATTTTCGATATATGGTTTCATAGGATAGAACAGGAATTTAAGAGAAAGTCAGGGTTATGTGCTAGAAATAATATGGTGAACTGACCGAATCATGTTGTCTGTAGGATCTTTATTATTTAAAAGCTTGGCTGTTGTTATCATCTAATTCCGTATGACGCAACTTTGTAAGGAGGTTCAGGTGTTATCTCAATTTTTAGTATACATATTTAATTTTTATCAAGAACTTGATAAGAATGTTTAATTTTGTAACATCCATTGTATATTTTATGATGTTAGCACATTTTTGTGAAACTGCTTTAAAAACAATTATTCTGCAGATTTCATTCCTCGGTTGGCTGCTTCAAGTTAGTGCCAATAAAATTTACATATTTTATTTTCTCTACTTTAAAAAATACTACAATGTGTTTTTAGGTTAAAGAAACCATTCACAAGTATAAAATGTATATTCGTGAATGGTTCACAATGTGATATTTATTATTACGCTCAATATTTATGTCGATGACAAATTTCTACTTGCACACGTCGCCTCCGCTAAGTTTCGCTAGAAGAGATTCAAGAAATGTTTTTTTTTTTGCATGAATTCAGCAGATAGCAGACCTGGCCCGCCTGACGGAAAGCGGTTACCATCGTCTATGGATAAATGTAATACTGAAAATGTTAGGAAAGTGCTGCCGTTCTCTATCTAGATTGTAACTGTGTCAATGGACTAACAACAAGGGATGTTGAAGATCGCGCAAAGTAGAGACGAAATATTAGTAAACGGAGGTCAGGATCCAAAGCGGATGCTTCATACGCCACTTAGATTTCACGCTACGATAATAATCACACATTCTTGTTGCACTTAAAATATATACCGAAACAAACAACCTACGTTACAATTTTTTTTATTGAATTTAATAGTGTGTTAAAATTAAACGGTGAAGACAGAATATGATATCTATGACTAGTCCATCCACTTATAACATATAGGCATAAATGTGATAGTAAGTTTGTTTAAATGGTTAATTTATTCCTTTTTTAGTTTCGGGAATGAATGGATTATCGAATGGTTTTATCGCCAGTTGTAAAATTTCATTTCACACATTTTTTTTGTATTAATTTTAAATAATTAGGATACTATTTATCTCAGATACTGAAACAGCTTTAATCCGAAATTCATGCGAGGAAAGTCACAAAAGAGCCATAAAAATCATATTTCCCAAACAGGTCTAATTTTCTTGCCTAGAGATTTTCATCGTTATCTGACACGGAACTAGAGACGAACGTAATCACACACGAGACACCTCATTATCACACGATAAAAAAGTTGTAAAAAATAGTAGCGTAAAGCACTAGACCATTACCGCGCGATTCGATGACACGTCAATGCATAGAGGTTATCGATACCGAGTGTGCGGTTTTTGGGACGCGGCCGGCCCCCCGCTTGCTAGCTGGTTTGTCTGTTAACTCTGTTTAGTGTTTACCAGTCAGTCGGCTCGCGTCCGTAGCGGGCACTGTGTGTTTGCGCCAGCGCAAGTACCGTTCATTCACCCCGCATACGATCGAAACATCAGCTGTCAAAATTTTGACATCCCTCTACGTATATTCATCGATAACATTATCCCCAAACAATGTTAATGCGTCTATTATGACGTGAAGTTGGAAATTTGAAAATAGAATGGTGTGTTAATAATACAATTTCGCGGGTTTGTGTTCTAGTGATGTGATTTGGTCGATTCACGTGCGTTGGAGGTTTTATTTTTTTATGTGTAGTGCAGTGCATAATGATAAATGACATAAATGTCGTGTGATTTTGACATGTCGTTGATAAGTGACCTGCGATGGCTGCACGACGACGACTTGTTTGCTCTATCGTGGCAAAACGGTATGTTTTTTATGAATGAACGGCTTACTATAATGAAACTGATTTAGTAATCAATCATCTTTTCTGAGTCATCGTCTAAAAGAGGCTTAATACTAAATTGTAGGTAGTAGCAAAGTGCTGAAGGCACCTACGTCTAATTCCGAAGACGTGGTATGTGTGAAACTCTCCAATCCACTTTGAACAAGCATAGTGCAGCAATCGTAAATTTCTCTGACATTAGAAGAGCTGAACTCGGCAATGTATCGTTTAAAAAAATCTGTTTATGTTTTACTGTTATCACAGTAGCATGTCAATTCCACTATTTGATACACATCATTTAAAAAATAAATAATAAGAAAATAGAAGTTACAAAACAATCCAGATTCTAAGCACTATTGAAGCTAGATTTTTTTTTATTGCTGGAGTACAGCAAACAGGCTGACGGCGCAACTGTGACGGAAAGTGGTTACCGTCGCCTAAAAACATTTGCCACACTAAAGGTGCTACCAATGTGCTGCCGGACTCGTAGATGAAGCTGGAACCTGACCACTAATCTCGAAACACAACTCAAGGTTGTTTTGGCGGCATGCTCTAGACCAAGGGTAGTAACCAGACGGGCGAATGCCCTACCACCTGACTGTGGGTTGTTTTGTCGCCTCTTACGACAGGCCACCTGCTCGCAGATAGTTTACACGGATATATAGATCTGATAAGATTTCCACACTCTCTGTTTTAAAAAAAACATTGTCATATTATGTCACCAAAAAAGGTGTAAGTTATAGTCTAAGATTGTAGTTTAAATGCCACTGATTCACTTATTTTAGCGTAGTAATAGACATTTTAAAAATATTTTTCACTCCATGCCTGCCCTCATGTCGAAATGATTAATGCCGGCGTACTAATCTGCTACCCATTCATATGCTTTATATATGCTTAATTTATAACTACGACATAATCTCCATACAGATAATATCTTTCTACGACTATAATGGTAAGGTCACCAAATAAGTAGGAAGGTATAGAAACCCGGCCACAGTACCAACTCCCTCATCAATCAATACATTACGTAAGAGCATGTGGACTATATCAACGAATGAAATATTACAATCATGTGATATCTGTAAGGCTTAACAATTATTACTGATATTATAAACAAGAGAGACGAAAAAATAAATAAGAACTATTTTAAATTAAAAGTGAAAATCAAAAAGTTTGATTTCCAAGGAGTATACACTAATCTCTACCATAACTGTTTCTGATGTAATTTATCAAAATACATAATTATAAACAGCGCGCAGAAAGTTTGCCGATGACTACTTACTATTATTGTATTACATTGTTAATATGTATAATGTTAATATGATTGTATGGTGGTAGGGCATTTGCCCGACTGGATGGCAACCACCCCCGGTCTAAAGTATGTCGCCATAACAACCTTGAGGTGTGTTTCATCATTAGTATCCAGGTTCCAATCTCCCTTAAGAGAGCAGAAGCGCATTGGTGGCACTTATGGTGTTGCAAATGTCCATAGGCGATAGTAACCGCTTTCCATCAAGTGGGTCGTCTGCCTGTCTGCTGAACTCTTGCAATATAAAAAAATATATATACTTATGTAAACTATATCTATATACATATTATATAATACATATAATAAAACTGTAGAGGTCGAATTTCTGTACAATGAAAAAAATATATAAAAACCGAGTCAGGAGGATGTAAGAAGTGAAATAGCACTAATTTAGATTTTTTTCAAATTTTTTGTTTCTCTGTTTGTCTGTCTGTTTGTACAGACTAATCTCCAAAACGACTGGACCGATTTAAATGAATTTTTGTATGGTGGTAGCTTATATCCCTGGTCAACATATACGATACTTTTGATCCCGAATAATTAAAGAGTTCCCGTGGGATAGTTAAAAAACCGTCTCGGGCATCAGCTAGTACAATAATAAATTTATTGCAGCAACTGCTATTTATGTAACCTTTTTTGCCAACCCTACTGACTGGTAGTATGATGAATATTTTCGATAGTTTCCCATAGATGTCTTTTACACAATAATAACGCTGCTAACATCAACATAATTCTAAGCATCTTACACCGTTACTGCATCCAATTTACATGAATGGTACATCAAAATATGCTCATTAAATTACAACAATATTATTTAGTTAGTTACTAAGATAATACTTTAGCTAGGGTTGATTATTATTCTTACACCGATTTTAATTAGTAAGAGTAATTAAAGACCTTTGCCCTTGACAAGTTTTCTTCAGAATTTTAATTATACCGGCGATAATTAGCAATGTTAATTATGAATGAAACTTGACGGAGTTCGTTAGTAAATGATATTATAATTAAAAAAACAGTAAGATAACAACCATTAATTTACTAAGAAAACAACTAACTGTTGGAATATGGTGATTCTGTTAGATTAATTATTTGAACACGTTATATTGAGTTCGGAAATTTTTTAAGTCTACCTAATAAACAAAAAAATGTGTGTGTGTGCAGTTCACACACAGGAGAACTGAAACTTCAGAGAATATACTCACAGATAATTGTTCTGTAATTTTTATTGATATAAATATAATTCCCTTAGCCTACATCCGTCAACATATTATAATTCAAAATAAACTTCTTAAGTATCACTTTCAGTTTTTCAGTTTTAGTCTAAAAATATGATTATCAGTTTTATTTCGGTCCAAATTTGATCTATGTATGTTTCATCATCGATCTTAGCGACTCTCTAATCTGTGTTGCACAATCTAAAATTCGTACCTCATTCTCTCGCAGGCTTAGTGCTATCTATATATATAAAAGAAAGTCGTGTTAGTTATACTATTTATAACTCAAGAACGGCAGTACTGATTTGAAAATTGGTGGGGAGGTAGCTTAGAACTAGGAGACGGACATAGGATACTTTTTATCCCGTTGGAACCGGTAGGTGGCGCTGAGATCGGGTTCTAGAATCCTCCTAATCACCTGGAGCGATTTTGGTGATTTTGTTTTCGTGTGTTTGAGTGGGTCCCCGGATGGTTTAAATCCACAATTGGAACCGGTAGGTGGCGCTGAGATCGGGTTTTAGAATCCTCCTAATCACCTGGAGCGATTTTGGTGATTTTGTTTTCGTGTGTTTGAGTGGGTCCCCGGATGGTTTAAATCCACAATTGGAACCGGTAGGTGGCGCTGAGATCGGGTTTTAGAATCCTCCTCATCACCTGCAGCGATTTTGGTGATTTTGTTTTCGTGTGTTTGAGTGGGTCCCCGGATGGTTTAAATCCACAATTGGAACCGGTAGGTGGCGCTGAGAATCCTCCTAAACTGCTGGACCGATTTCGATGAAATTTTTTGTGTGTGTTCAGGTGGATTCGAGAATGGGTTCAATTCACAATAGGACCCGGTAGGTGACGTTACAATCAAATTCTAAATTTTATTTCTTCAGGGTAGGACTATGAAGATGTTGTCCTGTCGCTGTATATATGTATAATAATTATTGTGTCTCATTATTAGTTTCTAATTCAACTGCACGTCAACGCTATCTATGCAATTAGATCATGTCCATACAAAGGTTGCCTGGAAGAGATTGCCTTAAGCATTGAGGCCTCCCATTGTACTACCTTATGGTATTTAAGTTTATTGTATATTTTTCCACTGTCATGTTGGTGCACTATGAAGAGTATTTTACTCTATTGTATTGTAATAAATAACAAAATGAAATGAACTCCTATCTAAAAATACCCTTTAATTTTTGCCTGAAGCAAGATAATTAGCAGACGACCAGTCTGATAGGAAATGGCCTTCGTCACCCATAGACGTTTATAACACCAGACCCCATAGACTAAGTGGCACTAGCACTACACGATAAGAATGAAAATGTATGGGAATGACATTACGAATGACGTTACTTAGCGTAACGACATGTCAATTCTATCCGTGGAGGAACGGAGAAAGATACAATTTCCTGCGACCGGGCGACATGTCGTTAGAGGCGACAAAGCACCTTTGGTGTTGGAAATGTCCATAGGCTACAGTAACCGCTTTCCATCAGGTAGGCTGTCTGCCTGTCTGCTGAACTCCTGCAATAAAAAAAAAACGATATGTCGTTCGCATACATTTTCTATTCTGTTAGTTAGCGCGAATGTCACTTGTCTAGGGGGACTAGAA
Organism: Dendrolimus kikuchii; assembly: GCA_019925095.2. NCBI lineage: Eukaryota > Metazoa > Arthropoda > Insecta > Lepidoptera > Lasiocampidae > Dendrolimus > Dendrolimus kikuchii. The sequence continues at coordinate 14,285,230 of CM034408.1, forward strand.
CGTCGTTATGGTATTGCCGGCCTCTAACAAATTTAATAACACTTTTCTTAAGCATCCAGTGTTGTATAGTGTACGAAACAATGACTTAGTAGGAACTTCTAATGAATCCTCGCAAAATTGAAGGTTGTACATAGACCAAGAAAGGGGTGAAGTCTGTACAAAAATGCCAAGCGCGTGCCAGTTCTCCCATAGTTTAAAATTCCACAGAAATTGCGAACGACCACTTTTTAGTCTAGTCTCTTTTTAGGGACGTTAAAAATCCACCTCCTCAGAAATACACTATAGGTATAGTATGTCAACAACGACTAAAAATACTCAAAACATATTTCATAATTGTTACGGGTCATATATTCGTGTGCAGTTTGAAAATTATTGAGAGCGTCACTAATTTTGACAGATAGTAGATTAATAATTTGACAGATAGCGTTATTAATGCCAGAATGGAAATTGATGTTGTATTACATCACTTTTATCGATTATGTTATGAGTGTGCAATGCGCCACCAGGGGCCCAATTCTGCTATCTCGATACTATCTCGTCAAAATCGCTATTGTCTCAATAGCAGTTTTGCCTGATTTCGGTACTTTATTAATTCCAATGGCGTGCCACACTATCTGTATACTAAGACATGAAGCAAAAACTTTGTACCCCTTTTTATGAAAATTGCGCGGACTCAGGAGTATGAAATTTCTCACACTTATAGTTTATATAGAGAAGAAGTGACGAATGCTAATTTTTTTTTAATGATGCATCAAAAATACATAAATCAATAAAAAAATATTACACACCCTACCATGTATTTGACAAACACACGCATATATACTCTTTTGTTTATTGTTAAAGTCATTACAGTGTAGCCTTGGCGAAATCTGTGATTATAGAAGTATAATAGCCTTTGACAACAAATTATTATGAACTAATTTCGACCACGGGCGACCACTAGTCTTTATTAATATTTATATATGTATGTAACCAAAAATTTGCGAAATAAATGTAAAAAATTTTTTAGTATCTTTTCAATATTCATTTTTGCTAACGCTATTGCTGCTAACGGTACTGCCAATTTTATTGTACTATTATTCCGCCGCGATAATATGGAGAAGATAATGTGGGTTTAGTAGAATACGATTTTATGACACAATCGCAATGGAATCGTACTTTAATTGTTTTAGCAACGCCAAAATATTGAAATAGCAGAATTGGCCCCCAGCTGATCATACTAAACATCCTTCTTCTATACAGAGAAATAAAATTGAGGTGTCTGTTTGCAATTTTAAAATAACAGCTTTTTACTAAATGCGCATGAAAGTATACAAGGTACTTATATAAAAAAATCTTAAAAAATTTTCGTCTGTCTGGATGTTGCGGCTAATCTTTTTTTTATAACTGGAGTACAGCAGACAGGCTGACGGCCCACCTGATGGAAAGCGGTTACCGTCGTCTATGGACGTTTGCAACACCAGAAATGTCACCAACGCGCTGCCGGCCTCGATGAAATTTTATGATACCCTTTCTGAAAAACTCCATGTCGCAGCGCTGTGGGAAAACCTCGGCTGGGAGCTCATTCCACAACCCCTCGGTACGCAAGAGAAACGTTCTGCAGAACTGTTGCGTATATGTGCTAAGCGGCTCAAGGAAGTGGGGATGAACTCTCAACCGATGGGATCTTGATGTTACGCCTAACGGCTCAAAGCAAAGCAAAGGCAAAGGCAAAGTCGGTAACTTTGACGGAACTTTCATCGGCAGATAGCTGATGTTTAAGGAGTAACTTAGGCTACGTTTTTAAACTTTTTTAAGGTTCCGCGAAAAAAACGCAACGCGGACGAAGTCGCGGGCACAGCTAGTCATTCATAAAATTTACATTTCGAAGGCGAAAGATTATTTACAAAATTCATTCACACGACGCTAACAAGTTTCTTCCTACGGCTATAAAAGTTTATCGATAAGCTAACAGTGCGGTGTGTCACTTCCGTATCCTTTGAAAATAGTCGGCTAATACATTGTAGCATCATAATATACCAGTCACGAGATTCCAGGAGGATAGTTGTGTAGATGTTGTTCCAGTAACCTGCCTTTGATAGGCAATTTTGTCGATAATATTAGCTTCGTTAACGTAACGCAGTGACCTGAATATAAGGCCGGAGGAGTATCCAAACGTGTCCGGTAATTTAGATCTTTGCTCGTCTTTTTTACAATTTGAGTAAAAGATAATGCTTTACTTTTAATATTATTTGTGAATAGTTTTATTTCACAAAAGCACATGTCAATTTACTACTGTTTGGGATATCTGAGATCGGCCTCAAAGTGGTCTATATGAAATGTGAGGTAAACAATAGCATGTATAATTATTGGTCAGCGCCATCTAGTTGTACGTGTATTAACTAGTGCCATCTGCGACACTTAGCGTGTGACGTAATTTATGAATGGATCTTTAGACCCCTTGACTTTTTTCTTCTTTTAATTCATTGTACAGTCAGATAGTTTGTTTAAGCATTTCTAGACAGATTGCTAAACAAAATTAGACATATAGGTACATGTGTATAATTAATTTTGTTCAGCAAATTCCAACCAGTCTAGATTGTTAGGCGATATTTATTCGCCGTAAGGTATTCGAGTAGGAAATATTAGTCAAGGTAAGCCAGATTCTCGAAGCTTGTTTGTTAAACCTGATCACTTCATTATATGGGGAGGCATTATTGTCAATTCACGTATCGTAATCACACCGCTGCAAGATATCTTTAGAGGTGGCTTACATAGTTACGGAGTAGGGCTGTGCAAAACCACTCGCGACTCGCGGTTGTTGGAGGCTTCGCGAGTGAATAATTACGAGTGAGTTCGGCAATGGTACCGAATTCCCTCGTAATTAGAGCTGCGCTAAATATTATTCAAAGTAAGCTAGATTCTCGAAGCTTGTTTGTTAAACCTGATCACTTCATTACATGAGGAGGCATTATTGTCAATACATGCATCATAATCACACCGCTCCGAGACATCTTTGGAGGTAGCTTACATAGTTATAGAATCGGGCTGTTCCAAATCACTCACGGTTGTCAAAGAATACGCGAGTGAAAATTACGAGTGAGTTCGGCAACGTTACCGAATTCACTTGTAATCAGAGTTCCGATACTTAAAGGCAAAGGGAACTCCTATGATCTCACTCTGGTTTCTGTCTGTCTCTTTCTGTTACGGTTTCAAGAACTATTAAGGCTAGAGATATAAAATTTAGCACAAATGTAGAAATTCTGTTTTAAAAATGTATTATCAGATTTGACGAAATATTTTTTTGGAAAATATAAGGGGGGTCTAAAAAAGACAACTGAAATTTAAATCTCTAGCAACATTCCCGAGTGAGACGCCAAATGAAAGGCCTATATTAGCATATTTCTTTTTTTTTTCGAGTAAACTGTTACATATGTAAAATTATAGTGAATCGATAGTAGTGACATCTAGCGAACAAAGTGGAACACCTCATAAAGACAGCAATATAGTACTAAAGTCAATTGTCGTCGTATTATTATTCAAGTATAGAAAAGAAAGTTTGTGAGGATGAACATTTATTACTCTTTCACGCAAAAACTATCTTACGGATTTTGATGAAACTTTACAGTAATGTAGCTTATATGTCACAAGAACACATAGGCTATAATTTATAAAGATATTATTTAAATTGGTTAAGATATAACGGTAAATAATCGTATCGCAGAAACGAAGTCTCGAGCATAGCTATTTCCAAATAATTTCTTTCAAATGTTACTATGAATTCTCGACCCAAAATTTAAGCGATGTAGGAATTAAGTAATAAAAATATCTAAATTATTTTTCTCATATTCGTGGCACAATCATAACTCAAACGAATTACTTTAATTCATCCACATTTAATTAACATTCCTATGTAATTGCAAAACATTCTTTTATAGTACTTTGATTTGTAACAACGCAAAAGTGTGTCACGCAATACTATAAATATTTAATTGAATATAATTTAATTAACATCGTTGCTATGTTTTATTTAAAAAAGTTCATCGCTCGATTGAGTTTTTAATTGTTTTGTTTGAGAGTAGGGTAGGGTTATGCTGAAACCTATTATCTTGATTACGTGTCTTAGGGAGGCTTTCCACCAGAGATGTGCTATGCAACGTTGCTATGGATGCGTTTGATATCCACCAATCGCGTGCTACAGATACGTGCCTTCTCTATTGTCGATCCGTCGCTAGGATCGAGCTGCGCATCTTCCTCGCATAACTACCTTGCGGCGGCGCATTTTCTTAGCACATCTTACTCGACCCGCTACATAGCTTAGCATCACTGAAAATGGTTACATGGTTTCGGAGTTTAGCTTTAACTTTTTCGTCTCTGGTGGAAAGGCACCCTTAAGGCCGCTCGATCGGTGTAATACGACGCTCGCACGAAATATCGGCGTCAATCGGTTAGCCTTAAGGTAATTAATGAATGAGCCTCTCCCCTATCCAATTATAATAATTGATACATACATAACTTCGCGCCAGTTCCCTTGCGGGGTAGGAGGCACGAACAACAGAGCGCCATTCAGGCTTATTCTTACACACCTCACTTGCTTCTTTGATATTCATAACTCTTGTCATATACGTCATGTACTAATTGATGTCCAATGTAAATCAGTTACATACTAGTATGGTTTAGATTCGCAATTAGACCAGGTAGGTGGCGCTGGAATCGGGTTCCATATTTGTTTTTTTCAGGACAGAACAATATCTGCCGGGACCGCTAGTTTAATATAAAAATAATAAATAGCCTTACATTGTACGTATTTTTCATTTCTCATATTCTGAAAGTACGCTTGGAGTTGCCTGATCACAGGGATGAGAAGCAGTACCTTTCGTCCCTGGGAAACGATTCTACCTTCTGTCAAAAAATAAAAAAACTATGCCAAACATACATGTGACACTTGTCCCAACTTTTTTTTACAGCCAAATCGCGGCGTAAGTTGTAATAAAAAAAACATCAAAAATTTTGTAAGATAATTTTATACTTATAAATTACTTTTCATCAAATTATTATTTAATTTACATAAATTTGAGCTAAATATTTACTATCATCAGTGACAAAAAATACTGGCTGGTAGAATGCCACAGAAAAAGAAATTTAAAAGAGTGTCGGAGAGTGTCGGGGTCAAGGTAAGGAAAGGAATGCTCCGGTGGTTCGGGCATGTGGAAAGAATGCATGATGAAAGAATGACTAAACAGATATACAATGCAAAAGTGGATGGATGCAGAAGTCGTGGAAGGCCACGACACACCTTCCATGATCAAATTGATCGTGTACTAGCAGTAGGTGATGTCAGGAGCCTTAAGAACAGACGAGCTTGCATGACAAGAGTTATGAATGTCAAAGAGGCAAGTGAGGTGTGTAAGAATAAGCCTAAATGGCACTCTGTTGTTCGTGCCTACCCCGCAAGGGAACTGGCGTGAAGTTATGTATGTGTATGTATGTAAAAGAAATTTACTTGACGTTTCATATATTAGGTATTAAATGAGTTCATCAGATTTAAATATGGATTTAACTCCTGATTTCATTGGAGAAGTAGTTGTTTGATTAATCGTTTTTATTTAATTTCCTCATATTCGAAATGAAAAGCAAAGTGTTAACCTCGGGTGAAAGGCCTATTTAGGGGCTCGAACCATCTTATGCATAAATAGGTCATTTTCACCTCTCGTGTAACAATGCACTATTTTATTGTTTGTAAAATTTTAAATGTTTCGTTGGTTTTGTTTCAATAAATAAATAAGGAACCTTAAAAAATGAAAAGGCTTCACATTTCACTATCGAGTTGATATGTTATTCAATTTTGAAGTCATTAGAGGTATCTTAATTGATTTCTTATTTATGAATGCGTTGTCCCTGACATTTATGTGAAAACAAACAACATTTGATTAATGTATCAACAATGACCCAATCTGGGGATTTTGTGTCAATATATATCTAATAATAAAATGTGTCTGTGGTTCAGAATACACGCACCGGCAGTATTAGCGGAACGCTAATAGGTAAAATTCCCAAAAATGCAAAAGAACTGTTAACGTTTTTTTTTCAAAAGTTTGGCTGATTGGTATATATTTTTACCTATTTAGCTGTTATTTGAAAAAAAAAAAAAATCTGACAGGCACTTTTGTCACTGATTTGTTCTTGTTTCAAATTTCATTTAAATGAAAACTGCTATTCATAAATTACCGTTTTTAGATTTTTGTGCTCAACGAGCTCAACAGGCTTAATGGCTTACTATAAAAATTATATTGATTAAAGCAGGAATTTTATATGAAACTAGCTGTGCCAGTGGAACTTCGTTCGCGTTGCCATGACGACGTTTGTTAGTGAATTTTAATAGGAGAATAGCGCTGTGGTCACAATTGCTGATATTATCGTTGACATCAAAAATTCTGACAACGCCGTCTTTTTCGCTATATTAGTCTATCCCGTGGACGTCAGTGACCCAGATTATAAGCCAGCTCTTGATGAGTTTCATTTAAATTCGTTCTTAATCTCACTCATTTCAATTCACTTCATTTAGGCTCACTTCATTTACGTTCACTTCTAAGCGCGGTATTTTATTTGATTTTTATTATTCCGACGCTTCGGCCACTTTTTGGTAGCCATGATAACTGAAGACAAAGATGTCAAGTGTTGAGTATTGTTAGTTTTATCTAGCCTACCGCCAACTTGCTAATTTTAATTATTTAATTTTAATTTTATTTATGGTTATTATTTACTCCATGGAAGCCTGATCTAATTCACCACTCTTCGCAACATGTTGTGGCTCGAAGAGTAGAAGCAACGCAAGAAACTCTTTAGCAATATGCCTAAATCTAGTAACTTTCTTCATTCAAGTTCATTTCATTTAAGATCACTGCACTTAAATTCAATCGTGACTTAGGTTATCCTCAAAGAAATAAAATTGGTAGAGTATTGAAGCTCTCCTTTGCAAATGAAAAAAATATGATATAATATTCATTTAAATATACTTAAACTTGTTATTACAAGTCGTTGAGTAGTATTAATAAAATATTATATTACTGGCGGCTGTAACGCTTAACTTAAATATAACTTAGAACTTCAAGTAATGATGATGACTAGAACGCTTTTCGCTTGCAAACATAATTTTGCAGATGAGAAACACAAACTCATCCATAAAACTATAACGTTGATATTAATTTTGAAGCAAGTAAAAGGTATACGATTGCAAATGTAAGTTTGTAAGGAAGCACAAGCGTGTTGGTATCGTTAAAAAGAGACTAAAACATTACATAAAAATAAAATTTGCATTTAATTAATGTTTTATGTAGGTGTTCTTTATAAGTCATCAAGATTCTTGGAGTTGGATTCAAAGGATCTTTGATAATAATCTCTTAAGCTCTTAAAGGGCTGGTATAAAACAGCGAAGTAAGAAACAAATGAGGTCAATCGGATTGATATAATATGACGAAGTCTTTTATAAAATATGGTTATAAAAGTCATACAAATCTAATAATAATAAAATAAGATTTTTATGATTTTTTAAGTTACTTTACTAATCAATTCCGATACTTATTCGCCGCTGTCACTGCATACGCTTGTCGGTAAGTTAGGAGCCATCCAAAAATTACGTCGCACGTTAAGGGGGGGCAGGGGGTCAACGAAGTGTGACATTATGTGACAAGGGTGGGAGGGGTCCTAAGTTTCTTGACGTTACATTTCTAATTTTATATTAAAAAAAAAACAATGCTATCTGCATGAGAATAGTGTTTAAATTAGTAAACAATAATTTAAATTAAAATAAAAGTAATTACGAAATTGGTGTTTTAATTTAATAATATCTTGATGTTAAATTGCAAAATATGTTACATTACGGAGGGAGTCTTAAGAATCTGACCAGATGTGACAAGGACGGGTTAGGGGTTAAAAATCATGACATTCGTGTGACGTAATTTCTTTGGATGGACCCTTAGTGAGATCAAGGATTTTATCTTTTTTAAATATACCAACAAAAATACGTGAATCTTATAATACTAGTCCAATACATCCCCCTCATGGGCTCAGACTTCCCTTTTCACAGAGCGCTGATATCTGAGAACTAGTTTGCTTGAGATGTTATTTGGGAAGGCCGACTGGCCGTCCCAAATATGCTTTCCTCACGCTGCAATCCTCTCCCATCCGTTCTGCGTGACCGAGCCAGCGGAGCCGGTGACTTTTTATTTTTCCTATTATCATTATTTTTTTATTGCAGGAGTGCTGCAGACAGGCAGACGGTCTACTTTATAGAAAGCGGTTACCATCGCCTATAGATATTTACAACACCAAAGGTGGTACAAATGCGCTGCTGCTCTCTTAAGTGTCACTAGAACCTGGTCACTAATACCGGAACACAACTCAAGGCTGTTATGGCGACATACTCTAGACCAGGGGTGGTAGCCATCCAGTCGGGCAAATGCCCTACCTGTTGTTTAGTCGCCTCTTACGACAGGCCGCCTGTTCCTGCACGGATAAAATTATTGTTGATATTATGTTGGACTCGTCCACGAGGTTCCCCATTTCGAGGTTGGTTCGGACCCTCCAGCTACCATCTTCTCTCTTTGTTGGACCCAGAACCTTACGGAGAACTTTCGTTTCCGCTACTCTTTCAAGGCAAGCGTCCAAACTTCGCACCCGTACATTAGGGTGGGCCGTATACATCCTGATTTTGGTTTTCCTGTTTAGAAGCCGGGACACCAGTACCTTATGCAGGGCTACACAACGCCTCCTGAGGTGAGGTGTGGTGGAACGTTATAGGCTCTCATTATTTAAAAGACTACATACACAATTAAAACATGTGTTTATTGTATCAATATGGTTTTAATGATCCCATAACAGCAATTCTTATTCTTTTGCTCTAAAGATGACATCACCATGTAATATGCGCATGCGGTGTAGAATAGCAAATACTTGTCTGTACATATGTTTTGCGGCATGTTTTTCAAGTTTAATAAGTCGAAGGAATTCTTGAAGGTCGTTTAAATGAGAATTATGAAGTTTTTTATTGAGATGCGTTTTATTTTGCTTTAGTTGTGTTTTGAGTTAAATTGCTTGACTTTATTTTACACAAGCTTTACTTATGAGTTCGTTTATGAGGCTTTGATATAAAAACCACTCTAGGGCCGATACCAGACAATAAGACCATAGTAAGTAACGCAAAGTTGAGCTGCTCAGCAAAAGAGTGCCCTAATACAGACGGTATCGAATTAAGAAGTATTGTTTTTGCCTTATGTGTCGTCAGCCAATCGTTGTCCACTGCTGGACGTAGGTTCCCAAGCTTGTGTCACCTATCCCGGTCCTCCGCTGCTCTCATTCAGCTCCCACCGGCAACCTTACGCTGATAGTAGCTGCATCGGGCTGGAGGGCGTCATACACGTTTGCCGAGACGCGGTCTACGTGTAGATCTTTGAAACCATAGTGACTTTTAATAGATGACACAAAATTTAGACCACTGGATAAGGTAAGAAATGAGCACATAAGGGGATCTTTGAAAGTTGCACCCGTGACTGAAAAATTGAGAGGAAGAAGATTAAGGTGGCATGGGCAAATAATGAGGAGGTATTAAAGTCACGCGACAAAAAGAATGTTAAATTACAAATATAAATGTAGACCAAAAAAGAGATGGATTATGATGCCTTGTCAGAATAGATGAGTGTGGAAGGAGAAAACATATTTTATATTTTGCCGATCTCAAATAATTGGGAGAGGGTGAAAGAAAAGAGACAAATTTAGACCACTATAGTTTCAAACATCTATACTTAAAGAAAAAAAAACTTAATTCTTTTACTATAAATTCATGAACTAGAGAGAGAGAGAGAAAGAGAGAGAGAGAGAGAGAAAGAGAGAGAGAGAGAGAAAGAGAGAGAGAGAGAGACACTTTATTGCACACCAAAATTTACAATTACAAAAACAGACCATATTTCCAATTTTTCTAGGCGGCCTTATCGCTCAAAGCGATCTCTTCCGAACAACCTAAATTTAAAAAAAAAGGTGTATATATGATGTACATATATATGTTTGTGACTAAGACCGAAACTAAGAATCATCTTGTATCTTCGGCCTCAGCACCTTCCCATTAAATTTCCCATTAAGTTAATATAATCTAAATTAAAAAAAAATTAAACAAAAGGAAAGATCTAACAAAGCAAAAACTAAGTGTAAATTATAAAGAAAAGAAATAAATAAAAAAAAGTGTTTTAGTGTCCTCTCTGTGTGCTATGTACTATATATATATATATATATATATATATATATATATATATATATATATATATATATATATATATATATATATATATATATATATATATATATATATATATATATATACATATACATATACAATAATATGTATAATAATATATTTCAAAATACATAAGTTACTATAATAAATGTATTAGCATGATTGTATCATGTTAATCAGGCATATCTATTTCTGGACAAATAGTGTTTTCTGAGTAAATTTCTAAATGTTGGTAAAGATTTGGCCTCTCTGACAGCAAGAGGCAGCATATTCCGAAGTTTTACAGCATGCACTGTAAAAGAATTATCATAATAGGATACAGTGTGCTGCAGGTGATAACTTTTCGATATGTATCAGAGCGATAATTAAGCTATTCTTCCGCTGAGCAACACCGTTTACGAAATTTGCTATACTAAGAATAGAACTCGTCGCCTCTGCGTTGAAGTGAGATAGGCCGGCAAAGGTTTGGCCCATTTAACCACAGAGGCCGTCGAGAGAGAGAGAGAAAAATTATACTATTACGGTCACACAACAGATTGTCTGTATCTGTGGGCCAGACATTTATCGTCAATCAACTATAATAGCCATGAGTCGCACGGATCACACTTCATATTACATGAATGGCCAAACAGATGACATCATTTCCTCGTTCCGTTGAGCCGAGTATATCGTTAAATCGCATAATTAATAATAATTACTATACTGTATACAGTAAGGCTTTATAAAAAAGTCGAGCAATTATTTTTAGGGTTCTCAACTGAACACTTATAATAATAAAGAGCTATTGCCTGCAAACTTAGCTCACGTTAAAAAAGGATATCCATGTCATGATAAAGGCATGTCATAATTCTTAGAAATGTCGAATTTAATGACAAATACCCGTAACGCCATCTAACGAGCCACCTTCGCTAACTGAACTTGAAAGCAACAAATTAAAATTGTCGATGTCATTGTCGTTGCCATGACGATGTATTTGTTAGTGAATTACTAGCAATTCACTAACATATATTTAATTAGTCAAAGCGTGAAAACGACACGAACAAATTCCCATTCGTATTAATTCTATTACTTAGGACAAGTTACCAAAAAGTTGTACTTAATTTTTTTTTAATTTACTTATAGGTATACTTTATACGTTTAAACCGGCCTTAAGTCGTTCGCAATTTTTATATATTATACAAACTATACATTGCTAACCACAAAAAATACAAACAACACACACGTGTAAGCTCATATGGAATGCATACATTCTATACTATACGTATTATAATGTATTGCATAAGTTTAGCAAACAGGCAGTCAACCCACCTGATGGAAAGCGATTACCGCCTCCTATGGACATTTGTAGCTACAAAGAGACTGGAAACTTGCCACTAATGCGGGAACATAGTTCAAGGCTTTTAAGAAGGCATATTCTAGACCAGGGGTGGTAGCCATCCAGACAGGCAAATACCCTACAACCTGACTGAAATTGTATTCTTTTTCCATTCCTGCACGGATAAAGGTTTTTTTTGACCTCCAAAAAAAAATTGTATCTAACGAAGAACTTTTTTGTGTCAATCTACAATGTACTTATTACCCGTGCGCAGAAGGTTTGCCGATAGCCTCATGATGTCACGCGTCGATTCTCATTCAGTAGGGTTGACAAAAAGGTTACATAAATAGTTGTTGCAATAAATTTATTATTTTAGTTTTTTATTTTATATACTTTACAAAAGTATATACAATAATAGTAAGTAATATAATACAATAATAGTAAGTACTCATCGGCAAACCTGCGCGAGGCTTATATTTTAGAAGACGTCAAGTTATTCGTTTCGCTACAATATTTTTTTTAAGGAAAAGACTTCGAATGTTTCAATTTTCAAGATAACATATTATTAAATCAAAGAAGCGACATGTTAAACAGTGATTTTAATAAGTTACAAGAAATTATATTTAAAATATTGACAAAATTTACTTGTGTACTTAATACGTGTAAACCAGCTTTAAGTCGTTCTTAAAAATTGTTCTACCTTATACAAACTTCACACTGCCAGTCTCATACAAACAACACACACATGTATAAGCTCATATAGATATGCATACATATATCATCCATGAGATGCGTTGTTATCAGTAGGTCGCATTCCTTTCCTTGCTTGATTGATACCCACTTATGTAATGTGGGACTGGGATGCTACACGATTTAACTTAAGCAAACGTTAGACGGAACATTTATGTTTTTCAATTTAGATGAACCAATTCAAAATCTATATATAAATAATATATAATAATAGCAGCCCATACTTGTCCCACTGCTGGGCTCGGGCCTCCCATTATAGGGGAACGGACAATATACCCGCCACGCTTGTCCAAGGCGGCTTGGCAGGTTTGACACATCGGTTATCTCGATGTGCAGGTTGCATCACGATGTTTTCCTTCACCGTTGTTAGCACGTGGTAATTGTAACAATATGCACATTAGATCAGAAAACTGCCTAAGTGGTGCATGCGATCCGGCCAGGATCGAACCCGCGCCCTCTGAGTCTGGGACGCGTGCGCTAGCCATTACGCTACCACGACATCAAAATCTATATTATTATAAAATTCTAAACATGCCGTGTCTGTACATTGAAGCTATAAAAAAAAACTAGAATAGACTATATAACCTATCTATATATAGGTATACCTTTTGTTGTGTTCCGGCATTAGTGACCAGGTTCCAGTCTCCATTAAGAGAGCAGCAGTTCATTTGTAACACCTTTGGTGTTGCAAATATCCATAGGCGATGGTAACCGCTTTCCATCAAGTGAGCCGTCTGGCTGTCTGCTGAACTCCTGCAATAAAAAAAATATATATAAACGATAGATAACACGATGCAATTTTTTTAGATTTTTTGTCCGTTTGTTCGGGATTCACGTAAAAACCGATTTCCATGCGGCTCTCGCTGAGCGACAGCAAATTCTTAGATTTAAAATCTGTGCCACCTTTTTCCTGGGAATCCCGCGGGAATTTTTCTGAGACTGATTTAAAATGAACAGATTAAAAAAAAACGAATTCCAATGTGATGTTTTCACTGATCGATGGCAAATTTATGCAATAAAATGTGTGATTATTTTATTCCGGAAATCCCGCGGGAATTTTTCTGGGAGCGGTTTGTAATTGTTCAGGTGCATAAATTAGCTTATTTCGACACAGTTTTCACTAAAACGATAGCTTGCAATATTTTATAATGCTGCGGTAGTTCATGGCCTGGTAATCGCGCGGGAATTTCAAGTGAAGCGTGGACGAAGTCGCGCGCATATCTTAGTACCCTAACTCGAATCACTCAATGTCACTCAATATATGCCGTCGTGTTGTTTCAGTTCTATGTTTTTCAATTAAATTGTGCCAAATTGGTTTATCCGTCTCATACCAACATTACAGAAAGAAGATATTTATTTTAGACCTAAAGGTTTTTTTTAATTTCAGTATATCTATTAATATATAAATATATTATCCGTGCAAGAACAGAGAAAGGATATAATAATAATTATCTGCAACCGGCGGCTTGTCGTACGAGGCGACAAAACAACCCACAGCCAGGTGGCAGGGCATTTGCCCGTCTGGATGACTGCCTGATCTAGAGTATACCGTCATTATAACCTTGAATTGTGGCATTAGTGGCCAGGCTCCAGTCTCCCTTTAAAGAGCGGCAGCACATTGGTAGCAGCTTTGGTGTTACAAATGTAGGCCGTTTGCCTGTGTACTAAACTCATGCAATAAAAAAATATATGTTAAGACAAGACAAACTAATGTTGAATCTACACGGCAAGTTAAAACAGCGTCGTAAGTTCAACGACACCTAAACACTGTACCAAACAATAACCAAGTATTTAACATAATTTCAAAGTCAACTCGCTACGGAAAAAGAATGTCAGTCAAGCCTAAAATTATCTTTACAAAGTCCTTACTTTGTTCCCTTTGAAAAAAGTTCCGAACTGAGAATGAAGACAAATATTTTTGGAAGTACACGCTTTGGATGTCTGATAAGTTGGAGTGTTTTTTTCACTATTTTGATAACAATGAAAAATATTTGGGAACGGCAGACCTTGTACTGCTCTGTATAACAAAAATTTAGGTCCCGATTGCATCTCCGTCTACTGGATCCATTTGTGGAATTAAATAATTCTCGTATCCATTTAAACTTCCACAAAAAATTTCATCAAAATCGGTACAAGCGTTTAGGAGTTCAGTGACATACTAAGGGACCTAAAAGCATCGGTACCGTAAACATGTACTTGTCCTTATTTGTCAACTATTTCAATTTAGAGAATTTTAAAGAATTTATTATTATAAACCATTATTATTACATAGTGTAAAGAAAAAAATGATACACTTCCAAACAACTCGTTTATTATACAACTAGCTGTGCTCGCGACGCCGTTCGCGTGGAATTTGCTTTCAAAACCCTCCGATTTTGAAACATTCTTCATTGGTGCTCCGCTCCTGTTGGTCTTAGCGTGATGATATATAGCCTATAGTCTTCCTCGATAAATGGGCTATCCAACACTGAAAGAATTTTTCAAATCAGACCAGTAGTAGTTCCTGAGATTAGCGCGTTCAATCAATCAATATTAGTATATTTGGCTACAACACTAATACTTACATTTTAAATATCGCGATATCTTTTGAATGAAACGTCCGAATTGAATAATTTAAAAAGTTCTAAAAAGGTATTGCATTCGTCTTGAATATGGAGTAATTTATTTTAATAAGGATTAATACCAAGGTACAAAATAAAGAGTTTTTGAAGCGACGGCATTTTAATTATTTTAATAAATAAAAGAAAACACTTATTGTGAGATAACTACAATAGTTAGACATATGGTTACGCAATATTTTTTGTAGAGAATTGTATGTTCTGCAAAGTGGTAGTACATTGTTTTGTTCTATAATCAATAGTTTTCGCAGCGCACGCCGTGTAAGGATTTTTTCGGGTCATTTTTTTACACCTTGGGTTACATTATTGGACTTTTAGTATGGATCTCTATTTTTTTTGAAAATATATTATAGCCTATAGCCTTCCTCGATAAATGTACTATTCAACACTGAAAGAATTTTTCAAATCGGACCAGCGGTTCCTGAGATTAACGCGTTTAAACAAACAAACAAACTCTTCAGCTTTATAATATTAGTATAGATTTAAAAAAGGAAAATTATTTCAAAGTTTATACAATGTATGTGGAAATGTATACATGTCTGAATGGGTGTGTATATGTATGAATGCGTATATTTAATTAAAATTAAAGGTAGTATACATTGTATACTGCAGCAACTGTATAATAATAGCCTCGCGTGCACACTATCGTCTTTTATTCGAACTTATCTAAACCTTCATATAGCTTTATCTTTAAAACACTGTTGTGCACAGGGTTTATTTATTAACGGGTCGTCGACCCCAATTTTAATTAGATAAAGCGACCACTACATGCTTGATAGTAATTGTTATTTTTGAATATAAAATTGGGGCATTTGTGAAATGCGGGTGTGTCTCAAATATTCCGTATACTAATATTTCATATGTTAATAACACTAGTAATTTATACTCTTTTTAGTATTTAAAAATTGTTTTAAATTAGGTACGACGTATCATAATTGAGGTTGTAATTTTTTCTGTCCTGTTTAAAATTAAAAAATGACTTATTATTGTCCCATATTTTAGAAGAAATATGTTTTACGTCATCACAATATATTAAAACTAGCTGTCCCGGCAGACGTTATTCTGCCCTGAAGAAATAAAATTTAGAACCTGATTCCAACGCCACCAACCGGGTCCAAACGTAAGCTATCCTATCTTTCAAGTCGGATCAAACTGCACACGGTGTGCAAATATGATTAAAATCGGTCAAGTAGTTTAGGAGTCCATCGCGGACAAACAACGTGACACGTAATTTATATATATTAAGATATAGATGAAGCTACAGTTTTTGTCAATGTAACATGAAAATAGCTGCCATGATTTGTAGTGGAAACAAAAATAACGTTTGGAGTGATTTTTGGATAAAATTTTACTTCGTTTGTATGTTTAGATGGAATTGCAAGAATTTAAAACATTTTCTATTTTAATATTTCATTTTATATGTACTGCCAGAGGTACTGCCAATGAGCTGCCGGACTTGAAGAGCGACTGGAGTCTAGCCACTCATGTCGGTACTCAAGTCAAATGTTATGGCGGCATATTCTAGACCAGGGGTGGTAGCAATCTAGACGGGCAATTTACTTACCACTTAGGCCTCGAGTCTGTAACTCATGAACAATCGCGTCTTAAAAATTAGAGTCGTAACTTTTGATGGTTTTGGTAGTCTGTAAATCTCAATCATCTCGGCTCAATGTTGAATGAATCTTGATGTTATCGAAACTGATTTAATAGGAATTTTAGAGACTGCGGATATTTGACCGTCATCAGTCGAATGGATCTTGACTCGTGCTAGCATGGTTTATTTGTTTACAGACTTGGGGCCCAGGCTGAGGGTTATTTTAGTGACTCTTAGGACAAGCCACCCAGCCCGAGAAATAAGTATTCTTTCTCCGTTCTTGCACGGATGAGTAGATAAGATATGAGTTACTTTTTATTTAACTCTTTTGAAGACTTCTCAACCAAGTAGTAATACTCGTAAAAGTAGTAGACATTAGTTGCTTTTAGGAAACTCTTCAATGGACTTAGTCATTCGGTCGCAGGAATCAGTTTCTGCACAGGTCTTGTAAAGAAGTATCCGAATTCAATAAAAATATATGGGAAGTGGGAGTGACGCTCGCGGACCGCGTTTGTAATACCAAAGTAAGAAAGAGAGTTTGTCTGAAAGAGAGTGTCGGGGTGAAGGTAAGGAAAGGAATGCTCCGGTGGTTCGGGCATGTGGAAAGAATGCATGATGAAAGAATGACTGAACAGATATACAATGCAAAAGTGGATGGATGCAGAAGTCGTGGAAGGCCACGACACACCTTCCATGATCAAATTGATCGTGTACTAGCAGAAGGTGATGTCAGGAGCCTTAAGAACAGACGAGCGTGCATGACAAGAGTTATGAATGTCAAAGAAGTAAGTGAGGTGTGTAAGAATAAGCCTGAATGGCGCTCTGTTATTCGTGCCTACCCCGCAAGGGAACTGGCGTGAAGTTATGTATGTACGTATGTATATATATGGGAATCACATAAAATACATAGAGTAACGATATGCCACTCTCACTCCGTCATTCCGTGTAGGAACGGATAAATAATGCTAATTCCTGCGGTCGGGAGGCCTATCGTGAGGGACGACAAAACAACCTACAGCCAGGTGGTAGGATTTTTGGCCGATTGGATGTTACCGCCCCTGGTCTAGAGGTTGCCGCCATAACAACTTTGAGCAGTGTTATGGCATCAGTGGCCAGGTTCCAGTTTCTTCTTCAAGGCTGGCAGCGCATTGGCAGCACCACTGGTTTTGCTAATGTCCATAGTCGACGGTAACCACTTTCCATCACGATTTGGCCGTCGACCTGTCTGCTAAGCCTCAGCCTTAGCAATAAAAAAAAAACTCGGCGCGTCTGCCACGGAATTGCAAGAGGTAATTCCTCTCTCACCTTTTTACCACCGGACAAACAGACGTACAGGTACATTAGCTTCGAGACGCTTTTTTGTTTGTAGTAGTGTACTGTCAACACATAAATAAACTAATAATTTTTATATATTTTCTAGGCAGGTACTTAATATGAAACTAATAATATTAAACGATATAAAGGATCTTACTTATAATCGTTTCTTAAATTTAAAGAAACTGCTCAGCAACCGATTAGTGAAATCTTACCCATAAACTCCTCTTTAATCGAATATTTTGTTTATTTGTGCTCCTCTTAGGTAAATAACAAGTAATACACGTTTATGAGTGAAAAAAAAGATATTCATTGATTAGGGTCTGATTCTGATTCTCTTACTTATTTTTTTTATTGCAGGAGATCAGCAGACAGGGAGACGGCCCACTTGATGGAAAGCGGTTACCATCGCCTATGGATATTTGCAACACCAAAGTTGCTACAAATGCGCTCCTGCTCTCTTAAGAGAGACTGAAACCTGGTCACTAATGCCGGAACACAACTCAAGGTTGTTATGGCGACATACTTTAGACCAGGGGTGGTAATCATCCAGTCGGGCAAATGCCCTACCACCTGGCATAATTTAAGAGATGGCTAATCGTTTCTTAACGAGATTATTATAAGTAAGACCGTAAAATAATAAATATTAATATTAAACATAATTTTTAATACTAATTTTCAAGGAAATTCAAATTTTAAGTTTAGAACTTCTGTAAATATACCAGTACTACTACAAACGCAAAAACATCTCGAAGTTTATTTACCTGTACGAGTTCACGCCAACGATATATAGTGGACATACCAAGCAAGTGGAAGCATAGCGGACGAAGCGCTATGCTTCCACTTTCATCATACTTACCGCTGAAGAGGAACTCTTTATCTTCGTCTGTTTTTTCTGAAACATACAATTTAGGTGTCTTCAAGTCTCGCGTGAACTTCTAGGTAAATGTGCTTCATCTTAGACCGCCTTTCCACCTGACATTAGGCGCAATATCTGTCAAACGCGGACCCGTATATATTGTTACGAGTTGCAGGAATCGAATTAAAATGCCGTTGGAATTATTATAGAGTTTATTAGAACTATACAAACACGTATAACACAGGTACAAATATAACCGAACGCAATAAGTCCAAACGTAATACAGAAGATCGTAATTCAAGTACACGCGCAAAGTCCGTCACTAAATAGATTACCGAATGTACACAAGTCTCGCTTCGCTTGTGGTTCTTGCTCGACTGCCTGATCTCTCAATTGGGGCATTGCTTTATACTGCACGGATGCAATATGTCTGCCCGGCCGCGTGACCGAATTTCCTAGAATCAGCTTGTACTTTTAAATCCGAGACAGTAATCACAATACAACAATAAGCCGTAAAAGATTACAATACATAATGGGCTGGTTTTTAATCACAAATTTTAAATATAAAGTAAACAAACGAAGTCCAAATGCCGAAAGGTAATAAAATATGTTACTACAGGTATGCAGGTGTGAATTTGTCTTTTGTCGGCGTCTAGGTCGTAACAATATATATAAATATATTTATATATTACTTAAAAATTACTATCTCAAGCTATAATGTTATTGTTTACTTTTGTATGTATATAAAATAAGATGTGTATTGTAGTAGGCAAATAATTATGTATTATTGTTTATAATAATTAAACTATCTTATATATTACGATTTATTAAATTAACTTTTGTTGTCCTTCTTATACACCATCCAAAGGTTATCTGGAAGAAATCGCCATTGGCGATAAGACCGCCGATTGTACTTGTATATTAATGTACTTGATTTTATGTAGCATTTTTGTCCAATAAAGTATATTCTATTGTATTCTATTCGTTTAGCGCTAATGCTACTCGTTTACGGGGACTATATAAAATGACAATTTCGAACCAATCAAAAGTTCGAAATTGTATACATTTTTATGAAACGAAAAAATAGCGTGTACGGATGTCTATCAATACTTTCTAAACAACTACTAACTGGCTACTAAGTTTTAATTGCTTCGCCAGTTACCGAGTTAACGCTGTCAGCAGTCGTCAGAAGAAATACTGTTTCAATACCTATCAATCTTTTTGATATGTTTTCACATATGGTTAAGTATATATGAAACTGGCCTAGTGCTTGTCAATCCCGCAACAAAAGTTTCATAGAGGTAATCAACTTCATCTACTTTCTATCACAGCACTGATCGCTATCGGGCAGGTGGTCAACCTGATTTCCTTGAGCCGCTTCGCTCTTGTACGCAGTGTCTCAAGGACGTTTCTCTTGCGCACCGTGGGAATTTTGAATGAGCTCCGAGCTAAGGTTTTCCCTCAGTACTACTATGTAGGATTTTTTGAAAAGGTGGTCATAAAATTTGTTCGAGGCCAGCAGCGCGTTGGCGAAGTCTATGGTGTTGCAAACCGCTTTCCATCAGGTGGTTCATCTGCCTTTCTATTTGAATACTCCAGCTTTAAAAAATATGACTATATTTGTTATTTGGCTACGAAACCATAAAAAAGTTTTTATTAAAATTACCCAATATCTCAAAAAACTGAAGCAATCTTTTTAAAACTAATTTTTGTTTAAAATATTTATTAACTACCTTCATTTACGTTCAGAATGTACTATAGAACTTTGATACTTTTTTTAGTACTTTGCAATCAAATATCTCGACCCATCTGTCCTTGGAATCAAATATCTGTCCCACACTATACATTGAGTTTTAAATTCTCACTTACATATATGACGGCTACCGCTAATTATTATTCAAATGTTAGACAGGGTTAAAAGTGTTGACCCTTTCTAAGATTTGATAATTATTGATATTTGGACGGTTTTAATTTAAAATCATCGGATCAGTATGGCGATCCAGCGAGGAAACGTAGCCAGCCTTTGGGCACCTTACCCATTGAAGACAAGATCTAGGCTCAGTATTCTACTTATAGTCTCGAGGGACTATGAGTAGCATACAATACAAATAAGTTAAGTTTTCTTGCATTGTATTCGATTATATGTAATTAAATTAATAAAAAAAATCATCTAAATATTTTGGTCAAGCATAGCCTGTAATATACTACCAATATTGGTCAATGTATAGCAAATATTGGCCAATATAACGCCAATATCATTTCCCATGAAAATGACTCAAGCCCTTACCTTACTTATAAGGCTACGTCTCACCACTTGAAGCTCACGATTTCACCATAACACCAAGTTTGGTGAGGCCAATATTTGGATTGTTTATTGAAAATACTCTATTATAAGTAGATGTCCTGACCTTTTTATACATGTTGCTTTGTACACAGTAGGTGGTCTGAAGTCTTGGGCATATTTAAAATAGGCTGGAGATTAGTTTCATTGAAGAACTTACCTCTAAAACTAAATTCGTACCCAAGCTGATCTATTCTTTTTTTTTATGGTCTTCAAAACTGAGCACATTCAGGAACATGTTTAATACATTAGTAATATAATATTTTATATTCTTTAGAATGTGATCTTTTATATGAAAACACAGCTTGCTTTAATATGCTACAGAAAAAAAAACTAATACTAATCCAAGTAAGCCGGTGCGGACGCTTACATGCATGTGCCTACGCCTGCACTCGGCAAAAAAAAAATTGTAATTATAAAAAAAATATGATGATTAACAAAGATTTTTTTTTAAATATTATTGGGCGGTTAAACAATTTTGTTGAAAAATAATCTTATATTATATTTAAATGAAGCTACAGAACCAAAAAATATGTCTGTCGTTGCGGATTATGTTACAACCAGATGTCATGCGATATATGGGGGAATGTTGGCCAATATTAGTCCTGCAAGTGGGTAAACAAAAAGTTTTTCGATTTTGAACTCGACTACCCATGCGTGGTATAGAGAATGACATTTTCGCCATTCGCTCAAAAGGCAGCTCAAAAGAGATGGATGAATTTTTTAAAGGTAGACATGAACATTTGTGGTATGATGGAAGATGTTTGCCAATATAGAACAGTATTTTTGTCAATGAAGTATTTAATAGAATAGGTAAAATAAAAAATAAACGGTTTTACTGAGAAGAAAGATATGGGAGCTGCATTTAATAGTTGCTCTATATCGCTCGCACATCGTCCGTCCCGCTCACACGTTGTCCTATATATTGTACTAGCTGTACGACGTGTTAATATTTGTACTTAAGATTATCGTTTCCATAATAAATAAGTTCACTTCAGCACTCGACGGTGAATACTACGCTCTGCCATCTGAAGTATCATTTAACCTCTACCTCTCGCTGCTACAAGGATAATATTTTTTTCCCAATATATTTATATGGATAAAACAAAGTAGACTGTGGCACAGAAACCTCATGGGTTTATTCGGGCCGCAAAGAGTAGTAACACAAAAGTTATGATATATAGGCAATGGTCTGCAAACTCGTCATCCAAAAGAGCCAAACATGAACAATACATAATTGAGTCTATTAAAAGAGCCATTTTTTTAAAACTTAAGTTTGGTTTAAATATATTTTGGCGGGCAACAATTCTAGACTATTGTTAACTATTTCAATATTTGATCATATTTTTTTCCAAATATTGAATTATTGCTACGTACTACAAATAATCTAAAGAGAAACTGGAACCTAGCCGCTAATGCCGGAACACAACTCAAGATTGTTATGGCGACATACACTAGACCAGGAGTGGTAGCTATCCAAGCAGGCAAACACCCTACCACCTGGCTGTGGGGTTGTTTTGTCGTCTCTTACGTCAGGCAGGCCGCCCGGCCGCAGGAAATTGTATTCTTTCTCCGTTCCTGCACGGATGAAAATATATTGTTACGAGTCGTAAGAGTCGAATTAAAATGCCGTTGGAATTATTATGCAGTTTATTAGAACTATACAAAGACGTATAACACAGGTACAAATGTAACCAAACACAACAAGCCCAAACGTAATGCAGAAGGTCATAATTCAATAAATACGCGCAAAGTCCGTCACTCATTAGATTTCAGATTGTAGTACACACGTCTCGCTTCGCTGGTGGTTCTCGCTCGACTAACTCCTACCTCAATTGGGCCATTGCTTTATACTGCACAAATGCAATATGTCCGCTCGGCAGCGTGGACCGAATTTCCTAGAATCAGCTTTTACTTTAAATCCGTAACACCTGGCTAATGATTACAATACAGCAATAGGCCGTATGCCAATAAGTAAACAAAAGAAGACGAACATAAAATAATTTCAATGTTATTAGTTCAAATGCCGACGGGTAATAAACGTGCTTTGTTTCAGATACGTAGATGGATTTTGTGTTTGTCGGGACCTGAGTTGTAACAATATGTATAGGGTTTATATGATACGATTTGATTTGATTTACAACACTGAAATTTAAAGCAGCTGAGAACTTAAATCACTGATTATTTTAATAATGAATGATGTCAGACTTTAGATGATCTCAGACTGATTGATTAAAAAAAACGTAAAAATTATGCTCATATGGCTTCACACAAAAAGTTGTAAAAAAAACTGAATTGCTTATGTCCTTATCTGTACTAGCATTATAAAGAGGTAAAGTTTGTGAGTTTGTTTGTAGGAAGTAATTAATCTCTTGAACTACTGAACCGATTTTGAAAATTCTTTCACCAGTAGAAAGCTACGTTATTTCTAAGTGACTTACACTGTATTTACATACACACATACATAACTTCACGCCAGTTCCCTTGCGGGGTAGGCACGAACAACATACGTACATACGTACACTGTATTTGATTTTGATAAATAATATTTTTAAAGAAAGAAGCAAGTGAGGTGTGTAAGAATAAGCTTGAATGGCGCTCTGTTTTTCGTGCCTACCCCGCAAGGGAACTGGCGTGAAATTATCTTTGTATGTATGTATGTAATATTTTGAAAAGTTGTCAATCAATTCTGAGACAAAAGGGGTTGATGCGTTGATTTATCGCGAGTTGTTTGATATTGTTAGAGTTTTTTTATATATAATTTCATCAAAAGTATAAAGGCTTGACGCCTAGCGAAGTAGGCACTGGTCAGCTGGTCTTAAATACTTAAATGCAAACTCAACAGTTTTTATTCAAAATAAGTTCCACTGGAGAACACTTTGAAGGTCAATACATATAAGTTCAAATTTAATTTTACTTCCCAGTCTATGTATCCCGCTTCGCAACGTGTTATTGATGTGAAGGAGAAGACGTGGCAAGAAACTCCCCAACAACACGCCAAGCTAAAAATTGATTAACTCAAACTTTTCTTTATGTTAAATAAATTTTGTACAGAATGTGTTAAACAATCACTTGTCGAAGAATTCATGGAGTTGTAGCAAAGACTGCATACTCAGTAAGACAAAGACTTACAATTACTTACACGTTGCGAAGCGTTGTAGGTGCATAAAGTAGACAGTAGACTTACGGTCTTATTCATATTAAGTTAGAAAAAGTTTGTCGTAATCTTTATGGTACTTAAAAAATACTACTTATTAACTTACTCTAACTCAATATGAATAAGACCGTTAATTGTTAACTCCATATTCATAACCTTCAAATTGGTATGGCAAAGTAATGAAGAGGGATGTAAGTCACGTGACAAAAATAATGTTAACCTGCAAGATTGATGGGTACAAATGTAAAGGTAGACCAAAAAGAGATGGATGGATTGTGTGAAGGACATGATGATTTGTGGTGTGATAGAGGACGTAAGTCAGAACAGAGGAGATAGAAGGAAAAGACTTACTCTGCAGACCTATTCTATTATTGTTCGCATGTAAGTATATGTAATTTATATTATTATAATCTATTTAATTATGTATATCTATCTATATTAGTTTATAATTTTGTTTTTTTTTCTTTATTACGATTGAATTAGTCATTTAATTTAGTTAAACCACCAAATATTATTTACTTTCTCTTGTAATGTCTCCTTGGACATCGGGTTGCCTGGAAGAGATCGCTATAAGCGATAAGGCCGCCCATTGTTCTAATGGTATAGTATTTATATTAAATGTCTAGGTGCTGGCTTAAAAGCCTAGTTGCCAAGCCTTAACCATAAAAAATCAATAAAGAGTTTTCATTCATTCATTCATTCATTCACCCCATATAATTGACAGAAAGTGGAAGAAAAGAGAGAGAAAGAGGACAAATTTCAAAAAGTGTTTACTAGTGGCACTTAGTTTGAATTAAAACTTTTAAATAAGAAATATACAAACAACTAAAAATGACTTGGAAATAAATTTTATTGACAGATACATGGTTTCACATAATTTGTCCACGTGACCAGTTTTTATAATGTATATTTTTTTAACACTTTAAACAATAAATTACTTTGATAATATTTTGCTACACAATTTGGCTACTTGCCCAATTTATTACGCGTGTATTTAATAAATGAGGCAAGTCGTCGTAAAAATCGTCAAAATTAAATTGTATGCATATATATATTATATATTTATTTATTGCGAAGCTGGTAAACAGGCTGGTGCCCAGCTTATGAAAAGTGGTTACCGTCTCCTATAGACGTTTGCACCAACAATAGCGAAGCCAACACGTTGCCAACCTTTAGAATAGTTCTAGGGGTATGATAGCAGCAGCGCATTTGTAGCACCGTTGGTGTTGCAAATGTCCATAGGCGATGGTAACCACTTTCCATCAAGTGGGCCGTCTGCCTATCTGCTGATTTACTGCAATAAAAAAAAATGGGATAGGGAAGATTGGATAGGGGAGGGGGAGAAAGTGGGCCATCGGAACTATAAGAAAAGAGAGAGAGAACACTTTATTGCAGACCAAAATATACAATTACAAAACAGACCATATTTACAATATTTTCTTGGCTATACAATAAGCGGTCTTATCGCTCAAAACGATCTCTTCCAGGCAACCTAAATTAAAGACACTTGAAACAGGTGATGTAGGTGGTGCAGGAAAAAGGCAATAGATACATAAATACTCAATCTAATTTAACAATTAAATATACTGTTATGACTTTAGCGGGACTCGAATTAAAATGCCGTTGGAATTATTATAGAGTTTATTAGAACTATACAAACACGTATAACACAGGTACAAATATAACCGAACACAACAAATCCAAACGTAATAATACAGAAGGTCGTAATTCAATAAATCGCGCAAAGTCCGTCACTATTACATTTTCCGATTTTACACACGTCACGCCTTGATCGTAGTTGTCGCTGAAGTGCCTTCCTCTCTCCATCGGGCCGTCCGTCCTTTTATGCTCCACAAATGCAAATGTTTGTTCACCTGGCAACGTCGCCACAGTTTCCTACAATTACCTTGTAATACCTGGCTAATGATGCTAATGAGCGAGTAAAATAAGACAACGGGCCGTATGCCAATAAATAAGTAAACAAACGAAGAAGATCATAAAAGTATTACAATTAGTTCAAATGCCGACAGGTAATATAATGTGCTTCGTGGAATTTGTCTTTGTCGGGGGGCTAAGTTGTAACAATACAAATAATATATATAGGTATTTTTATAATATGTGGAGGCCACGACACACCTTCCATGATCAAATTGATCGTGTACTAGCGGAGGGTGATGTCAGGAGCCTTAAGAACAGACGAGTGTGCATGACAAGAGTTATGAATGTCAAAGAAGCAAGTGAGGTGTGTAAGAATGGGCCTAAATGGCGCTCTGTTGTACGTGCCTACCCCGCAAGGGAACTGGCGTGAAGTTATGTATGTATGTGTATATATATATATATATATATATATATATATATACACATACATACATATATGTATGTATATATAGATATATGTATGTATATATATGGCTATTTTAAACCATTCCCAGAAAAAATCCGCGGGATTCCCAGGACAGACTAAGTCTAAGAATTTGCTGTCGATCAGCAAAAACCGCATCGAAACAAAGAAACTAAACAAATATTAAGGTCTTTATCATTGTAAAAGTATAAATATTTCATTAATTTTTCAACTTATTATTTCATTCATAATGATACCATTTATTTTGAGCCTTGCAAATAAAAACTCAACTATTTATACTAGTTTGTCTGAATGACCTTCAAATATTGAAGACTGGTTCTACAAGTATGCAAACGCCATCTTCCATTTATCTATTAATACAATCACACCGTGTCGTTCAACTTATATAAATAGCTTACTTATTGTATACACTGTGTCAAATTGTGTTTTCAGTTGGAATACGACGTATTCGAATCTATTACGACCGATCAATCAAAGATGATGTGTTCAGAATTCTGTGTGAATTTTATGGCGAATTTACAATTAAAATTTTAACACCGTGTCAATTTATTGATGTTGTTGGAAAATGCAGTAGTCGAAATAGATATATTTTGAATAATGGTAAGACTTTAGAAGAATATAATTATTGCGGCTTACCCCTCCTTTATCCCGCAGAAATATCTTACTTTCCGGGATAAAAAGTATCCCCCGTCCATTGCCAGTATCGAAAGTATGTACTTAGTAATTACACTCGTACTAAATTTTACGATAACAGATTCGCTTGCGTAATAAGTAAGACTAGTGGTCGCACATTGGTCGAAATTCGACCATAATTAATTTAAATTATAAGTTTAAGCATTATTAAGGTTTTGTTGTCAAGACTATACTTCTATAATCACAGATTTCGCCAGGGCTACACTGTTAATTTGATTTTACAATAAACAAAAGAGTATACTTATATATGCTATTTATTTATTACTAGAGTTTACCCCGCGGCTCCGCCGCGCGTCAAACTCTAGTGCGTACCTCTTATTTTAAGAGCAGGCGTTAATACAGGATATATTGTATTGTATTTTTATGTTGGTGCTATTTGCCCTCAGAAGATTTACTTCATTTTATATCGCAAACTATCCCATCTACCGGGATGAATAGTATCTATGTCCATTTTTAGTATTCAGACAGATCGAGTGAAAGTCGCATTTTTTTAAAGATTATGAATTTTATATCTATAAACTTGATAAATGATAGGTCCCCCTTACAAACTTTAATACCCTATTTCACCCCGTTTTAGTTTTATTTATATAACTAAATATTGTGTAAACTACACAAACGACCAAAACTACCAAACGTACTAAAACTACCGAAACTACCAACCAAAACTACCAAATCCAAAAATCAAAACTACCTAAACTACCACAATTACCAAATCTACCAATCAAAACTACCACAACTACCAAAACCACCACAACTAACGAAACTACCACAACTACCTAAACTACCACAATTACCAAATCTACCAATCAAAACTACCACAACTACCAAAACCACCACAACTAACAATACTACCACAACTACCAAAACTACCACCACTACCAAAACTACCACAACTATCAAAACTACCGCAACTACCAAAACAACCGAATATACCAAATCGACCAACCAAAACTACCAAATCTACAAACCAAAACTACCACAACTATCAAAACTACCACAACTACCAAAATAACCGAATCTACCAACTAAAACTACCATAACTACTAAATCTACAAACCAAAACTACCACAACTACCAATGCTACGACCACTACCCAAAACTACCACAACTACCAAATCTACCAAATCTACCGGGACTACCAAATCTACAAAACAAAACTACCACAACTACCAAAACTACCACAGCTATCAAAACTACCGCAACTACCAAAACAACCGAATATACCAAATCGACCAACCAAAACTACCAAATCTACAAACCAAAACTACCACAACTATCAAAACTACCACAACTACCAAAATAACCGAATCTACCTAATCTACCAACCAAAACTACCATAACTACTAAATCTACAAACCAAAACTACCACAACTACCAATGCTACGACCACTACCCAAAACTACCACAACTACCGAAACTATCAAATCTACAAACCAAAACTACCAAAACTACCACAACTACCAAATCTACCGGAACTACCAAATCTACAAAACAAAACTACCACAACTACCAAAACTACCACAGCTAGCAAAATTACCACAACTACCAAAACTACCACAACTACCACAACTACCAAAACAACCACAACTACCAAAACAACCGAAACTACCAAAAACACCAGCATAAACTACCGAAAATAGCAAAACTATCAACCTAAACTACCACAACTACCAAAACAACCAAAACTACCTAAACGACCAAATTGACCAAAATAAACAAAATGACGAAAATGGCAAACCACAAATAAAAAATCTATCCTAGTTTCTGGGAGAAACTTTACATAGATCTATCCCAAAATCTATCCCAGTATCCGGGATGAAAAGTATCCCTTGGCCACCCTCGGTATTCAAATTACATATGTACCTAGTATCAGCCGAATCGGTCCAATAGTCTTTCCATAAAAGGATAACAAACAGAGAGACAAATATACTTTTATCCCGGAAAGTATCCCGTTTTCCGGGATAAAAAGTATCCTATGTTCATTCTCGGCATCGAAAATATATATATACTGAGTTTCAGCCAAATCGGTCCAGTAGTTTTTACGTGAAAACGGAACAGACAGACAGACAGACAGACAGACAGACAGACAGACAGACAGACAGAGTTACTTTCGCATTTATAATATTAATAGGGATTGGACTTGACTTTATGTTGTTGGTCCGAAGGCCTTACAACTTTACCGGGGTTTTTGGGGCAAATGCCTTCGCGAAGCGAAAGCGCTCGAGCCCGGGGGGGCAACTTGCTCGAGGGAGCTCTCTAAGGAGTTTTACCTCGGCTGGACTGTTGCCATGAGAGGGGGATGAATTTAATGATGCCCACCATAGGGCGACACAAAGCACTAATTGAGAACGGGCGACGGGTAATATAAAGCCCGAGGGGAAGGATTCCAGCGGGCCGTGATCGGTGGTTTGCGGCGGCCTACGCTATCTTACTGCCGTTTCGCAACGTGTTATGGCTGGGAGAGAAGAAACGGCGAAAGAAACTTCCCAGCAACACGCCTAGTCTATCCTGTGGGGGGGCTATGTCTCCTAGCGTCCCTCGTAGGGACGTGGAGAGATCTTGATTGGCGGCGCCTGGGACGCCGCCGTCTGTGTCTGTCTGTCCGTGCCTGCCAGCCTGCCGTCTTATATATGCGTATATGTGTCAAATACATGGTAGTGTGTGTAATGTTTTTTATGAATAATTTTTTAAAAATATTAGCATTCGTCCCTTCTTCTCTATATAAACCATAAGTGTGCGAAATTTCATACTCCTGCGTCCGCGCAATTTTCGTAAAAAAACGTAAAAACCAAGTCTTGTTTGTTTCATTCATCGCTTCCGCTGCTACAACGAAGCCTCAGCCAAATTATAGGTCTTTGACTAATGTCAAATAACGGAGTACTTGTGGCTCAAAAATTCAACAACAAAAAACATTTGACATCTTTCTACAAGCTTACAATATATCGAGCCTTTACAGTCATTTTATCGTAAGCGATATTTGGAGCAAAGTATAATTTTTGTGGCACATTTTAAACGATTATTTTGCTTTGATACTTTTAGTTTTATATAGATCAAACCCTACTGGATCAAAAAATTGTAAGTCTTAAAACAAAATAAAAGTTTAAAGTACTTTTTGCAACAAAAATACATTTAGGTCCAAATGACGGTAAAGGCTCGATATCTCAAGCCATTATCAGACGGTTCCTTTGATTTTTTGAAATTGACTATGTATGAAATGTATATAGTTGATTGAGTAATTTTAATAAAGTGATTTTTTTGTATTATCTTCGTAATATAATCGTAATCTCGAATCCATCTGCACATACACAAAAAATTACATCGAAATCGGTCCAGCCGTTTAAGAGAAATTCAGTCACATACACACGCACAGAATTTTATATACGAAGTATAATATAAGTATAAAGATGTATGTGACAGTTTATGCAATAAATTATATTCTATTTCTGTCTCAATTTTGATGAATCAACCATTTAACTAAACATAAATATAATCATTCAATGTCATTGAAAACCGTCATGCCTTTTCAGTTCTGTGCCTTTTAACCGATTGAATTCAATTTGGTTGAACCATCTAACATCAGCTTTACGATTG
Source organism: Dendrolimus kikuchii (assembly GCA_019925095.2). Lineage (NCBI taxonomy): Eukaryota > Metazoa > Arthropoda > Insecta > Lepidoptera > Lasiocampidae > Dendrolimus > Dendrolimus kikuchii. The sequence continues at coordinate 14,316,088 of CM034408.1, forward strand.
AACAGAGGAGACGTCATACAAAAAAATCCAAATTTAAATCCGGGCGCAAGATTTTTTTTATTGCTGAAGCATACTTGACGTGCTGCCGGCCTTGAAGGAGAAACTGAAACCTGGCCACTGATGCCGGAACACAACTCAAAATTTTTATAGGGGCATACCCAAGACCAGGGGTGGTAGCCATCCAGTCGGGCAAATGCCTTTTATTCTGCCCTGTAGTTAATCTTTTGCCACATTAATATGTTTTTTGAAAATAAAACTACATAGCGAAACATGCCGTTCTCGCAAAAATATATGTATAAATGTATTTATTTAAAACTTTATACAGAACAAAACACAGTAGGTAGTTTAATAAAACTTGTTTACTATTATTGTTCAAAGTGCAGTGTGTTCTTGATCGGGTAGTTTGAAAACGTGATATCGAATCGATTTGTTTGCATGCTTCGAAATTTAAAATTCAAATTCCTTTGCCTCGTTCGACGGACTTGCGAATGCCTACGCATAGAGACCTATTCTCGGAGAAACAAAGTAAAGGCCATTGATTTTAAATTCTAAATTCGAATTACTGTCTATTATAAATTTACTTTTTCTAATTTATCTTTTTAGAGGTTGGCAGCTATTTTAGAAAATACGGGATGCTTATGTTGAATTCTATGTTATGACAAGTGTGATGTATCATAATACACTAACCAGTCAATCCATCTGGTTTTGTATGACTGTCGTTTTCTCGTAAACTATATTTACACATACATATATTCCTTCTGTTCGTGTGTATCTATCTCATTGAACTCTTCCTAAACATATGGGCCGATTTTGATATTTTTTTCGCGTGTTTAAAAAAGTGGATTCTTGAATGGTTTAGATACACGAATTTCACGAATAGGTGGCGATGCAATCGGGTTTAAGATTTTTTTTGGGCAGGACCACGCCAGCCGAGTGCCGCTAGGTAATCTATACTTCTATACTAATATTATAAAGAGGTAAAGTCTGTGAGTTTGTGACGTTGTAGGGGGTATCTCTGGATCTACTAAACCGGTTTTAAAAATTCTTCTACTGTTCGAAAGCTACGTTAACAGGGAGTGTCATAGGCTATATAACATGACGCTATATTCCACTGGAGCGGGACAGAGCGCGGGTGAAACCGCGCCGGGCCCCTAGTTTTATACATGTATGTCAATAGGTATAGTATATAGTTAATTATGTCGATACACAATAGTGTTAATATAGCATATCACTGAAACGTTTTTAATTTAAGTATGAAATGAAAAATTATTAAAAAAAAACAACTTGCTGTATGTGCATTGTATAAGGATTCTGTAGGATGTCTTCCTTCATCGCATCATATAAATGCAGAACGCATTCAAATTTTTTTTAAACTAGCGTTATTTCTACTATTTCCTAACGAGGCTTGGAAAAAAATGAAACATTAAAAAGAGAATGATATTTTAAAACACATTCATAATATATTTTCGTCGCAATTTACTTTAAAACAAGTTTATATAAAACTTTAAATCTCATTAACAAAGTCAATATTTTTCTTAATGAATTAATTTTGGAGCACTTAAAACTGGTTTAGAATAATTTGTAAGTATATAATTAAAATTCACGTGTACAGTGTACGACAAATTAATTAATAAACGTAATTATTTCTCATTCATATTCATAATTGCGAAATGTTAAACCTGTTTTGGTGGCTGTAACACCGACCTTTGCCAAAGTCAGGCGAAAAATAAATGTTATTCTACATTTGAATAAATATCTACCTATTGTACTGTCACAGAGTTTGAATACTAATTTTTGTTCCATTTTTAAAAAGTCGGTTTCGAATTTTTTTATTCGATTTTGACAGTTACAGCATTTTTGTGGGAAATCGGGCATAGACAGTAGTAGTAGGAATATTTTTATTCTTCATTATTTGAAGAACAGGTAAAGATACTAAACCATACAGCCTCGTCAGTTGTGTTTGTTCGTCTTGTGGAGTCCGCACCACAAAATTTTGTTGTAGAACATTCGCAACTTTTTATTAAAAAATTTTTAATACGCATTTGTCATACGTAAAATCTACTAATTTATATCTTCTAAATATGTGAGCGTATATATAGACGCTAACACGTGAGTGAGATAGCTAACTCCATTCAGGCAGATCCTTAAAGAAGATGGAGGAGAAGGAGCGGCTAAAAACTCCCCCAGCAACAAGTTTAGCTAATATTTGTTTTTTTTTTATTATATTTATATCTCAGGCTCCTATTTTTAATAAATATAGAAGTCTGTTATATAATTACCTTAGATACATGTTATATCTCAATGATAATTACTTTTCGAACAATTAAAACTTGTAATGTCGGAGACACACCCGTCCGTGTCGTTGCGTGCTCACTGTTGGGCAATGGTAAAATCCCATGTTTTGCTACTGGTTACGTTTCATACATACATACATAACTTCACGCCAGATCCCTTGCGGGGTAGGCACGAACAGCAGAGCGCCATTTAGGCTTATTCTTACACACCTCACTTGCTTCTTTGACATTTATAACTCTTGTCATGCACGCTCGTCTGTTCTTAAGGCTCCTGACATCACCTTCTGCTAGTAAACGATCAATGGTTACGTTTACTGTGTAATATAATGAAGAATTCAACTAAAAATATATTTTTAATTAATAATATTACCTCATTTGACGAAAAGAATACGAAAGTCTGACACTCCAGGTGTGATGCAGTTGTATACTTGTTGAACTGTGTACATATAGGTGGTATAAATAGAATGAAGAAGCAACAGTTGTCCCAATGAGAGCGTACAAATAACAGTTGTTACCTACATAATTAAGTCGTGGTAGCGTAATGGCTAACGCACGCGTCCCGAACTCAAAGGGCGCGCGTTCGATTCTGGCCGGAACGCATGCACCACTTAGTTAGTTTTCTGATCTAATGTGCATATTGTTACAATTACGACGTTTTAACAACAGTGAAGGAAAACATCGTGATAACCGATGTGTCAAACCTGCTTAGCCGCCTTGGTCAAGCGTCGCGGGTATATTGTCCGTTTCCCCTATAATGGGAGGCCCGAGCCCAGCAGTGGGACATTTATAAGCTGATATTATATTACATACATAATTATATTTAATAATTATGTCATAGGTTAATTAATCATTATAATTTCATTAATTTTACAAGCATATTATTTTTACAGATTTTTTTATAGAATGTCAGTAATATGTAATTTAATTAACATTAACATAATTTACACTACAGGTATATTCTAATAATATAATTTAATTAATTTAGTCAGTTTTAAGTAATTACAATTGAATGTCGATACGTATATGTCATAAGCAGTATTTTGGAGTCAATAATATTATAGTAAACAGTGTATAGTCAGTAAGACAAAATTATTGTAAAAGGAAAAAAAACATTATTATTTCACACCAGCTAAATATAAATTGTGCAAAGCCATATTTTAAAGAGGCAAAAAACCATTAAAAAAGTTCAAAAGCCTTTAAATCAATATGACAAGAAATCTCGAATATCGTGAGAAATGAAAGGTATTGGACGAAACTCAGCGAACTTTTACGAAATTATGTAAACAGTTAGAGAGTTTTCAAACAATACGGAAAGGCGTCCAACAGAATTTTCACACGTTCAATTTCACCGTACTTGTCTACTGTGATGTTTACTGACCGGTCACGTAGTGCTTTTTAATTTAGCAGGCAAAGTCGGCACAAAATCCAAACTAAAACGCAACGTATAAATTTGAGTGTAACACAATTACGTAGCTTGATGAATATTATAAATATAAATAATAAAAGCCCATAAACATCCCACTGCTGGGTTCCGGCCTGCCATTATAGCTTGGATAGCTTACCCGCCACGCTTGTCCAAGGCGGCTTGGCAGGTTTGACACATTCTTCACCGTTAGCACGTGGTAATTGTAAAAATATGCACATTAGGCCAGAAAACTGCCTAAATGATGCATGCTTTCCGGCTAAGATTTGGCTCTTTGAGTTTGGGACGCATGCGCTAATCATGAAGCTATCATGGCTTTCGTTGATCATTATTAATATTGATGAATTTAATTATCAGCGAGCAGCATAAAAATTCTCACATTCAAGATTGTCATGATTAGGTATGATTGTATCAAAGTTAAATTCAATTATTTTGTAAATCATGGAGGTGTATTGTGAGGGTTGTGAGAACATATGCGGCTACTGATAAAAAAATACTCTAACACACAAAGGTATCGGTTTTGTGTAATATCATAAATTTCCACCTCTTAAGAAGACGTTGAAGCAGAAGAGAGCAGGAGATTAATATACATACATACATACATACATATCTTCACGCCAGTTCCCTTGCGGGGTAGGCACGAACAACAGAGTGCCATTTAGGCTTATTCTTACACACCTCACTTGCCTCTTTGACATTCATAACTCTTGTCATGCAAGCTCGTCTGTTCTTAAGGCTCCTGACATCACCTTCTGCTAGTACACGATCAATTTGATCATGGAAGGTGTGTCGTGGCCTTCCACGACTTCTGCATCCATCCACTTTTGCATTGTATACCTGTTTAGTCATTCTTTCATCATGCATTCTTTCCACATGCCCGAACCACCGGAGCATTCCTTTCCTTACCTTCACCCCGACACTCTCTTTGAGACCAACTCTCTTTCTTACTTCGGTATTACGAACGCGGTCCGCGAGCGTCACTCCGCAGATTTTGCGCAGTGCTCGCATCTCGACCGCGTTTACTCTACTTTCATGCTCTTTCTTCCATACCCAACTCTCGCTTCCATACGCGAGCGTAGGTACCAGCACCGCGTTGTGTACGGCAAGCTGGGCCTTCTGGCTGAGGTTCTTAGCGCCTAGAAGTTTACCTAACGCTCCATTTAAACTATTCCCCAAATTCACTCTTCTTTCTATATCAGCGGTGTACCTTCCATCCCTGCTAAAAGCACATCCAAGATATACAAACTCATTCACTTGCTCCAGCATAACATCATCGACCATTATCCTTGCATTCGTTCTGGTTTCTTCTCTTTCAAACACCATAACCTTTGTTTTCTTCGCATTCAAGTGTAAGCCTCTCGCCTGACAGTCATCTTTCATCATTGTGACTAGTGTTTGCAGTTCTGATGGCGATTCGGCTAAAAGCACGGCATCATCCGCATAAAGCAAGGTGCTTACAACTAGATCACTCATCCGTACCCCAACATCCATCAATCTTATTCTCTGGAGACAATCGTCCAGATATAGGATGAACAGCAAAGCCGACAGCACGCAGCCCTGGCGGACGCCAATATTGACGTCAAACCAGGGCGACAGGCTGCCTTCCACTCGCACGCATGCCATACAGCCCTCGTAAGTGGACTGCACAGCACGCATCAATTGGCCATTAATCCCATATCCGGGCAATATGTCCCAGAGGTCCTTCCGCACAACCCTGTCAAATGCTTTCTCTAGATCCACAAAACCGCAGAAAACCTTCCGGCCCATAGCCAGCTGCTTCTCTACGATATTGCGGAGAGAGAAAACTTGATCCATACATCCCCTTCCATTTCTGAAACCACCTTGTGCATCCCACAGTAATCCATCGGATACAACTCTCATTCTCTTTTCAATAATCTTCGCATACACTTTAGATGCTGTGCTGATCAAACTGATGGCCCTGTAGCTGGCGCACTCCATACGTGACCCCTTGCCTTTATACAAGGGCACGATGACAGCGCGCCTCCAGTCCTTGGGAACCTTTCCCGTCCTCCAGCACAAGTTGCATAAGGACAGGAAAGCGTCCCGGACGCAGGTTCCACCATATTTGATCATCTCAGCAGACACACTATCGATTCCTACTGCCTTTCCATTTTTCAGACTTCTTATCGACCATTCGATCTCTTCCAAAGTGATCTCGGATGCTGACTCCTCGGAGTCGGTCACAGACTCAGTCGTGGTGCCAGCATCCGGGATATTATCATACATTTCTCTAAAATATTCACTCCATCGCGCTAATACCTCTTAATTAATATAATTTTAGAGAGATTAATATAATTATCATAAATGGCAATGATTGGATTTTTATATTTAAGATCTCAGATGAATATTATAGATGACCTCACGTGAACAAAGGCGTCTAATAAGTGAAACATTTTTTACAAACTTGTTGGCGTAAAGGTAACTAGTATAATTATACACGTTTTGTGCATCTGTGCGGTTAATAATATCTGTATCCACTTCAACCTATTCCATCTTTATTTAATTCGATTATTTAATACTAAGTTCTTGTAACGCACTGCGGCACAATCGGCATCGTATTCCAAAATCGGCTTCCTTTAGCTTCACTCTGAGAGCTCGGGGCCCGGTCTATCGATTTTGTTCCTCTGAGTTTTAGATGTCAAAATTGTAACAAACAAGCTAATCACATTCAAAACAGTTACATAATGATTCCAAAACTTAACAAATTTAACTTTGATAACGTATGCGTGACACATTTCATCATTAATTTTGCTTTAATAACAAATGTTTATTTCCTTTTACTCTTGGAATATGATATGGATGATGATCTGCAAAATATTTATTTTTGGATGTAGATTGTATCCCTGATAACTACATATGTAACAAAAACGAAATAAAAATCAAATCAAATGATACGCTTAAAACTGTTAAAACGTAATGTTATTTATATGTAAGTTTAGTAACACTCCTTCGAAGTAAGTGTTGATAATTTATAGTTAACTTTTCTACTTATTTCCCTACACTGTGCCTTTACTTGATGTTTGCCAAACGAAAGTTCGCGAGTCACCAAATATATTTTGATTATTTATATTTTATGGGTGCTAAAAAGTGAATTTTGCGTGTTTTATCCTTAGTCTTGTTTATTTTTTTTTTAGGAAGTGATTGCGTATGTTTGAGCTACTGAAAGATAAGTTTAACTACCGTTAAAAGTAATTTACTGAAATCGCACGACGTTAGTTATATCTACTAAATAAATGGAAAAATCAGTTTTTGTACTAATTTGACTTTAGATATTGTAATTTTTTTAAATAAATTTTTGAAAACAATATCAGCAGCTTCCTGTGGAATATCAGCTAGCCCTGTCCCGAGTTTAGCTTAAATCCGTTCAGTAGTTTTTATGTATGTTCTAACAGGCAGACAGACAAAAATTTCTAAAAGTTGCAAGTTCGGAATCTGCTGATCCAAATTAGTCTCCCTGATTTTTTATCATTTACAGATTTATCTTTTTCGTCTTTTTCTTATTATAAATAAAAATCAATTGCTGTCCGTTAGTCTGGTTAAAACTCAAAAAAGACTTGACCGATTTTGATGAAATTTTATTAAGTATCCATACATTATATGAGAACCAGTAGGTGACGGTCAAATCGATTTCCAAGAATGTTTTTATGTGGGTTTGAGTGGTCCCCTGGATGATTTAGTTTTACAATTATAACCAGTAGTTGACGCTCAACAATTTCCAAGAAATGATGTGTGTGTTTTAGTAGGTTTAGATTCACAATCAAAACCAGTGGGTGGCGCCCATATCGATTATCAAAAAATGTTGCTATGTTTGAGTGGGGTTCCCTGGATGGTTTAGGTTTACAATTAGGCCCGATAGGTGGCGATGCAATCGGGTTCCAGATTTTTATATTTTCAGGTCAGGACGACGTCTGTCGGGCCCCTCTAATTATATTAAGTATAGATTTTATTTATTGTAACATATTTCCACAACCCATTTTGTGAGGGTATTGCTATGGTCTTTATGTATGTCTATGGTCTCTACTCATTACTGTTATACATTTATCACTCGATAAAAAAGGTTAATCCAAATCGATTGCTCTAATCGATTGTACGTTCACGATCGATTACACATCGATGAAATAGACTATTTTCGTTACACTCTGGTGGTCCGCCAAGTGCTTGTAATATTTTGTCTAAATTTGAAACCGTAATAACAAAACCAGACATCCTCGGTCTGCAACAAAACGAAGTATTCCGATTTGATTTTATGTGGTTTTTATTATAGTTGAAATCGATTTTGATAGTTTCATATTGGGTCAGGGTTTTTAGAAATATCGAATACTGATTTATTTCTAGTTATTGCTGTATTCGATTTGGTTTATTATCAATTTTGATTTAAGATCTACATACATTATTAGTGTTTTACCTAGTAACTCTTATGGGTAGTATTTTATATTTAATTTATGTTTATATTCGTGCAGGAACGGAGAAAGAATTTAAATTGCTACGGCCGGGCGGGCTGTCGTAAGAGGAGACAAAACAACCCACAGCCAGGTGGTAGGGTATTTGCCCATCTAGATAGCTACCACCCCTGGTCTAGAGAATGCCCCAATCATCAATCAATGAATTTATGACAAGTCGTAAAAACTTTATTCACTTCACAGTTTTTCTACACAATGCCTGAATTAAAACAATAAATAAATATCCATTAATAATTATTAATTTAAAACAAAAACTTATATGTAACCAAATAAAACTGCGAAACTGCCAACTGCGCACTGTTCGAAAATAAAACTGCGCAGCAAAACATTAACCTTTTAAATTCCCAAAAAAAACTTGACTTTGTGGTCAAAGATAAAAAATTAAAGGCAGATAAATGGAATAAAAAAAATATTTTTGGTCTCACAATTGATATGAGGAAATCCAAACAGGAAAACCTAGTCGCAGAATCCTTGAGTCATCATACTGCATTTGGCTAAAGCTCTAACTGAAGGCGCCAGTACACTTAACTACCCATTGTGCTTCACTTATAAACAAAAAACATAGCATTTTTTATGTTCTTAAAGGCTTGAACATGAAGTCTCATTAGGTAGTCCTGGATGATCATTGTGTCTTATGACGAAAAGAGATAATACTCTATGTCGTTTAAAATAGGGTCTATTTTGAATTGTAAGTTCGAATCAAGATCTGCAAACAATCGACTGTATCATGATCGAGTTTATAATAAATCACATTAATTATTATATTGCGGCTTGTTTTAAATCTTTTATGTCTTATTACGTTTCAGATAAGATTGAAAATTGATTATCTTAATTCCATTTTTAATTATGTTAAAAAAATATTTTTATAAATTGCTTCGAATTATGTGACTCTTATTATATGAACAATAGAGTTGAAATTCAGTTGTGATGAAGCGAATATTATGTTTGTCTTATTTGACAGTACCAGAATGGTTAATAACATCTCGATTGATGGCCAATCTACGTCTTTGCGCTTCTGATTTGCATAATCTGTGGACTGGTTTCTTTTAAAGGGATGACACTGATTCGCATACAATGAGAATATTTTGTTGTTTTTTTATTACTAACATTATCGTTTTATGACCGACAAGGCTATATTGTCTATGGTCTTTGTCTGTTTTTTATATAAAGAAAAACAAATATATACTGTTACGATATATTTGTAGGGAATTTGTAGGATGTAAATTCGAAAATGGCTTTGGAATTATCACAAAACTTATTACAAGTACACACACGTAATTCACAGTTCTTACAGGTATAGCCGAATACAACAAAACCAAACCGTAGGGCAGAACATAGTTACCACATAAATCGCGCAAATTTCGTCGTTATAAGATACTCGCTCCGAAAGTGCACTAGATAACGCTTCGTTCGCAGTCAGAACACGACTGGTGCATTTCTCGACTGATTCCTAGGAACATACACTTGTTCTTGAAATCCTACTTGTCGACTTAATGACTTCCAAGAATTCGGATGACATACAAACAGATGAAAGAAGGTTTTATGATGTTTTAGGGCGGCGTGAACAAAGAGATTAGCGCGAACAATAGATCACTTAAATTCAAAGGAGTAAGTAATAAGACACCTGCAAAGGATTAGTATCGGTTCGCAACAATAAAAATAAATAAAATGGAAGTGCCTGACTGTGTTTTAAAATAAATAACAACATTAATTTAACACTGCCATTTGTATTATGTCTTACGATTTGTAATGTAATGAGGACATAAGGGAATATTTAAAAGTTGTACTTGTAACCAAAAAATTGACAGAAAAAAGACTAAACTAGTATGGGCATGTCAGGAGAAGGGATGAAAAATTTCTCTTACGTACCGTGGGGATTTGGAATAAGCTCCTAGCTGAGGTTTTCCCACAGAGCCACGATATGGTTTTTTTAAATAGGGTGTCATGACACCTCTTCAAGGCCGGCAGCGCGTTGGTAAGATCTCTGTTGTTGCAAACGTCTATAGTCGATGGTAACCGCTTACCATCAGGTTGGCCATCAGCTTGTCTACTGTACTCCAGCTATAAAAAAACGACTATTGAACTGGAAACGTGAAAAAAAGACTATTAAACTGGAAGATCGATGGGTACAAGTATAAAGATTTGTGGTGTGACAGAGGATGTATGCCAGAATAGAGCAGAAGACATATTGTGTCCATCCCAAATAATTAGGAGAAGGTTGAAGAAAAGAAATATACCTATACTAAAATAAAGTTTACGATATAAAATATATTCTTGCTTTGAAATGCTCAATCAGTGTTGCTGATTTGAAAATCATTTTCTGATGATCTTTACAATTCAACATTGGGTAATTCAAAATCCATTCAACCCACACTATAGTGAATTCTTAGAGGCAATTATTGCAGGATATTGCCCACGCTCCTCTCAAGGCGTCGGAGCATATCAATGGGCGCATTCAGATCGGCAATCGAGGGTCATTATTGGAATGGTTCGTGGGAATTAGCGGGTTAGGTAAATTCACAGATTACACACTTGTAGGTATTTGATGAGATAAAAATCTACCAAGTGCGTGTTAATCCCGCGTACTAAATGTTTGTAGAGATGCCAAACATTCACACTCTTTTGTTACAGAACTTTAAAAGAAAAGAGTTTAACCGAAAATCCTTCACACATCAAAAACTACTACATGGATAAAAGTATTTTTTATTGGAACCATTTTTAAGCTCTATTACAGTTTTACACACCTTACAATTCCGATCAGCAATTTTCGTCTGCGCAAATAAGTCCAAACCCAATTCCAACATGTGTTAATCTAGATTGAAGTTTATTCACAAATGAAAATGGCACAGTATTGCTTGCTATGCACTTTTAGCGCCGTTCCGCTTACACGATTTATACACTATCGACTAACTCGCGCGCTACTAAAATTGATCTACCGCGTATGTTATAGAAGTATATAGTCTTTGCCATAAATTATTATGGTCGAATTTCGACCTAGAGCGACCACTAATTATTATTATTATTATATTTTTTTCCAGTTTTTACAGCGTTGTTTATAAATATTATATTGTATTAATAGTACCTTCAGGTGAAATGTTATAAAGAAAAATGGGGTGACAGTTAAAGACAGAAATCGGACGGACAGATTTTCTTAAGGATCAAAATGGCAACAGATCTCTACTGTAGTATGCATATGGAAATAAATAATATCCTTTTTTCATTCTCCTACGCAAACGTCTTATTTAGATCACCTGTCCCAGTTGTTGAAAAAAAAAACTTTCTGTAGCTATTTATTCTACACCGTGACACATGGTTTTGTATATTCATCTAACTTTCCAGAGGCAAGTAAGTTTGGGGATTTCCATCGTCCACAGGATAAAATCTTACTAATCCGCACATGTTATTTCGTCATTAAGTTAATGACTCATACCAAAAGTGATGTGATTATAATATCCAAGGAAAATGCCGAATCAATTTTGTTGTTTAAAAGTTAGATAGATAAAAAATCTTGATTATTCACCACATACACATATAGTAGTCATTTATAAGTTGTGTTAGCGTAATGGCTAGCGCACGCGTCCCAAACTAAAAGGGTACGGGTTCGATCCTGGCCGGAACGCAGGCATCACTTAGTCAGTTTTGTGATCAGTTCATATTGTTACAATTGCCACGTGCTAACAACGGTGAAGGAAAACATCGTGATGCAACCTGCACAGCGAGATAACCGGCGCGTCAAACCTGCCAAGCCACCTTGGACAAGCGTGGCGGGTATACTGTCCGTTCCCCTCCCGAGCCCAGCAGTGGGACATTTATGGGCTGATATTATTATTACACACGTTATCTTGAACGTGATCGAATAGTAAAAAAGCTCGTAGTAAACACTAATGTCGCAGTTTAAGACGTAATAGTTTATCTATCTATCTAAGTTATCTGGTTATTAATATATAGTCTTAATATTAAAGATTATATTAATTAATTAATTATAAGACCTATCAAAACGGTTGATAGATGTCTCACGAAACCAAAACGCTAGCCTATATTTTGGGTGACGCATAAGCGTTGCCATAAAACGTGGTAATGCGACCAGCGTTTTGGAAACGTTGCCAACTGATGGTGATTTGGGACCTATTTACTATTTGTAGTTTTTAAATCTTTTATAAATTAAGTTATATATATTATATATTTATATATTATAGTAGGCAAAATATGTAAAATAAACACAGCTGTAAACTACTCGACAAAGAAATTAATTAATTACATACATACATACATACATAACTTCACGCCAGCTCCCCTGCGAGGTAGGCACGAACAACAGAGCGCCATTTAGACTTATTCTTACACACCTCACTTGCTTCTTTGACATTCATAACTCTTGTCATGTACGGTCGTCTGCTAGTACACGATCAATTTGAACATGGAAGTTGTGTCGTGGCCTTCCACGACTTCTGCATCCATCCACTTTTGCATTGTATATCTGTATTAATTAATCAATTGTATATAATCTTTATATTAAATATTATATTAAACACATATAATCCTCCTTTCCTTAATGAAGTAAGCAGTGCCCGTGAGTCAGGGGAGTTGTTGGAACGTCATAATTGCGCCGCCATGTTGTCGCATCGCGAGCGTCTTTATGTTTGTTTACATTGCAACTTTGCGGTCACTGACACGGATTTTTGTGTTATAATACTTATCGCGTGCCGTGATTGGTTCTGTATACATAGATACACTCAATATATTAGTATACGTGTATTATTGTACTTGGTAGAGACACCCTGGAATCATTATCTAGATTAGGCATGTTACCACGCTCTCACAGAATATGAAAGAAAGAAAGAAAGAAAATCATTTTATTCAGGAAAAAATTACATTGGTGTAGTGTAGGTATAATTGTTAACAAATTTAAAACTAACAACATAATCTTGTCCTGAAAGGGGCATCAGACTCAGCATAATGCTGGTCTTTTAAAACCAGCGCTGATCTTCCGCTGAGCCCTTAAGGCACTGTCACGGCAGACATTACATCATTGCAAAGCATGAAGGGAATCCTAAATAATATATATATACATACATACATACACACACATATCAACGTGAAACGGTTAGCCTTGTGCTAATCTTCTTTTCCCGTCTTAAAAGCTGGGCAACGCATGGTGTTTTCACTTTCCATCAGCTGGGACGTCTGCCTATTTGCTATCTTCGCAATAATAAACAATACTAGCATGAGCCAGTGAAACTTCGTTCGCGTTGTCACGAAAGCGACATATTTTTTAGTGAACTTCAACGGCGGCCCTAAAAAAAGGCGACCACAACACCACTTGTTTGGCTATATTAACGGTCTCTGTGGTTGAGTGGACTAAGCCTATGCCTAGTTTACTGCAATACAAAGGCTCCGGGTTTGATTCTCTTAATGCTATATTTCGTAAATGAACTTTCCCTTATTTACTGTGGTCTGGGTGTATGGGATAGACCACAGAGTGGTCAGTTGTATATTACCCATAATACAAGCGTAACTAACTTAGCTTGGGCATTTACAATGTGTGTGTTTTTTGCCGATCATATTTATAACGGTCATACCTAATCCTTGTAAAATATTGGTCGTTGTCATTTGACGACATGCTGGATATCATTTATAGGGATAAAAAGTATCCTAAGTGTTGAACCGGGATACAAAAAAGGTCTGTTTCGAGTTTCATATAAATTTGTTCAGTAGTTTTCACGTGATGCTTTAACAGACAGAGATAAAATTCTAAAACTTGTACTTTCGAACTCTGCCGGTTCCAATTACCTCTTGATGTTTTTCTCTTTTTTCATTGTACTGTATAAATTCGATCTCTACATATATTGTACTACTTATAAAATATCTAATTTTAGAATCTAATGGTCTCATTCATGTTGACTTAGAGGAAGTTTATAGGCTTCTTTAAAAACCTTAAACAAGCCTTCAAACTTACTCTAACTCAATATGTTTAAAACCATGTAATAGAGTACGACATAAGGTTTTAAAAAAGAAAAGAAAAGAAAAACAAAATACAAAAATATTACCCCCAAATCCTACTTATTATCCCCGTCTTTTATTTTTCCTTCCACCCATTTTATATTATATAAATTTATTAGAGCTACGCATGTTTGCTGAAGAGTTCCTTCCGCCACTTCTTCTCTTCAAGCCATAACATGTTGCGAAGCGGTAGTAAATTAGATTAGGCTCCCATAGATTAAATAAGAACCATAAACAAAATGAAAACTAAATAATTTAAATTATCAAGTTGGCGGTAGGCTAAATAAAACTTTAACAAAACTCGTTGACACTTGACATCTTTGTCTTCCGTGATCATGGCCACTGAAAAGTGGCCGAAACGTCGGTAAAACAAAAATCAAATAAATTACCGCACTTAAAACCGCTAAAACGTAGTTTTATTATATCCCCGTCTTTTTAGAATAGATATATAAAATAAAAAGACATGAAAAGAAAAGACTCTTATCTTGAAATATGACGGAGGAGTTGGCGAATTAAAAAAATGTATAAAACCATAATAGTCTTTTCTGATAATTACATACATTGATATTATCAGCATATCTAAATAATAAATAATCATGATATTATTATTTGTTCTTTTTATTACGACATTGACAATTCTGTTGCAACTCTAGTCCGGGTTTAAACTTGCGTCATTGGAACGAAACACCGGCACTTTAAAACACTAACTGTCTTATTCATAAAGTTAGATTCAGTTTGTAAGCTTCTTTAAGGCACTTCAAGAAGCGTACAAACTTAGATAGATAGATAACACTATAATCTACACCATTACAGAAAAGTTACGAACTAGTATTATTCTAATTGTGTACAAAGCGATCCCTTCCAAACAGCCCGTGGCAAGAATATTGCTGATTAGGAGTGGCGAAGGTGGTATACATTTTAATAATAAATATATAACTATACTATATATACATAAGTTAATACAATTCAATAAAACTTACTCTAATCAATATGAATAAAACCGTAAGCTACCACGACTTGGTGAGTATTTGACTGAGGTCAAAAAATTTCCACACGGATCTTCCGTGATCTTTAACAATATGTAAAACCTGCGTGCGAAATTTAGTTCTGCCGTTTGCTTAGATATTCACAACTTTGTCCGTTTGTTTGTCGTCGGCATTCAAGACAAATATGGAGACAGTTGCAGCAGAAACTTGTTGTGAATAACAGGCTAAATGCTTTCATTGTTGCATTGCAATGTTGGAATGTGATATTGCTTATTATTTTGGCTATGGAATCTTAGTGGCTTTCTATCGCTTATACTTCAAGTACCGTAGACTATATTGATTTATAGCAGAATAAATTATACGAGAATGTTTTATATGCTCAAATATTCCTTGTATTCTCATCATGGAGATCGCTTTAACGATATATTCAAATTCAAAATAAGAGTTCCACTGGACAATACTTTTTGAAGAGCACACAAAGACGTTAAATTTTAATTTTACTTCCTATTCCATGTAGGTACATTGCTTCGCAACATGTTATTGCTGTTGTTAAACACTTCTTTAAGTATTAGTTTCTTGTGGACTGTAATTTTTTTAATTATAAAAGAAAACTGAACGTGCGTAATATAATGACGATTTTTATATAATAGGGGGAAAAAAAGAGATAAAAACAAAAGAACTTCTATATTCTAAATTTAAACATTTATTATATTTGATGGCCAGTACCATGCCGCACCAAATTAATAAAAACTATTTGCTGGAGATTCCAACAGCTATTAATAGCGAGACAACAGACAAAAAGTGTTTTTTGATCGATTTCTCAGCCGTTGTTACAGTAATTATACACACTTTATTGCGGTGAAAAAAATATATATTATCAACCTTGATCATATTTTTTAAATACTAATTATAGTCAAAACGCATTTCCGGTAAATTTTCTCGATAGAAAATAATTGCAAAATGACATCTAAACGTGTTCTTCAATCTTTAATATTGTTATTACTGTTAATCGTACATCGCTAAAATAAATATTAGTAACGAATATATCAGAATAAAAGAAAATATCAGAAGAAACGGCAAGAAACTTAATTTAATGCTCTGCACCACCATCTGATTGCAAATTATGGTAAAATATTTGATACAAAAATAGATGGATGGATTGTGTGAATGATCGTATGATGATTTGTGGTGTCACAGAGAACGTATCTCAGAACAGAGAAGTATGGAAGAAAAGGACTTATTGTGGCAACCCCAAATAATTTGGAGAAGGTGAAAGAAAAGAGACATTTGGTACATAAATATTGTTCGTATTTAATTAAATTTCTATATTATATACCAATTTATCAATCTAGCAAATGGTATTTGCCAGGTGGTAGGGTATTTGCCCGACTGAATGGCTACCACCCCTGGTCTAGAGTATGCCGCCATAACAGCCTTAAGTTGTGTTCCGGCATTAGTGACCAGGTTCCAGTCTCCCTTAAGAGAGCAGCAGCGCATTTGTAGCACTTTTGGTGTTGCAAATGGCCATAGGCGATGGTAACCGCTTTCCATCAAGTGGGCCGTCTGCCTGTCTGCTGAAGCGCCGCAATAAAAAATTCAAAAAATGGGTACAGTTACGTTGATGCACTACAGCTTCATCTATTGGCAACTTAACAAGGGATTTAATAAGAAAAATCATAAAGGCTAATTTGGATCAGCAGATTCTGAAAATGAACTTTTAGAACTGTTTTATTTGTCTATTACAGCTAGAGTTCTTTATAAGATAATAGAAAACAAAGTGGTAGGTAGAAGAGGGAAGAAAAGATCTAGCAGGGCGTATGTTGATCAAATAAATGAAAGGATAAGTGTCGTGTCGTATAAGAAGTGAAACAGCTGGCAATGATTGCATGCCGGCAAGAGCTTTTTTATGCTCTTAAATATGATGATGATGCAATGATGATGTTAGAGCGTCACATGAAAACTGCTGAATGAAACTTGACACATTGCTAGATTACATCCCGGGTCAACGTTTAGGGTACGTTTTATTTTATTACATGAGTTTAGAAGACAGACAGACGGCCTACTTGATGGAAAACGGTTCCCGTCGTCTATGGATATTTGCACCACCAAAGGCGTTACAAATGCGTTACTGCTCTCTTAAGGGAGACTGGTAACCTGGCCACTAATGCCGAAACATAACTCAAGGTTGTTATGGCGGCATACTCTAGACTAGGGGTGGTAACCATGCAGACGGGAAAATACCCTACCACCTGGTTGTGGGTTGTTTTGTCGCCTTTAACGCCAGACCGTCCGGTCACAGGAAATTGTACTCTTTCTCCGGTCCTGCACAGATAAATTATCTCGATAAATGACGTCATTCCGTGGGATAGACGAATGTGCTAGCACTGCCGTCGCGTTTTTACGATGTCGTTATTACAGTTCATTAACAAACACGTCACCACGTCAACGCGAACGAAGTTACGCTACTAGTTCTATAATATGGCACTAGAATTCTAAAGGCTGGGCGTAATCAAGCCACCGATCACAGCCATCGGTGGTAGACACGCGCCACCGCGCGAATAAAAGTGGCTGCCAAGGGCCACATGTGTGTGGTGAGTCCCTACAAAACATATGAAAAAGCGTGTGAACTGCTTATCACCGGCCACAGTTGGTTGTGGTCGGTTGCCCGTTTGCGCCCAGCCTAAGACTGTAATAAAATAAGTTCTATGTTTATTGAACATTCGTATACAAACAGTTTTATCTAAGTGCCTTTGCAAGTTTACAAGTGAAATTTTTGTTTTTACTACTAATCAATGCGTAACCAACTTACGTCTTCACTTAAAATTTCAAATGTTATTCCAATTTAGACCTTTTATAATATCCAATAAGAGCCTAGAGAATGTTAGAAATCAAATAAATAAATATGGTAATATATGTTGGTATTACCAGTTTTTCCTTATCAAACTGCTAGCAAATAGTGTCTAGGTATCTTAATGGCAAATTATTGGTCTAGTTCCTTTTATTGCTTGTCTGCTTCAGTATAATGTTATAAACAGTCGTTATTATATGGGAGCTTAAATGGTAATTAAAATTCAAAAAGCAAACTAAACAGTGCGTTTTATATACCTTATTTAATAACGGTTAAAGGCTTATTAGTTTTCAGGGGTTATTCCCGATTCAACCCATGACGTCACAACCCACGAATATATTTTTCCCAAATCAACCCATTTCTATTCCGTTTTCAACCCACGTCAATATTTTAATTTTTCATTACCAAATCAACCCAAGCCTATTCCCAATTCAACCCATTTTAAAACTAGCATAAAAACTCAGAGATTTTGAGTACGGTCTTACCAAAAGTCATATGTAGTTGAAAAATCTTAACACAGAAATTGCAAACCTTATGCGGTACTATCTCAAGAATTCTCTCGGGAGTAATTTAAAGTTCTTAGGCGCATAAAAATTTCCTCGGCTAGTCATGGTCTAGCCCTTCCGCTAGCCTTGCGGCCCTCTTGTGGTTGCGGGGCGGCCCTTCGTACTCCGCTCGTCTCCACCCGTGCGTGATCCAACATCGACAAAAAAATTTATAGCCCGGTGGTAAATCATTTGCCCATCTGGATAGCTACCAGCTCTGGTCTGTATGCCGCCATAACAACCTTGAGTCGTAATAACCAGATAACTAGTCCGCTATCTTGGGCCGTCCGCGATATTGGATTTAGAATGACTTCACTAGGCTAACCATGCATTATCACCCAAACTAAATATCTGTACATTCCATCTCAATCGGTTGAGGATAACAGCTTTAAAATTCAGTTGCAAGATTTGAACCGAACATACATACACTAGACATACAAACATTGAAAGTTCAATAAAAACTCATAGAAATGGGGAGAGGGGCAGCTCAGCAGGACATTTACGGGCTGATATTATGAGTTATACGGGTTGACACCTTATCTACTTTGAGCCATTAATGTTCCAGTGTCTCTCTCATAAATAACATACAAATTGTAACACGACCTAAATATTCGTGTCAATTGAGAGACGCGTTATAATGTACTGTAAGCGTCAATGCCGTTTTATGTAATGTGCTCAATAAATAGGCTGAAACATTAGGTATGTGGGGTCCAAAAGCAAAGAGTTTCTTTAAAGATTTGCAAGAAACCCTTTGATATACCAGAGAGAGGGATCTAAAGCGGGCGCACATTCGCAGATTAGTATTGCGCATAGGTCAAGTATCAAATTTAAGTGTGTGTAATTTAAGTGACACTGTCACTAAGCAATTCTATAAAAGCAGCCGCTCCGCTATAGGCCTTCCGATACGTCCATCGCAGTGAAGCAACAGAGACACTGGATTCCAGCGCGGTAATGCAGTCAGCCTTCTAGGCATGCCTCCTTCTCCCTGCAATGTATTACATAGTCTGTATTTAGACTATAGAACGATTTTTAAACATTACTTTGGATTTAGTTTAGTCGGTTGTCTATTGTTTGCCCGAAAAATATAAGCAATAATACTCATATGCCATAATGTTACTTACCCGAATTTCATTTGCCCGAATTGTTTGTTTACCATAAAAGTTATGTGACATACTCTTGTTTGCCCGTACATTAGATTCCATAATGACACGAGTGCCATAAGTATTGTTATCCATTTTATTAATTGCAATAATATTATTTAACAGAATATTTCAACGCCATACTAAATTAATTTCACCGTAGAAAATTAACCTAACGCCTTTGTCCTAAAAAGCGATTGGCTTTCTAGCACTTCGCCGGCCGCTGCCGCGGCACGCTCGCTTCGCTCGCTCGGCTCGTGCGTTGTTTTTTATGTTCTAACCTAACCAAACCTAAACCTATTGATCGTTTAGTTTAAACCGATGTTATGATTTTTTTCTAGAAGCAATTTCGATAGCAAATGATGTTATGGCATATGATAATTACGCCATATAATGATTATAACAAATGATGTTTTTGAAATTGACTTTATGGGAAACAAAGTTTCTAGCACGTGACTAATATAGTAAACAATGAGTATGATATATAAAATTATGAGAAACAATATTATGTTTGTTGAGCAGTATAGCAGATGAAATTATGGTTAATGAAATTCTGGAAACTGGGTGTACCCGAGTTTAGGCATATATCATTTTGGATTAGAATATGCCGATAAGTAATGTGGTAGTGCAACAGTGCAGAAGTAAAAACGATGAGCAACTGTCATATGTATAACCGACGATTTCATTTTATTCCAATAGATTTACAGGATGATTTTTTGAAGTGGGCCTTCAGAACCAAATCCTAAACTATGCTAAATAGCGAAAAACACTCAAAGGAGTCTTGAGGGCGCTTTTCACGAAAATTAAAGTGGTATCATTAGATTAAAGAAATCAATTACCCTTGTCAGGAATCCAATTGTCTGGTTTTCAAAAAATAAATACTTGTGTGTATGAAAAATAGAACAAATTGGTCCTTACAAGCTACACTATGATTTAATACAATAATAATACACGATGTGTTTATTTTTTCGCAATCAGCCGATTTACATACATACATACATAACTTCACGCCAGTTCCCTTGCGGGGTAGGCACGAACAACAGAGCGCCATTCAGGCTTATTCTTACACACCTCACTTGCTTCTTTGATATTCATAGCTCTTGTCATGCGCGCTCATCTATTCTTAAGGCTCCTGACATCACTTTCTGCTAGTACAAGATCAATTTGACCATGGAAGGTGTGTTGTGGCCTTCCACTTTTGCATTGTATATCTGTTTAGTCATTCTTTCATTATGCATTCTTTCCACATGCCCGAACCACCGGAGCATTCCTTTCCTTACCTTCACCCCGACACTCTCTTTCAGACCAACTCTCTTTCTTACTTCGGTATTACGAACGCGGTCCGCGAGCGTCACTATGCGGATTTGGTTCCTAAAAAGGGTAATTGATTTTTCAATAATCTAATTATGGCAGTTTTCATCAAAATCGGCCTCGGGACTCCTTTGAGTCTTTTTCGGTATTTCGTATAGTTTAAGATTTGGCCCTCAAGGTCTACTAGAAAAATTCACCGGTATAGTCATGAGTGTTATCGGCAGTCAAATTTCAAGAATAATAATATTCTTTAACGTATTTTTTATTAAAGAACATTCAAAGATATTTTACACCACAGCACAAAAAGCGTCATGAACCTCATTGATATACCATTTCAAAAATTTTATTTCACTATTTATTTCTTAAAAAAAAAAAAATTTTTTTACATGTTTGTTAAAATACTAAAAAAAACATTATTCTATAAAAAAAAATCTCAACATTATTTTAGTACAGTCTACATGTTTTGGCAACATAATACCTCAAAAACAGTCTAGTAAGACTAGCAATAAATGCACAAAATATTGATTGAAAAAACAATATCAGCTGCTAGATTTTGAAATTTCATAGCCGAGTCGGTTTTGAAATTATTAGAATATTTTACCGAAGGCAACATTTCACATGAGTAATCTATAGGATAACGGTAGTGTTATCTAATACCTCGGATTGCTTTACGTATTGAGTGCACCAATATACCGACGTGTGTGGTACAAAATTTTGATCTTGTAACTTTATTTACCATATCATTCGTATATCACAGTCGAATGAAATAAATAAAGTTTAATGCAAGTAAACTTTTATTTATTTATTTATTAATTTACAAACATCGCTATCATTACAGTTGTCACCAATACGATAGCGTGGTACACCTAATCTTTATATATATAATTCTTCTGTACGTGTGTTGACAGTGAACTCCTCCTAAACTAACTTTATCCGTGCAGGAACGGAGAAAGAATATAATTTCCTGCGGCCTGGCGGCCTGTCGTAAGAGGCGACTAAACAACCCACAGCCAGGTAGTAGGATATTTGCTCGACTGGATGGCGACCACCCCTGGTCTAGAGTATGCCGCCATAACAACCTTGTGTTGTGTTCCGGCATTAGTGGCCAGGTTCCAGTCTCCTTTAAGAGAGCAACAGCGCATTTGTAGCACCTTTGGTGTTGCAAATGTCCATAGGCGATGGTAACCATTTTCCATCAAGTGGGCCGTCTGCCTGTCTGCTGAACTCCTGCAATAAAAAAATTATAAAAAAACGGCTAAACCGATTTGAATGATTTTTTTTGTGTGTGTTCAAGTGGATTCGAGGATGGTTTAGATTCACAATTGGACCCAGTAGGTGTCGCTGCAATCGGGTTCTATATTTTATTTCTTCAGGGCAGAACGTCTGCCGGGGACAGCTAGTCTATATATATAAAAATCAATTGCTGTTCGTTAGTCTCGCTAAAACTCGAGAACGGCTGGACTGATTTGGCTAATTTTGGTTTTGAATTATTTGTGGACGTCCATGGAAGGTTTAAAAGGTGAGTAAATATGAAAAAAATGCTTGGAATATAGTAAAAACAACAATTTCGCTTTCACTTAGAAACTATTCCTATCTGTCAAACATTTGATGCTTGTCCCGTCGTTTAGAAATCAATGAAGTTTAAAACATACATACATACATACATAACTTCACGCCAGTTCCCTTGCGGGGTAGGCACGAAGTTTAAAAGTCGTTCAGAAATCAAATTGAATTTAAAAGTGAAGTTTATTTTTAATTTTTATTGTCAAACGTTTGATTTTCGTCCCGTCGTTCAGAAATCAACGTTTTTTATTTATTAATTCTGAGGCGGTACGAAGTTTGCCGGGTCAGCTAGTACATTCTATAGACATATTCAGTCGTCATAACATATAATATAATACGCAGTTCTTGTGAATACAGTCACAGTACAAATAAAAATGACAATTTGATGACATATCTTGTTCAATGTTCGCAAGGCCTGTGTCATACCTATATTAAGTTTACCTTCCTTGATTCCTAAAGATTAACATAATACAATCATTTATTATAATAAGTAAGCATTTGTCCGCGATTTTGTCCACGTTGGACAGGTAACACAGTTATTTTGCTATATACATAATGAAGGGTTATTTTCAGCAGGGTATTGGATTTTTTAGTATGAAAATACATAAATCCCGGAAAAAAACTCGGGATAGGTAATGTTACTAAAGGCATACACAGCTACAATTGTTTTACTAAAAATTTCTCGATCAGTCAAAATTTCGTATCGGAACCATTTTCTTTTCGACCTGGGCAGTTTAAAACTCCCCCAAGAAAATTCCCGTAAGATTATTGGAGATATAAAGTACCGCAGATTTTAAGTCCGGAAGCGATCAGCGAAAACCTCATCGAAATCGACCTAGTAATTTTGCGTGAATCCCGAACAAAATGATAAACACAAAAAATGTAATTAACAAAAGGCTACACTTTTACAATTTTATAATATTGTTACGAGTTGCGGGATTCGAATTAAAATGCCGTTAGAATTATTATAGAGTTTATTAGAACTATATAAACACGTATAACACAGGTACAAATATAACCGAACACAACAAATCCAAACGTAATGCAGAAGGTCGTATATCAATAAAACGCGCAAATTCCGTCACTAATAGATTCCCAAATGTACACATGTCTCGTCTTGATCATGGTTCTCGCTCGACTGTCCCCTCTCCCCATCAGGCCGTCATTTTATACCTCACAAATACAAATGTGCCCGTATCGCAGTCGACGTAAACCGCTACACCTGGCTAATGATTCGGCCGCAAATGGCCATAAACGAGTACAATAAAACAATGGGCTGTTCTCTAGAAACGTATGCTAATAAATAAGTAAACAAAAGAAGAGGATCATAATACTATTACAATTAGTTCAAATCCCGACAGGTAATAAATGTGCCTCGTGGAATTTGTCTTTGTCGGGCAGGGGTAAGGGCTAAGTTGTAACAATATATTCCTTTACAAGGCAATACAATAAACATGACGTACTACATTATAAAATTATATAGAAAGTCTATTTTATCCTACGACGAAGCACCATCAATTTATAGGAAAATTTATTTGGAAAACGTTTTCCCTTGGAAAAGTTTCTTATCTCTAAATTTACATTTAAATAGTTTTGTTTGTCGAGTCCTAAATTCAAATAAAGTTATGAAACTTTCGCATAAATTAATTAGAATTAACGATAAGTAAACTAGTTAGTTTTGAAACAAGTTAATTTACAGCAGTTCGTGGCAACGGGGAATAATTTAATCAAATTTAAAATATAATACTGGCTTTTAGGGCCATGTTCAGAATGGGAACCTGATAGAAACTAATTTATGGACTTTGTTTCTGAACGAATGTTTCACTGTCAGGTTTACAGTGAACCTGCCATTTTTGTTTTCGGCCATTTTATTTTGTCATTGAATTCCATGCTAAAGCCGAAATTAGTAAGTGACTTTTTTAACTGTTTTGCGTTTTCATTTTTTTATTTTATTGTAAAAAAAATATTTTATTGCATTTTTTATTTATTTACACAATAAGTATAACAATAGTTTATGTAATATTTTCTTAAGTTTTCGCGACTTGTATACATAATAAAACTACGTTTTAGCGGTTTTAAGCGCGGTAATTTATTTGATTTTTGTTATTCCGACGTTTCGGCCATTTTTCAGTGGCCGTGATCACGGAAGACAAAGATGTCAAGTGTCAACGAGTATTCTTATAGTTTATACTTTAAACAGAAATGTGTTTTCCAAATACTCCACAATCTAAGAAACACCACTAAATAACAAATAAGCAGTTAAAAGTGATATAATATGAAAACTCTTCAGTTTTTAAAGTTGACAATGCCTTATTTCTATCAGCGTTATATGAAAATCTATTGTATTATTTGAATTTGAGCTGTTATAACCGTGCTCATTAGCATTCATTAGCAAGTTGAAATGGCAGTGGGCAGGTCACGTCTGTCGCAGGACCAACGGCCGATGGAGCAAACGAGTCCTGGAGTGGAGATCACGTCTCGGCAATCGTAGTGTAGGACGCCCAACAGCCCGGCGGACTGACAACCTGAGCAAGGTCGTCTGGTTGACGCGTACTTGGGGAGGGCTACGTCCAGCAGTGGACAGAGATTGACAGAAGAAGAACCGTGTTCAAATTTCAAAATTGAATCATATAAGCCTAAATAGCTGTAGCTCCTAAACCCAGCACTACTCGATAGGTTCATAGGTCATCTGTCTCTAATTTTATGACGCTTGATTAATTCAAACAACTACAGTGTTAATAGATTTTTCAACACACTTGCTCATAAAGTGGCTCTATGGTCACCGCAATTAGGCACAGAATGACACCCATTATCAAACTGTGAGTAAAAAACATTATAACTCACTAGTGAGTTATAGGTTGTTTTTTAAATTTTATTGGTTGAGTTGCTTTGTTCTTAAAAAAGTTTTTATTCAAAAAAAAAAAGATCGTGTTCTATAGAACAAATAAATTAATGTTCCTATTGCTTGCTCATTTCATGCAACTTCTTATTTAAATAGATAATTTTAACTCGTACGTGTTTAATAAATAAAACTTTCACTCATATATAACTTTTTTTTATCTACTAAATAAAATGAGTTTTTGTTGTTATTTCATTCACAAGTGTGTTGAAAAACGTCGTATGATACACGTGTGTATTGATGATTACCGTCCTCGGCTCTCTTAAGACCCTCGCCTACGGCTCGAGTCTCAATGGCGCCTCGGCGGTAATCACCAATGTTACACACTAGTACCATAATGTACTACTATATGTTTATTCCAGAAAACTTAAAAAAAATTGTGATTCCGTTCCAAATAGCTAGGAATAACTGTAAAAGCAACAAAACAAAACACGCAATAGGTTTACACCTATACTAACGAAATTGTACTTCAAAACATATAATGATTAAAACTACTTCAAACATACATAAGCTAAACAAGTAATAGCATCAAAGACTATTGACACAGTTGTTAATGTGAATAGAAAGATATGATGAAGGTCCATTGAATAATCATGAAATACACCGGTTAAGACATTAGGTGCAAACCCTGGGGCACATTGTAAGAGTTACGAAGCACGTAAATATAAATTTCATCACATTTTATTTTTATTTCTGAAGTGAAGCAGAATGACGGCCCGTCTGATGAGAAGCGCTTACGGCCTATAGACATTTGCAACACCAGATGTATTACCAACGTGCCGCCGGCCTCGAAGAAATGTTGAGACATATTTAAAAAAAACCATATGGTAGTTAGTGCTCAGGGAAAACCTCCGCCGAGAGCTCAGCCTGTTCCAAAACTGTAAGATTTGCTAGAAAAAGGTTCTTAAGAACCGTTGTATACACGAGGTTAATGGCTTAAGAAAGTGGGGATGCACGCCCAACCGATTGTGAGCGATGCGATGGTAGAAAGAAAACGATGGTACACTTTCTAGTCAGTTCCTCGGAACATTCCCTATTATACAGACGGTAGAAAACGCAGAGAGATCCGAAGTCTCTCCGAATGCCAAGCGTATGTAAGCCATCTATAGTTGATTGAGTTTATCTTGCTAGAGTTGATTGTTGATCTTCATAATTCTAGAGTTAAATCTGGGAGATTTTTACTACTTTTATTTCTTTGCAACGTTCCACATTGTGAAAGCCTATTATACATCTAACTAATCCAAATACTTTTCATTATTTCTATTATTCTGTTGCCAAAAACCGCAGTCCTATTTGGTCTTCTCCATTTTATCCGTATCCGTGCAGGAACGGAGAAAGAATACAATTTCCTGCGGCCGGGTGGCCTGTCGTAAGAGGCGACAAAACAACCCACAGCCAGGTGGTAGGGCATTTGCCTGACTGGATGGCTACCACCCCTGGTGTAGAGTATGTCTCCATAAAAACCTTGAGTTGTGTTCCGGAATTAGTGACCAGGTTCCAGTCTCCCTTAAGAGAGCAGTAGCGCATTTGTAGCATCTGTGGTGTTGCAAATGTCCATAGGCGAAGGTAACCGCTTTCCATCAAGTGGGCCGTCTGCCAGTCTGCTCAACTCCTGCAATAAAAAAATAAATAAGCAAATGTCAACATCCAAAAGCTAATACTACCCGTGCAGGAACAGAAAAAGAATACAGTTTCCTACGGCCGGGCGGCCTGTCGTAAGAGGCGATAAAACAACTCACAGCCAGGTGGTAGGGTATTTGCCTGTCTGGATGGCTACCATCCCTGGTTTAGAGTATGCCGCCATTACAACTTTGAGTTGTGTTCCGGCACTAGGGTCCAGTTTCCAGTCTCTCTTAAGAGAGCAGCAGCGCATTTGTAACACCTTTGTTGTTGCAATTGTGCATAGGCGATGGTAACCGCTTCCCATCAGGTGGACCGTCTGTCTGTCTGCTGAAGTTGTGCAATAAAAATAAAACATAATTTCTTCTTGGTTTAGTTAGTTGGTTTTTTTGGAAAATTTTCATTTTTTATAAATCTATATTTAACAACAACAACATAAAATATATTCAAGTTTGCTAATTATACAAAACCAATAACCCAAACTTCATTGAAGCTCTATTCATAGCCATTGCTATAAAAAGCAAACAAACAAACGTTCAAACTAATTTGCACTTTTAAAATATGAATTTTAATAATAGCTAAAATAATTATATTTCTTAGAAAACGTAGTTGTAACGTAACTTTTTGGTGTGTACCAAGCTTAATTCATTAGAAATATGCGAGAATGAGACGGAAGATGTGTATGTAGTTGACAAAATATTACTATGTGTTGAGTCACTTTTGAAGGAGGTCAAGAACTCGAGTTATGTTGTTAATGAATTTATGACCATAACAATAGTTTTAAACGTTCAATTTTGGTGAACGTAGTGGCAAATTGTGAAATTATTTAACAACTACTATATACCGCTATAGTACGCACATACATATATAGGTATAGAATTTCGTGTGGACATACCAATTCATTGGGGTCTGTAGTAATTTTGATGTTACTGCTCCATCTGGGATTTACGCAGATTCATCACTACAGCGATGGGCTTAATAAGTTATCTGTGATGTGATAATAATACTAATTACTAATGGCATTAAATATTGAGAAATGACGTATGTATATACATTAATGTAGCTAATGTATATACACTAATGTAGAATAAGCCTAAATGGCGCTCTGTTGCTCGTGCCTACCCCGCAAGGGAACTGGCGTGAAGTTATGTATGTATGTATGTATGTATTAATGTAGCTATTCGTTAGGCTTTCTGACGCTATAAATAAGATTCATTTGGCTACAGTCAGCATGTATAATAATATCCCAAATGGGGACCAAGCATTACAACTACCTTATACAATCGATTGTACGTGATAGAGCCAAGCTGGTATGATTATCTTAGTTAAAGCTCTTAGGGTCGGGTCAAATGATACCATATTTTCACAGAATATCGGCGTGAAACGTTTAGCCTTGCGCTGATCGTCTTTCGTGCAATGAGTGAGAGTTCGATGGTTTACTTCTCCTGCCCCCCTAGCCCATCTCCGTATTCCTATTCCATATCCCATTCCTCCTGCCTGATCCCTCTATATTAACCCCCTTTTCTGATACCGCAGGGAGAATGTCTTTGGACATATCCTCGGGCGTCGAGGGAAGGCTATGCATGCTCCAGCACGCCGAGGGATGTGTGGGACTCCCGGTTCTCCACGCTCACTGCGCCGTCACAGAAGTAGCGCTAAAAATCGGCCGCCAAACTACCCACTAAACCTAAAGCTACGCCCCTATTCTCGCGCTTTTACGAAACGCCAGGGGATCTAGAACAGAGTTATTGCACCGTGACTCCTCTACGCTCGGCTAACACTGGCATCCCGGTGGCAATGTGACCCACTTCGTCAGGCAGGGAGGGGAAGTCCCCTGTCACCCCCGTACACAGCGGCTTCCTGTGACGGAATTACGGGAGGTTCGTGTAGCGGCACCTACGACCGCCGATCCGCCGTCTACGGACGTTGCGAACGCGTCCTCCTCCCTTTATATCTCTGCGGCCTCCTTCTGCGACTCTTAGAAGGAGGAAACCGTCAGCCAAGAACTATGGCTCTGAAACATGGCTTCGACCATGCTCCGCAACGAGACCGCCGGGCCAATTTGGACCTCTGAGATCCCCAGGCGGCACACTCCACGAGCGTGTGAAACGCCGTGTCTTAAAGTGCGCCGCACTCTTGACATTTCGGGGAGATCCATCTCATCCTCTTTACCCCATCCTAACGGCTGGCAACTACTTTCTATTAGCTGGACCGTCTAAAACTCTAAACCGCTAAAACGCAGTTTTTAACCGACTTCAAAAAAGAGATTCTCAATCCAACTGCAAGTTTTTTTTGTAGGTTTGTTACACGATTTCCCCGTCAATTGTAAATCGATTTTAAAATTTTTGTCTTTATTCGATAGAGTATACTCCTGAGGTGGTCCCATTGTGACCAAGGTAAGATCTAATTAGTAGATCTTAGGGAAATTGATTGATTTTCATTCGTGCAGGAACGGAGAAAGAATACAATTTCCTGCGGCCGAGTGGCCTGTCGTAAGAGGCGACTTAACAACCCACAGCCAGGTAGTAGGGCATTTGCCCGACTGAATGGCTACCACCCCTGGTCTAAAGTATGTCGCCATAACAACCTTGAGTTGTGTTCCGGCCGGCATTAGTGACCAGGTTCTAGTCTCCTTTAAGAGAGCAGCAGCGCATTTGTAGCACCTTTGGTGTTGCAAATGTCCATAGGCGATGGTAACCGCTTTCCATCAAGTGGACCGTCTGCCTGTCTACTGATCTCTTGCAATAAAAAAAAAATTGAGAGCAAACTTTGTTGAAGAGTGACGAGCGCCTACACTCTTTGCAAAGGACTTCAAGATGTTGTAGAAAATACTATATTTTTTGTTTTTAAGTTTGAAGTCGGTTTTGTTTTTGTTAAAAATTACATAATGTAATTATATATAATATTTGTTTTAGATTTTATTGTATTGTTACATATGTGTCAAGAACTCAAAAGTTACAGCGCACATCCGCCGGGAGAACGATCGCTGCAACATGTGTGTGCCATTTTAAACGCGTAACACTTCTGTTTGTTTGAGAATTCGGTTACTTAACATAACATCATGTGTTTCCAGGAAGATTTTATTATTATACACAAAAAAAATATTTTGAAAAAATATCAATAAGTACATTTTTTTCCGTAGCTGAGGCCTTACTCTGAAACGTGTTTCGTCGTTCGTTTTCGTCAGATCAGCCTGAAAGAGTCAATGAAATTTTAGATAGAAGAAAGAAAGAGCAAAGATTTCTTTAAAACTACAATGATAACGTCTATAGAACACAAAAATAAATGGAATATATAAGGCGCGCGCAGAAGGTTTGCCGATGACTACTTTGTAGACCACAGGCCATAAAAATGGCCCGGACTTTTGGAGGCCTTGCGTGCGGCCATGGGAAGGCCAACACGTAGAGGCCCCTTGACAAATTTAATGTAAATGTGGCGTGACACTGACCGGCGATTATCCCTGTCTACACCATATAGTAATGCACCCAAGGACAAGCCCCAGCCAGTGTAGGACTATTGTGGGAAATGAAGACAAAAAGTACCGGGCTATTGGGGTCAACTGCTAGTGGTACCAGAGGTCTGGGATTATGGGACTATGGCGTTTGCCCGTCGCAATGTTCGGAGAACATGGAAAAATGGGCAGACGGTGACTCGCCACTCCCTGCATGGGCCCCAAAAAATGCCATAGAAGGCAGGGGCAACATGGGTGTGAGTGGCTAAGGGGTGTAGAGAGGTGGACTGCAGGTTCACCGAAGCTACTTCTGACGTGATGCGATGACTACTTATTATTATTGTATTGTATTACTTACTATTATTGTATACTTAGGTAAAGTATATACAATAATAAATTTATTGCAACAACTATTTATGTAAACCCTTTTGTCAACCCTTCTGACCATCGACGCGTGACATCATGAAGCTATCGGCAAACCTTCTGCGCGTGGGTAGTACCATGGAAAATGCACTTCAGTATAAAAAACAAGCAAAAGAAGTTCTAAAACAAAAACTAAGGAAGAAAGAGCTTTGAGAGTAAGCCCTGTTTTGGCAAAAACGGAACACCTATACTATAGTCATGCTGGTCTGTCTACCTGTCCATCTGCCTGAGGGCTTAATATAGTTGCTATTGGAGAATAGCGTTGTGAAATTGGCGTATCTAGATATATTGGTAGGTGTAAGCATAGCTCTAGTTCCAGTTTACTTTGATACTTATCATATTCGTAGGTAATACGAATCTGCGATTTTTTTCTAAAGATCTATTACTGCTGGTTTAACTGGATTATATGGATGATTTTATAAAAGAAACTGTATTATGTATATTTTTAGAAAATAGTGTAAAAAATCAAAAATTAAAAATGGCCGCCATTCATGTAATAAAAAACAGAGTAATAAATTTTTTTTTTCACTGTACATGAGCTTTCTCTTTGCTTCTTTTATTGTTTTCGTTCAATTCAATAGGTGGATTTGTCTGAAAAATTTTAAAGTGTATTTTGAACTAAGTTGGGATGGATAATTCTAAAAAATGCAGTAGTGAAAAAGCTTTCATCACTATCAATAAGATCAGTTTAGTAATCTCTGTAAAAAGGTATTTTAAATTCGCTTGTTGCCTTTACAAAAACTTTTCAATATGCATGGTACAACACGCACTTGGCCAAGTTATGTTTATATTGGTATAAATTCCTTAATATTTTTTTAAACATTTATTATTCACAAGATGCAAATGCACATATTTGTCAATAAAAATAAACAGATTGGGAAGTGACCCGGTGTCCTCAATGACTGATTTTCCGGCACGAAGTGCTTTGAAAGCGCCATTGTGGCACCGAACAATGAAAATTGACTCGTGCGTTGCTCACAAAGAAAAATTGGGCAAACCAACGCAACAACAACTGTCTAAATCTCTACCGATGCTTTTTGTGATGCAATATGGAGCGGCTAGTGATGGGAATTGAAATATCGATGTGATATATCGATACAAGTTCTGTTGTCGTTAAGAAGTCGCTGTCAATAGCTGAAATTAAACTTTTGATGTCTTAATCTAGTACCTATTTGTCCTGCACAAAGTCATTATTATTATTTTCATAGTGGTGCCCAAATAATCGTGCGAGTCAGAATAATTTACAAACAACAATAAAAAGTAAAACCCTTCTTGGTAAACTGAGTTTTTAGGTCGTGAAAGTTTATTCCAATGTTACAAACTATATATTTTGACTGTTGTTTGTATTTTGTAAACTGTATTAATAAGAACAATATGACACAAAAAATCTTGCTTGAATTATGAGATTTGTTAATTATGTATGCCTCTGGCCTCATTATAATACATATATGCCAAAGAACGTTTGCATTGGTAAAAATAAGAAACTGGTCTCTGAATTTTGAAGCAGGCTCTCCCAACACAACTACGATGTAACTCTAGGATAATAAAAATAAAAATTAAAACTTAATACGTATATTATAACATGTTATTATCTCTTTTTACAGGTATGTCCGCCATATGGGTTAAACACAAGGATGAGTAAACCTATTATTTTATTTTTTAAATAGTTTCAATCTTCTGGTAAATTTAAAACCGGAAAATGTAAATACGAAGAACTTCATACCATGTGTGCTACTTGTATTCACTAGCATTAATCGGAAAATCTTCAAATTAAATATGACACATATATACGTTTCTCTATTCTTTACGATATCTAAAATATCCAACACAGCAAACATGTAATCGGTTTCTACATAAAGCCGTGAGACGAGCAAAAACAAATATTCAAATAAAATCACTTTTCCGACATTCGTAGCTAATATTAAGCTATTAACATAATATCGAAAAAGTTATCGATACTTTCTCATAAATCCCATCACTACGTCCTAAAGTCGACCCATATCATCCAAAACATACTTCCTTGTCGATTTACAATCAGCCTACTGTTTGAGAGTTTTGCTGCAATGGTATTTAGGCCGACATCGATGCTCGTTTACTGTCAGCCTCATTTGGATTATGTAAAACACTTTTTTTTAATGTAAATATTACTTTTATTGTGTCTTACAGAAGTTATGCTTTGTGTATGAAATCATGTGTGTATTGTAGTTTATTTTGTTTTACTTGGATGGATGTAATGCTATTGTTTGTTTATGTTTAGTCTATAATATTATATTAACAAAATCCAAACCGAATTCACACTAAAAGCAAAAAAAAAAAAAATTAACCGACTTCATTCTACAACATCTCAATATTGTTACGAGTTTAGCGGGACTCGAATTAAAAATGCCGTTGGAATTATTATAGAGTTTATTAGAACTATATAAACACGTATAACACAGGTACGAATATAACCGAACACAACAAATCTAAGCGTAAAGTCGTAATTCAATAAAACGCGCAAAGTCCGTCGCTATTAGATTCCCGAATGTACACACGTCAAGCCCGTATCGTAGTCGTAGCTTCACTGCCCCCCTCTCTCCATCAGGCCGTCGTTTTATGATCCACGAATGCAAATGCAAATATATGTTCACCCGGCAACGTCGCCACAGTTTCCTAGAATTACCTTGTAACACCTCGCTAATGATGCTAATGAGCAAGTACAATAGGACAATAGGGTGTTCTCCACAATAACTTAGAAACGTATGCCAATAAATAATTGAACA
This sequence comes from Dendrolimus kikuchii, assembly GCA_019925095.2. Classification (NCBI taxonomy): domain Eukaryota; kingdom Metazoa; phylum Arthropoda; class Insecta; order Lepidoptera; family Lasiocampidae; genus Dendrolimus; species Dendrolimus kikuchii. Next base: position 14,349,833 of record CM034408.1, read on the forward strand.
AAAGAAGACGATCATAAAAGGATTACAAGTAGTTCACATGCCGACAGGTAATAAAATGAGTTTCTACAGCTCTGTACGTGGAATTTGTCTTAAAATAACAGTTATTATTTTTTTATTATCCAACGTGGATAAAGTCGCTGGCAAATGCTAGTTAACAATATAAAGATCCAGTTAGGATATTCTTGCTAGACTCATCACTGCATAGTGGAGGAATAAATATTATTCTAAGCAACCTTTTGAGCAAGGAGGCTGGGTTATTATTTAAGTTCTTAGATAAAATATTTAAAAATAGAGGTAGTTATAGTTAAGTATTAAATTATAACTAAGTTTACTTAATATATAAAAAAAAGTAAATTTGCGATCACCTATGAGGCTGATATGGTCACTAGTGACGAAGTCTCAATAAAAATTAAAAAAAAAGATCAATACCTCTCACTGTTGGGCTTCGGTCTTTCTAGATCAGTGGAATGGTTGATCTACCCACTACGTTTCTCCGAGAGAGATTAGCGTATTACGTACATCTGTTATCTCGATGTGCAGATTTCCTAACGACGTTTTTTTCACCCTCAGCTTGTGCTAATTGTAACAATTTCATCCGTGCAGGAATGGAGAAAGAATACAATTTCCTGCAGCCGGGCGACCTGTTGTAAGAAGCGATAAAACAATCCACAGCCAGGTGGTAGAGCATTTGCCCGACTAGATGACTACCTCCCCTGGTCTAAAGAATGTCGCCATAACAACCTTGAGTTGTGTTCCGGCATTAGTGACAAGGTTCTAGTCACCCTTAAGAGAGCAGCAGCGCATTTGTAGCACCTTTGGTGTTGCAAATGTCCATAGGTAACCGCTCTCCATCAAATGGGCCGTCTGCCTGTCTGCTGAACTCCTACAATAAAAATAAAATAAATAAATAGTATTCAACTAACACTGTATAACCAGAAAACGCTTGTTATTGGAGGGACCTGGGTACGTTAAGTACTAAACAACCTGTATTGTAAAGAAAACCTCACTCTGGCCTTAATTTATGTTTCAGTAAATAATCATAAACTTTAGGTCGGTAAATATTATGTAATATAAGGTGTGTTACAGATGTCTTTAGTCGTTATCAATACGAAGGCGGTAGGCGTAAACCAAACTGAAATGACGTAAGCGGTATCACTTATTGCAATTCCATTGTAAATTGATACTAAAGTCCTAAATCTAGCAAAATTCTCACTAACATATCGACACATGAAATAATAAACAGAAGTAAAAAGAAATATATTAAAATTAATTTTATATCAATTTTTATAAACTAACAGCTACGATTATTTTGATTATCATAAATTAAGCTAAGATTAAATGTATTTATTAAATTAATATATCAAAATTACTTTTTTTAAAATGTCTGCAGTTCACACGCAGTAAACGTGAAACTTCAGAGAAAATACTCAAAGATAATTCTTCTCTAATTTTTATTAATATAAATATAATTCCTTTAGCCTGCATCATACATACATATAAGTTATACTTTCTATCATTACTAGCGGCCCCGGCAGACGTTGTCCTGCTCTGAAAAAATATCAATCTAGGACCCGATCCCAGCGCCACCTACTGGTTCCAATTGTGGATTAAACCATCCGGGGCCACTCAAACACACAAACAAAAATCACCAAAATCGGTCCAGGTGATTAGGAGGATTCTAGAGCCCGATCTCAGCTCCACCTACCGGTTCCAACGGGATAAAAAGTCCTATGTCCGTCTCCTGGATTTAAGCTACCTCCCCACCAATTTTCAGCCAAATCGGTACAGCTGTTCCTGAGTTATAAATAGTGTAACTATTCACGACTTTTTTTTATATATATAGATTATAAAATTCAAATTTCAATGCACTGTTATGAATAATTTTCTTTGATCTACATATAAAAGAATATAATTATGCCTTAAGTATACTATAGTGGTAGACCCGTTCGCCAGCAAACAAGTAAACATAATAAATACCATATTTAATTTACATTCCTTCAGTGTGTCGTGCGCTTTTTCGTTGTGTTAATCAATGAAATAATTTCAAAATGGCTCTTAAAGTTATTAAATTCACATACGTAAAATTTTTATCGCTACTTTTTGGATATTTTTTGTGTTAATTGAATTTTTTGTTCGTTGTTGTATTTAATTTAATGTCCCTTATATAAGCACCTCATTGCATTAAGTTATTTTTATCAGTTTTTTTATGGCGCCACGCGGGTGGTAAAGAGCAGTGACATTGTTTTACGAGTTAATTCTATTTATGAATTATGTGATCATTATTATTTTTAATTAAGCATTCTGGGAGCAAAAGGAACTATTAAGTTTAAGAGTATTTTTTCATTGCAAAGTTGGGAACCAAGAGACTTATCACCTTTTCTTGTTAACGCTGCGTGAATGTATTTGCATGTACCCTCGGGCCCCGGAGGAGGTCACCGAGGGGTATAGGGACTCCCGACGGTCAACGCTACACACAAGATTCTGATAATAGAAGAAGTTGCATGCACCGACCGCCAGCCTACTCACTAAACTTATCTCTTATACATATTTCTACATATATTCAGCCAGATGCCAGACTAGATGGCTACCACCTCTGGTCTAAAGAATGTCGCCATAACAACCTTGAGTTGTGTTCCGGCATTAGTGATCAGGTTTTAGTCACCCTTAAGAGAGTAGCAGCGCATTTGTAGCACCTTTGGTGTTGCAAATGTCTATAGGCGATGGTAACTGCTTTTCATCAAGTGGGCCGCCTGCCTGTCTGCTGAATTCCTGCAATAAAAAAAAATCAGTACCTACATATCCATACGTATTATGTGCTTATTGTTTGTTATGTATGTACTGCGTTTTTGTCTTACTGAGCATTTACTGTTTGCTATGACTCTATTAATTCTTCGAAAAGTAATTCTGTAACATACTTCTGTATAGAACTTATAAAAAAAAGAACTTGAGATGTAAATACAAAAAAAATATAAAGAAAAATAATTTTTAGCTAGACGTGTTGCTGGGTAGTTTCTTACCGCTTCTTTTACTTAACAGCTATAACACGTTGCGAAGCGGTGGTTACATAGAATAGGAAGTAAAATTAAATTTTAACTTATATGTATGACCTTCAAAAAGTGCTCTCCAGTGGAACTTTTTGAATAAAAACTTTTGTTAATTTGAATTTGTATATATGAATGTACGTATATATATTTTTATAGCTATCTGCCTATTTATTATATTATTATACTTAACAGTATTTTTGTGTATGTTATATTTTATTATTATCATTAACATATTATTAAGCTGCACGCCAGGAATGCGCATGCGACCTCCACACGCCGTCGTCAGACTGGCCTCCGGAGACTCAGATGTGCGCAAAATCTTCTCCCGCGATACCATCCCAGCCACCGGGGTGACCAAACTGGCGCACAGGGCGTCTAGGTGTAGTAACTACGTATACTAGATCCCATGTCATTCCAATTCTACCGCGGATAAGGGGTGTAGGTTTAGATCTAGTGAGGTAGTTGGCAACGCCTGTACCGGTGCTTTCGGTCCTCCCCCTAAAGGAACAAGTTGAGTACTAAAAGTATTCCCTCAGCATTATTAAGAAAAAAGAGAGAAATTGAATAGGGGGATGGATTACGGAAGATGGTATGGTATAGGAGTCAAAAAAGTGGGCCATCAGAACTCTCATTTATCGTGCGAAATATGATTAGCTCAAGGCTAATTGTTTCACACCGATATTCCGTGAGAGCGTGGTATAGCATCGATCGTGCCGACCCTAAGAACTGTCATCAAGATAGTGATTCTAGCATGACTTTAACACGTCTAAAACGTCATTTTTGGTACAAAAATGTGACAGCACCATGAGTAAGAAGATCATCGGTATTTCAAAATGTTGAAAAGAGACCTCGCTCTTTAATTAGCACGCATACGTTCTTGTTTCAATGTCTTACAAGTGTCGGTGGAGAATCGCGGTGCTTGGGAGCCGCGGTCGCGGCTTGCGTTTTAACACATCGCCGCTCGTGCTCGCCTAGAGGTGAGATCGTGCGTGAGAGTTCCGAATCATAAGCGACTAGCGTTTTAATAAATTCTTTTTTTTTGTTTACTGTAAATAGCTGACGATCCACCTAATGGAAAGTGGTTACCATCATCTATGAACATTTGCAACATTAAAGTTGCTACCAATATGTAGCCGGCCCCGACACAGGAGACTAGTACCTGGCCACTAATGCCGGAACACAAATCAAGGTTCTTATATTGGTATACTCTAGACTAGTGTTCATTATGACGTTCAAGTCGAACTCGAAATAATCGACTACTGGTGTAAAGGCATCGAGATGTTTCAACAATAATCTTGAACATCTCATCATCATGTTTTGATAAGAATTTATATTTCGGAATATAGCTATTAATGTTAAACCGATCATAAAGCGCGGTGTGAGAAATTTTTGGTTACAATCCGCAAGAGTTAACTTGAGACTTCGCACAGATGACGTAAGCGCGAAGTACTGACGCGTCGATGGCAAGAGCAATAAGAACGCGGGGGTCGGGATGGAGCGCGCATTCCGCTCAGGTCTCAAGTTAACTTTTGCGAATAGTACATATAACATTAAAAAGATAAAATTTTCATAATCATAAGAATCATAATTAACGCTAATCGCCGTGCTAAAGTATGCAACTAAATTCATAAATATTGCTACATATTCCAGTTCGTGAAGATGAAATAATAGTTAATAAACTGTATTCGTATATTAAACAGTAAATAAACATTATAAATTACTCTTGAGAAAACTCGAGAAAATGAAAATTTCTGCACATTGCCCAGCAAAGTGCTCTAAAGTATTAAAGACAATATTTCAATCATCAATGTTTTCTTATCGTCAACCATACTATTCTTCGATCACTATCAACAAAAATAGTTTCTAGGCATCCGCATGCAGAAATCAAGTCGCTCATCTTTCATCACTTACGCTATATTGTTTCTTACGTCACACTTTCTTGTTAACACACTGATGCAAATAGAGACATTCAGTGTGTAGATAATTGATACATGAATGCCGATGTTACGAAATACGACCCGATCGTGTAACCTCTAGAATTGGTGTGACGAATCGAATAAACGCTTTGGGTGATCATAAATGTAATGTACAGTCAATTAGCGGCAATGTTTGTGTCTGTTATTTTAATTAATCGAAGACAAGATGTGTTAGATTAATTAAAAAAATTGTTTTTTTAATTTTTTTAATCGGCAGACAAACACACACATTGTATATCCCCAAATTAAGCAAGTTACGCTTGTGTTATGGGTAATATACAACGGACTACTCTGGGGCCGATCCCAGACCATAGTAAATAACGGATAAAATACGTTTCCGAAATTTACTATACCAGGAATCGAACCCGGAACCTCTGCGTTGCAGTGAGGTACGCCGGCAAAGGCTTAGCCCGCTCAACCACAGAGGCCGTCAAAATATGTCAGTAATACTTGAAAAGTTAGTAAAGCCACGTTGACACGATCAGAGTACGCTCGGACAGATTTCACTCGGATGCTTTTTTTAATGCCACAAGCTGGCAAACAGGCAAACGACATACCCTGCCAACGCGTTGCTGGCCTCGAAAATTTTCTATAAAGCCCCACTTAAACGACTCATCTCGCAGCGCTAGGAAAACCGTGGCGGGAAGTCCGGTCTAAGTCAAAGTATTTTACGCGGAATAAACTTAGAGAACCGCCGCGTAGTTGGACGTGTAGGTCAAGGAAATGAGGGTGAATATCCCGGCGATGGCGAGCGGTACGGTGGTGAAAATATGGCGTTGGTATCAGATCAAACAGTTCGCTTTCCGTTCTATAGACGGTAGAATACGCAGAGACACGTAAAGTCTATCCTTAGGCTAAGTGATTCTAAACCATCTGTTAGTATGGGATTTTTGACTATACAAAACGTGGCAACTACGCATCCAAATACTCGGACAATTACTTACGCGATCAGCCCTGAGAAAGACTGAACGATGATAGCTCTGATATGAGTCAACTAGCGCCGTGCTAAACTTTTATGAGTCTACTAGGACGACTTTATAGATACAATATGACATCTGACATCTTTAATATTAAAAATCTACTAATTGATAATAACACATTGATAAGGGTAAGCTTGAAAAGATGTAAACCGCTATCTGTATACACTCGTATAAAGTTATTAAATACGTGCATTTAGTCCGAGCAGACTCTGATCATGTGAACGCGTTTTTATTGGACTTTTTGGCGGAAACTTGAACATTTAAATTTTGCTGTGCAGTTAATATAATATAATCACGAATTTTGAAGGGTTCCATAGAAAATAAAACTGAGTTTTAACGGTTTTAAGCGCGGTCATTTATTTGATTTTTATTCAATCACTTTTTAATGGCCGTAATCACGGAAGACAAAGATGTCAAGTGTCAATGAGTATTGTTAAATTTTTATTTAGCCTACCGCCAATTTGTTGATTTTAAGTATTTAGTTCTAATTATGTTTATGGTTATTATTTATTCTATGGGAGCCTAATCTAATTTACCATCGCTTTGCAACATGTTATGGCTGGAAGAGAAGAAGCGGCGCAAGAAACTCTTCATAGAAGTAACAAATGTAAACTGTTCTTGCCGTTTTACTACGAATCGCTAAAACAAGTGTTTAGTCAATAGTATCCCATATCACAAAGATCACTCAACGGATCTTGTTCAAGCTATTCCGCAGTCATTTGCTCATAAAAACTATATATAACAAAACTACAATAATACTAATCTAAATCATTCTAAAAGATAAATAACACTCACAATAAAACTTAAATAAACCCATGGTCCCATACCACTGTTATTCTGCAGTTAAATACCTAATCTTTTAAAATTATCGATATTTATAGCGTCACTATAGTACCATTGACTCCAATGACTCACCAACCAACAAAAAATTCTTTACACCACCTGTTTGCTGTTCGTAAAATGAAATACAAACAATAAATAGTTTCTTATTAACCCACTTACCTTAAAAATGACAAGAAAAATCAACAACACGTATAAATTACACGATAGCGTAATGCATGAAAAGTGCCGACGAAGCGATTAAATTACTGGTTGACGTTTTATTTTTTTACTAAAAAGCAAATATAGGTAGGTTATTTAACGACTTGTAAGTAAAATTGGACATTACGCCTCGTCGACTGTTTTTATGTTGCAAAAGTTGACACTTCATATCTGTCACGGATTTAATCGATAATAATGAGGTTGCATCACTATTCATATTTGGTCTCACTTTTATAAACACCTCTTAAAATTTAAGCAATTGCTTAGCAAGTTATTTGCGAAGATTTTATTTATAAACGCTTCTTAAGGATGAAGTGTCTCTACTCTGATTTTTAATTACCTGGAATAAAGTGACAGTTTCAATTGGCCTTTTTTATTTTGCAACTCAATATTAAAGTTTACTTTAAATGTCCTTAAACAGTAACACAAGTTTTATTTACGTAAGTTAGTTTTCGGACTGAATTTACTGTGGAGTATTTATACTAGCGTGAATATACCTTTATAGAGCTCGTTTGTTAGTTTAGGACTTGGAGTAAGGGTTAGTGGTTCAAATTAAAGACGGAGTAGATTTACACGCATCGTGATCAAAAATATTAATTATGCCCACATGTCATGCATTACTTCCTGAGTAACGAATGACTTTTGGGCAACCTGACAACGTATTTATAGAATTACAGCGATGATTTTCTACATAGCAATTGCAGCGCCATCTATCTTGTTACTCTGTCTATTCCAAGTAAACGACGTATTTTATCGGAATAAAAAATATTCTAAATTACGCCCCAGGAACTTAGATAGCTCTGTGGCGAATTTCATTTACAACCGTTAAGTAGATTTCAAAAAGGATGCGATTGCAGCGCTTTTTTTCGATATTTTACTCTATCCTGCGGAAAAGACGCCACTTATCAGGATAAAAAGTATCCTAAGTTACGGTTCGGGACTTGAGCTAGCTCTACGTCGAATTTCATTTACGTCCGTAAAGTAGTTCTCATGTGTTTCTCTAACAGACAGACAGACAGACAAAAATTCTAAATATTGAAACCATTTATGGTATAGATAAGCGTAGTGATTTCATCCTCTGATTTTTATTGTTAATCTCAGCGTATGTTATTGCCAACATTAGTGACGTATAAATTTGGTTCTTGTTTTTACACGATTCTATCTATACATAAAAATAAATAAAATTAAGTGTATTTTGTTGTAACGTCAGAATAAAACCTTCCTATTAAATACATATGAAAGTATATACATATGAAATACATATGTATATACAAGTATATATAGGCTACCTTTTTTTTAGGATTCCAAGAAAAAAATCCCCGTAGACTAAGTCGCGGGCACAGTTAGTATTTTATAAAATTAACATTTAAGCAAGCAAAAGTCGAAAGGTGACGAACATTTTAATTCCGTGAGTGTACATGAGAACTATATTTATAGTACTGCATTTACCTTGTAAAGTGATTTTAAGCAAAATTAAAAATAATTTTCTACAACTATTGTTAACTTTTAACTAATTATTTTACATTTTTGAAAATAATACTGCTTACCCACATTTCACCTTTCACGGTCCCGCCAAAAACTCCATCGTGAAGTCGTACCCGCAGTTCGTATTAACCAATGTAATAAAACGAGAAGTGTGTGAATGCTTTAACCACAATAACACGCAAATTCCAAGCAATAAAATACCTTGTCGGCGCCGTTAATTCGTCTTTTTCTTAATTTTTATTACCTCGAGCGGTTAGCCTTATTCAATTACTTTATATTGTTACTGGCAACACCGTTCTGAATTGTGATTTATCGCTTCGTTTGTACTCGAGTTTTATTGTGGCAACCCAGGTTATTGGAAGCTGGAATGGACGCTGTTAATAAATATTACAAATCACTTAAATGCCATTTAGGGTTTCGTAACTCTTTTGGCGAAAACGGAATCTTTATGAAATCGGCATGTACATCCATCGTTGTTAGTTTTAAGCATTTTTCTTGATTTTTATTGGGTCTATATAGATGAGGAGACTGGCGGTTTCGGTGTGAACGTCTACAGAGACAAAATTTGTACTAAAAAAAGTAGATTTTTACTTATTATCTTTTTGAGTAGTTCTATATTTTAAAAAGCTCACTAACCAGAGAAAATATGATGTTGCATGTTCCATACTATTCATGCTCATTTTAGTGTTTTATTTAACACTAGCTGATGATTTTTTGACTATCCCACGGGAACTCTTTAATTTTTCGTGATCAAAATTATTGTATATGTTGACCAGGGATAATAGCTACCACCATACAAAATTTCATTTTAATCGGTCCAGTCGTTTCGGAGATTAGCTGGTACAAATATACCGACAAACAGAGAAAAAGAATTTAAAAAAAAAACTAAATTAGTTCTATAATATTTTCTTAAGTTTTCGCGACTTGTATACATAATAAAACTACGTTTTAACGGTATTAAGCGCGGTAATTTTATTTGATTTTGGTTTTTCCGACGTTTCGGCCACTTTTCAGTGGCCGTGATCACGGAAGACAAAGATGTCAAGTGTCAACGAGTATTGTTAAAGTTTTATTTAGCCTACCGCCAACTTATTAATTTTAATTATTTAATTTTTAATTTTGTTTATGGTTATTATTTAATCTATGGGAGCCTAATCTAATTTACTACCGCTTCGCAACATGTTATGGCTTGAAGAGAAGAAGCGGCGCAAGAAACTCTTCAGCAAACATGCCTAGCTCTAATAATTTTATATAATATTAAAATGGGTGGAAGGAAAAATAAAAGTAATTATCAGTCAAGTTGGTTTGTGTTCCGTTGTACGCAGAAAGAGCTCACAGTGTCCTGAGGTCTGGCAGCTGGTTTTTGCTGGGTTTGGGTCTTAATAGTTTTGATAATTGGATCCCAAACAGGTGGTACTTGCCAACCATCTTCTCTATTGAAATTTGGGTGTTTTTTGATTTCAATAGCCTCACGCATCATTCTAGGTATGAAACGATTCTCTTTCGCGAGGATTTGTGGGTTATCGAATCTGATGTAGTGGTTGGGTTTATCCAGCGTGTGTTCACTGATCGCAGACTTCGTAGACCTTGTGTGTTTCATGTCAGCAATGTGTTCTTTTACTCGTGTTTTTATGCTCCTCTTTGTTTGCCCAATGTATGACAATCCACACTCACAATCAAGCTTGTAAACTCCTGCATCCTGGAGTGGGATATTGCATTTCACAGGTCTCAGAAATTGGGTAATCTTTTTCTGCGGCTTGAAATATGTTTTGATTGAAGCTCGCCTGAGGATGTGACCAATTCTGTCTGTGACCCCCTTGATGTAGGGTAGGGTAGCAGGGCACCGCTCAACTGAAGGTGGTTTGGGGCCTTTGTGACGTTGGTGTGGAGTCTTCAGCGGATTGCGTTGTAGAACTCGCTTGACATGCTGAAGCTCTCCAGCTATGTGGTTCTCGTCACAAATTTTCCGTGCTCTCTGAAACAAAGATTTGCCCACGGTAGCTAACTGACTAGGATGGTGGTGAGACGATTCATAATACTAAATTCTGTACAATACTGTTTTTTTGTCCAAATAAATATAAAGAAATGCAGAAATTTTAATTTATTTTATATAATTTTTATATTTATTATTAAAAACTAAGTAGTTCGTAAATATGTTACGTATACCACCATTGCCATTATCATCTAAATTTATTCCGGGGGTTATCTGGAAGAGATCGCTTTTTAGCGATAAGACCGCCCTTTGTACATAACTACATATAATTTTAGACTTTAAATTCATTTGTGTATTGGTGTATAACAAAGTGTTATCTATCTATCTGTCTACCATGTTTTAAGAATCGATATTTTATTACCATATAATAAAATTCAGAAGCATTGTTGTCTGATTCTTTAATAAACTATTATATTAATAAAAGTTTTCATATATTACTAGTCAAAATGCCCATATACCTGCGTAATATGCCGTTGCTTAACACTTTTTTATTCTGTTAGTTGGTTATATCTTGTCTTTATGTTTTTTTTAAATGGCAATACAAAACATCTGAGCGTCTACTATGTCACAATCAAGTGTCATACATCAGACAAAGCTGTATGGATTCAGCTCCTTTGCCTGACATTGTGGCGAATAAAACACAAATGCATAATTATTCGTTAAAAACAATCAATAACGTACAACTATTGTTGACATTTAAGTAGAATTAAACATTTAAAAAAATAAAACTGCACAGTAAAAACCAAAAATTCTAGTATTATCGTAATGGAGGTTATGTCAATGTAAAATATTTATGGCCAATTTCTTGTAGAAAATGACAATCAGATGGTTTTATAATAAAATAAGCTACCTAAGCACATTATAGTTATGCGTGTAGGTGATCAGGTCGAACACTCCTGAGAAACTTGCCAATATTATGTAGTTGCAATATGTAAGTCGAAACGATTGCAATAGAAACCGTGGTCAAGAGGAATGCTAATAATTAACACTGCACACATATTATTATATATGTACCGACAGTGTTTAGACTTAATAGTAGTAAAGTAATACAATAATCCCTAGCAAGTAAGAATAGTGTATAGATGTATAATAGAAGAAATGTAATATAAAATGTAGTAATAGAGAGTATAAAATAGTTAAATAAACATAAATAGATATATAGAAAACGTAAGATAAAAGTGTAAAACTAGAATTAGTAAAAACATGTAATAAAAAAAAGAAAGAAAAGAAAATAAGTAAAAAAGAAAGAAAAAATATGAAATAAAAATAAAAAATCCCTTACCTTACCTTTCCCCGTGTTAGTAGATTTAAGAAAAAAAAATGAATAAAAAAAGACCTCTATCTTAACCAATGATGGAGGAGAAGGCGATAAAAATAATAATATGTAAGTCGTGGTACCTTAGTGATAGGTATAGCATTCACGTTCCAAACTCAAAGAACTTGTCAGAGGTAAGAACTACAATAGCTCTATGATCACCTTAAGAGTCAATTAGGAGTTTTGAGAGCTCTTTGTAGAGGCTTATGTCCTCAGGTCCCCTCAGACGAAGCGTTTTTTTATTTAATTTTACTTTTATATACTAACATGTATTTTTAAGTTATTTTTTTAAATGAATTTATGATATCAACATATTTTTTTAATATAAAAAAAATGAAACCACTATATTTACAAATAAAAATTGATTCCAGGACAGTGTTCCCAAAATGCTAGTCGCATTTTCACGTTGTATGGCAAAGTTATGTTATAACATAGTTTAGTTTGTAACAGGGGCGGCTCGAGACGAGAAAATCGCTTGAACTAATAAAGCCATAAACAAACACCCAAAAATATATTTCAATTCGTTCACTTAAATCTAGAAAATACAGGAGTAGTGAAATCAAAAAGTGCATACAACACGAATATATAAGGTTCTGGGAGATGAAAGCTAAATTTAAGACTTCTTTTAGTTTTCTTAACCTTCGGTGAGGGCGGTATTTTTCAAGTTTGCCTACTGCGGCAAGAATCCTACGACCGGCCCTGGTTTGTAGATAGATAGAAAATACTTTATTATTATTCACCACATACACATACTAAAGTAAATCATTTACAGCCATTTAGTGTCATGGCAGGAACAAAGGGCGGCCTTATCGCTTTAGAGCGATCTCTTCTAGACAACCCGGGCTGTGGATTGTGTGAAAGGAATCGAGAGTGTATGACGGTGGTGTCCAAATCAAATACATGTAATTAATAGGATAAGTAGATTTACACAATACATATAATTAAGAGAAATAAAAAGAAAATAGACAATGATTGTTTATGGTTCGTAATTTATATTTAGCTTTAAAATAAGTCGTCGATTGTAAACAAAGGTTTTAAATTAAATAACTCTTGATTATATATGTCAGATAAAAGCATAAAACATCATTATTTTGTTTTTATCGACTTATCTACATAACCAGAATTAATCTTTAACAAATTTGAACCTCGCCGTTCGTTACCCTTGTCAAATGAATGTAGGCACTTTTGATTGGTCAATCCTTTTTTTACGACCGCAACACTGAGTATTGTATTTTTAAAAAGAAATTAAAATTCGCCCGCGTTCGACAGTGTTGTTATGACTTTTTTTTAAATGAAAAATGGTGTACCTTTTTGAATTTTGTTTTGAACATGCCACTTGATACACCGTGTGTATTTCTTTTTATTTTAGGGTACCGACTCCTAAAGGTAGAAAAGAATCCTTATGGTCTTTTTACCACGATGGTAGTCTGTATATCTATGTGTGCACTTTGAATCATAGCCAATGTTCTTACATTTTCACTTTTTTTTTTAACTAGCTGATATGTGCCCATTTTGCTGGGTGTCATTAAAGAATATATCATATCAAGGTTTAATTAACGCAGATAGCACTCGCAGCGCCTCGTACGAGGATGTGCGCAATTCTTGCGTGGAACGTTATTGCTGTAACATATTTGACAGGCGTTACCGTGCCAACTTCGCTGGGCGTCAAAACATTATTACTTTTTTGATTTATTAATAACAATTACATATAGCCTACGTCACTCGGGAATAATGTAGCTTTCTACTGGTGAAAGAATTTTCAAAATCGGAACAGTAATAGTGGGAGATTACCCCGAACATCCAAACTTACAAGCTTTAGCTCTTTATAACATTAGTATAGATATTAATAGAGACTTATTTAAAATTTAGGGAATGTACAACTATAATACTGAAAACAGCTCTGGGGCTGATCGCAGACACCCACACCATAGTAAATAACGAAAACTTCGTTTATGAAAATTACCATGCCAGGAATCGAACCCAATACCTCTGTGTTGCAGTAAGCTAGGAACGCAACTGGCTTTATTCAATTTTAAAAACAGATTGAAAAACACTTCATATCCCATCGTATTTTACAGCGGAACCTTCTTTAAGGCCAATTATTTTAATTTGACTGTTGAGTAAGCAATTACAAGGATTCTTAATGTAGGCATGATATTGGAGGCATTTAACAATATTTTCGTTTAATTTAAATATTGTGGACGTGAATATACTGCGGCTTGTTTTTTATAAAGCACTAAATGAAAACGTATTAAAATAATTCCTGCAGATTTTGTATTACCAAATGAAGTATTTAGGAATTAATATTAACGATTACCTCTCTGAAGTCCGATCATGGGTGATTTGATTATTATGTTTATGAATGCTTTATTTTGTACAGTACAGTCTGGGTAAGGTAATGTCATGCTTATTATTGGGGGTAAATAAATACCTCTCAGATCATTGCGATCATTTGAATTTTAAGCGTATATTTTAGAGCCTAAGTCTATTTATTTATTTCTTCTTCGGTTTTACTTAGTCTTTGGTATTATTTTCTTGAGATCATTACTTCCTAGTCAACTTAAACTTTTATTACACCGTATGTAGGTCCAGTAATAGACATTGACTGGCTGACAAATTAGAAGCCAATAAATAGATTCATTAAAAGCATGTGTTTATTATTCTCTGTGCGGCCTGGCGATATATATTTCTCCATTTTGCAGTCTTCACTATTATGATGGGACCATTGACACATAGCGATCCTAACTTGTAAGTTAACAATGTGCAGTTTGATCTTTACTAGGAAACATTAGAGGGGCCGCTACGCCGTAAAACTCATCGATTAAAATGCATACCTCGTACGACACATTCCTTGCTTTTTGTCGGCGTAACTAAGACTAGGATCGCGGTTCTGCTTATTGGTCGTAGACAGCCGATAACTGCCCACTTTTGGCTGTAGGCCTCACTTAATTTGCATCATGTACCTAATTCTATGGTATCCATGCAGGAACGGAGAAAGAAAACTACTTCTTGCCAAAACAGCCCACAGCCAGGTAGTAGGGTATTTTCCCTTCTGTATTGCTACAACCCCTGGACTAGAGTATGGTCACTGGTTGCCATAACAACCTTGAGATGTATTTCGGTATTAGTAGCTAGGTACCAGTCTTTCTAAGAGGTAGCGTATTTATAGCACCTCTGATATTGCAAATGTCTATAGGCGATGGTAACCGATTTTTATCAAGTGGGCCGTCTCCCTGTCTGCGGAGCTCATGCAATAAAAAAAGCCTTCATATTACTGATCCAACTTCAACCGGCGACCTTTTGTAATTCGCGGGACTACCGGGAAGCAGGAGTATTTTATAAACGTAACATTTATTAAAATGTTGACAGTACTGTTTCTTTTACTCGTGCAAGCAAAAGTCGACTTTAAGGTGACGAACATTTTAATTCCGTGAGTGTACATACATACGTTATCTGTCAATATTTATTCATTAATGATGTAGCATCTCAAATGAAGTATTAAATCCATCGCCATATCGGCCTGAGACGGCCTAAATCTTTAACGTTAACGCAGATGAAACCCCAACAATACAAAGATAGACAAGATAAAAACATTATGCCTAAGCCTCGTTAACATTCATTACCCACTTTCTTATCAGCCAGCAGGAAAGTGACGACAAATTAACGTACTGCTGCGTAACTTTCATGCTGGTTGCCTTGGCATTAGAGATAAGGTAAACCAAGGTAAGAGTTCCAAGAGTTCCATTTTTACTAAAGAAGTTACGGAACTCTATATCTGCTATAACTCTCGGGTTATCCGTACATAATTAAACTCAACTCCAAACAAGCAAGGTCTTGTTGTATCATGTTAATAACATCAAAAGCAGTTAAGCGCTCCGTTGGTCTGGCACACGAGTGACGTCACAGACGCCATGTTTGTGTGCATACGTCACTGTTATGCTAATAAGCCGGGTAATAAAGGCCTTGGTTTGCAAGTGGTGGTTTATGACACACACTTGTCGTCTGTATTGTTAATTAAGTTTTTGTGTACCGGACATGACAAGTTATTTGAAAATGAAAATGATAGTTTAATGTCAAAACGGAATATTACAACTTATTGAAAATCATGACTCTACCATCGCTTCCAAAGCAATTTTAATTACTGTAAAGGGAGAAGAAGCGGCGCAGCAAACTTCCCAGCAACATATATTTGCTTTATATTATCCACAAGAGTTAACTTGAGACCTAAGCGGAATGCACGCTCTACTCCCGACCCCCGCTTTCTTCCTGCTCTTATCATCGACGCGTCAGTACCTCGCGCTTGTCATCCGAGCGAAGTCTCAAGTTAACTCTTGCGTGTTATAATTATTATGACATATTTGCCAGATACGAACTAAAATGTCATTTCAGAAGATCACTAACTTCATTAGAAGTATACACACGTAATTCACTGTTTGAACTATGAAGTGAAGTATTCTGAAGAAAGCAATCAAGGTGATGAAGCTTAGAAAACACTTTCAACAAAATCCGTCGAGTAGTTCTCTTTGCGATTAAATTTTAGGGGTTTGGTAGTAAAGTGACAACAATAGTTGACTCCCGCCTCCTCTATGTAATCCTTTAATGTGCATAGTTTTTTTTAATTGCTGAAGCACAGCTGACAGGCTAACGGCCCAACTGTGATGGAAAGTGGTTATCGTCGCCTATGGACATTAGCAATACCAGAGGTGCTACCAATGTGCTGCCGGACTGGAAGGAGAAACTGGAACCTGGCCACCGGAACACAACTCATGATTGTTATGGCGGCATACTCTAGACCAGGGGTGGTAGCCATCCAGTCGGGCAGATGCCCTAGCACCTGGCTATGGGTTGTTTTGTCGCCTCTTACGACAGGCCACCAGGCCGCAGGAATTAGTATTCTTTTTCCGTTTCTGCACGAAGAAAAATAGTGCGACACGCACTTGGCAAATTTTTTCACTTTATCGTTCGTTAAAAAGTAATTGTATTTATAGTTTCATGTAGTTTATTATATTTACGAAATCTATTACATTTTAAACCGCTCTTACGTCTTAACATCATAATCTCTTCAATCAAAATTGTCGCAACATAATTGTCTTAATTAGCAAAGCAGTTGTTGTTTAAAGTCATAACCAGAGGTCTCATTGCATCATAAAGTGGGTGTTTTGGTCACCAGATGTCATCATGTCGTGACGAAATAATCGCGCGATTGTTTTGGATGCATTTTTGTACAACTTTCGTTTGGGTTAGCCTGTTTTGACAGATGTCACAGCTTGTTTGGAATTTCAATTAATTCCTTGGCTTATGTTCTTAATTATTGATTTTTAAGTTATTATAAAGGTGGGGATGGGGGGGGGGGGGTTCACCTGTAATAATGTTACAGTTATAGGCCTTTTCACGTAGATATGGAGATGGGTTTAATGCGTTATTTAAGATGCAATATTGTTAATGACATTAAATATTGATAGGTCATGTATGTATACTGTATATACACTGCTGTGATTATGCGTTAATGGCGTTATTTTTTAACATTGTGAATAAGATGAATTCGGTCATAGTCTAAATCTTGAATACTGCAGGTGCTGCCGCAGCGTTAAATAGCAAGTGGACTGTGATATTTATTAAAAAAAAAAATATCGTCTAGAAAAGAAATAAAAGGTATTTTTTAATTAAATCGTTTAATAAAATGTTTTATGTCTAAATAAATTTTGGAAACTTCTCTTCGTTACGTTTTACAGCTTAAGTTCTGAATAGATGGTTCAAAAATCTGGTATAATATAGAAGATTAAAAACCGAAGATGACGCACTAAACGAAAAAACACGATTGTTCATGGTGCAGCAATATTCTTATGCCGTATGCACGATCTACTTAAGTAATTTAAATATATAATTTTTAATTTATAAATAATGTACTCGTAATTGTCGTTATACATTTGAGTACGAGTATTGACAACTTCAAGAACAGCTACTACCGCAGGGAACAGCGTTAAAGTATCACTAATCAATAAGAAAATTAAAGTAGATTAATTACATGGTTTTTTTTTTTTTTTTTTTGGACTTGACTTTACGTTGTTGGTCCGAAGACCTTACAACTTTACCGGGGTCTTTGGGGCGAGTGCCTTCGCGAAGCGAGCCTTACCTCGGCTGGACTGTTGCCATGAATGGGGAATGAATTTAATGATGCCCACCATAGGGCGACACAAAATACTAATTGAGAACGGGCGACGGGTAATATAAAGCCCGAAGGGAAGGATCACGGCGGGCCGGGATTGGTGGTTTGCGGTGGCCTACGCTATCTTACTGCCGTTTCGCAACGTGTTATGGCTGGGAGAGAAGAAACGGCGAAAGAAACTTCCCAGCAACACGCCTAGTCTATCCTGTGGGGTGAGCTATGTCTCCTAGCGTCCCTCGCGGGGACGTGGAGAGATCTTGATTGGCGGCGTCAGAGACGCCGCCGTCTGTGTCTGTCTGTCGGTGCCTGCCAGCCTACTGTTCTAACCGTGGGCGGACTGATCCGGGCCAGCCGTTTCGTAATAACGTCGACTCTGTCCGTCAGGACGTTACGCGGTCGTCGCACAAGAGCCTTTCGACGAGGCTTATAATCGGACGCGTAATTACATGGTGTATCTCTTCAACTTGCTACAAGAAAATACTTTACTTCATACAACTACTGCCAGAAACTACTGTTTACCACTGCAAATGTACAAACTAGAAGGCACGCGTCCAAACCTGTTTGGTCATAAACTTTTTCGTTAAGTCATTCTTAATTTATAAGTTATCTGTTGTTGTTATGTTAAATATTATCTTAGGAGGAATTTTTGGCGGGAACTGAAAGGGGACGTTGTACTGTGCAGTTTTATTTTCTAAAAAATATGTAAAATCTCTCTAAAATGAACAATAGTTGTAGGATATTGATAGTTTTTGAGTAGTAATTATGTGTTTTTGTGAGAAATGTGAACTGTATAGTCAAATGTGGCATTTCGAGTTTTCACAAGAACTCCGTTATACGGCGTCGATTGTAGCCTACACAATACAATTGCGCCTGGCTAAAGGCCTAGTTGCCAAGCCATAAACACAAGAAAAATATTATCTTAGGAAAAAGTATAATACATTGATTTTAATTTAATTTTAAATACAGACCGCTAAAGCATACACTACATTTTATACAATACGTGTCCGAAGATTGTGTTGTCAAGGTGACAGGAAATAACCAATTTGCTTATTAAATATTATCGAACACCAGCATGTAACAGATACAATCTACATTAGTATAAGTTTAGTATTAAAATTAGAATAAATTAATATAATAAATTATTCTTAAGGTACACCACAACACAAACCATACATTAATTAAATATCACATAGTAACAAAAGTAACAAATAAGCGTGTGTAACTTCTAAACTTTTTCTTAAATTTAATTGCAAAACAAGGGCACGGAACTAGAGTCCGTAGAGTTGTTAAAAAAAAACCAATTTGCCTATTATAGTGCAAGAATTCATATATGCAACGTGATTATTTTTGTTGTCTTATATTTTGATTCCATTTTTAAAAAGACGTCAATCGACACTTATTTGTTTCCTGGCATTTCTGTTGCAACTTTCGTTTGAATTGTTTTGACAGCTGCCATACTGTGTTCAGAGTTCGAATTTGTGTTACAAGATGTTTTGTTTGTTTAAATGCCATAAAATTTACTGCTTTCTTAATGACATTATAAAGCGTGAGAAATCACACCTTCGCTGTGCTATTTTATTGTGAAGTTTATTTCTTACAAAAAGAACAAACGTGTTATTGTTTTTGTGCATTTTATTCTTCAGCATTTGAACAACAGGCACAGATCGCAGACAGTACAGCCTCGTCATTTGTATTTACATCTCCTGTGCAAGTTCTGTTTGAATTGTTTTGACAGCTGTCGCATTGTGTTCGAAGTTCGAATTTATGTGTTTATTTAAATATATTGGTTTGTTTAGCTACAATAAAACGCATTTCTCGGATTTGGTGATGTTAAAGGCGTTGATTTTATTTATAAAATTTAGATTTTATTAGACTTTAGTATTTAAGTTCTAGTATGTACAATGTTACCATCTGTGATCAGATTATTGATAAACGGAGCCTATGTGAACAAAAGTGTAAAATCAAGTGACGCATTTTTTAAAAAACTTTTATGCGTATGTGTGTAGTATACACGTGCTTTGTGTCTGTGTGGTTAATAGTAATGTATTTGATGAGTCACTATATACGTGGATTTCAATTATATAAATATATAGATAACCGGTAATTATGCATAATCACCAGTAAATTAGGTAAATATGATAAGTCCCTAAATGTAGACGATACAGTCATGCTAAACAATACCTGCAAAATAAATCAATATATTATGGAAAACAAATAACCATCATTTAATTAGTTATTAATGAATAAAATGATGACAGTCTGTTCTGGCACTCGCTGGCCGCTGTCGCGGCATGCTCGCTTCACTCGCTCGGGTCGTGCACTTTGATCTGAAGTCTGACTTAACCTGACTATTCAGGATTTAGTAGTAAATACTCAAAAAAAAAACTGCACTCTATTCTACTGGCCCAAAAGTTATGATATTTATCACTTTTACTATTACGAGTTGGGAATTATGTAAACAAACCGGTTAATTTGATATATTTTTTTATTTATTATATTCACCGGCATTAATGTTGATTATGCATAATTACTGATTATGAAGAATCTTTTTAGTAATTTCTTAATGTCGTAGTAGTATTTTTAAAGACCTATTTAATTATAATTTATAAGTTTTTAAAGATCTAAAACCAACATTACATCATAAGTCATTGAAAACCACACACTTATTAAAATTTGTATACTAGTTAGACTTCAAATAACTTAGGTCATGTTTACTTTGATTTTGAGCATTCTCCTTAAAAGGTCACGTGGGCGATATGATACTTACGTCATACTGTACCATGCACCGATTTAGAAAACCTTACAGATTTACTCTTAGACGTCCCACTACTAGTTCAGGGGGCCTTAAGCAGCCGTTTTCACAGATTCGTATTACGACAATGACAAGTATCAAAATGAAGAGGACTTTTTGTCTATTATTATCATCGAACTTTTTTATTATTTTTATTTTATTTTATTTGGGGGGCTAAACATCTGTAGTTTTACAAACTAAAGTTACAGAAATAAGTAAAAAATAGCTATTCATAAACCTCCACAGATGACTATTGAATTATTATCGAACTTTTTTTTTATTAAGAAAAAGTTTATACTTTTAAGCGCGAACCTATGTTCGCGCTTGACTGACATTGCGCCTGATGTCAGGCAGAAATGCAGTCTAAGGTGGAGCACGCTTACCTAGATGATATCTGTTCACGCGAGACTTGAAAACACCTAGATTGTATTCTTCAGGAACAACAGACGACGGTAAAGAGTTCCACTCTTCAGCGGTGCGTATGATAAAAGTGGAATCATAGCATTTCGTCCGCTTTGTTGGTATTTCAACCGTATATCGGTGGCGTGAGTGCGTACGTCTACTTGTCCGGTGGTAAAATGGTGTGGTAGGAACCAATTCATGTAATTCCGTGGCACACTAACCGAAGTGTAGGTATCCTATAGAATACCGGCAAACTAGCGACTTTACGTCGATGATTTAGGTTCTGAAGCCTCTCGTCGAATAGTCGGTTATTGCCTATCAATTTCCTAGCTCTTTTCTCTATTGACTCGAGGGTCTCGAGCTGGTATTTAGTTGAGCCATCTCAAATATGAGAGCAGTATAGGTAAGTAGTAGTTAGCTGTAGAAGTTCACGTGACAATCTCCTTTTCTAATTCTGTCACAAATTACTTCATGCCCATTATAACGCTGTTTACTCATCAATAGCATAAGCTACCAAAGTAGCAACGGTGAGTCATTTTCCGTGACCGCAAGTGCACACTTGTAATAAATAATGATTTAGTCATAACCTTAGTATGTGATTAGGAAACCCTTATGAGTGTATGGAAAAGCCATGACTAGATTTAGTAATGAAGTGTACATTACTACTAGTAGCTATATAAATAAATGAAAATACGTGAAGCAAAACTTTGTACTCCATTTTACGAAAATTGCGTGGACGGAGGAGTATGAAATTTCGCACACTTATAGTTTATATAGAGAAGAAGCGACGAATGCTAATTTTTTTTTAATTATTCATAAAAATACATTACACACACTACCATGTATTTGACACACACACGCATATATACTCTTTTGTTTATTGATGCCTTGGCGAAATCCATGATTATAGAAGTATAGTCTTTGACAACAAATTTTTATGGTCGAATTTCGACCCCAGGCGACCACTAGTAAAAATAATAATAACAGCCCATAAACATCCCACAGCTGGGCTCGAGCTGTCCAATATAGGGGAACGGACAATATACCCCCGCTACGCTTATCAAGGCGGCTCGGCAGGTTTGATATATGAGGTATCTCGATTACGATGTTTCCCTTCATCGTTGTTAGAACGTGGTAATTGTTACAATATGCATATTAGGTCAAAAAACTGCCTAAGTGGTGCATGCGTTCCGGCCAGGATTTGAACCCGCGCCTTTTGAGTTTGTGCGCTAATTATTACACTACAACTCAATACAGTTGTCCGCCAGAACGACTGAAATAATGAATTTTAATAAGGCTAAATTTTGTCACACTAAATATTGAAATTGAAAATGGAAGTGTCTGCGATTAGATACAGCTGCTGGTTACAGATCTGATATATATGTACTTGCAATATTCGGCATTATTGTGTTTTTAAATTTTTTGCAGAAATGGTATCCCAAGTAAACAGTTTTTTTTAAAAGTACATATTATATATCTACTAACATTTATGATAATTCCCAAAATTGTTTACAATTAGATTGACATTAATATAATGGAAATTACATACAATTAAGTACTAAGCTATATTAAATTACATATAATCGAATACAATCCAAGAAAACTTAACTTATTTGTATTGTATTCTACTCATAGTCCCTCAAGACATTTATATAACATGGATATGTTGTGAAGGTATCTAAAAATATGTCTACCGCGTTTTTGTCGAAACCACCATTTTGCAAGTACTGCGTTTGCTATAAGGAGGGCAGAGCTGTATGTAGGCTCAGGAGTTGAAAGCCCAGGGTCCGCTAGTAAACAGTACTACAGACTGTACTTCTATAGGTATATAAATGAATACTAGGAAGAAAGTGTTCTGTGATTGCGAAATGCACTTTGCTAATTTTTTTTTAATCGTTGATGAAAATTTAAAAACATTATAAAGTTACTATCGGCCCCGGCAGACGTTGTCCTGCCTTTAAAATATAAAATTCCAGAACCCGATCTCAGCGCCAGCTACCGGTTCTAATTGTGAATCTAAATGAGTAATATAACTTTTTTATTCTAAGTCATGACAAAATAAGATTAAAAATCTTACCAAAAAATTAAAGTTTATAATTAACAAATAAATAATAGGGGTTGATCGTAGAGGGGTGAAAATTTAGGATTGTATGTATTTTTTAAGATTGTATTTAAAAAAAAAAATATCCAAAAATTTTTTTTTTTTTTTGGCGTGGACACCCCTTATCACTTAGGGGTTTGAAAAATAGATAGTAGCCGATTGTCAGACTTACTGAATATGCATAAAAAATTCATAAGAATCGGTCAAGCCCTTTCGGAGGAGTATGGGAACGAATATTGTGACACGAGAATTATATATATAAGATAAATACCATGACATGCATGACAAGAGTTATGAATGTCAAAGAAGCAAGTGAGGTGTGTAAGAATAAGCCTGAATGGCGCTCTGTTGTTCGTGCCTACCCCGCAAGGGAACTGACGAGAAGTTATGTATGTAAGTTAAATACTGAGGAGGCGGTCGTTAACAAGGGGTTATAACACGATGGCGTTTACATTAAAATCAATAGGTGGCGAGATAATTGCTTTCAAGGTCGTGAAATTGTATTGTCGTCCTCCTTTCAACTTTGAAACATTTAAGCGGAAATTCCTTCGTCCATACACTTGTATAAAATCAAAGGTAATTCTGAAAAAATCAACGTTTGAACTTAAAAACACTTCCGATGAAAATTTGTTTGAAAAAAGCTCATTAAGTACTTGAGATATAGAATCTTTTCGATTTAATATTACGCTTTTTCAGGGTTTCCTAGCAAAATGACAAAGACCGTGTACATTTATAGCTTGTATATAGTGCGTGTGTGTGGACAACACGCACCTTGGCCGATTTAAAAATAAAATAAAAATAAATATATATATATATATATATATATATATATATATATATATACATATATATACATACACACATATATATATATACACACACATATATATATATACATACACATATATATTTGTACATTATATGGCTGTAAAAAGTACAGGTATATAAAGGAATAATAATATAAATCTACAAACTACGTTTTTGACGGGTGATATACTTTGACGGTCTCTGTGGTTGAGCGGGCTAAGCCTTTGCCGGCCTACCTAACTTCAACGCAGAGGCTCCGGGTTCGATTCCTGGTATAGTCAATTTCGGAAACGTATTTTCTCCGTTATTTACTATGGACTGGGTGTCTGGGATCGGCCCCAGAGTAGTCCGTTGTATATTACCCATAACACAAGCGTAACTTGCTTAATTTGGGGATATACAATGTGTGTGTTTGTCTGCCGATTATTATTATTATTATTATTATAAAGAATTAAGTGACGATATTATTAAAAAGATATCCTATATAATATGAAAAAAGTACAAATAAAGTGAGTTTTGAATTAATTACGATGTCGTGAGAAGCTTATGTATGAATTTACGTAAATTCGAATAAAAATTTAAATTATGTACAATTTTCTAATAAAAAAGAAATACAAGTAATATGTGGGTTCCAAATCGCTGTCGGTCGGGAACGTGCCTAAAACTCCGGCCGCATTACCGCGATGGAGGCAACGCCGGCGTTGCCCCAAGTACAGGCCCGCCTTTTTGTGGTCACATGAAACTTCCATCAAACGAGATGATAGATCTCCATAAAACCGTCATGACTTAAGCAGACAGGCAGACGGCCCATTTGATGAAAAACGGTTACCATGGCGCCTATGGGTAACACCAATGGTGCTATCAATGTGCTGCCGCTCTCTTAAGGGAGACTGGAACCTGGCCACTAATACCAGAACACAACTCAAGGTTGATATGGCAGCATACCTTAGACCAGAGATTTTAGCTATCCAGACGCGAAAATACCCTACCACCTGGCTGTGGGTTGTTTTGTCGCCTCTTACGACAAGTCGTCCGGAAGCAGGAAATTGTATTCTTTCTCAGTTCCTGCACGGCTTCGGACCCCATGACCCTAGAGTTTTGACGTTGTGTAGTGGAACATTTATAAGCCAATAGATGGCGCTGTGCAATAATTGAGGTCGCAAACGTATCCCGAAATGTACAAGGAATATTATATATACAAATTTCCAACAGCAATAGAAGGGCCTTGGCCAGCGAGGAACAACAATAGCCTCGCTGAAAGATCTTCCTATGAGAGGGAGGAGCTTTTCATCTCGTTCCTCCACCCTATGCGGGGCACCCCCTTCAATTGAAAGTATATAAAATTAAACGTTAAAAAGTAAATATAGGGTAAACTGGGTAATAATTAATTCCACAGCAAAACATCGCCTTTCATAATAAAACTACGTTTTAACAGTTTTAAGCGCGGTAATTTTATTTGATGGTTGGCAAGTACCACCTGTTTGGGATCCAATCATCAAAACTATTAAGACCCAAACCCAGAAAAAACCAGCTGCCAGACCTCAAGACACTGTGAGCTCTTTCTGCGTACAACGGAACACAAACCAACTTGACTGATAATTACTTTTATTTTTCCTTCCACCCATTTTAATATTATATAAAATTATTAGAGCTAGGCATGTTTGCTGAAGAGTTTCTTGCGCCGCTTCTTCTCTTCAAGCCATAACATGTTGCGAAGCGGTAGTAAATTAGATTAGGCTCCCATAGAGTAAATAATAACCATAAACAAAATTAAAATTAAATAATTAAAACTAACAAGTTGGCGGTAGGCTAAATAAAACTTTAACAATACTCGTTGACACTTGACATCTTTGTCTTCCATGATCACGGCCACTGAAAAGTGGCCGAAATGTCGGAAAAACCAAAATCAAATAAAATTACCGCGCTTAAAACCGTTAAAACGTAGTTTTATTATGTATACAAGTCGCGAAAACTTAAGAAAATATTATCGCCTTTCATGTTCGTTCACTCGTTAAATACAACTCCATAATGTGTCTTAATTGGATTACTTTGTACATTGTTGTTTCTTCTTTCGTGTAACTGGAGTTCAAGCAGTTCGCATCAGACCGTATAACGGTATTGCTTTTCATGATGTTGCGTAACAATGTCTTTGCTATCGGTACATTTTTGTCTGTGCCGCCTCTTTGTTTAACAATTGTTGAGTCGAACAGAGATCTGTATCAAGGTTCAAGGTTAGGGTTGGCCCTAAGTACATACATTTTGCAACTAGCTGTTGCTGTGGCTTTGCTGGCGTAGATTAAAAATACTCTTGGTTTGAGTAGTCAAAAAGTAAAAAGGTAGCCTCTATTTCACCTCCTTAATGGTTGAATTATCTGTCCATGAAATAAAATTTGTTGCAGTAAATGAAATTGTATTATTGTTCGCATGTAAGTATATGTAATTTATATTATTATAATCTATTTAATTATGTATATCTATATTAGTTTATTATTGTTATTATTTTGGGTTTTTTTTCTTTAATTACGATAGAATTAGTTTTAATTGAGTTAAACTACCAAATATTATTTCATTTTTCTTGTAATTTCTCCTTGGACACCGGGTTGCTTGGAAGAGATCGCTATCAGCGATAAGGTCGTTCATTGTTCTAATGGTAATGTATTTATATTAAATGTCTAGGTTTAACTTATGGTGAACAATAAAGAGTTTTCATTCATTCATTCATTCACGTGTTCAATTATTTGTAATAAGAAACAGTAACCATTTTAGAAACAGTAACAGTAACCAGCCACTTTTCACTAGCCGTGTTCACGGAAGACAAAGATGTCAAGTGTCAATGAGTATTGTTAAAGTTCTATTTAGCGTACCTCCAACTTGTTCATTTTAATTATTTAGTTTTAATTTAGATTACGTTCCCATAGAGTTAATAATAACCATAAACAAAATTAAAACTGAATAATTAAAATGAACAAGTTGGCGGTAGGCTAAATACACTACTTAACTACAATACTACACTATTTACTTAACTACAATACTATACTATACAATACTACAATACTTAAATACAATACTTTAACAATACTCATTGACACTTGACATATTTGGTTTCCGAGATCACGGCTACTGAATAGTGGGCGAAACGTCAGAATAATAAAAATCAAACAAATTACTGCGCTTAAAACCGTTAAGACGTAGTTTTATTCGATTTAGTTAGGATTTAATGTTCGCTTAGAAGCTTAAATATTTGTTAGTGGTCAACCCTAGACAGTTTGACATCAAAGCAGCGATTGTTAGAATCAAAACTCCCACATTTTGCGGGGGTATCGTTCCGATGGATCTTTTACGGTACGAACGGTAATTCCTAATATCATTACCATACTGAGAATAAACAAGTACTTCTGCAGTTCTATTATTGAACTAAACGACTTCTTAGAACCGGAGTCTAAGTTCGATTTTCGTTTTCCTGTTTGGTGGAACGCAATCTATTATTTTTTTTAAATTTCAGGGAAACTGCAATTTTTGAGACTGGTCATTAATATTAAGGCTTGGAACCGGTTTAAAACTAACCGCTTTTAATTTACAAAAGTCGTGGTGGCGTTGTGCCTAGCGCACGCGTCCCAAACTCAAAGGGCGCGGCTTCGATCCTGGCCGGAACGCATGCACCACTTAGACAGTTTTTTGACCTAATGTGCATATTGTTACAATAACCACGTGCTAATAACGGTACAGGAAGACATTGTAATGAAACCTGCATGTCGAGATAACCCATGTGTCAAACCTGCCAAGCTGCCTTGAATAAGCGTTGCGGGTATACTGTCTGTTCCCCTTTACTGTTATTATTTAATTGGTTATAACCGTTTTTATCAACCATATAATTCCGAGTGTAAACCCTAAGAGTGCAACCTGCTTTAACCGGTTTATTCTGCGGTAATTACTGTCTCTGTATGACAATTTTTAATACCTAATTAAAACATGTGTTTGTGTGCCACTGAAAACTTCTGCACTTCATGGCTGCGCTTTGAAGGTGTGCGGTGAAAACCGTTCGAAACCGGTTTATTCGACAAAACTTATTTAACTAATTTTTGTTTTTAAAAACTGTTTGATTGCGGTTAAATTTAGAAGAAAACTGAAAAGAAAGAAAAAGATCCTATTTACTTAGGCTGTAACCGGTTCGACTTTTTTAACCGGTTTTCCAGCCCTGCCCCATAGTAAGAATATAAAATGTCACGGGGGCCAACTTGTCTTAGAAACCCGGTTATACCCTTTGTGTTTAGGTGGTTAATTTAAAATATTTTCTGCTTTTTTATATAACTATAGATGTTCCTTAAGTTGACTAATGCATTTAAACATAATTAAATAGCGCTATTGATTGCAAAAATCGTCTTTGTGATTTACCAAAATTATCTTCTAAGGAGATACAATGCATACACTGTTCTTTATACAACTGTTTTATGTAATACTGTGCACACACGCATTCGTCCACACATGTTATTTTAGTATCAGTTATAAATTAGTCAAATAAACAGTTTTCGAGTTTGTTATGACAAGTAATGGTTAAGAAGTCTGATTGGAAACATTTGGACACAATTCTTTTTTTCTAAACAGGAAATTGTATGACAGGGTTAAATTCGTAGAAGAAATAATTCTATAATGATAGTCGTCCGATTTGATAGGGAATTCTGAAAGTCAGTTACTCATGCATAGCTAGATGGTGCAATTCCACCAGGCAAGTCCAGCCTCACTTCATTAGGGGTAATTACCCCAAATATCAAGGAAAGACGACCAAATGCTTAGCCCGTGAGTAGCCTGTTTAAAGGTCTGAGAGTTCACTGCAAAGTAAGGAAATCATTTCGCAACTTAAAACCAGTTACCGGTGGGTCGCCTGCTGAGTCGAAATCGGGATAATGAGGAAAACCTTGACATCCCTATCTTCTCCATGAGGTATATTCAGCCGGAGAAGCAAGACTCGTAAAAGAATACAGTTTATACTTTTGAAATATATCTTAACTTTAGAATTATAAAGACACAAGCGGGCCTAGCAGAATGCAACGTAATTACCGGGTTCAATTGTAAAACAAACCATCCTACTTGAACACACAAAAACATTTCATCAAAATCATTCCAACCGTTTAGGAGAAGTTCCTCGACATACCCACGAACAGAAGAATTTTATACATAAAGATAATTAAATGCCCTGAAGCCATGAGCCTCTACAAAGAGCTCTCAGAATGCCTAATCGCCTCTAGAGATGACCAGAGGACTGATTCCTACTACGGACAACGGATCAGTATAGCGATCCAGCGAGGTAATTTAGCCAGCCATCTATGTTCAGTATTCTACTTATAGTCTAGCCTTTTAAGACGGAACCACCACAAATTTGTTGCTGATCTGTCACACACGCCTAATTGGGAAGCACCACAAATTTGTGGTCAAATACAGATAATTGAAACAAACATTGAAATGACGCTTTCTCCCTCTAACTACATAGAATTTGTATTAGAGTCAAAGAGGCGATATAATTCTCTTGGTTTGGCGCGGCAATTTTGATGGCAGCTGGCAGATTATGGACAAAAAAAATATTAAATTTGGCCCCTTTCAAGGGCTAGAGGATGATAGGTGGGCTGATCCCCCTGATCACCTGAATAACCAATTAGATATTTTAAGAGCTCTTTTGAAAGGTTCGCGAAAACAATAATAACACAACATAAAGAAATAATAAATATTTCTTTAAATGATATTAAGGTTAGTTACATACAAGTATAGTAGCTAAGTGCGGTAATGACCAGTGACCGCCCGTAGAGGGTTTTATGTTGTCCGCAGGGGTTTATGGCGACGCTGAGAGTGGATTAATAAAAATACAAAGCGGATAAGACGTGACAGCTCTAAATGAAAACACGGTAAGTGGTAACTTAGAAGAAAGATACAGCTAGCTAAAATCGTAAGCGCTGAGTAAAATAGGATGTGTAGATGCTTGACAGGCCGTGCATATGCGGTTCCATATAAATGACAAACGTCCACTGTTTCGCCGTTCGGCAACGTTACCTTAAAAACCATTGAATCGAACATAATCCATACCTTAAAAACTGCTGAACGGATATTGATCACTAATTTTTGTTGAAAGTATTTTTGATGTTTGTTGAAGTATTACAATCTCAAAACTATTTTTTATTTATTTCAACGTTAAAACCTGGGGCGGAGGGTAAAACATCGTGTTTTAACCGACTCTAAAAAAGGGAGTGTGTCTCAATTCCTCATGTAAATACTTAATTTTTATGTATGGTTAGCCATAACTTTTTGTTTTTGAACTGATTTTGTTCATTACTCTTTGCGTTGGATTCAGTATAGCTTTGGGATAATTTTATATGAGTATTACTGTTATTGGATATCACATCAAAAAATATGATTTGAAGTTAAGCGAAATACATCTCACTTACAGATTGTCACAAAAGTCACGCCCCCTCTAGGTGCTCTAGAATTATCTACGTTATGTATCCTATCTCTAACTTAACCACTTAACTAAACGGAGTTTCCAAAGCGGACGTCACACGGCGCAAGCAAAGTTACTTTACGTGTTTGCCGGCAAGTAATTAGGTTATGGACACCAAAACAAATGGACTGCATTAACACTACACACAAGACTAATTAAGTTCTATATAAGGCAGTGCATACACGGACGTAGTGGGCGACACAATAAAACTACTGTTTCGGCGAACAGTGGGACTAATAGTGCTATATTGGGACAAATATGGCTGCTACAATTCGTTTGTTTTCAAGTATGTCACATATTAGGAGTCATTTTATTAGTTGGAAGCGAATTAAAGAAACTAAATTTTAACGGTTTTAAGCGCGGTGATTTATTATTATGTATACTAGTCGCTAAAACTTAAGAAAATAGAAATGAATTACTTTAATAATTCTATTTTTTTATTGCCCCTAGCTTATAGGCAAACGGCCCACTGTGGAAAGTGGTTGCCATCGCCTATGGACATTTGCAACAAATGCCAAGGGCATTGATAAGTCATTCATCATCAAGGCGGGCATGCAAGTATCTAAGAAATTTTATAAAAAATAAATTTCAGATCACTGTCGACGGGGAGCGTTCTCAAAGTGCCGGCCGCATTTCCGCACTTTAGACCAACGCTAATGTTTAGTACAAACACAATATAACACAAGCAAAACTCTTTTAGCTTGGAGATATACAATGAGCGTGCATTTCTGCCGATTGGCATATGGCTTAATGTAGGTATTCATAATCGGTCTGCCCATGCCTGCCGGGGCTGCGGAGAGGCTAGGTCAGATACCCGTAGCCCTGGCATAAGGCGAAGGACGGATCATACAGGTGTTTCAGTGGGTATCCCTAACTGGGGAGTGGCAATAGCGTGGCACCAGTTCTGACTGGGTATGCTAGTATCCCCCCCCCAATCTGGCGAATCCCACACACGGGTCGCAAATTATCCCCCCAAGGTTCTGCCCTTGTCGCTGCTGAGGTCCTCAACCGGATTTCTCCTGGTTAAAAAAATAAGGGTATTCATAATCGTACATCCCAAAGCAGACCATCAGGCTCACATGGGCAGACCTGGGTCTAAAACAGAAGCATATACTAGAATGATGATAACTCCGCTTTTATTATCAAATCAGAACTAAACACTTGAATGATGATTACAATTCCTCGCCTCTGCTTCTATTTTTGAAATGAAATTATGATTATGTCGTGGAAGGCCACGACACACCTTCCATGATCAAATTGATCGTGTACTAGCGGAGGGTGATGTCAGGAGCCTTAAGAACAGACGAGCGTGCATGACAAGAGTTACGAATGTCAAAGAAGCAAGTGAGGTGTGTAAGAATGGGCCTAAATGGCGCTCTGGCGTGAAGTTATGTATGTGTATGTATGTAAATTATGATTATGTAAATACATTTTATTTAAATGGCACTATGTATCATAACCTAATTAATGTATTCTATACGATTCTCTGCGGCACGAATAAACTCATGAGGTTTCTGTGCCACAGTCGAATATGTTTTAATGTATATGAACGTAAGCATATTGGACAATAAATAAAAAAAGATTGTGTTATCTGTACTGAGCTGAGGATTTTATCGACAAAACTTGTGTGTTCGTCGGCTGACTGAAAACACATTCTCTTTACATCCATCTATTACAGTAACACAATCTACGGGATTATTAAATTAGTTGTCACATACAAGGGATTAAGGTAACGTACTTCATTACGCCGCGTCGTAAACATTACACCAACACCGCAGGAGGCAGTATGCCCTTTGATAGAAGGCAGGGACACAGTATCTGGAAGGATGGATAATCTTATGCCGAACAAATTGCAGGAATGTTTTATGAATTAAAAAATATTTGTCAAGAGAATACATTCACTTAGACAGAAATGACAAGGTAAATTAAGTACACGTCCAACCCTATTAGCGTATCTGTCCATTGCTTATTGTAGTATATAAAATTTTGCTTTTAAATTGATTTTTTATTTTATTAATTTTTTGTGAGGGTAGTCTTAGGAAGGAATATTTAGGGACGCGCGCCGATCCGCCTGCCCTCTCTCACCTCCAGATGAGTGTCAAGGTAGCCGAGGAGACCCAGTACTTCGGGTTAGAACAGAGGAGCCAGCCCACAAAGGGGCCGGCCATCGTCCGTCCAGGGTGGAAGTGAATTTGCAAGCGAGCCCACAGCCCGGACAAAGGACGTTCGGGGGTCAGCCAGGGGTTTTAATGGGTATCTCAAACCTTGGCAGGCAAATATCTGGAATTCTAGTACCACTCCAATGTGGTGAAGCTCCCACACCGGCCGCGACTTACCCCCTCGCGCGGCTGATGAACAATCGGCTTTCCCCTGATATAAAAGGAAGAAATGTTTGAGCGATGCAAATTGTTATTAAGGTCAGAAGCTTATTAAAATGCATGAAGCAACTTTTGAAGTAAACTTTTTAGTTATGTGTTTTGTTAGTCAGTCTGTTAATTATTAAGTAGCTTTACAGAGCAGTGTTTCGCCAAGGGAAATGTCTCTCTAAGAGCTGTATCAGATAACATGAATGACCCGAAAACAGTTTAAACCATTTCCCTGAGCAAAAGTGACTGAACCTTTTATTGAGTACATAGACTATCATTTACTGAAAATTCTACCCTAATATTTGTAGTATTTTACGAGTAACTAAATAAAAGATAGAATTTTCATGCATCTTTGGGCTTGAGAACTAACTATAGAAAATATTTTAATAGTAAAATTTGTTGGGGGCTAAGAAGACGTGATTATTGAATACGAGAGGTTTACGTTGTTACGAGATATATTTTCGAGTGTAACTTCAATGGTGGCAGAAACAACTTAAGACAGCCACGCATTCCAATATTAAATTTAATATATACAAAAAGTTTGTATATCCATCAAAATTTTCTATCTATCTATCAATGAAAACCACATTTTAATCGGTGTAGTATATTTACTTAATTTTCTAACAAACAAGCATATATACAAATTAGTAAAAAAAATTAAAAGTTTTTTTGTTTTGTTTCATAGATAATAATTACATACATACATACGTACATAACTGCACGCCGGTTCCCTTGCGGGGTAGACATGAACAACAGAGCGCCATTCAGGCTTATTCTTACACACCTCACTTGCTTCTTTGACATTCATAACTCTTGTCATGCACGCTCGTCTGTTCTTAAGGCTCCTGACATCACCTGCTAGTACACGATCAATTTGATCATGGAAGGTGTGTCGTGGCCTTCCACGACTTCTGCATCCATCCACTTTTGCATAATAATTGAGGAATATATAAGTAATAAGTAAAGTAAACTTAATGTAATATAATATAATAATAATATAACATAAATTTCTCCTTTCTCGCTTAAATTCGTTCGTTCGTTTCTCACTTAAATTTTTCATTTATTACATGACGTGGAATTTGAGTGAAGACCTTAAACTCTTAATGGAACTGTTTTTGCCTCTGATCAAGAAATGACTTTCCCTTTGCTTATTTTAATAGTAAAAGTCTGCAGTATAACTTGTATAATTAAGCAAGTATTGCCGTAATTTTGTAATTTAATCAAGATGAAGACGTAAAACTACAACTAATATCCATAATTAGTAGATACTTCTTCGCTGGGAATCACTGCCATTAGAATATAACGATGTCATTGGATACTTCTTATTTGTAGAGCAGATATATATTACAAACAAGACAACTATGTAACTTGTAAACTTTCTAGCATCATGTAAGTTTGATATGCTCGTGTAGGATCATTTTAGAGCAGAGACAACTTTGATTTATTCTATTTATATGCAAATAACATGGTGCAATGTTGTTTCCTGTGTGGCAAATGTTGGACTTATTGGTGTCATATGTTTGACATTGTTAACAATAGAATGTAACAAGTTATGCACTCGTAGATTGTGCACAAAGATACTATACGCGATGGTTCTCTTCTTTAGCATTCATAAAATTAGCTATATTTATATTTCGAATATATTTATCCGTGCAGGTACGGAGAAAGAATACAATTTCCTGCGGCCGGGCGGCCTGTCGTAAGAGGCGACTTAACAACCCACAGCCAGGTGGTAGGGCATTTGCCCGACTGGATGGCTACCACCCCTAATCTAAAGTACGTCGCCATAACAACCTTGCGTTGTGTTCCGGCATTAGTGACCAGGTTCCAGTCTCCCTTAAGAGAGCAGCAGCGCATTTGTAGCAACTTTGGTGCTGCAAATGTCCATAGGTGATGGTAACCGCTTTCCATTAAGTGGGCCGTCTGCCTGTCTGCTGATCTCCTGCAATAAAAAAAAAAATTAAGCATTCTATATCTATAATATACAATTCTAAATATGACCGTGTTTCCGAATATCGTAAAAGACTCAAGTGGCTTCCTATTCATTTTCGCCGAAATACTCACATTCTCACTCTCCTGTATAATATATTATTTACTCCTAATAGTCCCCAGTACCTTAAGGAACGTTTTAAATTCCTTCGCCTATCTACTGGCCACAATTTGCGCTCTGATACGCATCGAAAACTTATGACACCTGCACACACTTCATCCTATTATGATAATTCTTTTACAGTGCAGGCTGTCAAACTTTGGAATATATTACCTCTTACTGTCAGAGAAGCCAAATCCTTACCAACATTTAGAAATTTACTCAGAAAACACTATTTGTCCATAAATAGCTATGTGTGATTAACACAATATAATCATGCTAATACATTAATTATGTAATATATGTATTTTGTAATATATTATTGTATATGTATATATTTGTATATTATATTTATGACTATGTATATATGTATGTATTTGTATATTTATTTGTTAAATTAGTTTGAGTATTTATGTGTCCTTTGCCTTTTTCCTGCACCACCTACATCGTCTGATTCAAATTTGTTTTTGATTTAGGTTGCCTGGAAGAGATCGCTTTGAGCGATAAGGCCGCCCATTGTATCGCCTAGAAAATATGGTAAATATGGTCTGTTTTTGTAATTGTATGTTTTGGTGTGCAATAAAGAGTTATCTCTCTCTCTCTCTCTTTCTAAACATGCCGTACATTGTACATCTGTACATTGAAGCTATTAAAAAAGAAACAACTGGAATATACTATATATAAACGATGGAGAACACGATGCATTTTTTTTATTTTTCTTGTCTGTTTGTTCGCGATTCACATAAAAACTACTGGACCGATTTCGATGCAGTTTTCACTGGTCGATAACTAATTCTTAGACTTATATCTGCGCTACTTTTTATCCTAGGAGTCCTGCGGAACTTTACCCGGGAGCGGTTTGTAGTTGTTCTGATGCATAAAAATTAGCTTATTCCAACACATTTTTCACTAAAACGATAGCTTACATTAATTTTTAAATGCTGCGGTACTTTGTGTCCCAGGAATCCCGCGGGAATGTAAAGTTAAAAATATTTATATTGAAATGCGCTGACTCTTAAGTCAGAAGTTAGAAGCACTGATAATTAATGATCAAAATCATTTCCAGTTTGAACGGATGCATCTGTCTACATAACGTTATATTTATAATAACATGAATCGGTCTTGTTATCAGTGCAGGAACGGAGAAAGAATACAATTTCCTGCGGCCGGGTGGCCCTGTCCTAAGAGGCAAGAAAACAGCCCACAGCCAGTTGGTAGGGCATTTGCCCGACTGGATGGCTACCACCCCTGGTCTGGAGTATGCCACTATAACAACCTTGAGTTGTGTTCCGGCATTAGTGACCAGGTTTCAGTCTCCCTTAAGAGAGCAGCAGCGCATTTGTAGTACCTTTGGTGTTGCAAGTGTCCATAGGCGATGGTAACCGCTTTCCATCTAGTGACCCGTCTGCCTGTCTGCTGAACTCATGCAATAAAAAAAATGGTATTTTTGATTTGAATGTGAAAATTACAGTACCTATAATATTTCTATTATTGATTTCTTAGAATAGAACATACTATATCTTTATATATATAATTCTTCTGTACGTGTGTTGACAGTGAACAACTCCTAAACGGCTCGACCGATTTGAATGATTTTTTATGTATGTGTTCAAGTGGATTCGAGGATGGTTTAGATTCACAATTGGACCGGTAGGTGGCGTTGCAAATTTTATTTCTTCAGGGCAGAACAACGTCTGCCGGGACAGCTAGTTCTACTATACAATTAATAAAACAATACACAAAAAGAGCTTAGATTTAGGTATAAATGGCGGCCTTGTCGCTGACAACGTCCTCTTCCAGACAAACTTGGGATGGAGAGAGAAGTAAGGCACAAAATCTAATTTCCTCTTATTTATTTTTTCAATGAATGGCGTCGTTAACGTCTGTGTGTCAGTTTAAGAAAAATGAAGTGAAATTAATGCCCATTTTCAATGCTTTATGTGTATTTGTAAAAGTATTAATTTAGTTTTCATAAAATTACTTGTATCTACTAAATTAAGAAAATTTGATATATAGATAGGTATTTAATTTTTAATTTTAAAACACTTATGATGTAATAAGAGAACAGCTTCATACCAATAATAATTCTTAAGCAATATTCAGCGTGGTAAAATATGTGATGGGCGTTTGTAGTTAATACAATATTATGAATCCGGTCTAACATTTAATGTTCAAACAGAATACCTAATGACTGAGAGATTACTAGCGACTTATGTATTCTATCAAATATTTTAGCTCACATTACATCTTTCTACGCAATATTGTCAGAATCTTTTACTGTGCGGGCTGTAAGGTTGTGGAATGCATTACCAATGAGCATCAGAAGTGCAAAGTCACTTATATCTTTTAATAAATTCAAAGATCACTAATAATAATAATAACAACAAATAAACAAGTAATTAAAATTAACAAGTCGGCGGTAGGCTAAATAAAACTTTAATAATACTCGTTGACACTTGACATCTTTGTCTTCCGTGATCACGGCCACTGAAAAGTGGCCGAAACGTCGGAAAAACCAAAATCAAATAAAATTACCGCGCTTAAAACCGTTAAAACGTAGTTTTATTATGTATACAAGTCGCGAAAACTTAAGAAAATATCAAAGATCACTATCTAAGTTTGTAAACAGTAATTTATGTATGTGTATATAAATTTATGTATATATGTTTTTATCCGTGCAGGAACGGAGAAAGAATACAATTTCCTGCGGCCTGGCGGCCTGTTGCAAGAGGCGAATAACCAACCCACAGCCAGGTGGTAGGGTATTTGCCCGACTGGATGGCGACCACCCCTGGTCTAGAGTATGCCGCCATAACAACCTTGTGTTGTGTTCCGGCATTAGTGACCAGGTTCCAGTCTCCTTTAAGAGAGCAGCAGCGCATTTGTAGCACCTTTGGTGTTGCAAGTGTCCATAGGTGATTGTAACCGCTTTCCATCAAGTGGGCCGTCTGCCTGTCTCCTGAACTTCTGCAATAAAGAAAAATATATAAATATGTATGTGTGTTTTATTTACTATTAATATATGTATATATGCGCACTGAATACCGACCCACTATTAGAAATGTGAAATTATCTCCAGAAGATTGTCTGGAAGAAATCTCTGTTAGCGATAAGACCGCCGATTGTACTAGTTCAATGATTTTTAACTCATGTGCATTATTTTCTAGTGTGCACTAAAAAATATTCTATTCTATTGTATATCTTCATTAGTCCATTGTAGTCGTGGTAGTGTACCTCAAAGGGCGCGGGTTCGAATTCTGGCCGGAACGCATGCACCACTTAGGCAGTTTTCTGACCTAATGTCCACATACAATTACCACAATGTTGTTAGCACAAGGTGAAGGGAAACATCGTGATGAAATCTGCACATCAAGATAACCGATTTCTCAATAATGGTAGGTCCGAGCCCAGCAGTGGGACAAGCATGGGCTGGTATTTTTGTTGTATGTTTTATTGATTTGTTTTATTGTTTGTGTCAAATGTTACTTTCTTTTAATTACGAAGCTTTCAAAACAGACCCCATCTGATAGAAAGTGGTTACCGTCGCCTATGGACCTTTGCAACCAGGACCGTTGATAACGCGTTGCCAGCGTATAGGATGAGATATAGGGATGGAATAAAAGAGATGGGATAGAGCAGTCAAGACAGGAGGAATTGAATGGTGGGGATGAGCTTCAGGAATGGAATAGGGGGAGGAGAAATTGGGCTATCGAAACTTTTACTCATCGCACGACATGCGATTAGCTCAAGGCTAAGCGTTTCACTCCGATATTCTGTGAGGCCGTGGTATCACCCCGATCCAGCCAACCCTAACAGTTGTAATCGAGTAATGATTACAACACGGCTCTACCACGTCAAGAAACCACTACATTACAAAACCTGTATTTTCTAAAAAAAAATGTGACAGAGATACAAGGATGGATAGATAGAAGGACAGACAGACCTGTAAGAATATATAAGGATTCCATTTTTGTCACAATAGGACCTATGGTGTTGCAACCGCCCATGGCCAATAGCAGCCACTCTATTGCCAAGGTTTGCATTTAAAAGAATTACTCATCCAAATCTAACTTTCACATAATTAACATTTTGTTTGATGATCAAAGCCCAACCGAGTCTAATCAAACGGTCAGATGACAAAATAGGTTAATTCAGATTATAAATATTTAGTTAAACGCCATTCGGACACGATCAATTTGTATTAATGAGGCTTAACTTGTATTATTACAGTAAATCATTTGCATGATTACATTTGGATAGCTCCGACCTTTGTATTAATAAATAATACACATTATTTATGTATGAATTTGTACGTATGGGAACATATGAGAAATTCAACGACACATTTGCATTTTGATTGAAGTCATTAATAATATTTCCGCATTTTGTATTATTGCAATATTATGCAATGTGTATTTATGGAATTTAGAGGCGCTTATTTGCATATTTATTTTTATTGTTGTACTATAATGTTAAACACTTTCTCATGCGTAACACACAGTAGGTGTGTGGTCGAGAACTCTTTCTTTTTAGGGTTTTGTTGCGTAAAGATAAAAAAATAAATTAGATAGGTAGAAAAGTACTTTATTGTTCAGCACATACAGTAAATTATTTACAGTCATTTCGTGTCAAGGCTGGAACAAAGGGCGGCCTTATCGCTTTAGAGCGATCTCTTCCAGACAACCCGGGCTGTGGATTGTGTGAAAGGGATCAAGAGTGTTGACGGTGGTGTGCTAATCAAATACATGTAATTAATAGGATTCATAGATATTACACAATACATATAATTAAGAAAAAGAAAAAGAAAATAGACAATAACACATGTTAATATATTATATAATTTATATTAAAAAATTATAGTCCGTCTATCACTGATGATGATTATGTTAGGTACCACGATTACTCAAGATACGAGGTTTTCAGAAGAAGAAGACATATTTTCGAATATATATTAGTTTTACACTGGAAACGCAACCGAAAAGTGAGCGTGATATTTAAATACAGTAGAACCTCGATAACTCAAACCTCGGTAACTTAAAAACCTGTATAACCTCAAAAAATAATATGTTCCCTTCCCTTCCATCAGAGCCCAAAACCTCTATAACTTAAAATACGCAACCTCTATAACTTAAATAAGTAATCTTTGTATTGGCCCTCAGTAACTTAAAGAAATGTTTCCACAACCTCTATAACATAAAATTGTTTTTCAATGAGTCATTTTGAAGAGTGTGCAAAACAAAAGGTTTCGGTATTTATTGCTTGCACGTGTTCACTAGTTAAATTGTTAACATAAACAATACATATGTCACCTAATGTTTGCTTCTTCGAAATTCTTTAAAGCTTTGCGGCGGTTAGCCTTAAGACAACGGCTTACTTGGATCATAAGTTTTTGATCATTGTCCTGGAAACATCGCTTTACCTACTGTGTGATAAAACTGGTTTAAAATGAGTTCAAAAAGAAAACTAACAACACTCACATACGCTGATAAATTAAAAGCTATAGAAGCAGTGAAAAATGGAAAGAAGTTGCGGCTGAGTTTGGGATACATGAGAGTACATTATCAATCATCATTAAAAACGAAGCTGAAATCTTAAAGAAACAAGAATCAAAGAAAGGAGAAAGTCTTCAATGTAAAAGACGAAAAATTGCTGAATTCCCTAATTTATAACAATGTTTTTTTGTTTTGTCGAAACAAAAATATCAGTGTTAGAGGACCCATACTGAAAGAAAAAGCTGAAGAGTTCGCTAATTCGCTGAAAATCAAAAATTTTAAAGTCAGCAATGGCTGGTTAGAGAATTTTAAGAAACGACATGATTTAGCCTTTAAAAAAATGTGCGGAGCAAGGGTACATACATACATATGTACATACATACCTACCTCTATATTAAGATATCCCTAACATAGACCCTTGATAACTTAAAACCTCTATAACTTAAAATATTTTCTGTTTCCCTTGGACTTTAACTTATCGAGGTTCTACTGTATAAAGTATTTTCTATGTATATGTAGAGATTGTTCATATTTTCGCAACTTTAACGAAACTTTTAAAGAATATCCTTTACAAAATTTAGAATATTGAAAAAACAAAAAAACGTGCGTCTCGGGACGTCCGACAGAAATGGTAACTTAACTAATCTAAATTGAACTATTTAATATTGAAATTGTTTAACTTGAGAAAAGCTTAGGCTATTAACGTTAGGCCTAATAACATACATAAATATATATAGTAAATTTATATACACATAAAGATATCATTATATATTATAATAATTTATAAATATATATCTATATATATATAAATGAATCGCAAAATGTGTTGGTAAGCGCATAACTCAACAACGCCTGGACCAATTTGACCAATTCTTTTCTCTAAATGTTCGTCGAAGTCCAAGGATGGTTACGGCGAGAGAAATTCGAATAATTGCTGGGAATACCCTAAAAACAGCCCTTTTCTTTTTCCCATACAAACGTTTTCTAACTAAAATGTAGAGTCAATTTGAACTTTATTGCTATTTAATAAAGTTCATATTAAATTACAAGCTTTCAATGTTGTCCAAGCAATGTAGGTGTGTTCCTAACGCTAAAGAGTCAATTTGCACTTTATTACCGCTGCACAAAGTTCAAATTCAATCATATTTATCAAAACAGTGTGCGTGTGCGCGTTGGAGGATCTAATGTCGCGTGCCGAAACTAAAACAAAAGAAATAATATCGTGAAGCCGACCAAATTGAAAATCAGTACTAATGATCTATAGCTCTTACATTTTGTGACTATTCAATTTGGTTGGTCAAGTGGGTTCCAGAAGGGTGGCCAAAGTACGTGCAAGCGAAGATACTTTGGTCACCCGAGCTGAACCCCACACACCGCCCTATCACCAGGGTGACGGTTCTGTTCAGGAGACTTCTTTGCCCCGGCTATAAAATATGTAGGAACAAAAAACTGCCACATTCCAAATCTTTTTGACAGAACGAAGTCTGTCGGGTCCGCTAGTAGTATATAAATATATAATAAGCGTCTATCCGAAATACGACTAGCGCTGTGGGTTAGAGTGAGACAGG
The DNA here is from genome assembly GCA_019925095.2 of Dendrolimus kikuchii. Lineage (NCBI taxonomy): Eukaryota > Metazoa > Arthropoda > Insecta > Lepidoptera > Lasiocampidae > Dendrolimus > Dendrolimus kikuchii. The sequence continues at coordinate 14,391,933 of CM034408.1, forward strand.
AGGAGCCTACCTACCGCTGCCGTATGCGTGAGAGAAAGAGAAGCCAGACAGACTGGCGCCTTAACGCGTTACGTAACGAACCGGTTTACCCTCCCATAAGAAGTTATCACTTTAATATTAGAAAATAATAAAAACAATTTTAGGTTATAACTTCTTTTTGAAAAAGTGCCACGCTGATGTATAACAGCGACAGGACAATATTATATGTTATACAAAAGGTTAATTATATTATTCATTCAAAATAGAATTAAAATGTAACTAACCTTCATATCCACATTTATATAATATAGGAACTCTACTGAAGACAATAATATCTACCAACTATGGAAATCATTATTATGCTTTATTAGAAACGCAATGTAGGATAATTTCATTGATACATTTTTTATTGTCATTAAACTTGTTAACATTGTACGTCGCATTCTCAGCAAATGTTTGACATTGTTTTGCTTCCAATGCTTGCCTCAAACAAAAATGAATCCACATCAAAGTATTAACATACAGTTCTCTTTCTTTCCAGGTAAGGTCCCGTACGATCAAGATCAGCAAGCAATTTTTTTACCGAAAACATCTGCGCAAGGCCGTTGGCGTTCGACCCACAATTTTCGAAATTCCACACCTTTACAAACGTGACCTTGTAAAAGAAATACGATACCACACCGGTGAATTTTTAAATCGCTTGATCTTTACATACCATCTTTCCTTTCCAGCCTTTTAATGTTTAAAACCTTACAACTAAAATCAAACCTTAAACTAATCGTATAAAGTCCAATTTTTAATAAAGTTTTTATTTTATAAGACCTTATGGGTTTGAATTCGAATTTTAAATTTGGAATCCTATCTCTTTTGAATTAGAGGATGTCTTTCAGTGTAACACAAAAACCTACATATGCGTGCAGAAAGTTCAAACAAAAATGTACTCTGTATACAGAAGTTTTAGTATATTTTTCTTTTTACTAGTACAGCAGTTATGTCCCTTTTAGAGTGAGAAAAGAGTTGGGCGCGTGACAATGTCCATCTGCCGGCTAAAATTAAGGCTACCTTGTTTAAATAGAATACATCTTATTTTGTATGGAACATTTCATTCAGAAATCGGAATAATGACTGCCTGTATAGGGTTGCCATACGTCTGGAAATTTCCGAACATCTCCGGTAATATAGATCTTTGACCGCAATGCGGGAGAATTCCAAGCCGTCCGAAATTGTCTCAGTCACAAAAAATAAACTCAATATGTTTGTTAATAAATCGGCAAGGGAGATGGAAACCCACTTCTCCCATAACGATATTAATTCACAAGAAAGTTCGGAAATTACTTCAAAATGTGGAATTTGTTTTTTTGATCTGGTAACCCTACATGTATATTTATGGAGATAAAGATCGGTAGCATTTTTGCAGATGCTTACTTATATATATATATATTACTTGCAATGCAAAAAGCAGATGCGGATAGACAGCTGTACAACAAACAGCTGGTCGTATTTGCGGTTATAAAAATGAAAGCAATGATTAAAAGTAATGGGTACTGTTATAATAATTAAGTAATTATTACATTCAAATAATAATTAAGAAAGATAATTAATTTTCATATACAGTGCATTTTAGACGCCATGTGTTTTTATATATTTCATATAACGTAAAATTCAAAATAAAACCAGCCTGTTTTTGAATTCAGCTGATCTGGTCTATTCTTAACTTAGTATATGTATGACCCTAAAAAGATGTCTTCCAGTGGAATTTAATTTGAATAAAAACTTTCTTTATTGCAGGAGTTCAGAAGACAGGCAGACGGGCCACTTGATGGAAAACGGTTACCATCGCCTATGGACATTTGAAACACCATAGGTGCTATAAATGCTCTGCTGTTCTGTTAAGGGTGACTGGAACTCGGTCACTAATGCCGGAACACAACTCAAGGTTGTTATGGCGGCATACTCTAGAGCAGGGGTGGTAGCCATCCAGTCGGGCAAATACCCTACCACCTGGCTGTGGGTTGTTTTGTCGCCTATCACGACAGGCCGCCCGGCCGCAGGAAATTGTATTCTTTCTCCGTTCCTACACGGATAAAATATAGTATTTTTATTTATTGCAGAAGTTCAGCAGACAGTATATAGTAATAATTTGAACACAATTCTTAATTGAGACAATGATCATTATTCAATTAGTGTTAATTTCTAACCACATTTATATGTTTATTTGAAGTAAAGCTGCGCAAAAAAATATCACTTTGTAATTCCCACCAAAAACTCAATTACAATAATTAAGAAAAATTAACAGCTAGGATCGTGTTACATACGCTTTATAATTACATCTTAATTAACAACTTTCACGAATCAATTAATTCATCGAATAGCTAGAGTTCAGAGCCAAAATATTGTGATTCGATTAAAATAATTATATCAATTTGTTTCTAAGTTTTGATGAATAATCGATATTCGTTAATCGAACAAGGAATGAATGAATATTGATTTTGTTCTTTTCTAGCCTTAGAATTGTTTTAAATTCAGTAGTCTATGGGAAGTAGAAATCATAAAGAATATAGGCACGAAGTATAATCACCATTTAAAAAAAATATCCGTAAAGGCATTAATTAGGTTGGGGTCGCCACTGTAGCTAGAAGGTAAATAACGCAGCATACTTCACTCAGCTTCCTCTGTCACTTAGTGGTTATAGACGGGGTGAAATTAGCAGATACTACCCGTGCGCTTGCCGTTTGCCGATGGCCATATGATGTTACGCGTCGATGGTCAGTAGGGTTGACAAAAAAGTTTACATAAATAGCTCTTGCAATAAATTTATCATTGTATATACTTTACATACGTATATATAATAATAGTAAGTAATACAATACAATAATAGTAAGTAAACATCGGAAAACCTGCGAGCGGCTTATTTAACGTAATTTTTTTGCATTCTTTTTGATGTAGAGCTATGCTGGAATTCTAAGCACTTTTAGGAGAGGCTCGATAGGTGTGATTTGCTTTCGCGGAATATCGATGTGAAATGGATAGCCCTGAACGAATCATGTCATCTCCTCTTGCGAGCGAATCATACTTGCCAAGGAGGAGGCGGAGTGAGAGCGTGAGCGTACTAGCTTGTTCCGCTCCCCCCAAAGAAGGAGCGGCGCGGGTGGGGTCCCTGGCCTTCCTGGGCTAAGGTTCCAATGAGCAAATAATAGTCGAGAAAAACTGCTAGATCGAATTACACAATATAATTGACATACACAGATTGAAATAATAATTTTAAAAAATACAGATATCTATATAATCAATAAATGTAGGTAATAAAGATTATCCAAGTTACATAAAAGGTACTTAATAAAATAAATAGGAACTAATTATTTAAATAATGACGATTAAGATCCTGCTTACTGGCACACCATTAAAACTGGTAAAATTTACTGAACCATGTATTTCTAGGAATAACACCTGTATATAACTATATTTATGCAAGAATAAATATTTCAATATCAATCGGTTTTTTTTGGTTTTCTCGGTTATTATTTCCTCATTGAACCCAAATTCTTACTTCAAATTCGTGTTCAGTGACAAAAAATATGCCAGAAAATCATAGTCTGAACCAACAGACACGACTTCTTTTTGTAGACCTATATTAATATTATTTTGTATGTCTTTCAAGACCACGGGCCATAAAAATGGCCCGGACATTTGGAGGGCTTGCGTGGGGCAATGGAAAGGCCAACACGTAGAGGCCCTTTGACAAATTTAATGTAAATGTGGCGTGACACTGACCGGCGATTATCCCAGTCTACACCATGTAATGATGCACCCAAGGACAAGCCCCGGCCAGTGTAGGACTATTGTGAGAAATGAGGACAACAAGTACCGGGCTATTGGTGTGAACTGCTAGTGGTACTAGGGGTCTGGGAATATGGGGACTATGGCGTCTGCACGTCGCAATGTTCAGGGAACATGGAAAAATGGGCAGACTCGTTACTCCCTGCATGGGCCCCAAAAAATGCCATAGAAGACAGGAGCAACATGGGTGTGAGTGGCTAAGGGGTGTCGAGAGGTGGGCTGCAGGTTCACCGAAGCTACTTCCGACGTTAGGCCATTTATCACTTCCACCCCTGGACCTTGAGTTTTAGCTCAAGCTATTATTATTATTATTTGTTTATTATTATTTGTTTATTATTATTAGTTCATTTCATCCATACAACACAATATAAAAACTCTTCTGACATCTTTAATTAATAGAAAGCTTTTTTACAATACCATACTCTACGTAGATATTAAAACAATAATCTGTCATCATAATGCCTGTCAAAAATGTAAACAATAAACATCAAAACTCGTATCAAGGCAAACCATCTCTGTAACCCTATACTCCGTTAAGGGCGTCGACACGTGAGCATTGTTTATGTGCAATAAATGGAAAGCTTAGAACGTTAGAAGATTTTACGACTGTGATCCGCCTTATCGTAGTACTGATATAAAACTATAAAGCATTCTTAATAGAGAATTTATATTTATTGTTCTTTGAAATATCGACTACATTAAATGCTGTTACTCGGCTATAAATATCGATTAGTGGAAAATAAAAAAAATTATGGCATGTTTTTACCAAAAATGCATATTTTAAACGTTTTTAAACGTTTCATAATTATACCCTGTCCAATGATTTATTTTACTTTTGATGTTAGCACGCCCATCGTTGTGTAGTGGAACACTTACAAGCCAATAGATGGCGCTGTGCATTAATTGTCACAAACGTTTCCCGAAACATATAAAGTATATATACAAATTTTGAACTATAACAGACGGGCCTAGGCCTGCGAGGAACAACATTAGCCTCGCTGGAAGATCTTCCTTTGAGACGGAGGAGCATTCCATCTCGCTCCTCCACCCGCTACGGGGCACACCCTTCAGTTGCACATTTTGGAGTAAATTTCACATATCACAATTGTCTTCTTCTTCCATTGTTTCAAGTAACGTATGTAGTAGTGCCGTTCTGTGATTAATTTAATGCATTGACTATAAACTATCGTCATTATATCTAAATTTAATTGTAAGTAATCGTTTAGAAATTATAATGTTGTAATTAATATATAAAAAAAACATTGCATTTATTTCAAAGTCATAATCATGCTTTTATTTCACTTTTTTTTAAAGTTTATGGCTTGGCAATTAGGCCTTTAAGCCAGACGCCGTTGTATTGTAGGCTAGAATCGACGTCATTCAACGGAGTTCTTGTTGAAACTCGAAAGGCCACATTTGACTATACAGTTCACATTTCTCACAAAAACACATAATTACTACTCAAAAACTATCAATATCCTACAACTATTGTTCATTTTAAAGTAATTTTACACATTTTTAGAAAATAAAACTGCACAGCACAACGTCCCCTTTCGGTTTCCGCCAAAAACGCCTGAAAGCTGTAATCTAATCATGAGAACTATAGATTAAAATTGAATTGTCCTTGCTTTGCCATAGACTATGTATTTGTAAGTGTACGGTAACGGTGGCGCCATTAAAACGCTATTGGAGCGCCATCTTCTTATCTATATTCGTCTATTCCTCGGAGACAGTACTTTTTCGGCTTGAAACGTACCCTGTATCCTTTTCCATGCCCCTGACGTGTGAAAAATTTCATGAGGATCTGTTGCGTAATTGTAGTTTCAAAGCGACACAAACAAATAAACTGACATTCGCATTTATAATATTAGTTAGGATTAGGCTTAATATAAGCCGAAACAGATTCTTTTTTTTTAATCTAATGGTGCTCCAATTGCAACAAGTGGCAAAAATGAAGTTACTACACAACTATATAATATATCGCTTTAAAGAACTTTACTTCTAATAAAAGAATTTTTACAATTCACTTAAACTATGAGCACATTAATTATAAGTTACTGAAAATAAATTGTTCATTTTAACGAGATAGAAAGTAGTACAGTGAAGGAAACGTAATTCATCAAATAAAAAAATATAATAGGTATTTTAATATATTAATATTAGCAATATCTATTATTGGTAAAGATTCATAAGGCAAACAACACTTGAGTATAAACAAAAGCTTTAAAGATTGCAATCTATTGAAGCGAATGACTTTGAACATACAACCTTGACATTTCTATCACATAAAGAAATAATAGGTGTTCGATTGAGGCATAATCGCTGTTTTTTTATCGCAATGTGAAGGTTAAAAACAACATGATTGATTTACGGTATTTTATGAAATCAAACAAATTGACTAGAATTAGGATATTTAGAAAATAGTCTCCGTGAAATAATACGTATAATAATAATTTTGGATTATCCATCAATCGATCGAGCATTCACGTCAGAATAAGGATGTGAATACATCCTACAATAAATTCAAACATTTTTACATTAAAATGTTTTACATATGAGAAAATCGATGCTTCGTGTCAGTGACGTGTCATTTGCCATACAGAACGTAGCAATACTCGGTAATCAGTCGATTGAATTGTATTCGAATAGATTTGATAAACGTTGTGATGCGGAAAACACATACAGGGATGTTAATAGATTTAAGTAATATATGTGTGTTTGTATATATATATATATATATGTATATATGTGTGTGGATGTGTGTACAGGTATATCTCTATTATTTATCCTAACTTAATTTATTCACTAAAAAATAACACACTACATACTCACCTGTATATATATGGCAAAAATAGAGTACACAATGTCACGTGTTAATGTTTGCTGTCTCCCTCTCATTTGCTACTACTAGACAAGGAGACACGGTAGATGTAATAACTCAAACTACCTCATATTTGTTAATTGTACTAAAAGCGCAGCCTTACATCTTCGTCAAACCCTTTCGGGTTTTAAGACGTAGATAATATACAATTACTAGCTGTATCCGGCAGACGCTGTCCTGCCTTTAAAAAATAAAAATCTAGAACCCGATTGCAGCACCGGTTCTCATCTGTGCTCCGTGCTGTTTACGGGGTGAGAAGTGACACCGGTAGACGCCTGGCGGGAATAACTGGTCAATTATCGACTGCCGAGAGTAGAAAATTATTAAAGTACTAATATCGCTGTTGAAAAATAGGGGTTGCTGGTAGAAAGGTGAAAATTTAGGGATGTATGTATTTTTTAATGCCGAATCATAACAAAATTAAAATAAATAAATTTTGACAAAAAAAAAATAGGGGGGGGGTCACCCTTATCATTTAGGGATATGAAAAATAGATGTTGGCCGATTCTCAGACCTACCCGATATGCACACAAAATCACGTGACTTTCATCCCTCCTAATTACATGCCCATACCACCTTAATTTTCTTCCTCTCAATGCTGCACTAAGAACCAGCAGCAATAAAATCCTTCATATCTTCGAAAGGTCAATTTGTAGCTTTAATACTATATATATTTATATCCGTGCAGGAAAAGAAAAAGAACACTCCTTCCTGCGGCCGGGCGGCCTGTCGTAAGAGGCGACAAAATAACCCACAGCCAGGTGGTAGGGCATTTGCCCGACTGGATGGCAATTGCCATGGATGGCTACTTTAGCAGTAAAAAAAAGATATGATAACTATTCACCATTAAAATTACAAGTAGTATGTACCACGTATCGCTATGCAGGACTTGTCACTCAGGAAGTAATTACACCGGGTCCATTAGAATAAAACCGCAGTCGTTCGTCCACGACTTGTGGTCAATGTGACCGGACAAGTCAACTACTGATAGCGATTTTGTAATAATCCTGTGACAAGTTTATTTATCGGCTCCTACATTGAAGTGCAACTCAGCTGGCTGCTAAAAGGCTGAGTATACTTTCAAAGGTGATACAGTACTACACTGCAGAGCAACTGCTTAATCTTTACTGTGCTCAAGTAAGATCTTGCATAGAGTACTGTTCTGACCTTTGGGACGGCTCAGCTAAATACCAGCTTGAAGCGCTAGAGTCAATTGAGAGAAGAGCCAAGAGGTTGATTGGTAGCGACCTGCTTGTCAATACAAGTCTTCAAAGCCTAGAGCGTCGACGCTCGGTTGCTAGTCTATCGGCTTTTTATAGGATTCATTTCGAAGAGTGTGTGGTTGAACTGTACGACCTGATTTGCCAGGTGGTAGGGCATTTGCCCGACTGGATGGCTACCACCCCTGGTCTAAAAGTATGTCGCCATAACAGCCTTGAGTTGTGTTCCGGCATTAGTGACCAGGTTCCAGTCTCCCTTAAGAGAGCAGCAGCGCATTTGTAGCACCTTTATTGTTGCAAATGTCCATAGGCGATGGTAACCGCTTTCCACCAAGCGGGCCGTCTGCCTGTCTGCTAAACTCCTGCAATAAAAAAAAAATAAAAAAAATTCCCCTACACCATTCCATCTTAGGATACAAGGAGCTCAGGTCTACGCCATCGTTTCACAGTGAAAACGCTACCCATGTGAACTAAACGTTTCGCCTCCACGTTCCTTCTATGTAGTGTCCGTGTTTCCCGAAAAATACAATCCGGGTATCTTCCAGTCTCGTATGAATAAGTACTATCTAGGTAAGCGTGCTCCATCTTCGACCGCATCATGTTGATTACAGCTCTTAGGGCCAGCTCGATCGGTGTAATACTACGCTCTCACTGAATATCGGCGTGAAACGAATAGCCTTGTTATAGCTTATCGTTTTTGTACTGTTAGGATGATTGCTCGTGAGGTCCTTTATATACTGAAACACATTTGTAGCTTACTTCATAACAGCCCATAAACGTCCCACTCCTGGGCTCGGGCCGCCAAATATAGGCGAACGGACAGTATACCCACCACGCTTGTCCAAAGCGACTTGACAGGTATCCTGTTATTTCGATGTGCAGGTTTCATCACGATGTTTTCCTTCAACGTTGTTCGCACTTGGTAATTGTAACAATATACACATTATAAGCTGCGCGCAGGTTTGCCGGTGACTACTTACTACTATTCTATTGTATTACTTACTATTTTTGTATATACTTAAGTAAATTATATACAATAATAAATTTATTGCAACAACTATTTATGTAACTTTTTTTTGTCAACCCTACTGACTATCGACGCGTGACATCATGAGGCTATCGGCAAACCTTCTGCGCACGGGTAAAAGGTCAGAAAACGGCTTAAGTGATGCATGCGTTCCGGCCAGGATTCGAACCCGCGCCCTTTGAATTCGGGACGAGTGCGCTAACCATTACGCTACCACGACTTTTGTAGCTAAAAGGCTTAATTCGGACGTGTTGCCTCGACAGTAGGCAAATCGACTCTCGCCGACAATTTGAATTACAATAGTATAAAACAAAGTAAAAACATTGTTTTACCCCCATCCTTGCTATTTAATTCCTGTATTCCATCCTGTTATTCCCATACCTCATATCCCATCCTCTTTAAAATCATATTTAAATTATAATAGAAAAATGTAATAAAAAAGAGTGTAACCTGGTAGAAGACAAAATGTAACACAGAATAAGCAAAATCGTGTAATCTTTGGCAAATATAAAGTCTGTGTTTGAGTCGAACAGTTCGTCCGGGACATAAGTGCTGACCCCAAATAAAACAAACATATTTAAATCATATTCATTTTGCATTAGACACGGTTTCAACAGGTGTTACAATATATATACAACAATATACAAGTATAAATAGTCTCACGTGTGCTAGCCATATTGGCGTGCAAAATTATTCGTATGGTAGCTAAAATATATTTACAGTACAATTTTAACATTGTGATTATATTATTACAATTAATTTGTATATATAAATTAGGATATGCTCGGTGCTTGGTCCACGCTTGACTCGAAAGTCCCGCGGGATTCTCAAGTTAAAAAGTAGCGCAGATTTTAAGTCTAAGAATATGTTGTCGATCAGCGAAAACTAGATCCAAATCGGCCAGGTAATTTTTACATGAATTCCGAACAAACCGACAGACAGACAAGATATATAAAAAAAATTGCACCGTGTTCTCCATCGTTTATATAGTCTGTTCCAGTTGTTTTATTTTAAATAGCTTCAATGTAGCACTGCAATTAGGCTGGCGGCCGAACTGTAATGGAAAGTGGTTACCAGAGGTGCTGCTGGCCTCGAAGGAGAAACTGGAACCTGGCCAGTGATGCCGGAACACAACTCAAAGTTGTTATGGCATACTCTAGACTAGGGGTGGTAGCCATCCAGACGGGCAAATGCCCTACCACCTGGCTGTGAGTTGTTTTGTTGCCTCTTACGACAGGCCGCCCGGACGCAGGAATAAGTATTCTTTTTCCGTTCCTACACGGAGAAAATATTTTTTTTTTTTTTAATCGGCAGACAAAACACACATATTGTATATCCCCAAATTAAGCAAGTTACGCTTGTGTTATGGGTAATATACAACGGACTACTCTGGGGCCGATCCCAGACACCCAGACCATAGTAAATAACGGAGAAAATATGTTTCCGAAATTTACTATACCAGGAATCGAACCCGGAACCTATGCGTTGCAGTGAGGTACGCCGGCAAAGGCTTAACCCGCTCAACCACAGAGGCCGTCGAATATAATATAGATGTTTAAGTATACTACATATAATATAATATAGTCTATATATAATATATAAACGCGGTCGAGACGCGAGCACTGCGCAAAATCTGCGGAGTGATGCTTGCGGACCGCGTTCGTAATACCGAAGTAAGAAAGAGAGTTGGTCTGAAAGAGAGTTTCGGGGTGAAGGTAAGGAAAGGAATGCTCCGGTGGTTCGGGCATGTGGAAAGAATGCATGATGAAAGAATGAATAAACAGATATACAATGCAAAAGTGGATGGATGCAGAAGTCGTGGAAGGCCACGACACACCTTCCATGATAAAATTGATCGTGTACTAGCAGAAGGTGATGTCAGGAGCCTTAAGAACAGACGAGCGTGCATGACAAGAGTTATGAATGTCAAAGAAGCAAGTGAGGTATGTAAGAATAAGCCTAAATGGCGCTCTGTTGTTCGTGCCTACCCCGCAAGGGAACTGGCGTGAAGTTATGTATGTATGTATGTATGTATAATATATAAAAGAAAGTCGGGTTAGTTACACTATTTATAACTCGAAAACGGCTGTACTGATTTGGCTGAAAATTGGTGAAGAGGTAGTTTAGAACCAGGAGACGGACATAGGATACTTTTTATCCCGTTGGAACCGATAGGTGGCGCTGAGATTAGGTTCTAGAATCCTCCTAATCACCTTGACCGATTTTGGTGATTTTGTTTTTGTGTGTTGTGTGGGTTCCCGGATGGTTTAGATTCACAATTAGAACCGGCAGGTGGCGCTGAGATCGGTTCCTAGATTTCTATTTTCTCAGAGCAGGACAACGTCTGCCGGGGCCGCTAGTAAGAAGTATATATGTCAAATATAAGTATCAGTCAATTTTGTGTGTGTCGTATAATCCTGAATCGTATAGAAATATTATATATACCCTTACTCCTACGTAAGGGGCTATGCGACGTAAACCACTATTCAATTTATGGTCGGTTCCTATATATTACTATTCGTCCACTTGCCCTACCATCGGTTGAATTTTGACATTACTTTTATGGAGCTTATGTCAAATTTTAACCGATAGTCAGGCAAACGGTCGGTAAGATATAGGAACCGGCCATAAGTGTACCGTCTGCCATTTTGCTAACTTCGCAGCAAAAACTAGTCTTTTGCAAAAAAGTATTATGTCTATTGTGGCTAAGATTTTGGAAGCCTCCAGTTTTCAATTCATTCATGAAGGAAGAATACTAAGTATTATAATATTAGCAGTGATCAGAACTAAGTTTCGCTCGAGCATTCTAGTAAGTAATATACTTAAGTTTGTTCCCAGGCTACGCTGTAGGTCTGTTAAGAAAGTTTCCTGTTAAATAAACCATTTAACAAATGCAAAGTATATTCTTAGTAAAAAACATTGCTATCGTTAACATCTAACACTTAAGCCAATATAAAGAGGAAGCCAAAACGATCTATTGTTCACAAATAAATTAGTATTCATATGACACGTTTTGTACATACGTAAATGCTCAATATCCTGTCATGGTTATCACTTTTCGCAATCAGTATCACGAATTGATTATTAAATAGAAGTATTATATCATTCGATATAGTTTTATAAGTCTCTATTCATGAATCGGGTATGAATATGAGTCGAGTTTGCGCGCAAGTGCTAGTCAAAGCCTGAGGTATATGTGCGGCAGGACGGGCGAAATAAGCAAACATCAGGTTTTTTTTAAAAAGGTATTCCGTTCTTCGCTCTTATGCCACAAGTACATGGCCGACCCTGGCAGACGGTGTCTTAACGGCCCTATCAACTGCCGGGGACTGCATCTTGTCTTCGGCGCCTTCCTTTTCTCATTGCGTGTCTGTAACGTGCCTCAAGAGAGCACGGCAAGCCCCCGTCTCGACGGCATAACGGCGGGCGAGAACCCTTTTGAACGTGTAAACAAGCCCTCTGGTGCCGACGCGTCCTCCTTTGGCGGGAGCGTAGCAAGAACGTACACTCACGCTTCCACACCACCTACTCCTTGGTGAGCATTACGCGCTCGCAAAGGGAGGAGACGGCGTCCCATTCGGGTAAACAAACGTCAAGTTGGCTCAATCTGCCGGCAACCACCACGCCGGTTACACAATACGAGTACAATTTGGCCCTGACTCCCGACATGTATCCGTGTCTAAAGATGCACATCCAGGACCCATGTTCTTAAGATCCACATGATTCCGATGACTAACGTGCGGATTATGGAGTATTATTATTATAATAAATCTGCCAGGTGGTAGGGCATTTGCCCGACTGGATGGCCACCACCCCTGGTCTAAAGTATGTCGCCATAACAACCTTGAGTTGTGTTCCGGCATTAGTGACCAGGCTCCAGTTTCTCTTAAGAGAGCAGCAGCGCATTTGTAGCAATTGTGGTGTTGCAAATGTCCATAGGCGATGGTAACCGCTTTTCATCAAGTGGGCCGTCTGCCTGTCTGCTGATCTCCTGCAATAAAAAAAATAAAAAATAAATAAATAATAACAGCCAATAAACATCCCACTCTTGTACAGGACGGATTAGCGGGTTTGACAATCTGTAATCTCGATGTGCAAGGTTTCATCTTGATGTTTCATTCGCCGTTAGCACATGGTAATTGTGTCAATAAAATGTTTGCAAAAGATTATATAGGGACGAGGGTTCGTGTCCATCGGAACCCACCCATCTCTACACAGAATTGATTATACAAGATATGACAATATATACCTGCCAAATGTTATTTATATAAACAGAGGCATACAGCCAACAGACGGGACCATTCATAAAAAAATCATTTTGCCAAAATGACCAAGTTACTTCTAAAACATGAATGAAATCACACGTTCTTCACGACTGACCTATGATTCAGACTACTGACACTTAGGTCATTTATACATCACCAATTTGCACTTACTCATACCATTTCCAAGATGCATAGATCATTTAAGCAAATATTTTGCTCTGGAGGTGTGCTACATTAATTTTGAATTTGCATCAACATATTTCGGGGTTATTTTTAAATGCAAAAGTTTTCACTTGCAAAGATAGGTCACTATTGTTCCTTTATTAGTAATATAATAATAAAAACATCGGGACATAGTCAAACGTCTGGTGGATGTCTCACGTGACCAAAAAACTGGTTTATACCTCGCACAGCGCATCAGCATTGCCATTCAGAGAGGCAATGTGGCCAGTCTTTTGGGCACGTTTCCGACTGAGAGCGGTCTAGAACTAGATTTTATACTTTAATTTTAGTTTGTATATATAGTTTATTTTTAGTTTAATTTATTGTATAGTTTAATTTATTTATAATTTAGTTTATTGACCTACGATAATAAAAATAAATGTAAATAATAAAGTACAATATACAAACCTTAGCCACTCATAGCCATGTTGCCCCTCGCCAATTTGTATGGCATTTTTTTAGGGCCCATGCAGGGAGTAGCGAGTCACCGTCTGCCCACTTTATCCATGTTCCCTGAACATTGCGACAGGCAGACGCCATAGTCGCTATAGCCCCAGTTCCCTAGTTCCAGTAACAGTTCATCCCAATAACCCGATATGTTTTGTTCTTATTTTCTACAATAATCCTCACTGATCAGGGCTTGTCCTTGAGTGCATTTTTATATGGTGTAGGGGATAATCGCCGGTCAGTGTCATGTCGCATTTACATTAAATTTATCAAGGGACCTTTATTACTTGTTGGCCTTCCCATGGCCCCAAGAAAGCGCTCCAAAAGTCTGGGCAATTTTTCAACTCGTCAATCTAGTATACGCGAATTAGGTACGCTTATTTATTCCCAGAGCAGAAGAATAAAGTACTAACCATAGATATAACGTATATACCTATATATATATATACATATGTGTGTGTGTGTGTGTGTTCGAGTAGATTCGAGAATGGTTTAGATTCACAATTAGACCCTGTACGTGGCGCTGCAATCGGGTTGTAAAGTTTACTTCTTCAGGGCAGGACAACATGTGCCGGGACAGCTAAAGTACTAACTATGTACAATATCTTTGTCGGGACGCACCCCCTTGGAATGCCAAATCTGACAGCAATGTCATTTCTCGTGGTTAGTTTTTATTTTATTTAAGTTTATGGCTTGGCAGCTAGGCCTTTAAGCCAGATCTTAGTTTACAATATAGTTTCTTCTTTTTCTTAAGCCCATGTGTAGCACAGGTTACCTGTAGGTAATCAGCTAGTGCCATTCAACGGAGTTCTTGTGACAACTCAAAAGGCCGCATTTGAGTATACAGTTCACATTTCTCACAAAACACATAATTACTACTCAAAAACTATCAATATCCTACAACTATTGTTCATTTTAGAGTAATTTTACACATTTTTAGAAAATAAAACTGCACGACTAGTGCTGTGAACATTGTGACGCCACACATCACTCAAGTTGAATAGCCTTGGATACCAAAATTACTATACTACCACAACTTACAAATTACACTTGGTATTGCAGAGTTATTACTGCTTAATAGTTATTACTAGAGTAAAGTTCAATAACCTGCGAACCTCTGGCACTAAACTCATAAACATTGGCACCGGGTGGTTATTAGGCAACGCTGGACGGATTGGTAAAGTGACGCTCATGATCACCTTGACATGCGCCGTCAATGAATGGCTGCTTACAACGTGGGTGCTGCAGTTATTTGCTAAACTGTCGACGATGTTAGTTACTATACTAAAATGGATTTATTGTATTCATTTAACTTTATTTGCCAGAATGTAGTTTTAAACAGATATTATACAATTATAAAAGCACGGTTATTGTGTCTATACATATAAATAAAATTGAAGTTTCTGTTTGTAATGTCAAAATAACAGCTGCTTACTAAATGCAAATGAAAGTACGACACTATCAAAAAATCAATTTTTGAAATTGTTTCTGTAATTTTGATGTGTAATAATGTTTTATCTATCTAGCTATCATTATTATGCTTCACATTGCTTTCGTTTTAATAAAACGCTTTTTAGATATGATGATTTTCTTTATCTAATACGTACAAAATCTCGGAGAGATGTGTCCAATCTACTAGAAAGATAAGATAACGTGATTTTTCAAAGATGACCCAATTTACACGAACGCTCGTCTTAATCCAGTTCATTTACACCTTTGAATTTGAAATTAGTTTTTTTTTAAATCGACGAAGTACGTATCAGTCATGCACAATAGTGTTCCGTAGAAATGGGAACTGATATTCGCATTATTTAGCTACGGACCTTTAAAAAAATTGACTTTTTTATGTGTAAGTAATGTATTTAGAATAGCTAGCTATTCTTTAAAACTATTAATTTTCTTTGTATTTTTCTCAGCAAACCCTTTAATAACTAATTGGCCATCTTGGGCCGTCCACCATATTGGATTTAGAATTACGTCACTTAGCGAACAAAATTTCATCTCAATCGGTTGAGTATAACTGCTTTAAAATTCAATTGCAGGATTTGACCCAAACATACGTACGTGGATACACACAGACATTGCAAGTTAAACAAAAGCTTGTAATAAAATAAGCTTACGTGATAGACGTTGCGTGAAAAGTGCTAGTGAAATATATGAGAGTATTAAAGATAAAGAAATATCTTAACTCGTATTGATTGATAGAACCAGTCGATTAATACATTGCATAATGAAATAAGATTGCACTATATTTATAGAACTGGTACAATAATAAATGTCAACCAAAGTAGGTGAGTTGACTAATAATGAGCTTTTCACTCATTATTAGTCAACAAGGATTAATTACAAGTTTCAAGTTGTAGCAGCAAAGTTAAATGATACTTCAGATGGCAGAGAGTAGTATTTACTGTCGAGTGCAGATGTATACTGAAGTGAACTAATTTATTTTAGAAACGGTAACCTTAAGTACAAATATTAACAAGTCGTACAGCTAGTACAATATATAGCACAGTGTGTGAGCTGGACGGATGATGTGCGAGCGAGATAGAGCAACTATTAATATATCCGCTCCCGCGTTTGCGCTAGCCAGTAATTCCTTGTCCGTTGCGATGACTAGATGTATGCAGCTCCCATAAAGTTATAAAGGTTTATTATTGAAGATAAAAATATACAAAGTTTGACACTCGATTAACTAGACTGATTGTCCAGATTAAGAAATATACGAAGAAAAGCGTTTTATTTTACATATTATTAAGTCTAAAAAAATAACTTATTATTATTAACGTAATTTATTCAAAACAATAGGTTTGCACGCGGCTACGCCGCGAGTCTAACACTAAGAAGTAACTGTATTTTACTTACATAAACACTTATTACGTTTTATTACATATTATAAATCTTCAATGAAGAATTGTGTAACTGATGGTGAAAACCACTTAGAAATCCATTGCATGGTTTAGGAGGAGTTAACGGATATACAGACACACGGACGCGGAAAGTGACTTGTTTTGTACTTACTATATTTCCTCTTTATAATATTAGTATAGAATAGTTGCGCCCGCGACTTCGTCCGCGTGGATTTTTTTTTCGCGGAACCCTATAAAATAGTAAGCCTAAGTTACTCCTTATAACATCAGCTATCTGTCAGTGAAAGTCTCGTCAAAATCAGTCCAGTCGTTTCAGAGGTTAGCTGGCATTTCCAAACAGACCAACAGACAGACATCTAAAAATTGCAATTTCTGAATCTCCTGTTCCGAATTATCCCCCTGATTTTTTCACATTTTTAAAATCGGGAAAATACTCTGATAATACTTGGCTGTGGGTTGTTTAATCGCCTCTTACAACAACCGCCCGGCAGCAGGAAATCTGATCCGTTGACCGAGGTAAGCACCAGCCCTCTGATCACCCGAAGAGTCAATGAGTCGTTTCGATAAATTTTGGTAGAGGCTCATGGCCTCAGGACCCCACGGTCCAAGCGTCTCGACAGCAAACGGCACAAAGATATAACTCTCACAGAGGGTTGCATATTTGCGCCGCTTGAGTGATTCGGCTGTTTCCGCCGCTGAACCGGCTGATTTAGACGTGTTTGGTAAATGGGATGCGGCCAACGTGTCTACGCAAGTCGCATCCCACACCAAAGGCTTGCCACGCTGCCAGGGAATTAGAGTCATTCCGTCGGGACGCCTACCATCGTCACGTGCAATACCGTTCGGCTCCAATAAAGCCGGCACGTTAGCGGTGGCAAGCGCCCTCCGTAAGACATCATTCAAGGCAGCGTGGCGCGACCATCTGCCGGCACTGCGGCGGCAAGAAAGACCGTGGTATCCCGGGCCGATTATCTCTGTTCCACAGACGCATGTGTGTGGTGCACATATGCGAGAACCCAAGCGCAGATTTATAGTTTTCCTTACAAGATAATTTTGCCTCTAACTGTCAGAGAGACTAAATCCTTACCAACATTAAGAAATTTGCTCAGAAAACACTATTTGTCCACAAATAACTATGTCTGATTAACACAATATAATCATGCAAATACATTTATTACAGTAACTTATAATTTTGAAATATACATACATACATACATACATACATAACTTCACGCCAGTTCCCTTGCGGGGTAGGCACGAACAACAGAGCGCCATTTAGGCTTATTCTTACACACCTCACTTGCTTCTTTGACATTCATAACTCTTGTCATGCACGCTCGTCTGTTCTTGAGGCTCCTGACATTTTGAAATATACTATTCTATATATGTGTATATATGACTATGTATATATATGTATGTATTTGTATATTTAATTCTTAAATTATTTTGAGTATTTATGTATCTATTGCCTTTTTCCTGCACCACCTACCTGGCCTCATTTAATTTTCTTTGATATAAGCCGCCTATAGTATTGCCTAGAAAATATTGTAAATATGGTCTGTTTTTGTAATTGTATATTTTGGTGTGCAAATAAATGTTATCTCTCTCTCTCTCTTTCGCTAAATTTGACATAAAAACGCACTTTTTTGCAATCGCTCACACCATTCAATGATGTTGATAAAAAATATTCATAGTAATAAAGTATAAACCTGAAAAAATTAAATATTTCAGTTGCTTGAATTAAACAGTTGCTTTCACTTTTGAATTAACTCTGGTTATAATTTGTTCGACTGGTGACTTTTATCTGAAGATTAAAAAATCGGCCCTAATACAAAAAAAAATATTTGATTTGTTATAGTAATATTCCCAATATAATTAAACATTGGAGTTTGTTAATATTATGATTACCAGCCAGATTGCTTTAATTTATAAAAAAGCTTAATATGAAAAAAAAAATCTAAAATTAGATATGAAAGTAGAAGATGTTTATAAAATAACCATTTAAACACACAATTTAACAATTCATTAAAAAAATTCGTGTTAGCAAAAACAGGTTAAATATAGTATATTATTGGAAATATGTAGGTTTGTAATACGACCATCCGGCCTGAATTACAATCGAGGTAAATTGTCATTGACGATTTCCATGTTAAATCGTCTCGATGAAAGTATGTAAAGATCAAACAAGGGCGTAACTGTTCATCAACTATGAGAGGTTGCATAGAGATGACAACCGTATTTTCTTCATTTGACATTTTAGCTGCATCCCATCTTCCAGACACGGCTGTGATAACTGGTGCAGTGCCGCACGACAGGAGACCGTGAAACGCCGCAAATATCCCTCTATTGGCTATAGATACAAATTTGTCGCTTTCGGTGTCCAGATTCATTTTGAAGTGAAACTTCTTTAGAATCGTTGTGTTTTGAACTCGATGAAACAAAAATAAAGCGACACTAAAAAGAGATAATTAATAATTTAAACACTATGATCATAAAGATAGAGTTGGAAATATTTTGAAGTATTGAAGTTTAGAAATCAAATTGAAACTAGAGCATTTGTTTCCAATTTTTGTTATCATAAGCTTCTCGTGTCATTTGTTCAAAGCGAAAACGTGGAATCTGAATAATATATCTTAAATATGTAATATATGCAATTTAATAATTTGCATTAAAATATAAAATAATTTTTGAGCTTGGTAAAAATATTATAAAAATAATAAACCTTATAATTATCCGAATACTCTATATTTATCTCATTCTCTAGTAGGTTACTTTTCTGAAGTTTCACTTCTGCCGTCTGTGAATTGTACACACACAATTTTTTTACGGGAATTGTATATAATTTATATGTATAACAATAATTAAATTAAGAAGTTTCCTCATTTGCCTACAGAATCATAAAAAATAACATAATCGAAAATACTATAATCAACAAATCATAATATATATATATAGGTATAGACATAAGGCACACACTGCACGTGCACTTCCTCACAACACCAGCATGTAACAGATACACTCTACATTAGTATAAGTTTAGTATTAAAATTAGAATAAATTAATATAGTAAGTTATTCTTAAGGTACACCAAAACAGAAAAATTACTACATATAATGTCACATACAGTAACAAAAATAAACAATAAGCGTGTATGAACTCTAAAAACTTTCACAGAAATTAAATTGTAAAAAAGGGTACGGAACTCGAGTCCGTAGAGTTGTTAAAAAAAAACAACAAGATCTAACTAAACGTTTCTTGTTAAAACGTTCTACAACATCAGTTTTTCGAAAAAAAAATCACTTGTTATTAGAAAAAGAAAATGATTATTACATTTAAAGACAAAAGGACCAACGGGCAAGTTGATTTCATAAAGTTCCGATGTGTTTTTTGCTGAAAACTATACTCATTTTACAAGCTTTTATTTATTTTGCGTATTATATATATTAGCATATTCGTGCCTATCCCGCAAGGGAACTGGCGTGAAGTTATGTATGTATGTATCATATTTAGTTATGAATGTCAAAGAAGCAAGTGAGGTGTGTAAGAATAAGCCTAAATGGCGCTCTGTTGTTCGTACCTACCCCGCAAGGGAACTGGCGTAAAGTTATGTATGTATGTATTTATTTTGCAACGATTCAATTCAATTGTAATTATATATTTGCTTGAAAACGGTTGTTAGTTGGTTCAGATCAAATCTTTTAAGCTGAATTATTATCCGTACCTTTAGGTTTAAGATTTTTTAATTTTGCAGGCTTATTTCGTTCTGAAGACAATAAAATAATTAAAAAAATAATTAAAAACAAGCGTTATGCTCTAAATTAAATGCTCTTTAAACAAAAAAATAAATTTGAAGTACATCAAAACCATAATTTTGTTACATTATACAATTTTATATACTTCATAAGCTTGTCACGTGATTTGTGCAAAATTTATATTCCTTTCTAAAACTGATCACTTTTCAAACTCGCACTAAAAACTCTGACGACGCAAAGGGACGGCGATCAACCCCCTATTTAGCCGTTCTATATATACAACTAATATGTACAACCAAATATCGGATGAACATCAAAATAAATACGCGTGCCATCATAAAACCCTCCATTCCGGAAAGCAATTTGTTATACACTTATGCATATAAAGTTAGGTATTTGAGAGTTGAGCACTCAATCAGCTGTTTACGGCCCATTATTACGTTTTCATTGCTCAAGCTTCGAATGTTCGTTTCTTTATTGCTTATTAAGATAGTACATATTAATTATACATACATACATACATACATAACGTTACGCCAGTTCCCTTGCGGGGTAGGCACGAACAACAGAGCGCCATTTAGGCCCATTCTTACACACCTCACTTGCTTCTTTGACATTCATAACTCTTGTCATGCACACTCGTCTGTTCTTAAGGCTCCTGACATCACCCTCTGCTAGTACACGATCAATTTGATCATGGAAGGTGTGTCGTGGCCTTCCACGACTTCTGCATCCATCCACTTTTGCATTGTATATCTGTATTGTATTAATTATAATCATATATAAATACATATTCATTATATAATTAAGTCGTGGTAGCGTAATGGCTGGCGTACGCGTCCCAAACTCAAACGGCGCGGGTTCGATCCTGGAACGCATAACTACTTAGTCAGTTTTCTGATCTAATGTGCATATTGTTATAATTACCACGTGCTAAGAATGGTGAAGGAAAACATCGTGATGTAACCTGCACATCGAGATAACCGACGTGTCAAACCTGCCAAGCCGCCTTTGACAATCGTGGCGGGTATACTGTCCGTTCCCCCTATAATGAGAGGCCCGAGCCCAGCAGTGGGACATTTATGGGCTGATATTATTTATTATATTATATTATGGTCGAATTTCGACCACGGGCGACCCCTAGTCTATCTAATTAGATATGTGACAATGTTACGACGTTACTGAGAACACGGACAAATTACAGAAGTTGTTTCACGGAAACCATTTACTATGCATTTATGCGTCGACCAAAGTAGTTGAATCATTGCGTCCCAAATCGAGTCGGAAATTAGAGTGAAAATACACAATTACCATCACGGCATAAAGTAAGATCATGGTTATATCACGGTTGTAAACCTAGAAAGATAAATATTAATTTAATTACTTCCTTAGAGATCTCTCCGTCATAATGTGTGCCGGCCTTTATGATTGAGAGCTTTTAGTCTTGGTCACTGGTATGTAGAAGCCGCAGATTCGATTCTGGGCACGGTAAGTTTCGTAAACAAACTTTTCAACTTGACAAACACTATTTGTTCACAAATAGCTATGTCTGATTAACACAATATAATCATGCTAATGATACATTTATTATAATAACTTATGTATTTTGAACGATATTATTGTATATTTTGTGTATATATACGAATATATGCCTTTTTCCTGTACCACCACATGGCCTGATTCAAATTTCTTTGATTTAGGTTGCCTGGAAGAGATCGCTTTGATCGATAAGGCCGCTTATTGTATTCTTATTGTCTGTTTTTGTAATTGTATATTTTGATGTGCAATAAAATGTTATCCCCCCATCTTTCTCTCTTTCTCTCTCTCTTCATTAATTACAAAGGTCTATTTGGGATCGGGACCCTGGGATTACATTCTTTATATAGATAAAAAAAATTGTGTGCAGTGCAGTTCACACGCAGAAGTGAAACTTTAGAGAATATACATGCATACATACATACATAACTTCACGCCAGTTCCCTTGCAGGGTAGGCACGAACAACACAGCGCCATTTAGGCTTATTCTTACACACCTCACTTGCTTCTTTGACATTCATAACTCTTGTCATGCACGCTCGTCTGTTCTTAAGGCTCCTGACATCACTTTCTGCTAGTACACGATCAATTTGATCATGGAAGGTGTGTCATGGCCTGCCACGACTTCTGCATCCATCCACTTTTGCATTGTATATCTGTTTAGTCATTTTTTCTTCATGCATTATTTCCACATGCCCGAACCACCGGAGCATTCCTTTCCTTACCTGAGAAATATCTGAGAGAATATACTCTTAGATATTTCTTCTTCTGCTTCTTTTATCGTACATCCGTCAACATATTATAATTCAAAATAAACTTCTGAAGTATCACTTTCAACTTTTTACTGCTTTTGACCAAAAAATACTATTATCAATTTTCCTGACCTATGTTTAAACATCGGTCTTATTGACTCTCTAATCTGTGCTGCACAATGTAAAACTCGTATCTCATTCTCTAGCAGACTTGCACCTATAGACTTATGTGTTTATCTCTTTTTAGTGTCGCTTTTTCGTTTCATCACATCACTTCAATTAAATTAAATTAAATTCTATCTGCAATATAATGATATGTAATTTTTAATAATTAGTAGATATTATATTGCATATAGTTATATGTTTATTATGTTTAAATAGTTGCATATTATCAACATATCTTGTATATGTATATAACTTATGTGTATATTTGTATATATAGTATAGTTATATATTTATTATTAAAATGTAAGTACATACATACATACATACATAACTTCACGCCAGTTCCCTTGCGGGGTAGGCACGTACAACAGAGTGCCATTTAGGCTTATTCTTACACACCTCACTGTAAGTAAGTAAAATGTAAGTAATTGTACAATAATTATGTATACCACCGTCGCCACTCCTAATCAGAATATCCTTGCCACGGGTTGTCTGGAAGAGATCGCTTTTCAGAGATAAGACCGCCCTTTGTACCCAACTAGATTATTACTAGTTCGTAAGTTTTTCTCTAACGGTGTACAATAAAGTGTTATCTATCTATCTTCAATAATATTTCTTACCAAATAAGAATATTAATATAATTCCGAAATCACAGCGTAAAAGTAAGAAAACAACCCATTTTGTATATTATTTTTGTTCAACATTAATAATTACCAAGGAAAAATAACAATAGCTCTTGTTTGTTATCAAAGAAAATGTCCTAGAAAAACCAATATTCCGTGTAAAAATCCTCCGTTATAAAAATACCGGCCTCATTGACCTTCCTTTGGGAAAAAAGGCTCGCAGTTTTTGTAGGAGTCACGTGTCTGTTTCTTTAATAATGCTATTAGCAGGGTTGTCTCTTTTTAAGATAATAAAATAATAATAATAATCGGCACGCAAACACACACATTGTATATCCCCAATCTAAGCAAGTTTCGCTTGTATTATGTATATATACAACGAACTACTCTAGGGCCAAACCCAGATAGCCAGACCATAGTAAATACCGGAAAGTTCGTTTTACGAATTTACCAAGCCAGGAATCAAACCCGGAGCCTCGGCATTCCAGCGACTTCGGCCGTCTAAGACTTAGCCGGCTCAACCACAGATATCTTCAATATTCATGCGCTGTAAATATTTTTTTTATTATAGGTCCTCCTTATCTCAAGGAGCGTTTCAAATATCTACACCTTAGTCATACTCATCATCTCAGATCATAGGTAAACATACTGGAAACACCTGTAAATCACTCGCGATTTTACAATAAACCTTTCGCAGTTCATGCAGTGTGCCTTTGGAATGCGCTACCTGTGAAAATCAGGCGTGCGTAGATTCTTCAAGCGTTTAACGGACTCGTGAAGTGTTATTACCTTAGGCTCTAAAGTCAATTATAACATTTTTATCTCTTATTTTTATTCTAGCTGTATTGTAAAAGCCTCATGTTACACAATGTTTTTCTAATCCATCCTAAGGTTGTCTGGAAGAAATTGCTTTTAGTAATAAGACCGCCTATTGTCTTGTGTACTTAAACTTCTTGAATTGTATCTTAACGTCATGCAATAAAGTATACTCTATTCTATTCTAAACTTTATTTTCTACACATATTACACATTCCCACAAAAATGTACACTATACAATATATAAAAAATCTAAAATGTAACTAGTATGTATATGTAAATAATATTTATGCTAATAGTTGTCTACAATATGTATTCTGCGTACAAAGACGATTTTGAAGAAAAATGCCAACGAGACTCTGCCTACGACATGGGGTTATTTAAGAAGGGCATATTATATGGGCACTGATCTTGGCGAGTTTGATCCGTATGGACCTAGTATTTTCTAATAAAAATTACTTCGATAGCTTAATAGTTAACACTTTAATGTACACCAGAAAACTTTTGATATACATAGTAAACAGAGTCAGATATGAGAGCTGTAAAAGAGTTCCGTCATTATCAACATGATTTCAAAAGCCTTAAAAAGAATACTTGACATTTGGCACCACTATTTATTATGGCAGTAGGATTTACGCGTAAATATGGTAAGTAATAGGTAACCAGTGTGATATGTAACAAACTAATGCTACTGAAACCAAAAGGTCAGATATGTCACGGAACACTTACTTACAAGCCAATAAATGGCGCTGTGCAATAATTGAGGTCGCAAGCGTTTCCCGAAACGTACAAAGAATATATACAAATTTTCAACAATAACAGATGGCCCTAGGCCTGAGAGGAACAACAATAGCCTCGCTGGAAGATCTGCCTTTGAGACGTAGGAGTATTCCATCCATCTCGCTCCTCCACCCTATACAGGGCCCCCTCAGGTATATAAATCATTGTTGGGCCACTAAAGTGATAAACCACATACGTCTCCACTCAGCTGAGATGAGAATGTTGAGATGGATGTGTGGTGTTACAAGAATGGATAAGGTAAGAAACGAGTACATAAGGGGGATCTTTGAGAGTTGCACCCGTTACTGAAAAATTGAGAGGAAGAAGATTAAGGTGGTGTGGTATGTAATGAGGAGTGATGAAAGTCACGTGACGAAAAGAATGTTAAACTACAAAATGGATGGGTACAAATGTAAAAGTAGACCAAAAGAGATGGATGGATTGTGTGAAGGATGATATGATGATTTGCGTTGTGACCGAAGATGTATATGAGAATAAAGGAATGTGGAAGGAAAAGGCATATTGTGCCGACCCCAAACAGTTAAGAGAAGGTAAAAGAAAAGAGACAGAGGATGTACGCGTGAAAACCCTGTCATAAAGTTATGTTACCCAAATTCCCAAGTTAATAACACCTTTTCTTTAGTCCGTGTTTCTCGCAAATCGAGAAAAACAGAAGCTTCGTTCTACACTAAAATAATACTTTTAATTCAACTTTAACTAACTTTGGATATTTATATACAAGTTCTTGAAAACTATAATTAATATAACTAGAAACTACTGTATTTGAAGTTGCTCTTAATATGTTCGTAATATTACAGAAGAAAATCACACTGTTCCTGATTCATCCCACGACGTCACCTTCCTTGTATTTTTTTCTTGAATCATCCCACTACTATTTCTTATTCAACCCACAGTTTTTTTTTATTACAAGCTTTTATTTAACTTGCAAGGGATGTACCTACGTATGTATGTAAGTTCGGGTGGAATCTTGCAAGTTAAATTTGACCAACTTCCCGGTTTCCGATTGAGCTGAAATTTTGCACGCATATGTATGACGCGTGACAATGCAATAATATGGTACCATGGAGCTGATCTGAACTCCTGTACTAAGCAAGATAGTCCCGTCGTGTTTGGGCTCGTTTTACTTGTCTTGACTAGCAGACTGCTGCTACTTGATATTCAGGATCTTAAAAGCTTGTATTTAAAAACCTTTTTAAAAAAGCTTATTCATTCTTAAATCATCTCCAATATATTCTTAACTTACCCATTTCAAAACTAGCAACAAAATACGAGAGAATTTGTGTAAGAACTGGTTAAAGAGCATAATTGAAAAATCTTAACACAAAAATGAAATTTCATGCCAAGCGTCATCTCTACAAATGCCTTATCTATAATATTATAAAACTAGCTGATGCCCGCGACTTCATCCGCGTGGTGCGGTTTTTAACTATCGCACGGGAACTCTTTAATTTCTCGGGATCAAAAGTATTCTATATGTTGACCAGGGAGCTACCACCATACAAAATTTCCAGTCGGTCCAGTCGTTTCGGAGATTAGCCGGTACAAACAGACAGACAAACAAACAAACAGACACACAGAGAAACAAAAAAATTGAAAAAAATCTAAATTAATTCTATTTTACTTCTTATATCCGCCTGACTCGGTTTTAGCATGTTTTTTCATTGTACAGAAATTCGACCACTATAATTTTATTATACCTATAGATATGTATAGTTTGTAAAAGTGTAGTCTTTTATTTGTTACATTTTTGTGTTTGTCTGTTTGTTCGAGATTCACGTAAAAACTATTGGGCCGATTTCAATGCGGTTTTCGCAGATCGATAGCAAATTCTCGGACTTAAAACCTGCGGTACTTTATTTCCCGCGAATCTTACAGGAATTTTCTTGGCAGAGGTATAAAGTGGCCACGTCGAAAAAAAATTGATTTCGATGTGTAATTGTCACTGATGGATAAAATCTTTAGTAAAGCAATGTAGTTGCGTATGCCTTTAGTGACATTACTTATTCCTATTATTACGAGGATTAATGTATTTTCATACTTAAGAATCCATTACCCTGCTGAAAATAATCTTTGATTTTAAATTTAGCAAAATAACTGTAATCTTCTTTAACTATCCAACGTGGACAAAGTCGCGGGAAAATGCTAGTATCATAATAAAATTGCTCCCTTATTTATATTAGTATCTCAAACAGAAACTAATATTAAAAAACTTCTTTCTTAAGTTCATAACATCGTCTCCTATACTTTTCCAAATAAAATTGTGAGAAAATATCTTGGTACATTAGCAGGTTCCGCACATCGGTGATCTTATTGTCGTTAAAGTTGCTACACCATATTAACCTAAACAGTCCGAACACAATCTAACATTATCCACATCAGGCTAGAAAAATTGTCTATGCGGTCCATGTTTCCGGTCAGAATTCGAACTCACATCATTGTAATGAGACACTAGTACCTCAGCACTGAGCCACGGTGACTTTTTTGCAGTTATTGATGTACTATTTTCAATTAGTCTTAGTAATTATTTTTATTTTCAACTAGCTGTGCCCGCGACGTCGTCCGCGTGGAATTTGTTTTCAAAACCTCCCGATTTCGAAACATTCTTCATTGGTGCTCCGCTTCTATTGCTATTAGCGTGATGATATATATAGGCTTCCTCGATAAATGGGCTATCTAACACTGAAAGAATTTTTCAAATCAGACCAGTAGTTCCTGAGATTAGCGCGTTCAATCAAACAAACATACAAACTCTTCAGCTTTATATATTAGTATAAGATATATTATTTTTCTTTCGCGTATGAAAAATATTCTTTAAAGATCTTTCAGGTACATAGACTCAAAAGGAATTTCAGCAAAGATAATTGCCTTAAAAAAGCAACCAGTATTTTTATATGGTCTACGAAAGATCTCTTTGATCTTAGTTTGGCTGTATAAGGTCGAATAAATTTTTAGATAATTTGCTAATAAATTGAAACCGTTTTCTCAACGTAACGTTCTATTTTACAATACAATTTGGACTGAAATATAACATTACAAGATAATAAAGCAAATTGAGGTACTGTTAGTGCGGGATTTATAATAATATAATAATAATAATAAAATGGACTAATAGCGAAGAGCCTTGATCGCCACCTTGAAAGGCTCTCGCTTGGTATCTGGTTGAAGGCTCGGATGCAGAAGGCAGCTCTGCTGGACACGGCCCGTGTGTGAGGAGATTCCTGTGTCTGGAGCCTTAACCACCGGTAGCCTGGACCCTAGGCCCCACTGCCGGCGAAGATCAGTTTTTTATATATTTTTTTTTATAAATAAATGTGCATATTTTATAAGAGAAATGTAAAAAATTTGCAAATAAAATATATATGTGAATAATAATAATAATTTATAATAAATAATAATATTTTTTTTAATTTCAGACACAAAGATCCATAGTTTCAACACACTTTTACAAATTGTCATTATAAAATTAAATTAAATTAAAAACCTTAAAAATAAATTTATGTAACGAAACATGTAGAACTTTGAGAATTGTTTTATCTGAATTCAGAATAAAGACTACTCTAATCACAGCGGCTTTACAGTATTGGTACGGCGTTGATAGTCCAATAAATATTACTAGTGATCGCCCAGTGGTCGAAATTCGACCATAATTAATCTTAATTATAAGTTTGAACATTATTAAGGTTCTGTTGACAAAGACTATACTTCTATAATCACAGATTGCGCCAAGGCTACACTGTTCATTTGACTTTAACAATAAACAAAAGAGTATATATGCGTGTGTTTGTCAAATACATGGTAATGTGTGTAATGTTTTTTTTTATTGATTTCTCTTTCCCGCTCCTGTGGTATATAGCGTCATGTTTTATAGCCTATGACACTCCCTGTTAACGTAGCTTTCTAACAGTAAAAAAAATTTTAAAATCGGTTTCGTAGATCCAGAGATTACCCCCTACATCACAAACTCACAAAATTTACCGGTTTATAATTTTAGTATAGATAAGTGTGCGAAATTTCATACTCCTCCGTCCGTGCAATTTTCCTAAAAAGTGTTTTTGCTTCACGTATTAATGTAATAATGTTATTTACTAAAACATATTTGATACTTGACTGACTAACTTGATGACTATACTAAATCTAATACTTAACTTCGATAAGAATCCCACAAAATTTTGTAAAGTGTATGACATGAGTTCAAATATTGGCTGTTCGGCGGCGCCACTTACACTAACGTAACAAGTGGTTACAAAACTACCTTCATTATTTGAAAATATAATTACCAACTTTATCAAATATTTATTAATAGATGGAGTCTAATACTAAACGGGGTAGGTGGCGCCAATAGTAACAAATATACATTTTTTCATGATCCAAGAAAGAGGAGCAAGAAAAAAGTACTAACATACATACATACATACATAACTTCACGCCAGTTCCCTCGCGGGGTAGGCACGAACAACAGAGTGCCATTTAGGCTTATTCTTACACACCTCACTTGCCTCTTTGACATTCATAACTCATTCATAAAAGTACTAACAAATGCTATTAACAGTACATATAAACAGACGTTATAACATAAGCTATATGCTGCAATTTAAGAAATGAGGTTGACACTTACTATTTTGATGTAGTCCGACAAAACACCAGTTTTTTATTGCCCACCACATAAATCACATATTTCATGTGACCAGTCGAAAAAACAAAAACATGTAATTAATTCGTTTTTTTATTCATTCCCCCTCCGTCATATGACAGGGCGGAGGGTATTACTCTCTTTTGCATTTTTAATATCTTTTTTTACTTTTATGGGGGAAATAGATTGTGGAGTGTCATGTCTATTTACATTTACTACATTTTTTATGAGGAAAAATCCCTTTGCGCACATGCCACTGCATAGGAACTTGCAACAACCATAGTGTGGGACTCACCGGCCAAGTGCCCAATTCTGCTATTTTAACTGCTTAGCATTACACAGATATTCCAACTATGATCCCATTGTGATAGTATCAAAAATTCGTATTCTACTAAACCGACGATATCTTCTCGATATCGTCGCGGCGGAAAAATATTAGAATAAAATTGGACTTACCATTAGCAGAAATGGCGTTAGCTGAAATAATTTAATGCTACCAAAATTTTTAACATAATATTTTCTTAAGATTTCGCGACCCGTATAGATAACGTTTTAACGGTTTTAAGCGCGGACATTTATCTGATTTTTATTACCCGACGTTGGAATAACAAAAATCAAACAAATTACCGCGCTCAAAACCGTTAAAACGTAGTTTTATTATAAAAAAATTAACTTTTATTTGCGCTCCAGATGGGCTGCCGGGCTACCCACTAAAACTTGGAATTGTCTTGTCATAATAGTAAGTCTTGTATTTACTATTATGACTTAGATTTAATGCATTCTATTCGTTTAGAGTAATATTAAATATCATAATTTTATTTTATTTCTAATTAGACGGCCTCTTTGGTTGAGTAGGCTAAGTCCGAAACCGTGGAAGCACAAGGGCTCCGGTTCGATTCCTGACATGGTAAATTTAGAAAACGAACTTTCTGTTATTTACTACGGTCTGGGTGTCTGGGATCGGCCGCAGAGTGGTCCGTTATATATTACCCATAACACAAGCCTAACTTGTTTAGCTTGGGGATATACAATATATGTGTTTGTCTGCCGATCATTTATTTATTTATTTAATTTCGCTTTAGCTAGCTCTAGTGTACGTGAGGGTGTGTTAAGAGTTTACTTAAACCTCCCTCCACTGGCTTTTATTCTTGAAATATCGGGGGTATATTCCGTGCCAACGCTTGAAAGGTTAGCAGTTAATTCAATTGATAACTCGATAGAACCCTCGTCCTTGAAGATGTATGTTACTGGAACACGCTCTTGTACGTGTATAAGCCAGATTAAGGAACAAAAGGTAAAATAATACTACACTTAAATCTTTCCAAGCGCTATTTCAATATAAATATTCATTTTCGAATTTCTAAAGACAGAAAGATGATCACAATGGCCCAATGTGGGATTTTGAATATTTCAGAACGTATTAGTGCTTTTACATAGAGTATAGTTGAGAGTGTTTTCGAACGATGTGTACGATGTGTGAGCGAGAAGGATAGATGATTAATGAAAGTAAAGATTTGAAAAGATGAACAATAGACGGTGATGGAAAAAAGACAAGTGACGATCGAAAGGAAGCGTGGATTGAGAGTTGATGCTAGAAGAAGGACGATGGTTTTATATAAATAGCAAGACGTGTTAATCGAAGATGATGGTAAGATGATTACTAAGATGTTAAACTAAAGGAAGATTAAAAATTTGTTTGAAATTGAAACAGTTCTAGTAATTACACCATCACAATGATTTGTGGTATGACAGAGGACGTATTTCACAATAGAGGAGTATGGAAGGAAACTACATATTGTGCTGATCCCAAATAATTGGGACACGGTGAAAGAAAAGAGATTTATTTTCGGATTTCGCAGCCATTGTAGTAAAACGGAATCCTTATTTAATTTGCATCTCCGTCCTTGTGTCCGTCCGTGTGTCTGTATGTTTGCCAGTCGTCTATCAATAAATAAAAAAAGACACTACATATTCCTAGACAATTATAATTTCTATAATATAAATAGATATTAACATCCTAGTAGCCAGTATTATCTACCAGAAACTTCCTTTTCAATACTATTTTATGGAAAATAACTGGAGTTAATCTTTTATATTAGTGGTGCCAAGTTCTACTGAGATCGATCAATTATTATTATTGTTAGGACTATTCAAGTCAATAAGTCTATAGTAGATCGATCTGCAAGACCAGTAATTGTCGTTGACATCGCTATCCCTAATGATCCTATCATCATAATAAAAGAAAAACGTCTGGAGTCAACGACCATATTGAAAGTTGTGGTCTTATGATAGAGAATCTCTGCTGAGTGACATATCGCCCCGTACAGTGAGAGATGGAAGACGGAGGGGAGTTGGATCCTCCGGCACTGAATGAGGCCCATAGGCTACCGCCTGCCAAGGCGGTGTTCTTCTCCTCCTGTCCTCGCGAAGGGTTTTATTGGATCCCTAACTCGGTTGGCAATAGCACTTTCTAGGGGTTCTGGTGTTAGTTTTAAACAGATTACGCTATTAAAAAAAGGCTGCTAGGTGAAGGACCAGATACAGAAGGCAGCTGTTATACTCAGGAAGATGTCGGAAGGATATCATAGTAATAGATTTCGAAGTTTAGCTATCTGAACTTGAATAATACTTGATCAACAAAAACAGAATTAAAAAGAACAAAGCCTTCGAAAGTGTCGAAATATTTATTGAACAAAAACCAAATTGGCAGCAAAAGCACCGTGGAATAATTAATTAAAATCAACGAGTCGACCGGCATGGTTTGCCGAATATGTAAACCGAATATTATCGGCATAAGAACATCGGGTTTCGTTGCTGAATAAATCGATTGCAATTTGTTTTTGCGGAACGAAGATATCTTTGAAATGAGGGTATGTACGTCATTTGTAATGGTTTAAGCACTATCGCATACGACATATTGTATGTTTTTTTTATTGCAGTAGATCAGCAGACCGGCAGACGGCCCACTTGATGGACAGCAGTTACCATCGCTTATGGAAATTTGCACCACCAAAGTTGCTACAAATGCGCTGCTGCTCTCTTAGGGGAACCTGGAACCTGGTCACTAATGCCGGAACACAACTCAAGATTGTTATGGCGACATAACGTATTTGGTTTTGTTTTATTTATGGCCTTCTATTTAATTGTAAATGAAACTATACTATAATTTTTAAAACGTAATAATAAAAACTGCAACAACAAATTTACAGAAGAACTATATAATCCCAGAATGTTGGCTGCATTTCAACGTTGTACGTTGCTCTAAATACAGAACAGTCTTTTGATCATGAGAGACTTCTTTCAATCGCCTTGATAGGTCTCATTTAGAGTTGATAAGTCTCAGGTGCCTATAGCCCCAAAGTCCAAAAGCCGCAAATACGTATCCAACACCGTTGGATGCATATTTGCGGTGTTTCAGAGTTTCTTGGTGTGTGACAGCTCCTCAGCAGACACTGTTGTGTTTCGAAGACGCGTCCTATATTATATATTATTGCATCCTATACTAAGGACGCATCTTTTAAGGTATCAATTATAATGTAGATAGACTTTTTAAGTTCTTATTGCTTTTAAGCACTTTTCCAGACAACCTTGTAGGTACAAGTAAAAGAGATAAAATATTTTTTTGCTCTCGATATTAATACTAAATTTTAATTAATTTAAGCGAATCTTAAAATTGTCAATGAGTTTTTGGCGGAGACTTGAAAGGTATTGCTGTGCAGTTAAGTTAAAAAAAAGTTAAAATTGTTTAAAAATGGACGATAGCTGCAGCACATTGATTTTTTTTTAATTAAGAATGATGTATTCTTTTCCTAAACTGTTTGGTAAAAAGTTATTTCGAACTGACACAAGAACTCCTTTATTTAGTGTCAGTCTAAGACCTGTGATTTGGTTGGTATGCGCCTGGTGCCTATTTGCTAGAAGATTATTTTAAACTTGAATATTCATCAATACGTTGACTTTAGGTAATTATTGGACATTGGCTAAAATCTAATATGGTAAAAATCTATATTTAAAAAGGGGAATAAGAAGAAAAGAGTAGTTAATCAAATAACCAGTCTATAGCGTTTTACTGTTGCGCTTATGGCGGCATGCGTAGGTGCGCCATTTATTTAGACTTCACTTGACTACTCATTGATCCCCCGGCAAGTGGAGAGTTACGAGATACCGCGTACAGATTTCTCGTACTGAAGAAGACTGGATTACAGTTAGATATATTACGCCTAGCCTATGACGGTAGCACGAAAATTGTGCCAGAACTCCGCACGAAATGTTCGTCGTTTGCGATACGGTATTTACAGAAAAACAGACGTTAATTGTAAAGGAAGAGCTGAATTGTCTTTATCGATTTGGATATGGGTGGTTTACTACCAACTTTATATGGAAATGGGGTTTTAATGCTGTTTATTAAACAGCACATTGAATGTATCCTTCAGTTTGCCAATGGCTTATTGTTGATCGGTGGGGATACTGTTTACATTTTTTAAGCTCGTATCCAGCACAGGTTTTTTTGGGATATTTGTAACTTTATATACTTGTGATATGTGTTATTATGTAATGGGTTTGTTTAAATATTCAAGTATAAGGTATACTGATGAAGTCTTATCTATAGTTCCAAAAACTTATAATTATATTTTTAAAAAAACAATTCCCTCTAAGCTCACTACTTGACAAACAACGAATGATAACTAATTGCGATCAAAATTCAGATAAAGATTATATAAAGATATTTGTTTTATCTTACCAACTATTAATTTGCCTTATTTACTGGTTAAAATTTGACATAAAATATTTATTTTAGCCTTTGTTAATGCTAAGAGAAAAGAATCGATAGTAAGTCATGGAAACTTGGCATAAATATATCAATTGCACGGTTTGAAAAGACCCGGTGGGTGAATCATTCAGATCCCTACGATTAAAAGACCGGCTCACAGATAATACAGACTCTGGTGAATAACAGAATTGCTTTAGAAATATATAAACCATTCATTTTCTACCTCGTTCGTTGTAATGTCAAAGATCATCGATTAGTGTCGACCCAGTTTACTTGAGACGTGTTTCATTCGTAATTAATTAAGAGTTTTGCAATCGGATCAATCTGGCGCCACTTATAAACAATACTAAGTGCGTTGTCAGAACTTTGTTCTCTATTCAGGCCTGAAGTTAATAAATAGTAGCACAAAATCAATGTTTTTCATTTATATCTATTACACGTCATCAGCCATTCACAGTCCACTGCTAGACGTAGGCCTCCCCAAGACGGCGCCACTCATCCCTGTCCTCTGATTTCGTCATTCAGCGCCTACCGGCGATCTTGCACAGGTCGTCGATCCATCGGCCTGGAGGGCGTCCGACACTATGTTTACCGAGACGCGATCTCCACTCCAGAACTCATTTGCTCCATCGGCCATCGTTCCTGCGGCAGACGTGAGCGGCCTACTACCACTTCAATTTGCTAATTTTGCGATCTATGTCGGTTACCTTAGTTCTCTTACGGATATCCTCATTTCTAATTTTATGCATAGCCCGTTGAGCGACTTGAAATTTGTGGACCAGTTCTACTGTCAGTGTCCACGTAGGTCAAGACGAGGAGGATACACTGCTCGAAATCTTTCGTCTTCAGGCATTGTGGGTTGGTCGACGAAAAGACTCGACGAAGGTTACCGAATACTGCCCAGCCCAACTGAATCCTCCTGTTGGGTTTTCCTTCGAAGTTGTACCTGCCTTCCTGTATTTTCTGTCCAAGGTAGACAACATGACGGCTAGTATTTCGGCTTAGCAAGCGAAAACCCGTCACAAAGTGTCGGATTATTCGGATATCCGACATTTTCGAATACGTTTACTGATCTCCATAACATCCCTATGTCAAAGCCTTTCCATTTACCAAAAGTAAGTGACGTACCGTTCGGCTGTATTCGATATTTATTTGCAATAAAAATATGCAACAATCTCATAAAACAACAAAACACTTAATCATACAAGCGAACTCGTATCGATGCATAAAATATTATTAATTTGCATCGCTTAATAACTTAATATGGTCCGTTCTGTACGTCGGCCACACACGGCGACGACTTGCGCGACAAACTTGGCCTGTAAACAGCAAGACTAATACCGGTTTACGACTCCACATGTTATAATTATTTAAATACATATCATAGTATACATAGTTGCTTACATTACAATAATTGGTGGATAATTTCTTATCCTGCGTTACTGTTATTTGATATATTATTTGGTATTTTACATTTTTAGGATTCCGTAGTTATTTTGACATGTGACTAATGCCACTCGAGCTGAAAGGTCAGATATATAAATCTGTCATTCAACCCATCGATAATACTATATATATAAAAATTTAACCGGTCACGTTATATGGGTCCGAATATTGTCCACTAAAGTGATAGATCACAAACGTGTACACTCAGCTGGGATGAGGATGTTGAGCCATCACATTCCATATGTGTGGGGTCACAATAATGGACAAGATGAGAAATGAGTACATAAGAGGATCTTTGAAAGTTGCACCCGTGACTGAGAAATTGAGATGAAGAAATCTAAGGCGGTATGGGCATATAATGAACAGGGATGAAAGGCAGGTGACAAAAAGAATGTTAACCTGCAAGATTGATGAATACAAATGTAAAGGTAGACCAAAAAAGAGATGGATGGATTGTGTGAAGCAACGTATGTCAGAATAGAGGAGTATGAAAGGAAAATACATGTTGTGGGACCATAAATGATTGAGAGAAGATGAAATAAAAGACAGTTATTTTAACAAAAATGGAACACTTATAAATTGCTATAACTCTCTCTTTTCTTTCACCATATCCCAATTACTTGGGGTCGGCACAATATGTCTTTTCCTTCCACACTCTTCTATTCTGACATACCTCTTCAGTCACACCGCATATCATCATGTCATCCTTCACACAATCCATCCATCTTTTTTTGATCTACCTTTAAATTTGTACCCATCGATCTTGTAGTATAACTATCCGTCTGTTAGACTACATATATATTATAGCTATTTTTATAAAAATACTAGGTCTGTATGGATGAAAGATAGGAAGGTGTATAGTATATGACGCTATATAATGGGGTAGTAAGTTCCCGATATAACTGAAAATAAGGGTAGTCCTCATCTTCGAAGCTGGGAGATGATTTTTTCAGTTTATATGTATAGTGAAAGAGAGTGTCGGGGTGAAGGTAAGGAAAGGAATGCTCCGGTGGTTCGGACATGTGGAAAGAATGACTAAACAGATATACAATGCAAAAGTGGATGGATCCAGAAGTCGTGGAAGGCCACGACACACCTTCCATGATCCAATTGATCGTGTACTAGCAGAAGGTGATGTCAGGAGCCTTAAGAACAGACGAGCGTGCATGATAGGAGCTATGAATGTCAAAGAAGCAAGTGAGGTGTGTAAGAATAAGCCTGAATGGCGCTCTGTTGTTCGTGCCTACTCCGCAAGGGAACTGGCGTGAAGTTATGTATATATGTATGTTTATATATAGTCAGTCGTGTGGGGTGGGGTTAGTAAGATATTAAAAATTATTGAAAGAAAGAAAGAAAATATTTATTTCCAATTGCAACACTCACAATATAAACAGATTAGAAAATATATTAGATATAAAAATGGAATACCGCATTTTAAGAAATGCGGTAGATTCAGTGTTTTGCTGTGCCGAAACATGTTTCGACATAGCACTGGTTTTCAGTGTCCACCTCCAAAATCTCATGTCATAAAACCCCAAGTATATAGGTAACCTTAAACTATTTCATGAATAAAAAATAAAATACAAGACTCATATAATAATATACCCTAACAAGTGCAACATACCAGTATGCCTTAGTGACTTATGTTTGAGTCAATCAAGGATACTGAAGTACTTACTAGAAAGATTTGTAGTCACGGGGAACGTTGAACGCAAGAGACCTCGTGGTAGATCTCCAAATAGGTGGATTGATCAGGATGCTGAACCGCTGGACACACTGATAAATTCGACCCTCCACCGTGCTCAAAATCGATCTCAATGGAGAAAAGCATTTATTCACTGCCATTAAAGTCGCGATCTTCAGCAGTGAGGCAACTATTTAAAAGATGTCGAGACATTCCCTACCAAAATCGTAAAAAATGTTCTTCTACTTTTGAACCACTAAGCGGAAAATTCCGAAAAAATCAGATTGATAAAACTTGCGCTAAAAATACTTCGATGAAAATTAATTTATAAAATATCCGTTTAGTAGGTTTTTTGTTTTAATTGCTTTATTTAAGGTTCCATAGTTAAATGACGAAATCGGTGGCCGTTGATCAGCTCTACGGAACTCCGATATGCGTATATGTTACTTGGCTGATTTTGATTCACACTAATGCATGTAATTATATTGACCACCTTTAAGAAATGCAGACGAATTTGTTTATGTTTAAAATTACCCGTAAGCGAACCATAGCCTTATATAGAGAGAAAGCATGAATATTTTGATTGGATGATTCTTACTTGAAATAATTGTGGTATCCGTACAGAAACGGAGAAATAATATAATTTCCTGCGGCCGGACTGCCTGTCGTAAGTGGCGACAAGACAACTCACAGCCAGGTGGTAGGGTATTTGCCCGTCTGGATGACTACCACCCCTGGTCTAGAGTATGCCACCATAACAACCTTGTGTTGTGTTCCAATGTTAGTGGCGAGGTTCCAGTATCCCTTGAACAGCAGCACATTTGTACCATCTTTAGTGTTGCTAATTTGTTTAGAATTTTATATTATTATAGATGTAGTTTGAGTATGACTGAATTAAGTTCTACCTTGTAGTCTACATCGCCAGATTAGGTTAAATTATTCCATAACTTAGGTTAACTGGAAGAGATTGCTTTAAGCCATAAGGTCGCCTATTGTTTTTAACAATCTAATATTGTAATCATGCATTTTTGTAATGAATTGTTAATTCCAAGTCGTCATTTATTATACCACAAATATCTTTGTTCGCGGATGACTCGTAATATTGACACAAACTTTTCATAAAAAGTGCCTATCGAATGATAATTCAAAAGAAAGATATTAATTTTTTAAATTAAATACTATAAATGAACTAAGTCTAACTAACACCTATTAACAAAAACTAAAATATCCTATAAATAAACCTAACATAAAAATATATATATAATAGTAAAAAAAAAACTAAAATTAAAATAAAACCTATATTAAAGCCCGTCCAGCCCCACCAGACCACTGTCGCTGGGCTTTGTACCTAGAAGGCCAAGTGCCTACAAATTATTTAAAATAATTAAAAAACGCCTAGTCGACAAAACAGGAGACCGGAAGGCTGGAGCTTACCTCGCTCAAAGGTTGCCAGCCTTCTAGGTACAATGCCCAGCGACAGTGGTCTGGTGGGGCTGGACGGGCTTTAATATAGGTTTTATTTTAATTTTAGTTTTTTGTAATTATATATTTGGTGAGCAATAATGTGTTATCTGTTCTATTATATTCTATTCTAAATTTATTATTTAAGTATGTTCGAAGAAAGTACATACATTTTCCCGACTCAGCATTTTAGGTGAACAGGCGTTCATCGGTACGAACTTCGCTCATCAAAGTAGTGTACGCGCGTGCTCACCGCATCATATCAAGGCATCTCCATCCATCCATATATCAAGGGATGAAATGAATCAAGTAATAATGTGTAGTTTCAATCAAAGATCTTACAGTAGTATCGCCAAGTAACCTTCTTTCGGCATATATAAACTTTTCTTTTATTAAATTGAATTCTTCTTTTAAATTTGACGGCGTTCCATTTTTCGCACGCACGTCAATCATGCACTCATGTCATAATACTAAAATATTATCGCCTCGCTCGTAACAAATATATTATAAAATAAATAAACTAATATACATCAATAATATAATATACAACTATTATATATATCATAACTAATATCGCTACATGCCAATCGCCGCTCTATAAATAAACAAATAAATAAATACACAATATTGTTAAACCTACAACAACAAAGGTGAAAATGAAGTGGACTGAGGAGCAGAAGGGCAGCGGCCCATTAATCAGGTACGTGTTTCCACTACCCTCTTCAAAATTGACCCATTCTCCCCTTTTTTCTTCATTTTGAAAGTTTGCTTATCGCCAAACCCAGCGCCTCCGCAACACTACAGAGTACGACATTAAAATCAAAGTAACTTTTCAATTAGATAAGAAAATGATTTAAAAGAAACAAACTCTGGCATTGACTTCGTAAACTTGACCTTTATATGCCATCATGTAATATAATACACAATAAACAATCTTGGTGAGAGATCGTTACAAAATCATTTTCACGTCGAATACCGATGGTGTGATAGGCGGACCACAAACATTGGCTTGTATTAAGTAACGAGATTGGTGTCTCCATCGAAAGCAACCTTAGTTGCTTTGACTGACAGATATAATTCGTTT
The DNA here is from genome assembly GCA_019925095.2 of Dendrolimus kikuchii. NCBI lineage: Eukaryota > Metazoa > Arthropoda > Insecta > Lepidoptera > Lasiocampidae > Dendrolimus > Dendrolimus kikuchii. Next base: position 14,432,199 of record CM034408.1, read on the forward strand.
CATTATGAAGCACTCAATCAAATATAAATATTAGATTGCTAATTCATGTGACTTAGTTATATTATTATTATTAGTAGTATATCTATCTGTAGTCTACATGTTGTCCTAGTGTCTTAAGATTATAGCCGCTTACTTTTTTTTTGTAGACAGTCCCCACAAATATTGCAACATTTCGCCTTTATATTGCGATACTTACTGAGCTGTTTTTTTCGTTGACGAAATACAGTTTACGTACACTCCACTAGGAGTTCTGCAGTAGGGTAGTACAGGACTCCTCAGCTAGACTAATATGATGGTTGGCAGGTGGCTGATATTCCTCTTTTCAACATTGGCTAGGAAAGAGGGAATAGTGAAATGAGGTAATTAAAAAGTCGTGACCCCAGTTAACATGGACAGCTTGGACCCCACATACGAAAAGACGAGCCTGTTCTTGAGCAGAAATGAATCATAACTCCGTCTTCGCCTGTCTTATACAACTGACTAAACCATCTGGAATAACTATACACCCTTCTCAATGACCTCGTGTAGGTGGCGTCTGATGTTATTCCTGAAGGCCGTCACCTGCAGCCATACATCTACGATGTCCAAAAGTCGTTAGGTGTCTTATGACCCCGTCTGGTATTGTAACTAACTGATCCATTGAGCGAAGATGTCCTAGTTCTTACTACTTTCATACATACATACATATTTTAAATTTATATATTTCTGGTACTTTAAAGATACATATCAAAAATGAATGTTTAAAATTTCTTGTAGCATTACCAATAGGTACAACCTCGGTACAATTGTTACGTTACAACTACGATTTTGTTGTATTTTTCGAAAACAGAAAACAGCAAAAATATCCAGCAAACAAAACTAGAAATTGTACAGTTTCCTACTGCTCGTAAAAATACACTTAAACATGATACAAAGGAAATAGCACTTCTAAAACGAAAGTGGACAGGGTAATTAAATTATAGTTTCTCTTTTTATGTCCTTGAGAAACTAAGTAATACAATTTATAAGCTGTCATACATTTTTTATCATTTACCTAGAATAACCAAATGACTCACTTCGCATACTATCAAATTCACACAAAAATATATATCCTCAAAACATGTTTATAACTCATAAAATATTTTATAACTGTTTCTTTAGATAAATCGTTATAGTGGCACATTATAAAATAGGAGTTCCAAATTACGCCAATGCTTCTTTTAGATATGCAGTTATTCGTTGTTTTAAATATATACTAATACATAATAATAGGCATGGGCTAGGTTGCCTGGAAGAGATCGCTCTTAGCGATAAGGCCGCCTATTATTTGCCAAAAAGTATTGTAATTATGCATTTGGTTTTTGTATTGGTTTATTTTAGCGAGCAGTAAAATGTTATCTAATCTAATATACATTCCACATCTCAATAACTATTCAACGAATCCGGTTAAACCAAATTTTATTAAAAATGTTTCTCAATTTTGACAATTATGAATTTATTGATATTTTCCTCCGCATAATCCAAAAAGCACATACTTATTACATCTTTACTAGCAACTGACTTATCAGATTATGAATTATAGTCCATTTAGTTACTACCGACACCTTTATTTCTGATTTATTAATATGATTATTAATTATTTATTAATATGATCGTTGTATTAATTTTATTATTGTCCAAAAATCCATTTATCGAATAAAATATGCTGTCCGTTAGATATTTAAATAAATGATATTTATGTAGCAAATTAAGGCACGCCTAACTAACGAGGAAGTTTGTGAGGAAGGGAGGATGTTTGTTATCATTTCCCATAAAAATTGCTGAACAGTTATGCATATACACCAAAATTACACACAGGCTATTACTGATAAAGAAATTAATGATTAAATTTTAAACAACAAATTTGCGATGTATATTAATTTTTATGCTATACTTTGAACCAACTTCAAGATATTGTAGAAAATATTATTTTTTTCTTTTTAGTTACCAACTCTTGAAGTTGGTTTCTTTTTTTTACAATTTTTATTCTTTACTTAGAAGATCTTCAGTAGCGGGATCGTCGATAGCGAGGTCTTTAAGTAAAATATCGCATAGTACGCATCTTACTTTCGTAAGAGTCCGAGCTTAATATAATAGCAGTAGTAGTAGGCAATATAATAAATAAACTGTCGCCTCATTATTTATTTAAATAACATTGCTTGAGTGCATGACGTGTAATTATCCATCCCTTTCTTTCCTTCATAATTCCTTATATTTGAGCCAAATATACCTTGCTCACTGGTGAGAAGAAATCGACGGAAAGAAAGGAGGTAGTCCAATTGTGCTCTGTGCGTCAGTCGAAATTAAGTGAACTTAATATTACAAAATACTTTTAAATAAAATTGTGCAGTGCTACAAATGTTCTAAATATTTATCAGACAATAATAGTGGCCAGAAAATATAATAATATAGAAGAACTGTGCCGTCCAACCCTTTGAAGGAGATCCGGTGAGTTCCCTTTATGTCCTTCCAGTTACGATACACTGATTGTGCTCAAACCTTAGTTTATTAAAATTGAACCAAAGCGTAATCAACCATGTCATCTGTCACCATGACAGATTCAATCTCTATCAGTATGCTATAAACAGCACACCGAATAGGTTCCCAAAGAAAAGGGCAGTTAATCTCCGATTTTCCTACAGCGTATCTTAATCTTCCAATTCGGTATAACAGTAGATAAATTCATGGTATCTTTATGAGATTTATGGCATTGCATAACCTTTGTGTAACATATAACACAATGGAATGGTGTGACTTTGAAAAATCTATCAAATTGTCGTGTAGATAGCGTTTCTATTGTCGATATCTGACTATTGTGATGGCGAACTCATAAATTAACTTGTATTGCGGCATTTAAAAGTGCGGCCAAGTTAGAAGCGAAGTAATGTAGGGAAAATAAAACTTTTGAAGTGAAACTTCTTTAGAATCGTTGCGATTTGAAACTCGATGAAATGGAAAACTACACTAAAAAGAGATAAACACATAAATCTATAGGACTAAGTCTTTCGTTAATATTTCAAATTTCATGTTTTAAAGCTTAAATATAGCGATATAATATATAAAATGTGAAGTCACGAAATTTAGAATCCCTCCCATTCCTTGTCACATTTTGTTCCACTACTACTGCGTGTGAACTGTACACACACACATAATGTTTTTATTACAAAGCTGGCAAACAGGCAGGGGGCCCAGCTTATGGAAAGTGGTTACGTTTTTACTTTAGGATGAGAAAGAGAAATCAAAGAAGATGAATAGAAGGGATGGGATAGAGAAAATAGGATAGGGGGTGGGGGGAAGTCTGCCATTGGAACGCGCACTCATGGCACGAAACAAGATTAGGACAAGGCTAACCGTTTCACGCTAATATTCTGTGAGAGCGTGGTATTACACCGATCAGAACCGGTGGCCCTAAGAGCTGTAATCAAGGTAATGATTCCAACAAGGCTCTACGACGTATAAAGACTGTAGGATCCTATAAGTAAAATTGGCCCTATGCCTGTTCATGTAGAGCTCCTGGGAGGCGGCTCTGCACACTCCTTCACTGCGGAAGGAATTGCGAATAGCCGACCTCCAGACTACCCACTAAACCTACCAGCCTCGCTCCGCTTCTTTGTGAGGCCACGGAATCTGCCCTAAGCAGTTCGCCTTTTTTTTGTACAGGGGAAATCCGTTTGTGGACCACAAGCCCATAAGGGGGAAAGGTCACAGCCCGTGTGTGGTATTCGCCAGGTCGGGGTGATACTAGCACCTCACGTGTGGAATGCTATTGCCACGCCGTAGTTAGGGATACCCACTGAAACCCCTGTCCGATCTTTGAGCGTCCTTTTTCCAAGTTGTGGGTTTGCTCGCGCATTCACCTCCAGCCTGGATGGACGGCGGCCGGCCCATTTGCGGGCTGTCCACACCATTTGTTTGTCGGAGATCTGGGTAGGAACTCGATGCAACCCGTTAAATTTAGGTACCTTTGAGAACAGAGCACCCTACGTCCCTAGGTGTGGTCCCCATCAATCCCCGGTTCCACTACGTCAATGAGAGGAGATGAGCGTAGCGGTGCCTCCGGCCCCCCTGTTCGCCGTCTACGACGGGGGTCCGCCCGCTTATGCTCCTCATTCTGTCTTTCGGCCGCCTCCTTCCGCGAAGTAACGTCCACTTTGCGCTCGCATGGCTTTACTCCTAAATGTTTTAGGGCGAACTGAACAAGCTGAGGAACGTGGATTCCCTAATAATGCGACCTTGAATGCTTGTACGTAAAACACGTTGCAGTAGAATCACGTCTTAGGCTGCGCACAAACGGGACACTGACTACAGCCACCGGTGGTGACCATGCGCCACCGCTCGAACAAAAGTTGTAATGAGGCGTGGCCACCACCAGCCACACAAGTATAGCGAGTCCCTATAAAATGTATGTAAGGCATGTCAACTGCTTGTCGTGGCTGTGGTCGGTGGGCCGTTCTGAACCAGCCGTATATCATCATTATACAAATAATTAAAATAAAATATTTCTGATTATTAGCTCGTATCCTTTAACTTGACCCTGACTTTACAACTGACTCACGGGTATTGATGTCGCTGCTAGTGTTACCTTCAGAACTTCCTATTTCACAAACATTCCTTTACAATAAATCTTTGTGCATTCAACCAACCATTTCATTGAGAGAATGTTTGATTAAATATGTGGCGTTTACGAACGCACCGAGAGCAGTTTTATTACAAGAAAGAAGAAAAAGTTTTATTTGAAGAAACAATGTTCTATATACACTAATTACAAATCATAACAAAACAAGTTTTTCAAAACACGTACGCGATTTTTAACAAATGAGATTTGCATTCAGCTTATTGCTGGGCCAGAATTATATCGTACATATTTTACAATCTTATTCAAAAATTTATCTCGTAAGGAAATACAAGGTATACAGGGTGAATTATTTAAGTGAGTCTCTGTGGCCAGATCCTATCCTTTACTTTGACATTATTTTACAAAAAAATATTGTAATACAACATTTTGTTAAAATCAATATTTTCCCTTCCTTTTGTTTAACGTTTACCATTCCTTCATAGAAATTGATCCTTACAAGATACTGTTGTAATAATACAGCATGTTTATTTTTCTAAAAAGAGTCCATTCAATGCCTGTACAGAATAATGTGTTTTTTCAAGAATCTTTATCTTTTTTTTTTTGCAGGAGTTCAGCAGACAGGCAGACGGCCCACTTAATGGAAAGCGGTTACCATCGCCTATGGACATTTGCAACACCAAAGGTGCTATAAATGCGCTGCTGCTCTCTTAAAGGAAACTGGAACCTGGTCACTAATGCCGGAACACAACACAAGGTTGTTACGGCGGCATACTCTAGACCAGGGGTGGTCGCCATTGAGTTGAGCAAATACCCTACCACCTGGCTGTGGGTGGTTTAATCGCTTCTTACGACAGGCCGCCAGGCCGCAGGAAATTGTATTATTTCTCCGTTCCTGCACGGATAAAATATTTAGAGTTTGCGCTATTTCGTTTCGTTGATAGGTAGTTTGTAGCTTAGGATTTGGCCCTAAAGGCCCACTTGGAAAATTATATATACAGTAAAACCTCTGTAAGCCGAACTTGAAGGGAGACGCCAAAAAATTAGAGTTATAGAGTTTTTAACCTATGGAGGATTTCGACTTGGATGGAATGGATGGGTACAAATGTAAAGGTAGACCAAAAAAAGATGGATGGATTGTGTGAAGGATGATACGATGATATGTGGTGTGACAGAAGATGTATGTCAGAACGCAGGAGTCTGGATGGAAAAAACATATAAGATTATGCCGATCCCAATTAGTTGGGATATGGTGAAAGAAAAGAAAGAGAGAGAGGAGGATTTCGACTTAAGAGCATTTTGTAAGGAAACATTCTTGTCCTGCCCTGAAGAAAATTTGAAACCCAATTGCAGCGTTAAATAAATAATTATATTAATAACATAATATAATTTTATACAAAAGTGTATCTCGTGAGACAAAACAAGGCATAGATAATAATAGATATTATATATACCGCTCCGACTTTAATAAGCTACCAATTTGGATGCTGATGACTTTCGTATCAAATGGTACGGATAGCATAATATCAAAAGGCTAATAATATTAATATTTTATCATTATATTTTTATTAAGACAGCTGCCGTTGATGAAGTTCTTGACTTTTATTAGGTTTTCAAAAGAATGTTTATATTTTCGCCATTTTGAAGTTAGACATTAATATATGATTTATTACTACTTATGTCATGTTGATTTGAGTTTTTTAATATAAAATTATTTTTATTGTAAAACTAGAGGCTAGTGATGTGGGCTGTGATTTTAGTTTATGAAACTATGTTTTTTAATTGAAATTTAAATTATAATCAATACATTATTAAATTTCAGAACTGTTGTGATAGTTGTAAAATTATTATAGTAGTAGACTTTTTGGCAGATCTTGAACATTATGGTTTTCTGTTTTACTTAAAAAAAAAAATTGTTTACGAACGCGGTATTATAATCAATACATTATTAAATTTCAGAACTGTTGTTACTTGTATTAAATACTCGCTTAATGATAGTTGTAAAATTATTATAAGTAGACTTTTTGGCAGATCTTGAACATTATGGTTTTCTGTGTTTTACTTTAAAAAAAAATTGTTTCATTTATTTTTTTTAATTTTGTGTGTCCCTTTAAACTATCAACTATGAAGTCTGGATAAAAAACAAGGAAAAATATTAGTCAGACTCTACCAAGTTGACAAATTTTTTTCAAAAAAAATTAATTGAACAACAACCGTTGTTCAGTCGTTTGAGTTATGGGTTGTTTTCGATGGATTAAAGAGAACCTTACACAGATTATATAAAAATATAATATCACAAGTACTATCCGTACAGGAACGGAGAAAGAATACAATTTCCTGCGGCCGGGCGGCCTCTCGTAAGAGGCGAAAAAACAACCCAAAGCCAGGTGGTAGGGTATTTGCCCGACTGGACGGCTACCATCCCTGGTCTAGAGTATGCTGCCATAACAACCTTGAGTTGTGTTCCGGAATTAGTAATCAGGTTCCAGTTTCCCTTAAGAGAGCAGCAGCGCATTTGTAGTACCTTTGGTGTTGCAAATGTCCATAGGCGATGGTAACCGCTTTCCATCAAGTGGGCCATTTGCCTGTCTGCTGCTCTCCTGCAATAAAAAAAAAAAAAAAAAAAAAAAAAAAAAGTCCATAGGCGATGGTAACCACTTTCCATCAAGTGGGCCATCTGTCTGTCTGCTGAATTCCTGCAGTAAAAAAAAAACTATTATCATTCAAGTTTCATCTTACAACGTCTTAAATCATAATCGATTCAATACAGCCATTTGTCAGACTAATAAAACTTTTAGGCTGGGTGCAAACGGGCCACCGGCCACAGCCACAGCCAGCCTTATAGTGAAATTAAAATGCAAATATGCATGATAAGGTATACGGAAACTAATTATTATTAATTAAATAGTAAAGCTTAACTAACCGTTTGAAATTAGAACAAACGCCCACATACCCTTAATTTAGACACGTGCAATAAAAATACATCCGATCTACATTAAATCGATTCAGATTTAAATATAGATACACCGATATATCTGTTAGGAACATTGATTAATGTGGAAAAGAGTCGCTTTGTGTGGGTGTAATCGCTTTTTGATGTATAAGTCCTTAATAACCTATAAATCATATTACAAATGTCTTGTAGCTATTTTACTCTTTTTACATAAACAATTACTTAACTATTTTTCTGATAATAGTTTTATTTTTATTTATTAAAAATTTAATACAGGTTTAGATGTTTATACAATTGAGTTCAGTGGTGTTAAAGTATATTACTTTGTATTATGTTTAAATTCAATAATACTCTGGGTTGCTAAGTTGTAACAATCAACCACGAACAATATAATATTCAGCCAAGATCATTAAAAGTGTTTTTCGCAATCTTAAGTATTTATATTGTTACAATTTAGGCCTACCCCGCAAGGGAACTGGCGTGAAGTTATGTATGTATGTATGTATGTACTTAGGCGCCGACTTAGACAAATTCCACGTACAGATTTGTAGAAACACATTTATTACCCGTCGGCATTTGAACTAATAACATCGAAACTATTGTAATTCTTTTATGATCGTCTTCTTTTGTTTACTTATTTATTGGCATACGTTTATAGAGAACAGCCTATTGTTGTATTGTAATCATTAGCCAGGTGTTACGGATTTTAAAGTACAAGCTGATTCTAGGAAATTCGGAAAAAGTCGCCAGGCGGGCACATTGCACTTGTGCAGTATAAAACGATGGCCTAATTAAGGGAGCGGGGTAATCAAGCGAGAACCACGATCAAGGCGTGACGTGTGTACAATCGGGAATCTAGTAGTGACAGAAGTTGCGCGTTTTATTGAATTACGACCTTCTGAATTACGTTTCGATTTGATGTGTTCGGTTATATTTGTACCTGTGTTATACGCGTTTGTATAGTTCTAATAACCTCTATAATAATTCCAATGGCATTTTAATTCGAATCTCGCAACTCGTAACAATATTTTTAGTAATTCTTACTACTTATACAAAGAAGTACAGTCAGCTGTTTTCCAGCGTCTTACACCTCTAGTTGACTAATAATACGTACATGTCTATGATCTGCAATATATGGCCTCATAATATACGGCTTTCATAAAAACTTACGTAGTTAACTTAGGTTTAAAAAAAGTAAACTATTCAAAATATGCGGTTTATAATATTTTTTAATATTATTTATTGTTACAATAACATAAAATTTGTTGTTAGTAACTAAGGCAATCTCGTCTCAATCTAATCACTTTAGTTTGAATCATGTCATTGAAAATATACTGTTCAACTACATACATTTTCCTTGATGTGCTTGTGCTAACGGTGAAGGAAAATATAGAATAGAAATTCGTACTATACTCTTCTTGTAGGTTAGTTCACTAGACACTAGGAGGTTAATAGGCCAATATTATAAGTCTTAAATAACATAATTAAATGTAAACAATTTCACAAGATTGGGAAATCTCTTCTATGTTTATCAATGGACAAAGTTTATCTGTTACAAGGCACAAGTGATCTTTTGATCTAATTTCGTATCTTACAGACATATATTGATGTTAATCAATTCGGCGCTTTTGATCGGATCATCGATTTGTTTTCGTATCGATTATTATCAATTTTGTTTTGATATTATCCTTGACTCGAAATTGAAAGTGTTTTCAAAATACAAGCCAAGTAAACGGCGTAATAAATTTTGTTTGATGTTTTCTGAGTGAGCACGGCCAATTTATCAACGCTCTGACGTCTGAGACAAGATGGTCGGAGTCGATATAAATTGAAAGTTATACTTTTGTCATTTCCTCATAAATCCATCCATACTTTCAAGGAAGATTAGGAACGACTCCCAATATTTTAAGTGTAGCTTTCATGTTTAGTTCGTTGATTACTAGATGTCGCTGATATCGATTCTTTGTAATCTTGTGTATTTAGCATATCAGAATGAATGAATGAATGAATGAAAACTATTGTTCACCATAACTTAAACCTAGACATTTAATATAAACGGCCTCTGTGGTTGAGCGGGCTAAGCCTTTGCCGGCGTACCTCACTGCAACGCAGAGGTTCCGGGTTCGATTCCTGGTATAGTAAATTTCGGAAACGTATTTTCTCCGTTATTTACTACGGTCTGGGTGTCTGGGATCGGCCCCAGAGTAGTCTGTTGTATATTACCCATAACACAAGCGTAACTTGCTTAATTTGGGGATATACAATGTGTGTGTTTGTCTGCCGATTATTATTATTATATAAATACTATTCTATTAGAACAATGGGCGGCCTTATCGCTTATAGCGATCTCTTCCAGGCAACCCGATGTCCAAGGAGACATTACAAGAGAAAATAAATAATATTTGGTGGTTTAACTAAATTAAAAGACTTATTCAATCGTAATAAAGAAAAATAAACTAATATAGATAGATATACATAATTAAATAGATTATAATAATATAACTTACATATACTTACATGCGAACAATAATAGAATTCCATTTACTGCAACAAATTTTATTTAATATACAAATAATGGTCAGTGATCAAGTGTTTGAATGTACAAATGGATGTAGCTTGTCTGATTTTCAAGGGGAGGGAGTTCCACAGGCGAACAGCCTGTACGGCAAAAGAGTTGCCTACAAAGGACGAAGTGTGTTTAGGTATCGTTAGCAGAAGATTTTCACAGGAATGAGATTGATAGAGGAAACTAAAAAGTTCCTTTAAATATGGGGGAGTACAGGGATTGAAAAGATATTGTGCAGAAGTAAGAGTAAGTGAACATTCTGGCGAAGGCGAATTGGCAACCATTTAAGCTTATTACGAAATTCGGAGATATGGTCATATTTACGCAGCATATGTGGTTATTGATTTATCACCGACTAGCTGGTGCGCGCGGCTTCACTCACGCAGATTAAGAATAGTCATAGTTACAAACATCGATACTCGTGGACATTTATTTCCGACCATTATATAAATTTTCGTGCTTCTTATTTTGAAAATGATGAATTTTCGTATAAACTTTCATCCCCTTTTTCACCCTCTTAGGGGTTACATTTTCAAAAATCCTTTCTTAGTGCGCACCTACAGTATAGAAAAAACCCACATGTAAATTATCACGATCCTACCCACATTACTTTGGGCTGTGCGTTGATCTATCACTCAATCAGTCAGCGAAGTAATTATATATGTATGGGCAGTCATAAAGCCCAGGTAAGGCTGCATATGGAGTACTGCTCACTCCCGTAGCCTGAAGCACCCGCTTACCAGCTGAGTTCCTTGGACTTTATTAAATGTCGAGACACTCCTGGCCTTCGGGGGCGAATTCGCGTCTAGCTGTGTATTCTACTGATTGTACAATAAGGAGTGTTTCTAGGAACTGTTGAGAATGGTGCCTATGTCTTCTTTCTATCACCTTACCGCTCGCCAGCGGCTTTCATCCTACTTCCTTGAGCTTCATTTGATTCAGCGATATGGGGCTTTTCCAAAAGGATGTTATAAAATCCCTTTGAGGCCGGCAGCGCGTTGGTTATATTTCTGGTGTCACAAACGTCCATAAGCAACGGTACTTCTTATAATAATAAAATTGACAACACTTTATTGCTCACCAAATATACATACATACATACATAACTTCACACCAGTTCCATTGCGGGGTAGGCACGAACAACAGAGCGCCATTCAGGCTTATTCTTACACACCTCATTTGCTTCTTTGACATTCATAGCTCCTGTCATGCACGCTCGTCTGTTCTTAAGGCTCTTGACATCACCTTCTGCTAGTACACGATCAATTTGATCATGGAAGGTTTGTCGTGGACTTCCACGACTTTTGCATCCATCCACTTTTGCATTGTATATCTGTTTAGTCATTCTTTCGTCATGAATTCTTTCCACATGCCCGAACCACCGGAGCATTCCTTTCCTTACCTTTACCCCGACACTCTCTTTCAGACCAACTCTCTTTCTTACTTCGGTATTACGAACGCGGTCCGCGAGCGTCAAATATACAATTACAAAAATGTATGATTACAATAAATAAACAAAATAATAATGAATCAGTTAAGCGAGTTAAATGTTTGTGCCGTTTGCTGTTGAAACGCGTGGACCGGGGGATCCTGAAGCCTCTACAAAGATATTTCAAAACGACTTCTCTCTCTCGACTCTTCAAGAGATCAGAGGGCTGGTTCCTACCTCGGACCATGGATCAGTATGGCGATCCAGCGAGGTAACGTAGCCAGCCTTTTAGGAACCTTACCCATTGGCTTCGATGACCTAGGCTCAGTATTCTACTTATAGTCTTGAGATATTATAGGTAGAATACAATATAAGTTTCTTTCATTGTACTAGTTTATATTTATAATGTATTAATATTGATAGCTTCTATTAGTTTATTTATAAATAATTAAAATAAAATAACTGATTTTTGTCCGGTGGGTCTTCAGCTTATCTACTGTATTTCAGTTATAATAAAAAATTCGAACAAAAAAGAAACTGACTACAAGAGTAACTATAAAGCAAAAAATATTTTTTTTTTTAAATCTTGAAGTTAGTGCAAAAAAGAAAACGTTGGCGAAGTTTTTGTTTTTTCATGATCGGCACTGACTTCAAGATGTTGAAAATATTTATTTTTTGCTTTTTAAATTATTCTTGAAGTCTGTTTTTTTTGCTAGATTTTTATTTTGCACTTTTCTGTTATATATTTATCATCCAATAAGCATTAAATTTATATGAAACTATCGTGAAGCTGTACTGAATCCAACGCATAAAGAACAATCAAAATCAGTTAAGAAACAACAACAAAAAATGGTTGATAAACTATAAAAAAATCATATTTTCGGTCAGGTTTTAATGAATTTTCTGCTATATCTTTGGAACCCAAAGTCCATTAGCAACAATAGAAAATACATTTGGTATCATTTAAAGATTTTTTTGAATCCAATGTAAAAAAAAAAAATGATGGGTGAACATACTTACAAAAAAAATTATGCGACGAATTGAAAAAAAAAACAAGCATCCGTAACAACTCTACTACGGTTTTGTTCTGCGAAAATAACTAGAGAACCCTAAAAGTAGGTTTATGTGTGTATTCATTTCAAGTTACATTTCAGCTATTTTAGGTCAATTTGTCAATCAAGACCAGTTATTATTTGCAAAACTACAATAGGTTACAGTGTCAAGTAGCCCACACATGAATACCAATATTAATCCTGACATAGATGATTGACAGACAAATAGGGGTTTTGTATATAAGTTTAGGTAGCTATATATAGGTAGATAGTTGCTTGTGTTGTTATTTAAATATATAAAATCTATGCCACAGATACTAAGAATAGTGAATAAAATGTTTCTTTTTATGAATTACTGGCTGTGCCCGCGACGTCGTCCGCGTGGAATTTGTTTTCAAAATCTACCGATTTTGAAACATTCTTCATTGGTGCTCCTCTTTTGTTGGTCTTAGCGTGATGATATAAACCTATAGCCTTCCTCGATAAATAGGCTATCTAACACTGAAAGAATTTTTCAAATCAGGCCAGTAGTTCCTGAGATTAACGCGTTCAATCAATCAAATAAACAAACTCTTCAGCTTTATATATTAGTATAAGATATATACTTCTTAACGCTTATTAAAGCCGGATTTACATTTCCTTTAGTTAATTAGTTACTTAACTTGGGAATAAGTCTTTATTATCGTATGGACAATCATCTATTTAATTGATGACTTATTACTTAACTGAAAAATCGCAACAGTTTCGCAAGTTAACTACTTAAGTAATGCAATGGTGAATCAGACTTATAACAGCAATAACAGGTTTAATCGATGTAAATTTTTGACTGTTTCACCTTTCATATTTCATCCATATTGACACATTTTTTTTTTAATGACAGGGAAGCTCAGGGGTAAATGGATAGGCAGACAAACAAACGGAATGGTGTTGCCAATTTATGAAGCTTTTGACTTTGCCAAAGTGCTTACAGTACTCTAATAAAACATTAAAAACTGAAAAAGCAACTTCCACATATGGAAGCGGCATGAATGAAATTTATTCCCACTTTAACTGCGCGGCCTTTTAGCAAAAAATTCAACGTAAGGAATGCTCAGTTAAACAGGTAACGGTTGATGCGAATGATGATTTTTCTCATCATACTTTAATAGCACAATAAGTCGTGTGAACGGATGCATTATCATTTCTCATACTAAATGACTTGTATTCTTTAGTTAAACGCTGCGACTCGTTTTTATGTCATTTGAAAAGTCAAGTTTATTCTAGACTTGTTTCAATGTGTTACATATTTTATGAAGGCCCCGCAGCCAAATTGAAAAACTGCACTTTAATGAATACCGTCTATCAGCGGCGTGGAGTTTATAGAACTCGATTCCCCATGGCGTACCTTTAAGAAATTAGCGACTAACGCCCAAAAGGTCGAAAGCACCATGAATCTATTGGTGCTTATGTTTTTTTATTCGTGCGTGTATTAATTATTACTGTATTACTATTTCATACACTCGGCGGCTTTTCACATGTATTGGATAAAATAGCAACTTATAACCCGATCGGACACCGGCTTTTGTTTCAAAATCAGACAATTGACTGATTGCGCCTCCAGCCTCCGAAACAAGAGCACGCCACTTTCCACACCTGCGTAGTGTTATTGCCAGTTGTGGGCTTGAAGTATGGTCATGTAAGATTCCACTCTATGCTTCCAGCGATACTTAGGACGGCCAACCTATCGCCGACCGACTGGTCGCCCCAAGTATGCTTTCTTTACTCCCCAATCCTCCTCCAACCGTTCTACATCACCGAGCCAACGGAGATGGTGAGAATTTATCTCCCCGCATATGTTGAGCTCGGCCATTAGGTTTTGCGAGATATGTATAAGCTAATATTAAATTTAATCCGTGCAGGTACGGAGAAAGAAGACAATTTCCTGCGGCCAGGCGGCCTCTCGTGAACGGCGACAAAACAACCCACAGCCAGGTGGTAGGGTATTTGCTCGACTGGATGGCGACCACCCCTGGTCTAGAGTATGCCGCCATAACAACCTTGTGTTGTGTTCCGGCATTAGTAACCAGGTTCCAGTCTCCCTTAAGAGAGCAGCAGCGCATTTGTAGCACCTTTTGGTGTTACAAATGTCCATAGGCGATGGTAAACGCTTTCCATCAAGTGGGCCGTCTGCCTGTCTGCTGTACTCCTCCAATAAAAATAAAAATAAAAAAATATTTAAAACCTTGATCAAAGCAGTTTATTTTAATAAAAGCAACGGAACCCTAAAGCCTCACATATGACTGACAACCTGTCCAAGCCTGAGTCATGTTTAATTCATTACCATCATTAATGATTTCAATCATTAACTCCAAATCCGATGCAGTGTTGAAAATCGTTTTAAAGCGGCAAAGTTGACGTTTTTAAAGCTTGTTAACCTAATTTAAAGTTGATGAAGTATTTACAGTGTTTCTTCATATTTATCTAAAGTATTTCGTGCTGTTATTTTAGAGTTTCGTAGGTATTGTAATAAAATTAAAAATCTTATATAAAATGTTTATTTCTGTATGCCTACCACCTCTGGTCTAAAGTATGCCGCCATAACAACCTTGAGTTGTGTTCCGACATTGGTGGCCAGAATCCTGTCTCTCTACAGAGAGCGGCGGCATACTGGTAGCGTTTTTGATATTACAAATGTCCATAGGCGATAATAACCGCTTTCCATCAGTTGGGCCGTCTGCCTGTCTGCTGAACTCATGCATTAAAAAAATCTTTATCTACATATACGTACATGTATATAAGTGTACATGTACATAAGTGCACATGTACATAGACTTGAAAAGTCTCATTAGACATGTCAAGAAAAATTATAATAATTGTTAAACACTTCTTTAAATATTAATTTCTTGTGGACTGTAATTATTTTAATTGTGAAAGAAAACTGCACGTACGTAATATAATGACGATTTTAATAGTAGCCGAGGGAAAAAACAGATTAAAAGAAACAAAAGAACATCTATGTTCTAAATTCAAAATTTTAGTACGTTTGGTGGCCAGTATTATTCCGCATCAAATGAATAAAAACTTTTTGCTGGAGATTCCAACAATAACCTAATGCTTTTTATCAAAGTTTTACAAGGTTTGTCCGCAGTATTTTATTTATACTAGAATATGGAAATTTCTGTAAAATCAAGTAGTATAACCATCTGGATAACTCGTTAATTTTAGTTGATAGCTATACTGTAAATGGATATTATAATTAGAAATCTTAAAACAGAATCAAATTAATACAAACATTACGAGTATAGTGTTTAATAACTGTTTATGACAATGAAATTGTCAAAACACCATTTGTGAACACTTAAACAAACAGCGGCTGCCATTGAAGATATTTATCTGAATAAGTCGTTTGTTACTATTGAAACTCGATCGTATCTAAACGAACTATATTCTCGTCTGAATTATGCACTATTTACTACAAAAGAGAGAATGAAATTTAAAAGTTGATTAATATTGTCGAGTGAGGTACGTAACTAATGAAAGAATTCTATCTTCACGTTTCAAAAGTATTTTTCAAAGTTTTTGGGTCTACATAAAAAATGTACACAAAACAACGCCTCTATAATCTTTATTCTTACCAAAAATGATAATAATTTGCCAAGTATTTATAATTCTGTAAAAAATAGCATAAATATGATTTACAGTGATATCTTTCTAAGTAGTCCAATTTTAAATTTGATGTTTGTGTGGTCTCGAAAATTCTATATATGTATGTATGATTATGTTTTCACGATGTATTCAATGAATGTAGCAATTTATGGATTTAGAAAAATATACACTTAAATATTTAATGGCAAGCCTTGTACGTGCAGGTGCTTTGTGGCTATACTTTGGTGACGGCTAGTGAGTGTTGTAATCGAGAAATTATTACCTTTTTCACTATAGAACTTGGATTATTCAAGATTAACTCATATCTGTATTGTATTTATTGTTAGAATCTTCAACATAAAGTTTTGAATATAGTTGGTAACGCTTTGCACTGGCTACGATATATACGTATATATATACGTACTTACTAATATAATACTTTATACGTGAAATATCTTCGTGAATATAAAAATCGTCTAATTCACATGTGGTTAATATTGCTACAACCTAGATGTCGACAAAAAACAATTCACACCTGCATACCTGTAGAAACACATTTTATTACCTTTTCGGTATTTGGACTTTTTTTGTTTATTTTGTGTTTAAAATTTGTGATTAGAAAAACAGCCCATTGTGTAATGTAATCTTTTATGGCCGTTACTAGCCAGGTGTAATTCTAGGAAATTCGGTCACGCGGCCGAGCAGACATATTGCATCCGTGCAGTATAAATCAATGCCTCGATTGATGGACGAGGCAGTCGAGCGATAACCACAAGCGGAGCAAGACTCGTGTACATTCGGTAATCTATTTAGTGACAGACTGCGCGGGTTATTGAATCGTGCATTACGTTTGGACTGGTTATTATACGGGTTTGTATAGTTCTAATAAACTGTATAATAATTCCATCGGCATTTTAATCAGAGTCCTGCAAATCGTAACAATATAATTAGATAAATTAGGTACATTACATTTATAGAAGAATTCTATATGTGCGAGTCTGACTTGCACAGAGGCATTTGTTTAACGATCATTAGACTGTCGAGAACCACAAGTAAGCCTAATATAGTGCATTATTTACCTTCATCTAGATGAACGATTTAGATAAGATTATAATCAAAATTAGGCAACAATGCTATATTGAAAGTGAAAGGAATGCACACCGGACAATGACCATGTACCTACATATATTGAAACTTGACACACGGACGAAGGTTATTCTTTTAATAATAATTAAACTATTATTATGTTACAAAGTCGTTGCAGCGTAATGGCTAGCGCACACGTCTCAGACGCAAAGCGCGCGGGTTCGAATCCTGGCCGGAGCGCATGTACCACTTAGGCAGTTTTCTGACCTAACGTGCATATTGTTACAATTACCACGCGCTAACAACGGTGAAGAAAAACATCGTGATGAAACCTGCACAACAAGATAACCGATGTGTCAGACCCGCCAAGCTGCCTTGGACAAGCGTGGCGGGTATACTGTCCGTTCCCCAATAGTGAGAAGCCAGAGCCCAGCAGTGGGACATTTATGGGCTGTAATTATTATATTATATATATTACTAGAGTCGTCCCCGCGGCCACGCCGCGTGAAAAACGGGTAGTAAGTAGTTTTATGTTACGTACATAAAAAAATAATTAGGAGTTTTATATAAACCTTCAATACATTAGTTTCTTGTTGAATTCACTACAATTACAAAGAAACTAAGTCAATATAGTGTAGACAAGTGCACAGCAAAACATAAAGAAAAGTCGCAGCCAACCTGATTTGGAGTACCTAATATGTAATGAATGACTTATGGGCAACCTGACAACGTATTTGTTATTGAATTACAGCTTTAATTGTCTACATCGCAATTGCAGCGTCATCTTTTTTACTAATTCATCTATTCCACAGACACTATGTGATTTAGCGGGATAAAAATTATCCCAACTGTTGATTCGGGTTATAAGTCAACTCTGTGTCGAGTTTTATTCATACATGTTCAGTAGTTTCCAAAAAAGACGCGACAGGTGCGCCATCTTTTTCACTATTTTCGTCTATCCCGTAGAAACGACTTCATTTGTTGGGACAAAAAGTATCCTAAGTTACGCCCCGGGATATGAGCTAGCTTTATAACAAGTTTCATTTGAATTTGTTCAGTAGTGTTCAGGTGATGCTTCTAACAGAGAGATAAAAATTAATTATCCCCTTTAATATTTTTACATTTCTAAACGCATTGTGCAAACTCGAACCATTTACAGATTTATTATAGTATACATAATAAATGAAAAATATACCAAACTTCTTGTCTATTACTTCATCCACAAAGCTTTGCAGACAGAAGCAAACATACAATCAACCAAACATAGACTCTATCAGATTTATAATATTAATAAATATTTACTTAAACCAAGTCGCGGGCGATATTTGTTTCTAACAGAATATATTAGTTCCTTCCAATAAAACCTAAAAGAATTACAAATCTAAACATCACACCGAGAAAAGCAATATTGCTCAGACCATAATTGCAGCTCAGCCTTCGGGCAATGAGAGTTTCATCTCACATCACGATTTAGGAGATATCACACTTTCTGACAATATTCGCTTATAGCTAGGATCTAACATGATCGTGTGACAAATATCGGATGCCGAACTTCAAAAAAATACATTGCACAATATCAGCACTTTTATTTTACTTTCAAGCTTTAAACACAATTCCAATCATTAACTTTATATTTCACTTAAACCTTAAGAGGTACATAAATCGCGGTCGAATGCTTGTTTCGAACCAACACTAGCCGTTTTTATATTTTTGCGCTAAAACCAACCGATTTCCGTAAACGGTCGGTATCTCAAGTGGCGCCATTTTTAAACAACGAATGTTTGCGGAAACAAGGTTTTCATAACAACAAAAATATCAATAACTGTTAAAAATATACATCATTTACAATTACTTATATAGTTTCATATAATCTATTTAATTATGGAATTACTATATGAGTATTAGATTACAACTATAGTTTCATAACGTCTGCCAAATATTTCAGACTACAAAAACTTCGAAGAATTATTTCGTTATATAATTCTAGTATCTATGAATGAAAATATCGTCTGTTTGTAAGGGTTATCTTTTGTTATTTGGCTATGGAATCTAATACTGAAAAGTAAAGACCCAAATATCGTATGACAGACGTCGTAGTCGCTGAAATGGTTAATAAAATATTTAAAAATAAGTAAAGGCATTTTAAACGAAAATTTTAACTTACCTCCAACTTCAAAGAATGTTATCTGACTCAGTATATGCATCACCAATGCCTATATCCTTGAGATTTTCAAGTCCCATGTGGTTAAGTACCTTCTAGATAAGCGTGCTCCGTCTTAAACTACATAAATCTTCGGTTAACACCAGACGAGATCATTTTCAAACGCGATCCTATATTACAATATATATAATTTACACCAATCTGTTAAGTTTAAATAGCCCTTAATTGCACTTTATTACATTAGTGTATTATTATTACTTTACCGTGCTTTAGGCTTGATTGTTTGGCCTAAATCTATATTTATTAATAAGTTTGTCTTAGTAAATTACATATCAATCCATTAATGTCGCAGTACTTAATAGTGAGATCAGTATTTCTAGATATTTCTGTAAATCCCTATTAATATTATAAATGCGAAAGTAACTCTGTCTGTCTGTCTGTGTGTCTGTCTGTCTGTTCTGTTTTCACGGAAAAACTACTGGACCGATTTGGCTGAAACTCAATATATATATATTTTCGATGCCGAGAATGAACATAGGATATTTTTTATCCCGAAAAATGGGATAGTTTCCGGGATAAAATTATATTTGTCTTTTTGTTTGTTATCCTTTTATGGACAGACTATTGGACCGATTTGGCTGAAAGTCGGTACATATATAATTTGAATACCGAGAGTGGCCAAGGGATACTTTTTATCCCGGATAATGGGATACATTTTGGGATAGATTTATGTAAAGTTTATCCCGGAAACTAGGACAGGTTTTGTGATTTTGTCCATTTCATCCACTGGGTCTACTGGGTCCACGGGGACCACTTGGTCCATTGGGTCCACTTGAACCACTGTGTCCATTTGGTCCCCTTGGTCAACTGGGTCCACTGGGTCCACTTGGTCAACTGGGTACACTTGATCCACTTGGACCATGTTATCTATTTAGTCAAGTTTGGTCATTTATGTAGTTTACATATAGACGGGGGTGGTATAAGTTTGCGATATAAAATGAAGTGCATCTTTCGGGGGCAAATACATACAAATTTAATACAATGTAACCTGTACCACTTGCTCTTTAAACAAGAGACACGCACTAGAGGTTGACCCGCGGCGCAGCCGCGGGGTAAACTCTAGTAATACTATAAATCTGTTTTGTAGAGGACACTTAGTTTCGCTGTTTTTATAATTCGGCTACGGAACAATAAAAGTCCGTTTAATTGAATATATCCTGTTTGAAAAACCCCGCAAAGGATATTGTTCAAAGCAAGTTTAAATTTAAATAAAAATTTTAGAGTAAACCCAAAAAATTTCATCGAAATCCATTAATTCATTTTGAATTCTCGTCCTTACCTATTCAATGTTTTGCAATTTGCAAAATGTATCAGTAATAGTAAGTAGATGTGGTGGTAGGGTATTTGCCCGACTGGATGGCGACCACCCCTGGTCTAGAGTATGCCGCCATAACAACCTTGTGTTCTGTTATATTATTAGTGGCCAAGTTCCTTCCAGTCTCCCTTAAGAGAGCAGCCGCGCATTTGTAGCACCTTTGGTGTTGCAAATGTCCATAGGCGATAGTAACCGCTTTCCATCAAGTGGGTCGTCTGCCTGTCTGCTGAACTCCTGCATTAAAAAAAAGATAGTAGATGCTATATTGCTATATTAATAATACACAATGGATTACGCTCAGGCCGATCCCAGACACCCAGACCATAATAAATAACGGAGTGGTCGTTTACGAAATTTATCATGTCAGGAATCAAATTCAAATTTAAAAGTTTTCATTCAAAATAAGTTCCGCTGAAGAACGTTTTTTTGAAGGAATATAAGTTAAATATTTAGTCTACTACATACTCTACGTAAACCACTTAGAAACGTATTATTGCTCTTTAAGGAGAATCGAACCTGGGACTTCTTTCAGTGAACTAAAGTCCACGTCATATGTAAACGAAGTGGCGGCAACAGCTAGTTTCTATAAAAACCTACCAATTTGATTATACAGGAAGCCAGACTATCCATATACGGAGTAAATAGCCGTCTGCATCAAGTCGGTATATCAACAACTTTATTCAAGTTTCATATAACTTTTTTATCATGCTATATTATCTTAACGACCTGGGTTATCGCTTACAGTGATTAATGTGAAGTAAATATGATATTAGTTGGTTATAATTAACATTATCAGTGTTAGCTCATTCATTTATGTTTAATTACTATAAATAATTGTAGGACCACAAATTCTATGTCGCTCCGAGAGCTATGGTCGAGTGATATTTTTAGGGGTTAAGATCTAGACACACTACGCGTTGTAGCTCCGCACCGCAAAGATCTCGTCGCAGTGCCGATGACACGAGCGTTACTGCTTCGCGCCGTAATATTGTTACTCAATGCAGGTCGCTCAACGGGCTATAGAGCGAGCTATGTTGGATGTTTCTCTTAGGATACAGTTAGAAATGAGGATATCCGTAAGAGAACCAAGGTAACCGACATATCTTGCAAAATTAGCAAGTTGAAGTGACAGTGGGCCGGTCACATTTGTCGCAGGACCGATGGCTGATGGAGCAAACGAGTCCTGGAGTGGAGACCACGTCTCGGTAAACGTAGTGTCGGACGCCCTCCAGCCCGATGGACTCACGACGTGCGCAAGGTCACCGGTAGGCGCTGTATGGGGAAGGCAGAGGACTTTGATGAGTGGCGCCGACTTGGGGAGGCCTACATCCAGCAGTGGACGGTTATTCACTGACGACGAATGCAGGGTAGAGACTATAGTATACAAAACACCCCTCCCCGTCTCGTCTCGCGGGTTGCAAGGCCCGTGTGCGTCCGGCGCGGTGCTGAAGTGCAGCATCTGACATACAATGGATATTTGTATGTAGAACAACACGGCTCCGTTGCGGGCCGCGCACGCTGTCGCGACGCATCGTGTGTCTAGGCCCTTACGTAGCTAATTTTAAATGTGTGACGAAAGTATTATAAAGATTTAGTACAATAAATGATTATTCTCTAAATTAACAAGTGTTATTCATATATTCTTGTACCTAATATATCTTAAATAACTAATGGATTTTAAAAACTTCTTTTAAAATTATGCCTAACAAATGTTGTTTGAAACTGTGATACTGCGAATTCCTAACATTTACCGATGTAGTCATTAAGCGCTGTGCTGAGGATAATGTATAATACGGTGCGTTATTACGGAAACCTGCAACCACATGTTGCTAGTAAATGAATAGGTATAATAACTTGAATAATGACGGCAAAACATCTCTGACTTAAATTATACCGACACCCAAACACACTTATTTAAAGTATATAAAATTACCTACAATAATACCAATCTTAGGAGCGTATCCCTTTTCTTTGTGGTGAGTTTATCAATCTTAATCTTTAAATTTAAACTTCTAATAGGTATAATGGTAGAAAAATGAATTAAGCTAGCAGAGTCCCTATTACTCCCTATCCTTGTTTTTTTTTTCAGGCGGGGGAAATGCTATTTACGCACAGTACCGGGTCCTTTGCAAGGGATTAGACCATTGTCGATCATGGAGGCATTCCCAGAAGGGGCAATCCAAACAGTAATCGACCGGCTTGTGTGGAGACTCGAACCTAAATGGCTTATACCCACTAAAACCACCCTCCTCCGACGGCCCCGCGCTTATGGCAGGAAAGGCATGAGACTTAGAACGTAGTTACGCCCTCACTGACCCTAGCGCAATAAGTGCCTGAGAAAGCCCCTGGAAAGGGCTAACTCAATTCGACGACAGGGGTGAAGACTCCTCTGCTCCCTTGATGCAAGAGGGCCCCTGAAGCGGTATTATTTTAGGGAGAGAAATCATGCGTATATCTGCGTCTCCGGGCTCCCGGCTGACACCGGCGCCCGTGAGGAGGCGCATAAATACGCGCAATTCCACTTCTCTCCCTATATGCTGACGCCAGCAATCTAGGTTTAAGCCAAGAACAACTTAATAAACTTGAGCGTCTCCATAGCTTCTGTATAAGTCTCATATTTGGCCTACGGAAATATGACCACGTCTCTGAATTCCGTAAAAATCTCAAGTGGTTCCCAGTTCGTGTTCGCCGGAATACTCATATTCTTTGTCTTCTGTAAAATATCTTATTTGTCCCGAATACTCCTCACTAACTTAAAGAAAGCTTTGACTTTATTTCGTGCTCCCATAGTTTACGGCCTTCGACTAAACTGAAACTAAACACCCTTGCGCATACTTCAACTTTCTACAACAATTCTTTTACCGTCAAGGCTATATTATAAAGCTTTGAAACGCGCTGCGAGTTGCTGTCAGACAAGCAAAATCGCTACCCATATTTAAAACAATGATCAGAAAATATTACTTGACCTTGGAATATGAATATATTTAAATGTATGTACATATATATTTATCTACAAACATTTATATATTTTTGTAGATATGTATTTGTATGGTATATATATTAAGTACATATATATATTTTTGATATATAAAACATCTGTATATATTGCATTTATATATTTATTACTAGAATGCAAGAAATTGTACTATGTATTATGTTTAACCATCGTCATTATAATCTCAATTCATTCCTGGGGTTGTCTCGAAGAGATCGTTTTTTAGCGATAAGACCGCCCTTTGTGCATAATGAAACATAGTTTTAGTCTGTAACTTCTTTTTTTTTGTATTGGTGTACAATAAAGAGTTATTGATTGATTTGTAACATTAAATATAACTTGGCACTTTACCCATAGAAGACGGTGTAAGCTCGGTATTATAAATATACGTATAGTCTTGAGAGATTATAAGTGGAATACAAAATAAATAAGTTAGTTATAATCTATATAATCGAACTATAATACCTATAGACTTGAAATTTTTGTCATGAACCTTCCTTTTGCCGAGTAGAGGACAGCTAAGAACGGATTTTACGGCACGCGAAGCAGGCGGGTATCAGTTAGTAATGTATAATTCAGTTAAATTATGTCTCAGTTTAATAAAAGAAACGGCATTTAAAATTGTTTAAACTGAAGTATATACTGTTTATTTATAATTTTCAAATATTTACTACAGACACATCATCTTAAAAAATGTCGCAGCCTCAAATATTTTCTGTTACATGACGAATTGGGAACCTTGATTTTTTAACGCCTATTCTTTTATATGTTATGTAAATTATGTTAAAATTTATAGCAACATTTGTGTTACTTTCAGTATAGTGCAATTGATTTTTTTTTCTTTAGAATTTGTGTTTATGATAAAGTATTAATTTCGCCATTTTTTTGTTTCAGGTAATGTGAAGGTTCTGATTCCCATTCGCAGTTAAGGTGCTCAGAAATCTGTTATTCATAACGATTTTTCACGTCAATTTCTATCATAGCATAGGTCATAAATGACTGTAAATGGTGTGCTCGTCTAAGCACTCCATGAGCCGTATTTTATTCGACGGGTGGTGAGTTCTTTATTCTTTTGGATGGTTATTGTATACCAACGGTCCTATTTTTTTTAATAATAAAATCTTTTATTTTTATTTATTTTTATTGCCTGAGTTCAGCAGACAGGCAGACGGCCCACTTGATGGAAAGCGGTTACCATCGCCTATGGACATTTGCAACACCAAAGGTGCTACAAATGCGCTGCTACTCTCTTAAGGGAGACTGGAACCTGGCCACTACTGCCGGAACACAACTCAAGGTTTTTATGGCGGCATACTCTAGACCAGGGGTAGTAGCCATTCAGCCGGGCAAATGCCCTACCACCTGAGTGTGGGTTGTTTTGTCGCCTCTTACGACAGGCCGCTCGGCCGCAGGAAATTGTATTCTTTCTCCGTTCCTGCACGGATAATTTTATTACACAGGCATTACAACATTATTGTGTTACAAAAGTGTGTGTTGTGTTGTAAAAGGTACAAAAAAGACAGAATTTTTGAAGAAACGCAAGCTGTGAAGTAAGGTGGTTGCCAAGACCCCGCACTATGAACAAACCTGTATAGGTAACAGTTAACCATTGGCAGCAAGTCGACTGCAAGAAATTACTTGTAGTTAAATTCTAATTTGTTAGATACAGAGAAAAAAATCTGAATTTGTATCAATGTGCTTGATTTTCCAAGATTGTGTTTTAGATAGCCCAGAAGGCTGGCTACGTTTTATCGCTGGATTATCATACAAAATTACATAAAATACCACTACTAAAATTCTCAAAACTGCGGCTCACATACGAAGGAGAGGATTAGTAAACTATTTCTGGTGAGTATTAGTACAAAATTTAAATTCAGTGTGAAACGCTGATAATAGTGAGCTTGGTGGAAACGATAACCATTAGGACCCTCGCTCAGGGAAATTGAAGGCAATTCTTCCACGACCACTAACAATTGTTCCGTGTTCATTGAAAAGTTTTAACTGTTGCCGCGGAGTTTCTTGAGGCTTCCTCTCCTTAAAAATGTTAACAATTTACAAAATGGTTTTCACAGAAATGTCAACATAGTTAATTATGAAGGGCGTTTAATTAAATTATTAAAAAAAAAAATATAACTTACTAATTTAATGACAATACAAAGAAGAAAACTCAACTGTGACATTTACACTCACTTCAAACAAAATCAAAGCTAAAATATACTTATATTAATAATATGTACTATACAACTTAATTTACAAGTAAAAAAAAACAAATAATAAATATAGTTAATTTGATTTAAAAATTTATGAGTATTACTTTTTTAAATTTATATATGACTTTTAAACAAATTTTCTTTAGTGGTCTGTATTTCGAATCTCATCTATATATATAAAAGAAAGTCGTGTTAGTTACACTTTTTCGTTGTATCCGTGCAGGAACGGAGAAAGAATACAATTTCCTGCGGCCGGGCGGCCTGTCGTAAGAGGCGACAAAACAACCCACAGCCAGGTGGTAGGGCATTTGCCCGACTGGATGGCTACCACCCCTGGTCTAAAGTATGTCGCCATAACAACCTTGAGTTGTGTTCCGGCATTAGTGACCAGGATCCAGTCTCCCTTAAGAGAGCAGCAGCGCATTTGTAGCGTCTTTGGTGTTGCAAATGTCCATAGGCGATGGTAACCGCTTTCCATCAAGTGGGCCGTCTGCCTGTCTGCTGATCTCCTGCAATAAAAAAAAAAAAAAACTATTTATTACTCAAGAACGGCTGTACCGATTTGGCTAAAACTTGGTGAGGAAGTAGCTTAGAACCAGGAGACGGACATAGGATACTTTTTATTCCGTTGGAATCGGTAGGTGGCGCTGAAATAGGGTTTTAGAATCCTCCTAATCACCTGGACCGATTTTGTTTTTGTGTGTATGTGTGGGTTACCGGATGGTTTAGATTCACAATTAGAACCGGTAGGTGGCGCTGGGATCGGGTCCTAGATTTTTATTTCATAGCAGGACAACGTCTGCCGGGACCGCTAGTTTAAAATACTTTTATACAAGTTAATTTATTACCTTGCAAATTATATTTTCCTTTGAAACAAAATTTAATAATAACAATTATTATTTTATTTTATTTGGAAAATATTTTTCTTTTCACCTTTTACCAATCATTCAGTGTCAGAACGATACGTGTTGTCTTTCCATGCTCGTCCCATTCTAGCACGTGATTATTGGTCCACTCTTATTCTTATTTCGGACAATATTCTGGTTTGATAATATTTTTATACTTCTGATTATCTATATCGCATGTCTAACATTTCACTAGCTTTTTTATATTCTGTATAATGAAGTAAAAGCAAAAATACGTATTAATGTCTTATCAAACAAAGGCATGAATGTTGAATGTTATTATCGCTCATTTGAGGAATTATGGGTTCCCTATACAAATTTTCTACCCATACCCCTTTTTTGTTCACAAAAACCCAAATCCAATTTTTGGTTCAAAAACATCTTTTCTTAAGATATATTGACCTATCTCCTTGCCAAATTAAATTCGCGGGAACTATATGAGTCCTGTATTTTTTTGTTGTGTTATTAATACAAATATAATTAAATACTATAAATAAACTAAGTCTAACTAACATCTATTAACAAAAACTAAAGTATCCTATAAATAAACCTAACTTAAAAAAATATATACAATAGTAAAAAAACTAAAATCAAAATAAAACCTATATTAAAGCAATTTAATTACGATAACAAACAAGCAAAGTTAGGTCCGCATTTCATACATACATACATACATAACTTCACGCCAGTTCCCTTGCGGGGTAGGCACGAACAACAGAGCGCCATTCAGGCTTATTCTTACACACCTCACTTGCTCCTTTGACATTCATAGCTCTTGTCATGCACGCATTTCGATATTGAATATATGATTGCAACCAGCAATGTATACCGAACAAACTAAAGCTACCCAGTTTAGCAATGCGTTTGCCCATTTCATAATGATTATAAGTTGGAGAAGGAACGTGTCTCAAAGACTTGCGATTGCTAACATCTAACTGGGTGCCATCGGAATTATAGGGTGTTTAAGGTTAATAGGCGTCGGTTACTTCACTCGATTGCTTTTGTTAGAATCTTGAGACTATTTTATATACATATTAGCTGTGCCCGCGACTTCGTCCGCGTGGATTTTTTATTCGCGGAACCCTAAAAAAGTAGCCTAAGTTATTCCTTATAACATCAGCTGCCTGTCAGTGAAAGTCCCGTCAAAATCGGTTCAACTGTTTTAGAGATTAGCCGGTATATCCAGATGGACAAAAAAGTTTAAAATTTATTATTTAACATAAGTACCGTATATACTTTCATATGTAATTCATAAGTAACAAGCTGTTATATTGACATTGCAAACAGAAGACACTTTAATTTTATTTATCTATATAGATATCTAAAAGTGTGAAAAGATCTTGAATATGCTTACACAGTAGCCTGCTTTGGTATTTTTGAAACACATCAACTTTGAAACCAAAATAAGACTATTGTTTTTTTTCCATCGCTTTAGATATAAATGGAGCAAAAAATTAACAATCTTAATCCTTCAAAAAATTTAATAAGTGCAATTTTTAACTGCTTAAATTATAGTAATATGTAGTTATAAAGGATAACTGCTTAAATAATCAGTTTAAAACGTCGCTTTTGAAAAATATTCGTTTATTTTTTGCCCCATTTCCATCGAAATTGAAAGGCAGTCAAATTTCATACCTATGTATTTTGAGCTTTGTATTGATTAAGAGTTGCTTTGTGAATACAGATATGTACTTTAAAGCTGCACGCAAACGGGCTACCGACCACTGGTGCCACTTTTATAATTATTATTTATTTATTTAAAGACAACATAGTCCAATACATACACACAAGTATTATAATTATAAGAGTAACAATTTAAATGTAATAAATAAATAAGTAAAAATAATTATATTTAGAGTAGATGCCTAAACGCAAGAGAAGTAACCAGAGAAAAGAAATGTATAGTTAAATATATGGTTAGTACATAAAACATGTAATAGTAATAACTGTCGAAATAAGAGAAACGTAATAGTTTAAGTTGTAAATAAAGAATAATAAGGCAAAAAATAAAAAAATTAAAGTTAAAATAGCCTACACAGTAAAAATACCCTGGCAAACTTGTCCCTCAGGAGTGGCAGTGCCGTTTCTAAAAACAGATAAACACACATATAAACACACACAATAATATTAGTAATTAATGACTAACGCTGATTTGGTCCTCTTAATAAAGGATAAAATCAGTGGACAGTTATATCGGATATTCCCTTCTAGATGCTATTGCTGCTATCACGCAATCTGATTTGTAACAAAGCTGTTTTTTACGCCATAAAGTAACAATATATGCGCTTCGGCGAACGTAGATCTTTCTCTTGCGGAAGCGCGTGTCCACCACCAGCCACACGTGTGCGGTGAGTCCCTACAAAATGTATGAAAAGTGGTTAAGTGCTTATCGCCTGGCCACACCGGTATCTGTGGTCGGCGGCCCGTTTGCGCCCAGCATAAATGATAATAGGGATTGACGAACTGGCAATTCAAAGGATTAGATACCTAATAATTAACATTTACTACTACCGCTGATCGCGTCGATATAAGTTTCAGAATCACGGCCCACAAAAAAGTGTTCTGTACTTTTGACCAGACCACTGGTCTGGTCAAAAGTACAGACCACTTTTTTTGTTGGCCAGTGTAATTATTTCAACCTACATCCTATCGAGTTATTTCTTTATAAGGTTATATTGAGAATTACTACTGACCAGAAGTTCGCCTTGTCAGTAAATTAGTGAAGGTTTTCTATTCAATTAGCGATACGTTTTCCTCCTTCCATACCTACCAAGTACAAAAGCGTATATAAATGTAAAGTAAACACTATCTGTGACTAAAGCTCTTATTCAGTACAAATTTAAAAATACAGTTCCTATAATCTTTCTTTGTATATACTTAAAGTTGACATTCAATTGTCACAGTATGTAAAAAAATTGTCACGTTCTCCACTTAACAAATTTAAATTTTCGTACTTAAACAACTGTAAACAAAAGGAATAAGGTTGAAATTGGAATGTGTGTTATAATAGATAACTTTGTATTTTTTTTGTTTACACTGCATCCAAGTCGACACGCCTCGCAGACTGCATGACGCGTTGATCTTGCGGTTTTTG
Organism: Dendrolimus kikuchii; assembly: GCA_019925095.2. NCBI lineage: Eukaryota > Metazoa > Arthropoda > Insecta > Lepidoptera > Lasiocampidae > Dendrolimus > Dendrolimus kikuchii. The sequence goes on from CM034408.1 coordinate 14,462,240, forward strand.
CATCTGAACGGTTGCAAATAGTGTTGTGCCAGTACCGATGTAATTGTAGTATAGATATCGATACAGTCATGTCAAGCGGTTTTAATACGCTAATTTAGTGACATTTTCTGTATTTTTATTATTATTATATATTTAAAGGAACAACGAACATCTACAATATAACATACAAAATTAAAAGTTACAATAAAATCAGGTAATAATAATATTGTAGAGGACGACATTGTTCACAGAAAAACATTTATAAAATTAACAATAAAAAAACAAAAGGCACGACAATAATAACAATAAATAAACAGAACGATATAAAAATACACAGAACGTATTAAAAAAGAATGATAAATAAATATAAGAATATTTTAATAAGATGAAATGTAGCAAAGTAACAAAAAGTTATTCCAGCTGGAGTGTTGGTATTATTAAAGTCAGTTAATACAGGCAAAAATATTAACATTTACCTGGTGATAATCAGGGTGGGTGAATTCAGGGCAGTGTAAGAAAATAAAGAGAATCGTAATATTCAGCTAGATCACGTACACCTACTGTACTGGGTACCTAAATTAATTTAATCCCAAATATATGCCTTGGGAATATGTTTATTCAATTCACATAAATACATATTTTCACCCGTATTTCCCATAGGAGTAGGCAGCGATACTTTCCACTTTCTACGACCTGGAGGTACATGTACAATTCGTTTCGTCTGCTTTTAATTGAAATAAGTATTTTTATAAGTGTTGTTTATATTGAGAATAATACATACTCGCTGCTGTTCTCAGTCTTTCCCATTTTATGTAGAACGGTTTTATAAAAAAGTGTAAAAAAAATTTACAATATTTTGCATCCATCATCACATAGCACGTGTTTATTATGTTTTTTATTCTCAAAAACGATGTAATCAGCACATGCTACTAAGCTATTACGAGCATCAAACCAAAAACACTTATTATTTCCGAATAACATTTAAAATCAATTAAATTTGGTGATAAATTGCTCTGATTTGATATACATATCTGATATTGGTTATTTTAAATAAAAAATTTCTACAGCGTTCGAAAGGGATAATTGTAAAAATTTAAGAGTTTTAATTTTTGCCAGGATCGAACAGGGTAACATAATTATTATATTTTAATATAATAAAGTAATTAACGAATATGTATGTAATTTCTTTATAAAATCATATTGTAGTACCGAAATAATATTTTGTACCTGTCGCAAGTAGAACTTTTGAAAATGTTTTTAGGTTTTCAATAGATTACGATCTCAAACCTCGATTTGTTTCGAAACAATTTACCTTTTTATTTCGATACGAGCTAGAGATGAAAACTAAAACATCTATCGAATACGATAAAATACTGAAAAAAAAATTGGGAATTCAATGGCTTAAATCTGGGATAAAATCACCAGAGATCAAGTTGCTCTTTAGCATTTTATTACATGAGTATAGCACGAAGAACTCTGTATATATAAATTAGTAAAAAGTAGTAATTAAAAATAAAACGAGGAAAATAAATAATTATAAAAACATAATAAATACCCTGATATAATAAACAGTCTGAAGAGATATTTTTTTAAATATCTCCTTTTTGTTCTACGATTACAGGACTACGAATTCGATCATCGATAAAAAGTATTAGTGATGTCCAATGTCATAGGTTGTCGATTGTCGACAATATAAATATATGTCAATATAGTTCAATCACATCCTCAATGAACGTTTGCTCCGATTATTTTTTCTACCAGTAATTAATGTTCATTAAACAGCTTTTTTAAGCTAGAGTGCTCTTCAACTAGTGATGAGGTCACGCTACTCTTAGTCCACAAACTTATATTTGCAGTCTAGAAAATTACAAGTGTTAACTTTCTTTTTCTACTCGTTCAGTTGTGTTTAGACTATAATGTTGTTCGACCGCAAATGTAAGTTATTTTTAGAGTAATTTCGCAATATATCACACGTCACTTCAACTGTCATCCGCCATTATGGCAACCATATTTAAATTGATTTAGTGTTTATAGTAGCGTAATAGTTATTACTCATAGAAACTTTTACTCGTACTTTGTCATTGATAGGAATGGAAAGGTGAAATATTTATATTGCACAGTCATGGGCTTTTAATTATTTTAAGTGTTCATTAATTTGCAACGTGCTTTCTATCGTGTCTCTTGAGTCCGTTAAATTAAAATAAATTGCCAGTTACGTAAACATATTAAGGTGATTTAAAAGTGTTATTTTCTTTGAGTTTTAATTTGAAAGTGCCAGGGGTGTTATATAGTTTTAATCATCGAAAATAATTAGTTTAACAAGACGCTTGGTGTAATATTACGCAAGGTCTCAACTAGCGTTCTAATGTCTATCATTAATTCATATTTAAGCTCTTACCCATCTTATAAATAAGTTATGAGAGACGCTTTCATAATAATTTATAAACATTATGGCAATGACGGTGTTAGTATTCGTTACTAGTTTTTACTTTCAGCTTCTTTACGATTTTTGCTATAGCACTAAATTTATACCTATACAGATAAATAAAATTGAAGTCACTGTTTGTAATGTCAAAATAAAAATGTCAACAAATCAGGGTAGATAATTCGGAATAGGAGTTGCCGAAAATATAATTTTTAGAATTTTTGTCTGTCTGTCTGTCTGGATTTTTACTGACTTGCTGATGTTTTAAGGAGTAATTTAAGTTATTTTTTAGGGTTCCGAGATAAAAAAATTAAAATCGTTGGTTCCAGCTAATCTCTGAAGTAGCTGGGCTAATTTTGAAGGGACTTTCACTGGCAGATAGCTGATGTTATAAGTAACTTAGGCTAGTTTTCAGGGTTCCGCAAAAAAAAATCCACGCGGATAAAGTCGTGGGCACAGCTAGTCTTGAATATTAAATGTCATTAATAATATTGGGTAAATTTATTTTAAAAGTATCACTATGTAAACTGTTATAAATTATAAGACTCTCTGCAACATGAATAAACCCACGAGATTTCTGTGCCAAAATCAAATTTGTTTTTATATATATTAATGTAATCAAATTAGAAAAAAAACGAACCGAAGTATAAATACCAAACAAAGGTTTTATATCAACCTTACAATTTGTTTTTAAAGTATGTTTTTTAATAATTTAAAAACTAAGCGCATTCTGTGTTGCCAATTAGTGACAGGGAGTGTTTCTACAACTGTCACCGTCGAAGTTATGATAGCATGACATTAAAAATAATGTTAAAAAAATTTAACAGTGTTATATTTATTTTTATCGATAGATTTACCTTATCACTAATATTTAGACATGTTAAAGTGTCGATGCTGGTGGTTGCGCAAATAAAAGGTTTTGAGTGTACATTTAACCATTTTCTACATCCGTATTTAGTTGAACTCAAAGCCAACTCTTTGTTTCTGATAATATTGTTTATAGTATGGACTTACTTTTGATACCTAAATAAAAAACAGAAAATAAGGACCAATCGTTTATTTTTATGTTTGTTATTATTGTATAATTTCTCTGCCATTTAACAATTAAAAGTATATATGATAATTAATGTTATATAACAAGAAATTATAAAATATTCATACATTGTGCCGTTTTAAATTAACACAAATTACCATATTTCTTATGCAAAACTTAAAAAGTTTTGCTATTTGGTTATGAGAGATATAGATATATAAGCTTTCAGATTATCAAATTCAAAATTATACGTTTATTCAATTAATTATATAACTTTTTGCTTATAACAGTATTTATAAATAATTTTAAAACAGATATAACCAATTTAAACAATTTGCATATTTCTAATTAATCCTCAGTCTTAATTAAATAAACTTTAATTGCCATGAATTGTGCAAAATTTATTCAATTAAGAGATTAAATCTTTGAAATCTCCAAAAGGTCATCTTAATCATGTCATAGCAATTTTTCTTAATATACTTACCTAATGAATTTTCCATTATTTCGATGGCTAACTGCTGTATGTATAAGATAATAATATTAATTAAACTTGTGTCAACTAATTAAGTTCTGGAGAAAAGTAATTATGGACCGTATAAAGTCATAATGGAGAAAACTTGAAGTAATCAAGACTTATCTTGCTCCTAATCATTATACATCATTCTGCCAACTAAGACACTGATCATGTTAGAAAATATTTGTAATTAGCACTTTTTTATTTGATTAACATTTTGACATATCAATAATACAGTTATAAATAAAAAATAAAGCCTTTACTGCTGACTGCATTGCTTTAAAAAAAAACGTAATTTTTTTATATAATTCATTTTTTGGGTCAGAAACCCTCGCGGGCGTCTTCAGGTCACCCAACCAAAGCTTCATCACAATCTGATCAATGGTTTAGGAACGCATAGACGACAAACATACAAACATTTATTTTTATTTTTATAGTTTCGTGGTGACTAGCTTATTCTTCCACGTAGGTCTTCTTCAACTGTTTCCATTCATCTTTGTTTTCTGCGAGCCTAGACCAAGTGCTCCACCACTTTCAGCTTATCTACCTATTTTCTTGGCCGTCTGCTTCTACTTTTTTACCCTTCTCGTGAACACCATTGCGTTACCGCAGTTGTCTATTTTGAAGTCGGATTACTCATGATATTCCATCTACATTTTATTTAAAATAATAGCGAAAAAACGGTCAAAAAATTATGGAATTATAGACACGAAACCTTTGCCTCCTTTTGTTTCGCCACGCCATCGGCCCTTCCATTCGTTCATCCGCCGCCTAAAACATGTACTCCTAAATGTAATATAATAATTAATTGTTTAAAGTAATTAAAAGATATATCTGAATAAATCTTTTTATTCCCACAAAGAAAGCTCAAATAATATAATTACTAATAGTTAAAGTTTTCAAATCAAATATTCAATTGTTTCAAACGTGTTAATGTTGTGATTGGCTTAATAATAATAACTTTTTTGGCATATACACATTTTCTTATAACATGTATTTCAATTAAATTCTCTGTTCGAATCTGACGGCGTGTTCTCTTTTTGAACGCGCGTTAATTTTTTTATTGCCATATAACAAAATAATTCACTCCGCTCCGCAAATGTAAACATATAAAATAAATTAAAATACGTATAAAATCATATATTATATACCGCTACGCGCTGCTTAAATATACATTAATACGTTATAAACAAAAGTGAAATCATGTGAGTAGCAGGGGAGTCGCTGATCCATTATTATATCAATACGTGCATGTTCTTCCTTCCATACTTCCCTTCTAAATTGTCACGTACAGCATCTATACTAATATTATAAAGAGGTAAAGTTTGTGAGTTTGTGAAGTTGTAGGGGGTAATCTCTGGATCTACTAAACCTATTTTAAAAATTCTTTTACTGTTTGAAAGCTACGTTAACAGTGAGTGTCATAGGCTATATACCATGACGCTATATACCACGGGAACGGGACAGAGCGCAGGTGAAACCGCGCCGGGCCGCTAGTTTCATATAATTTTGATACAGTCCACTTATAATAATACATTACTAAAGGTACCTTTCTATAGAAATAAAGCTTTCATCTATATACAAAACGAAAGTAAAGTTACAATAGATTATCAAATAATACCGTAAACTCAAAAATTGGCCCAGTCACGTAATGTATTGGATGAAATGGTGAATACAATGGCCATTTCCAATTTCGCTTCGTCAAAATCTCGTCCACGCTACGTGATGAAAAGTTACTGCTTTACAGATATTATTTCACATTTTTTTACGATTTCATTTACTTTAATAATGCTTTTATTCTGTTGGGCGTAATAGCTTAGTTGTTAAGTGTGTGAATGATATTTAATTTTCAGAAACAGGACTTAGAAAAGGTCTTAAACATTTACATACAACGAATAGAAGTAGCACAGCGACACACTCTCAGGACGTATCGCGTAATATGTTTTATGGAGATATGTTGCAGCAAACAATTTTAGTACGTCATGTCTTTATTATAACTATAATAATATTTTTCTTTCCTTTTATTGTGTGTCTGTGACTGAGGAGTTTCTTGACGCTTCTTCTCCTTAACAGCAATAACACGCTGCTAAGCGGTGTACATAGACTAGGAAGTAAAATTAAATTTTAACCTATATGTATGACCTTCAAAAAGTGTTCTCCAGTGGAACTTATTTTTAATAAAAACTTTTGAATTTGAATAAATATGTGACATGGATAGTCACGCATCTATCGATTAGGCCAGAGATGCTATTAGTATAGTAAAACAACAGAACGTCCTCGCAAAGCAATTACGATTCAGTACATGTCATACATTCTCGTACTAAAAGGCAATATTCATCTAAGTACTATCTGTAATGTTTATGATCTCTTGGAATCGTGTCCAAGCATTAAAATCCATTTTACGTCTAGTCTGCATGTAATAAACTGATATACTGTGTTGCCAGAACCATTATCACGATTAACATATATTACATTTTATTAAATTCGAATTTTGAAATAGAAAACCATTTCGACCAAGTGCTGTTGATAAAAAATCCATCTAGTTAAATCATCATCATTCTATGTTTAAATCCTGGTTGCATTTAGAGCGTCTGACTCAAGCTCGGGGTCACTTCCCTACTTCTTCATTTCGTGCTGTCTTCGACATCCCTCATTGTGAGACCATTGGTACTTATGCTATCCTGAAGTCCAACCAGCATATTTTGTGATCCCTTCGATCGGGACCTGGTGGAGGCGGTATGGTAAGAGTTCCCCACGCAACTAGCCGACGCCGGTAGAGGCTGAACGAGGATGGTAGGAGACCGCTATATGGTGTAGACTTGGGGAGGACTACGTCCAGTAGTGGACATTTATTGGCTGAAGAAGAGGAGCAGAAATTATAAATGACTATTTTTGATATTTTTGTCTTAAAGTTTATCTCCAATAGTTTCCTTCACAATTAGCATGTGGTAATTGTAACAATATACACATTATGTCAGAAACCTGTTTAAAAAGTGCGTACTTTCCGCTTAGTATTTAAACCTGCGCCTAATACTCTAACCACGAAGCTACTATGGCTTAGCATAAGCAGTTCAAATCGCAACTCTACCGAGAAACTATGAGGTATGGCAACATCGACTGACCATAAAATCATGGAACTTTTCCCTGTATATTGTCAATCATTCCACGATTGCATAAATGTATTCGCAAATATTAAATTTGTTTCAACCACCATAAGTATATTTATTTGTGACTAGCTGACCCGGCAAACTTCGTACCGCCTCAGAATCAATAAATAAAAACCGTTGATTTCTGAACGATGGGACGAACGTCAAACGTTTGACATTCAAAATAAAAAAAATAAAAAAAAATCTTCACTTTTAAATTTAATTTGATTTCCGAACGACTTTTAAATTTAATTGATTTCTAAACGACGGGACGAACATCAAATCGTTGACAGGTAGGAATAGGTTCTAAGGGAAAGCGAAATTGTTGCTTTTACTATATTCCAAGCATTTTTTTCATATTTTCTCACCTTTTAAACCTTCCCTGGACTTCCACAAATAATTCAAAACCAAAATTAGCCAAACCAGTCCAGCCGTTCTCGAGTTTTAGCGAGACTAACGGACAGCAATTGATTTTTATATATATAGATAGTAGGTGAATAATACGCAATGAATCGTGTTATGACTGTGATATGGCGTCTCTACCATTTGTTGAAATGTTAGATAGAGGACCTGGTTATAAATGAGGGGCTACTTTTTCATCATTTACAAGTTTATGTGTGCCGGCTACCTGTCCAGAATGTATGATTTAAAGCCTACTTACCTACCTTTTAGGCACAGATGCGCAAAGTTTTTTTTTTCATGCAACTGTTCGTTCCTTTTAGTTCCGTAGCCGTTTTGGTGACATTGTAACCCTTATAAAATTGTCATACGAGTATTACACTGGTTAACAGTGGTTTTGTTGCCCTAGATATTATAATGGCTTCGAATAATTTTATCTCGACAATTGATGAAACTGGGAATTATTTTGAAATATTAGTTATAGTTTTTTTGTAAAATACCATTTTTTGTACAACACTAAAAACCAGTAAGTATGAAATAAATCATTAAAATTATACTCGTATACGTTAATACCTAATATTTATTGAGAAATACTACTAATCGTTTGTTTTATACTTAATTATTTATGGTAATTAATGTATATAGAGGTAAAAAGAGAGAAAATCTGGTGAAATCTATCTTTTACTTCACAGAGACACCTTCTATAAGATTTTCTTCTATAGTATTGTTACAAGTTAGGTTCCAACAAAAACAAATTCCACCTGCATATCTGTAAAAACACATTTTATTACCTGTCGGCATTTGAACTAATTGTAATTTACCAGGTGGTAGGGCATTTTGCCGACTGGATGGCAACCAACCCTGGCCTAAAGCATGTCGCCATAACAACCTTGAGTTGTGTTCCGGCATTAGTGACCAGGTTCCAGTGACCCTTAAGAGAGCAGCAGCGCATTTGTTAGTACCTTTGGTGTTGCATATGTCCATAGGCGATGGTAACCACTTTCCATTAAGTAGGCCGTCTGCCTGTCTGCTGAACTACTGCAATAATAAAAAATAAAAATAAATATTTTATGATTGTCTTCTTTTGTTTACTTATTTATTGGCATACGTTTCTAGAGAACAGCTCATTTTTTTATTGCACTCGTTTATGGCCGCTTGCGGCCGAATCATTAGCCAGGTGTTGCGGATTACGTCGACTACGATACGGGCACATTTGTATTTGTTAGGTATAAAACGACGACCTGATGGGGAGAGGGGGCAGTCGAGCGAGAACCACGATCAAGGCGAGACGTGTGTACATTCGGGAATCTTATTGAATTACGACCTCGTGCATTACGTTTGGATTTGTTGTCTTCGGTTATATTTGTACCTGTGTTAAACGTGTTTGTATAGTGCGAATAAACTCTATAATCATTCTAACGGTGTTTTGATTCGAGTCCCGCTAAACTCGTAACAGTATTTTTGGAGAAAATAGACGTTATACAGACCAACAGTAATCTGCCGTCATGTAACGGTCCCGACAACCCTGACACCTTTCCACCATCACTATTAGTTGTTGGTAGAAGTGCTCACCCTGTTCCACACTCAAATTCTCAAGATTATCAGGAATCTATACCATGTAACTGTGGAGAAAGTATAACTTTATGCTCAAATTCACCCTAAAAATCTTAAGAACCAAAGCCAATACAGTACTTCCATTAATGTATTCGCAAATTGTCTACTGGTAATTATAAAAAGATGCAGATATATCTAGGAGACCATTTTTTTTAAATTTGATAACATGTGTTATTATATGCATGTCCGTTTTGGAGTCTGGACGTCTAGCTAACATAAGGTCATGCAAATAGAAAGCACGCTCTTTTCAAATTTCTCCAAGCAAGAAGTTTATGGGTCAGAATAGCTCAGTGCAGCAATCCAGCATATGTCCTGTACCGGATCACCTCACTCGCAGTCTGAAGGTGTGACAACCCGCTGCTCAGAGTGCTTCACCTATCAATCACTGAGAGACTCGGCAATATGTGGATCACGCGACACTCACTTGTTGAACAGGCGAGGTTCACTCGATAACGCGGCACCGTGTTGATGCCGGGTGGCTTTAATAATATTTAACACGAACTGTTTAAGTCGTCGTAGCGTACTGGCTAGCGCACGCGTCTCATGCTCAAAGGGCGCGGGTTCGATCTTAGCTGGAACACATGCACCACTTAGGCAGTTTTCTGACCTAATGTGCATATTGTTACAATTACGGCGTGCTAACAACGGTGAAAGAAAACATTGTGATGCAACCTGCACATCGAGATATGCGATGTGTCAAATCTGTCAAGCCGACTTGGACAAGCGTGGCAGGTCTACTGTCTATTCCCCTGTAATGGGAGGTCCGAGCCCAGCCGTAGGACATAAATGGGCTACACACAATTATTATATATAGTAAATAAATTGTAATACCATTGTAATAGATATACTTAAAGAATTTTATTAAGAACAGAAAAAGAAGGGAAGGTAAGTAAAGCAAATAGATCTGTCTTGAATTATGGCAGGCGGTTTATGCAAAAAATACACAATGATGTGGTGAAGAAGAGTTACTAATTATGGGTGGCTAGTAATGAACATAATAGATGTGATAAGAAGTAACAAAATATATCTATATTAATAAAAATAAAAAATAATCGGCAGACAAACACACATATTGTATATCCTCAAACTAAGTAAGTTACGCTTTTGTTATGGGTAATATACAACGGACTACTCAACAACTAAACACCCAGACCATAGTAAATAACGGAGAAAATACGTTTCCGAAATTTACTATACCAGGAATCGAACCCGGAGCCTCTGCGTTGCAGTGAGGTAGGCCGACAAAGGCTTAGCCCGCTCAACCACAGAGGCCGTCAAATTTGTGTATGGGATATCCTCAGACAGGTTTGCAAAAATTATAACTATGATTTATTGTCTTTTAAGCCAAATAGGTGATGAGTTATTCACTTCTAACGTCGTAAGAAATGTTATATGAGTCTATTAACCAGTCAGTCAATAAAAATAATTAATATCTCACTCGTATAACTTAAAGATTTATATCGTAGTTAACAAAGGTCGGGCGTTCGTGCCCATTTAGGCATACTAGGTGCAGTGAGAGAATGAATATAATTATCCGGGTCACGACTTTCCATGACGAATGGGGCCCACTCGAAGATAATTGACTGCACAACCAAGAAGGAGCTCATAATTTAACACCTCACCACGTAAGTATGGTTTTCGCTTGATGTGTGGCACAAATGATAAACTTAAGGCGGTTTTTATTGTAATGTTTTCAATGCAAGTACCGCGTAATTGAGCTTAGGTAATATTCGTTTGTATATTGCATGAAATCTTAAATTTTCCAGGATAATAATTATATTTATAATCCACTAAACTATTCTCAGCCAAATTGTAGAGTTTTGATTGACTGCAAAGAACAGAGATCTTGTGGCAGCTTGAAAAGTAATATTTCACTTCTTTAGTGAACTGCGGAGGTTTTTCTTGATCTGTTTCTTTTATTTATCTTTCCATTTTTTTTAAATTCCTTAAGTGTACCTATTAATAAACAACGTATCTCTTTGATCCGTTTTTCAAAAATTGTTATAATTTTGCTTAGTAGCGTGTACATTTTCGTCCTCTACATTTCAAATCAATTTTGAAAATTTAAATCTGCTTACCAAAATATCACTCTTCAAGTTTCTACGAAAATCTACAAGCAATATACACACTATAACTATGTATAGTGTAAATTTCTCCACACTATTCATGAATTGTGTGAAGGATGCCATGATGATTTGTACTGTGATATCAGACGTAAAAGGAGAAGACATATTGTGCTGACTCCAAAGGATTAGGACAAGGACAAGGTGAAAGAAAAGAGAGCGAATAAGAAAAACAGAACTCTTCAAACCGCTTCATCTTATAACTTGGACACCGCAACAAAGACCTGTGACACGTTCCCGCTATCCTGGATAGTTTGTACCTTCGTTCTGATTATGGGCATATTGATATTTCTACACTATCGGGTATCCGCAACACACCCAGTGGCCCCTGTTGGGAAATAATGATTGTTATCTCGTGTGGGTATGATTTATAGCGGTTTAGCATGTAGTCAAATTATTTAAAGAACTTAATAATATACACGTTAGTCCTCTTGCAATTTTTGTTTATCACGGCATTTTATTCTAATTGTTGGCAACACCAACATTGAATAAAGAACAAAATGTTTTGTGTTTTGTTTTTTCTTTAGTAGTTTTCGGAATAAATAGACGCCCCGTATTTAATTTATTAAACCCAAAAATCAACACGAATACCGAGCATCCACATCTCACTGCCTCCCAGGAAGGTAATATACCTACAGTTTTCCACATTATTGTTTTTTCTTTAATTAACTTTTATTATTTAAATTATTTTTTAAGATTCAAAAAACATGTCACAGATATTGATAATGGTTTGTAAACGTAATAATTTAAATAATCTAAATGTAAATAAGGTATTAAAGGTTTGTAAATCGTTATCTTGTAATTTTATATTATATGTAGAAAAAAATGGAAGGTTGTCGTGAATTTTGAATACTTTAATACGTTCCCTTGCGGGGTAGGCACGAACAACAGAGCGCCATTTAGGCTTATTCTTACACACGTCCCTTGCTTCTTTGACAATCATAACTCTTGTCATGCACGCTCGTCTGTTCTTGAGGCTCCTGACATCACCTTCTGCTAGTACACGATCAATTTAATAATGGAAGGTGTGTCGTGGCCTTCCACGACTTCTGCATCCATACACTTTTGCATTGTATATCTGTTTAGTCATTCTTTCATCATGCATTCTTTCCACATGCCCGAACCACCGGAGCATTCTTTTCATTACCTTATAGTCGTGGTAGCATAATGGCTAGCGCACGCGTCCCAGACTCAAAGGGCGCGGGTTCGATCCTGGCCGGAACGCATGCACCACTTAGTCAGTTTTCTGATCTAATGTGCATATTGTAACAATTACCACGTGATAACAACGGTGAAGGAAAACGTCGTGATGCAACCTGCACATCGATATAACCAATGTGTCAAACCTGCTAAGCCGCCTTAGACAAGCGTGGCGGATATACAGTCCGTTCAAACCCAGCAGCAAGACATATAAGGGCTGATATTATTATCTCATTATAAGAAGTAAATAGTAAACTAATATATTTATAAATCACCAAAGTAAAATTAAACTATAAAATCTAGTACCAGACCGCTGTCAGTTGGAAAATTAGTAACTTTAATTTTAAACATTACTATGCTCTAAATAGTAAAATAAAGGATTTTTATGTTTTGACGTTCGTTGATAGACACATGATTTTCAATTAATACATATTCAAACAAACATAATTTAAATATTACGAAACAAAAAAAAAATAGTGCTGTCAATTAAAAATTCTTAAACGATTTATCGATGTCAACGTAAATGGTATGGACTGAGGAAAGAGCATTGATATTGCAAACTACTATCGATTTCTACGATATCGACCCTGTTCCCATTTGCTTTTTTCTACCTACGCGATTGTATACCATTTGAAGGATTTGTTCTAGATTTTGTTGAATTTGTGTCGTGATTATTAATACATACAATGTTGTGCCCAGCTATTTCTTATTTATAAAGATGTTTTTAAATATGTTTTTTTTGTAAATTGTGATATTTATATATACCTACTTATCATATTTATTTCAAACATTTTTATCGTTCAATCTAGAATAACAGTGACAGCTACTTTGTTGACGCGGTATTTGGGCTTTATATTTATACCTTCTAAACTCTGCAGAATATAAAACATATACGTAACTTTAAGATAAAATTATTTTTAGATTTTTATGATTTTCGTCGAAATCTGGAATATCGAATGTGGAAATGAAAAACGTGACTTCAAAAGCCTAATAATTAAGACTAAGTACCCTGAAGGCCGACGGGTTAGGGAAGCCTACGTCCAGCAGTGTACTGTGATTGACTGAGGATGACTCTGAATTAGTATTGTAGGGGGTTTTCCTACATAGGATGTTAATGATAAATGTTTGAAGATTTAAATTGTTTATTTCAAAGTTATGCTAATTAAGTGATGGTGCTTATGATTGTGCTAGGAACAGAGTCTGTTTCGCCGACTAAACGAGTACTGATGCGAATGATATGTTAAAATGCACGTGTCTTCGTAAACTGCTCACACGGCAATGTACGGCTGTTGCTAGCCCGTACAAGCATTGAGAGACAAATTTTCAACATACGACATTATATAGTTAAAACTACGTGTTAATGGTTTAAAGCGAGGCATTTTTAGGCAAAATAGTTAAAACATAATTTTAATTATGTGTACTAGTCGCGAAGACTTAAGAAAATATTATAAGACATTATATTTACAATATTTCTTTTCTTGCCTTTACCTATGTAACCATTTCTTACTCTCAATAGAGCGTAAAATTAATTTTATCTATAAATAGTTTCACTCAAAATGTACAGAAAGTAACACCAACAAAGATAACAATATAAATTTCATAATATCAATTCAATAACCGTAACTAATGTTGAAAAGTGCAGCCTGAATTACATCACTATTGATAGTGACAACAAGAGTCGATAAGAATCGGTTCACGACATAGACTGTTCAAGTGTTCATTCGATCGGCGTCTCGGCTGATACGATCGGCTTCCGATCGCAGATCGCAATCGGCTCCGCTCGTGCGAACGCATTAATACTTTTCATAGTTTGAAGATTATTTTTGCAAGAGCGAGTTGGATGCCACTTGAGTAATTTAAATACATAAACTACTAAAAAATATTAATATTAATATTTTAATGATAATTTTATATTTGTAATGAATATTATAGAAAACTTTTTATAAATTGTCTTCTTTTGACAGAAACATTACAGCATTTCATCGACATTGGTAGACGTTAGTGCTGAAGAATAGGTCATCAGTGCTGAAACACAAGTCAATTTTTGTACGTACAGCCTTCCTTGCTCCTTAATGTATCAAAGTAGAAACAAGATGAATAACCTGTTGTTTTAACATCATACGGCTGCGTTTAAGGTCCAATAAAATACTCTTTTCATTATAAAACTAACAATTAAATGTCTCACTAAACATTACTTGTGTTCGAATTGTATGTCCATCTGTAACAAAGCAGACATTGTGCACATCACTGATAATGTTTAAGATTAATTGCTCTTTAAAATAGTTGTCATTTAAGCTTTTTTGTGTGTGGTCTTCTAACTAATAAAATTGCATGACTTTATTTAAGTTAAATTTAAAGTTTATAAAGTAGACATACTACAGCTATCTTATGTTTCTAAAATTTATATGGCTGTTATAATCAGCAATAAAAGCTGCAAAAAGTCTATTTTTTATTATAAAACCACATATTGGGCAGCTATCTTTGTTGGTAACTATGAGCAGTTATAAAGTTCGACGTCAATTAGTTACATAATACACCTAATTAATAATAATTAATATTTCAAATGGATTTTATCCGTCCAGGAACGAAGAAAGAATGTAATTTCCTGCGGCCGGGCGGTCTATCGTAAGATGCGACAAAACAACCCACAGCCAGGTACTAGGGCATTTGCCCCACTGGATGGCTACCACCCCTGGTCTAGAGTATGCCGCCATAAGAACCTTGAGTTGTGTTCCGGCATTAGTATCCAGGTTCCAATCTCCCTTAAGAGAGCAGCAGCGCATTTGTAGCACCTTTGATGTTGCAAATGTCCATAGGCGATGGTAACCGCTTGCCATCAAGTGGGCCGTCTGCCTGTCTGTTGAACTCCTGAAATAAAAAAAAAAACTAGAATTAAAATAACCGACAAGGTAGTTTATTTTCTTATTGCGTTAATGATCTTCAGGACCTAAGAAGATTTTAATAATAATTTTAAAAAATCTATGCAATTTTTGTCCCTATAACGATGCAGTTTTAAATATATGAATGTTGAGATTAATAAAAATTGATTATGTTTCGACAAGAGCTCGATAATTGATACCTACTTTCGATAGTCGTATTTAAATAATACTGTCGAAACATTAATCATATCAATTAATTTTCACAGAGTCACGCACATAATAAAAGAAACTTGATTGCACCATTAACATTTCGATACAGAAGTCGCGACTCCCGCGATTAACGATTATCGATATAACAATCGACACAAACAATCGTATCGAATCAATCGTGCGGACGTAACTAGTGATGCGGATGTGTTTTGATTGCTAACGAATCGATTGTCGATAATTTGAATACTTGTTTGTTGCAGTACAGAAGTGTAATTATCGATGATGTTATGTGTAATTAAAATTATATCAAGATTTTCAAATTAATGGAATATTTCAATAATAATAATAAAGTAAATATTTTAACCTGTAGTAAGGCAAATGAACGGTTGGTAAGATACAGGAAGTGGCTATTAGTGTTCCGATAGTAATTGTTAGGGCTTCGTAGACATTTTGCTGATAATGGAACTCTTATTAAATTATCTTGCAAAGGCAAGAAAGATTAATAAGATTTCCGTTCCGGAAAGCACTGCTGAAGAATGGAATATTTTAATCGAAGTCTATATTTCTTGCTAGATATAATAAAGGAGTCCTCAAAGAACGCGTGAGTAGGTAGCTGTACTTCATCCTAGATCGTTTCATCACTCGATATCAGGTGAAACAATAGTCAAACGCGAAGCTATACGAAGTAAAAAAAATCATTTAAATAAATGCATCCGCAGTACTATGCATTGCGAATATTTGCGATAAAAATTAAATTGATTGAACTGTCAGAGGCGTGTCGCAGACGGTACGATACTTGTACAGGCAACTGTCGGAAGCGGGGCGCATTTCACACGAGGCCAGTGTGGGAACGCACTGGCGGTATTGCTTAACAAAATATCGAAGTGTATTACGAACGTAAACTGGGTCATAAGTTTTAAACAATTTATGCTGTAGTTATTTTAAGTAGCTGCAGTATTGATTAATTCAAGTAGTACTAAGTAGAGTAGTAAAAAAGGCAGGCAATAAGAAAGAAAACATTTCTTGAAGTGAAACTTCTTTAAGATCGTTTTGATTTGAAACCCGATGAAACGAAAAAGCGACACTAAAAAGAGATAAACACATACTCGTAAATCTATAGGACTAATCCTGCGAGAGAATGAGATTGAATACATTATATCTAATCATTTAAACACTAAGCTCATACAGATTCATTCATACTTAAATTTTTGTGTTTTATAGGTTATATATATTATAACGATATACTATATGAAATGTGACGTCACGAGATTTAGAATCCCACCCACCCCTTGTCACTCTATATGACACTGCACATTTTTTTATATATTGTAATATATAAATTCGTGTTTAACCGGCATTGCACCTGATGTCAGGTGAAAATGCCGTCTAAGATAGAGCACGGTTATCTAAAAGATACCTGTTCACGCTAGACTTAAAGATAAGACGTCTAAAATGTGTGTGTCAAGAATTTCTAAAATGCGACTTACATAAAAAAAAATGTCTAAATTTAACAAAAAACGTATTTAAGATACAAAATTTAGAAGACGTAAGTCGCGTGGAATGTCCTACTAATACAGTGCGGTTTAAAAATGCATTTAGGTACAGTTACGTAGTCTACATTTAGATGGTACGAAAAATATGATAAAGTTTTATTTTTACATAATACACAATATACACACTTATGTATTAATAAGAGTGTAGTGTTTTTCAAAGTGCACGCTTCGTCTAGAATTAGAATCTAGATCGTGGTCATTAAAAATACTAAACACTATAAATATAAATGTTATTATTTAATTAAAACATCAAGTAAAAGCTTTAACATAAAATCGATGTCCCATATACCACTACGGTCAAACGTCACCAGTACCAATTATGCTGTCCTTTCCACACGAGTATAGTATTAGCGCGAGTAACTTAAATATCAAACTTGACGCCGTCATTGGCCCACTAGAGCTGTGACGAATGAATTGAATGCAAATGGTCGATATGTAAATGTTTGCACCAATAAGGTAATAGAGGAAATCTTTAACATGAGAAATTGTGGTTTGTGATTGATTTAGTGTTATGTGTTTTGGATAAGTTGACCTGTTTGAAGGATGTCTAATGTTTACAGAGATTTCACAAAATGTTGCAAACTGGTGGTGTATGTAGTCTTCATATTTAATATATACATACATCTTATCACCACGCCTTGTTCCAATGGGGGTAGGCAGAGGACATGGACCTCCATTTGCTACGATCCTGTCAAACAACTTTCGCTTCATCTACTGCCATTGATCTCTTCATACCTGCACGTTTATTTGAGGTACTGTTGACCTGACCTTTCTTTAACACTTCTGCTAATAATTGATCATGGTGTGTACGTCACGGTCTACCGGCACCAACTCTACCATTCACAATGCCGTCATACACTTGTTTTGTGAACCTACTTTCATCCATTCTCTCTACTATTTAGTGTATTATTTAAATATAAGTTAAAATTAAAAAGAATGTAAGTAGTTTAATAGTAGATTGTTACACAAGGAATGAAATAAACCTATTTAGGCGCGAGATTCTTTGGCGCACGAGTGTAGAGAAGGCGCTAATAATATGAGTGTTTAAATTGGTCTTTCACCTAACGTAAACACTCTGCTATTAATTTCGAATATGAGGAAAGTAAATAAAAATCTCATTAGTTAAACAAACAACTACTTCTCTAATGAAATCCGGCGTTAAATTCATATCTAAATCTGATGAACTCATTTCATACAAATATCCGTTAAGTAAATTTCTTTTTCTGTTGTATTCTACCAGTCAGTATTTTTTTGTCACTGATGATAGTAATTCTTTAACTCAAATTTATGTAAAATAAATAGTAATTTGGTGAAAAGTTAATTATGAGGACCAAACCCAGGTACTTCATGGTCTGCGGACGCCTCCAGCTACAATAGCGGTGTCCGGAGGTGGGCGATTGCGAGGACCGTGAAATATCACGGCCTCCGTAAGAGCCACTTCCAACCAACCCCGGCTATGGATGGATGATTTTACAAACTTAATCACAAATGTATAACCGTCTATTGTATTGCAAATTTTTATTTCTGTTAACTGTATCTTTTAATACTTAATAATGAATATTCATTAATTTATTCATTCACACACAAAGAGCCTAAAAATTAATAACCTAGGTACAGAAAGGAAAAACAACACACATGGCACTAGTTAAGATAATATATATAGGTATAGACATAAGGCACACACTGCACATTCACTTCCTCACAACGCCAGCACGTAACAGATACACTCTACATTAATATAAGTTTAGCATTAAAATTAGAATAAATTAATATAGCACGTTATTCTTAAGGTACACCACAACATAAAAATCACTAAATTAATGTCACTGAACAAATTAATGAACTCTAAAAACTCTCATAGAAATTAAGTTGTAAAAAAGGGTACGGAACTCGAGTCCGTAGAGTTGTTAAAAAAAAAATCATTCAACTACTGGCTACCACCGACAGTAATATTATTTAAATTCAAATTCTAATCTGAAAAACACCGTATCATTGTACATAACAATCTAAAAGGGTAGTACAGGAAACGTACTACAAATAAGGAAGTCGTCAGTTAAATGAGAGAGTTCTAATTAAGTTTAATTGATGTTTATGACAGTGGGCGATTAAAGAAGGGGCTCCGCAATTACTATGCGTTTTAGTGTAATTTAGTTTTAAATAGTGACCTCGTATAGAGTGGTTTCAATTTGGTTACGTTCGTGATTGAAGACATTGGTGGATGAAGGGGATAATTATATTATAAGACATAAGGATTTATTTGGTAAAATAATATAAAATTATATGTACACGTCATATAGGTTACATTTACAATTTTCATTAAAGAAAAAATACACATACATACATACATAACTTCACGCCAGTTCCCTTGTGGGGTAGGCACGAACAACAGAGCGCCATTCAGGCTTATTCTTACACACCTCACTTGCTTCTTTGACATTCATAACTCTTGTCATGCACGCTCGTCTGTTCTTAAGGCTCCTGACATCACCTTCTGCTAGTACACGATCAATTTGATCATGGAAGGTGTGTCGTGGCCTTCCACGACTTCTGCATCCATCCACTTTTGCATTGTATATCTGTTTAGTCATTCTTTCATCATGCATTCTTTCCACATGCCCGAACCACCGGAGCATTCCTTTCCTTACCTTCACCCCGACACTCTCTTTCAGACCAACTCTCTTTCTTACTTGGGTGTACGAAAAAATACACAATGTTAAATAATTTATATATAAATAAATATATATATAAATTATATAATTTATAAATTAAAAAAATCCTCTATTGAGTAGGGCGTCTGCTCGATAAGATAACTATTTAATCTTTTCTTAAAAGAACCAAGAATTTCGGATTCTTTTATATTGAGCGGTAGTCTATTGTAGATTAATGGTCCCATTACATATATGCCGTCTTGCTCTTGCTTGTTACAACTACTACTACATCATGAAGAATTTAGGATAGTTTCAGAGTCGTGACAGTCGTATGTGGCGACAAAACACCCCACAGCCAGATGGGGTATTTGGCCGCCATAGGCGATGGTAACCGCCTTCCATCAGATGGGACATCTGCCTATCTGCTAAACTTATGCAATTAACAAAAAGGAACCAAAGAAGAATTTATGATGAACATACAAACTTTTTGTATGTATTTTTTTAAGTTGTTTGTGCCACTATTGACATCTCTTCTGAATATATCTTTTAACAACGAAAACCTCTCGTTTTTTTCTTAATCTCGTCTTATTAGACCCCAACAATTTACATAAACATTTTTATATGTGCATGATTGTAAAAACTATATTTTTTTGCCTAGATATCCAAGAAAGCTGGCTCTAACATACCGCGGTATAAAAATGCTTTGCAGATAAACTGGATGCTTCCCAGTAAGGCATTTGTAGTAGGTATGTGATATAACAACAAAGCGGGTTCACTCGTTTGTGATATGTGGCCGCGCGGCGTGGGGGAACGATATAAATAGATGATATCGCGGGACTTATGCGGGAGTGGCGCAGTCTCTAGGGCTGGGATCTTATCGATATGTTCATATATAATAATGTAATTTATATTTCCCTTCTCGTAGTCAGTGCCGGTTGATCGCATATCGCATAGTATAAAACAAAGTCGCGTTCCCCGTCTACTTGTCTGTCTGCATATCCGCTAATTTCTTGTAACGGATTTTTAAGCGAGTTTCACCATCAGTTAGATATCCATTCACTGAGCGTTTATATATTATTAAAAAAACTAAATTAAGTATTTGTGTATTAAAAATACTTTTTTATATTTCTGCTCTATATAAACTTTAACTATGCCATATCTCACACTCCTCTAAGCGCTCATTACACTTAAAAAGAAGGTTCTGAAGATTTCTCTTAGTGTATTAATACATATTCCTCACATTAGTCCTTAATATTAAACGATGGTGCGGTCGAAAATAGAGGACGCTTACCATGATAATACCTTTTTACACGAGACTTGAAACATTATGTAATTTTCGGAAAACAACTCTGATACTGGTACTGGTAGTGCATTCCATAGTTCTGTTACATGCAAAAGCCTCTCCTGTCCTGTCTGCTAGATAAGAGTTTTCGAACATCTAATATAATATCTAAAACATCCTAAATAATAATACATAGTGTAGATATTAAAGCTATTAAATGTGTGTTATATTTCTACTAATATTTATCGATAAAAATATGTACATCACTAACATAGCCCACCGACCGATCTGCACAGTGAGCACGTCTAGTGTTGCACTATAAATAAAACAATCGAGAAATATGTAATTATTGCGTGCACTATTGTGCGATCGTGCAACTATAAATCGATTTGAACGAATCTTCTTTTTTCAAAATTGACTATTTTAAATCGATAATCGTGCGATGGACCGATTAAAATGTAATGAATCTGTTATATTACTCGAGTGTAGCTCGAACTTAAGTTTAAAAATAAATCTTACTAATGGTTGTCGCCATTTTGTTCGCGTGGGTCTTGACTTTTACATTCATTAATCCGTGAAGGACCCACATCCATATGGGAGGACATTTGCTTTTCTGAATGGCCACCACCCCTGGTCTAGAGTATACCGCCATATGAACTTTGAGGAGTATTCCAGTGTCAGTGGCCAGGTTCCAAACCCTTCTTCGAGACCGACTTGACTCGAGACGTCACTTTCAGCATCTAAGGGCCTAAAGAGATCGTTTTCGTAAATTTAAATGATAAACATACCAAAAGGTTAACATAAAGTAAAGGAAGAAAAGAAATAAAAGAAAAGAAAGAAAGGAAATAAAAGAAAGAAAGGAAATAAAAGAAAAGAATTAAAGAAAAGAAATAAATAAATAAAGAAAAGAAAAAAGAAAAGAAAGAAAGAAAAACTTTATTTGAAAAGATAGCGACGTAATTACATTCTTTATACATTATTATACACAGACCATAATTTGAGAATTTTCACGCCGCATTTTCAGCAACTAAGGTTTGCACTCAGCATATTCCTGTGCCGGAATTATATCCGACAGAACGCTGATTTTCAGTGAAAACTTCTTTTTGGCGTAAGACCAAAACGACGTGTAAAGTGGAACTTATTCTATGTCTTGTAACTACAATTATATCTAGACACGTGTCAATTTCACTAAGCGATTCTCCAAAATTGATCGCTTTAGGCCCTCGGATCTGTGTTATTTATTTTACTATACAACAACTGTGCTATGTTATCTTATGAATTATGAGAGTCTCTACACTTTTAACCTCGATTGTGGAATGCAAAAAAATCTTTTTGATAACGTATGTCTATCGGCCACGACCCAATTGACGACTAGACAAGAAATCTATTATTGTCAAAATTAACAAAAAATAACTTATGTAAAACCTTTTTTCTCTGAAGCACAGCAGACAGGCTGACGGCCCAACTATGATGGTAAGTGGTTACCGTCGCCTATGGACATTAGCTGCTAATCTGCTGCCGGCCTTGAAGGAGAAACTGGAACTAGGAACTCAAAGTTGTTATGGAGGCATACTACCACCTGGCTGTGGGTTGTTTTGTCGCCTCTTACGACAGGCTGCCCGGCCGTAGGAATTAGTGTTATTTTTCCGTCTCAGCACAGAGAAAATAACTCTGACTTCGCTAAATGATCTTTAACAAAATAATTCTATGAAGCTTTCGACGTTGTTGCCTCATTTTCTGTTATATTAAAATTCTTCACCGTCATAAATCTGTTAACAGCGACAGGTGTAAATAACAAACAACCGTTCCGTTAAACTTAATCGAAATATTTTTTAACCACGGAACTGGAAAATGCAGGTTAAATACCAATAATCAATTTCTAAGTAATCCAACGAGTTTCCAAATTAAAAGGTATTTTGTTATTTGACTGCTACGATTAATGGTCAGTACCTATATCTTACTGTTCATTCGCTTGCCTTACTTACCATCGCTTGAATTTTGACATTACTTGTATGAAAAATGAAAATGAATGTATATATTTCAAATTGACATCTTACATATTGATGCCACTGAAACTAAAAGGTCAAATACAGTGCAAACTCCATGTAACGTCACTCGTTTAACGACAAACTCCCTTAAGCGTCGAAATCACTTAGCTTTGGTCGGTTTAGCTTGTCTTCCATACAATGATACACTCTATATAGCATTACACCCACTCTCCATAACGACAACAATTATGTAATAAAAAGTACATTTTAAGGCCAAAATCAGTATAAACTGCGCAGCTGTGTAGGTACGATCTTTTATCGTTATATTATCCTAGCCCGTAATAAACTCGACTGTCGGCATCAAGCATATTGAAATGTCTAAGAAATTCCGAAATTTCTTTATCACCAAGACGCCTCAATATCGCAAGATATTAATAAAATAAGTAAACAAATATAACAAAATTACTGGTGCAGCAAAAGACGTCAGACAAAAATAAAAGACTTCTTTGAATTTAACGACAACTCTCTATAACGCCATAAAATGCACAGTCCATTCAGTGTCGTTATATAGAGTTTACACTGTATATAAATCAGTCATACGACCAGTCATGCTATATGGGTCCGAATATTGGGCCACTAAAGTGATAAACCACATACGTCTCCACTCAGCTGAGATGAGAATGTTGAGATGGATGTGTGGTGTTACAAGAATGGATAAGGTGAGAAATGAGTACATAAGGGGATCTTTGAAAGTTGCACCCGTGACTGAAAAATTGAGAGGAAGATTAAGGTAGTAATGGGCATATAATGAGGAGGGATGGAAGTCACGTGACAAAAAAAAATGTTAAACTATAAGATGGAAAGGTACAAATGTAAAGGTAGACCAAAAAAAGTATGGATGGATTGTGTGAACGATGATATGATGACTTGTGGTGTGACGTACGCCAGAATAGAGGAGTGTGGAAGAAAAGACATATTGTGCCGACCCTAATTAATTGAGATATGGCGAAAGAAAACAGAGAGAGACATCTTACAGATTAATTATTAAGGGTCATGAGTCTACCGCCGATTCCAAAGCAATTTTAGTTACTGCTAAAGCAGAAGAAGCCGCACAACAAACTCCCCAGCAACAAACATATCTTTACTTCATATTTATAATGTTCGTCTTTTTTTTATGTACATACATACATACATAACTTCACGCCAGTTCCCTTGCGGGGTAGGCACGAACAACAGAGCGCCATTCAGGCTTATTCTTACACACCGCATTTGCTTCTTTGACATTCATAGCTGTTGTCATGCACGCTCGTCTGTTCTTAAGGCTCCTGACATCACCTTCTGCTAGTACACGATCAATTTGATCATGGAAGGTGTGTCGTGGCCTTCTACGACTTCCGTGGCCTTTTTTAAATGTAGTTTATACTAATACAGGGTTTAACTAACTAATTTATATGAATGACTACTGAAAGAGTTTGATGGCGATGGCTAAATACCCATTCAGTGCGGTCGTCTAAAAAACCTTTTGTTGTATAATAAGCCTTCTCCCACAAACGTTGCATTTTTGTGTCTAGTATTTTTACAATGTACATCACCTAATATTGGAAAAACCGAGATATTTGTGGATGGATAGAGATATGTATGGAGTGTATGACAAATTTTAACCGATAGTAATGAAAGTTGTCCTTAACTCGAATTGCCATTATTTATTTGACACTGCCTAGATACACAAATCGTGCGAAACCATATTGAAAAAGACAACCATAATCTATCTATAATATTATAAATTTTAAGCATGCCGTGTCTACATTAAAGCTATTAAAAAAACAATTGGAATAGACTATATAAACGATGGAGAACACGATGCATTTTTTTTAGATCTGTTGTCTATTTGTGTGTTTGTTCGGGATTCACGTAAACACTACTGGGCGGATTTCGATACGGTTTGAAATCTGCGTTACTTATTATCCGGGAAATCCCACGGATATTTTTCTGGGAATAATTTAAAATGGCCAAATTGAAAAAAAAAACCAAATCCAATGCGACTTTTTCACAGATCGATAGCAAATTTTATGTAATAAAATGTGTAATATTTTTATCCTGGAAATCCCGCGGGAATTTTCCCGGGAGGGGTTTAAAGTTGTTCGGATGCATAAAAATTAGCTTATTCCAACACAGTTTTCACTAAAACGATGGTCTATGTTCTTTTTTAAATACTTCGATACTTTGTGTCTCAGAAGTCCCGAGGGAATTTCAAGTCAAGCGTGGATCCAGTCGCGGGCATATCCTAGTAATAACAAATAAAATGTTTCTTTTTATCCCTTCACCAATCTTTTGAGGTGACATTGACCTTTACCAGATTAAAACTGCAACTTTATTGTTAATAAACATTTTAAGTTTAAGATTTAACATTCCAAAGATCTTAATCTGCTTTAATATCTCTTGGTAACAGACAGACAGATGAGTTACGATTGCTCGCTAATAATAAAATTTACGACTTACACCAAACATGCCACAGTATATGTAGTTTCGTAAGGTAACTCTTGAATTTATTTACTTGTATCGGATACACCGAACAGTCTTTAACTTAATAATATTTTATGAAATATTATACCTAAACTTAATTGACAACGATTATATGAAATAGAATGTTAAAAAATCGATGTATGAAGTCCCTTTTAATGTGTAGATATAATTTTATTTAGGAAATAAAACAAGTTCCGTTTTGCAGTTTTTTATTGTAAATTCAACGACAAATTACAAATATCAACTTATAAAACGCTATGACCCAAACATGAAGGTTTCATTACAAAATAGAAAGTTTATGGTGGGAATGACGATAAGGCCGCTCGTTGTTCAATACCATCTATATTAATTGTTTGAGACTGCCCAGACGATTACAGGCAACGGTGAGGGCAGCGTTGCCAGTACAATGGAGGTACTACATGTATTCATAATATATCTTCAATAATAATACTTTTAAAAATCGGCAGACAAACACACATAATGTATATCCCCAAATTAAGCAAATTACGCTTGTATTGTGGTTAATATATAACGGAATACTCTGGTCTCCGAAATTTACCATACCAGGAATCGT
Source organism: Dendrolimus kikuchii (assembly GCA_019925095.2). Lineage (NCBI taxonomy): Eukaryota > Metazoa > Arthropoda > Insecta > Lepidoptera > Lasiocampidae > Dendrolimus > Dendrolimus kikuchii. Next base: position 14,488,330 of record CM034408.1, read on the forward strand.
ACCCAGCCAGCCAGAAGGTCCAGCTTGCCATACACGACGCGGTGTTGGTACTTACGCTTACGTATGGAAGAGAAAGCATGAAAGTAGAGTAAACGCGGTCGAGATGCAAGCACTGCGCAAAATCTGCGGAGTGACGCTCGTGGACCGCGTTCGTAATACCGAACTAAGAAAGAGAGTTGGTCTGAAAGAGAGTATCGGGGTGAAGGTAACGAAAGGAATGACTACACAGATATACAATGCAAAATTGGATGGATGCAGAAGTCGTGGAAGGCCACGACACACCTTCCATGATCAAATTGCTCGTGTACTAGCAGAAGGTGATGTCAGGAGCCTTAATAACAGACGAGCGTGCATGACAAGAGTTATAAATGTCAAAGAAGCAAGTGAGGTGTGTAAGAATAAGCCTGAATGGCGCTCTGTTGTTCGTGCCTACCCCGCAAGGGAACTGGCGTGAAGTTATGTATGTATGTAGAAATCGTACCCGGAGCCTCTGCATTGCAATGAGGTAAGCCATGAAAGGCTTAGCCCGCTCAACCACAGACGCCGTCTTAATATCTGAATAATAAAACATATCAAATATAATAAATAATTATCTGCACTACCTTACACTACTATACTTAATTTGACTGGGGCTCGGTAACAGCATGTATGTGTAGGCAGTAGAGGTTAATTGAATAGCTTCCTTCAGAAAGTAAAAGTGGTTTGTGAACTCATTATATGGATGATTTATATATTTTCTTTGTGTTTACATTTGTTTTATTGGGATACTGTAGACAAATAACTAAAACGGATCTTCTAAAGTATTATTATCTATACCAATAAATTGTTATAACTCTTGGTAGTCTGGTCATACCGAGGAGTACCGTAGCGGTCGAAAACATCTCCGGATTCGGTTTGGCTTTTCGTAGAAAAGCATTTAATTAAGAATACCCATATCTTAAGAACTGTATGTTCAATGGATATTATTCAAATTAATTTTCGTTGCAAGTGCTTTAGGAGCTTGATTGTCTTCTAAGAATTTTCCACCTCATAGTTTAAAAATTAAAGGGGGGGGGAGACAACTTTTTCATAATTTTGAAAACTAATGTCTCCCCATTCATGTATTAAATTCTAATGAAATGGGACATTCATTCATCATTGTAATCTTTAAGAATCTCTGTGCTTTAGTTTTTAGTACTACAGCTGTTAGCACCCCAAATATATCGAATCAAATCATTTTTATTGCGAACTAAGTGTATACATAGGTCTTATTCAATATAACTGAGAACTTATTACTTAGCTGGCCTTTCATAACATCGCAATATGTAATTACTTAACCTATCTCTATATAATATTTAATTTGGTGCCTTATAAATCTTTTATTTTATTTAAACAACACAACACTATAATAAAGTTAATTGGAAATAAAAATTAAATACTATTAATAAAATTATGAATGGAATTGGCGCGTACAACATACACAGCCAGACGGACAGAAATGGCCGTTTCATAAGGAACCCCAGAAACAAAAAAGCAATCATTAAAAATGACAGACGTACATAAATGCAAATAGATGTATTGTAATCTATGGAATCATTAACTTTCCACTCTAAACGATTATTATGCTTGCTATTTCTGCCCACGCAGTAATCTTGAGCGTAACTAACATGTTAGTTCAGAATAGACAATCTTCATTAATGTGGAGATATCAGAAATGTTCATTGTACTTCTAATGTTTCATTTCATGCTGATTCTAACGCATGAATGTAATATAATAAATCTCCAGCAGATTCAATTAACACACATAATTAAACTAAGATTTATTTTAAACTTGTGTGTCCACAAACTACGAGGGATTCAGTGTAGGTATGATACAGGTGTATATAACCTTTTCATTTCTTATACTCGGAGAGTACGCTTCAAGTTACCTGATAACAGGGATGAAACAAGTAGTTTCCGTCCCTGGGAAACGATTTTCAATACTGTCTAACAATTTAGAAACTATGCGAGCCATGTCCGAACTTTATTTACAGCCACTGTTGAATCGCGGCACAAAATTGTAATAAAATAGTATTAACAATTTTGTACATACATACATACATACATAACTTCACGCCAGTTCCCTTGCGGGGTAGGCACGAACAACAGAGTGCCATTTAGGCTTATTCTTACACACCTCACTTGCCTCTTTGACATTCATAACTCTTGTCATGCAAGCTCGTCTGTTCTTAAGGCTCCTGACATCACCTTCTGCTAGTACACGATCAATTTGATCATGGAAGGTGTGTCGTGGCCTTCCACGGCTTCTGCATCCATCCACTTTTGCATTGTATATCTGTTTAGTCATTCTTTCATCATGCATTCTCTCCACATGCCCGAACCACCGGAGCATTCCTTTCCTTACCTTCACCCCGACACTCTCTTTCAGACCAAAATTACAATTTTGCAATTCGATTTTTACTTAAATTTATTCTTCACTAAATTATTATTTAATTTACATAAAGAGGTAAATATGTACTATCATCAATGATAAAAAAAAATACACTGGCTGGTAGAATGGCACAAAAAAGTCGTATGTGGCGTCGTATTAAATGAGTTCATCAGATTTAGATATAGATTCCACGCTTAATTTCATTATAGAAGTAGTTGTTAGTTTTATTCAGTTTTATTTAATTTCCTCATATTCGAAATGAAAAGCAGAGTGTTAACCTCAGATGAAAGAGCAATTTAGGTACTGGAACTAGCGCCCTCGCTACGCTCATGAGCCAAAGCATCTCATGTCTAAATAGGTCACTTTCATCCCTAGTATAAAAATCTACTAATCTTGCACCACTCCTGGCGGAATCAAGAAAAGTATGTTTTTTTGAAAATTGCCATTACTGTGTAGGATTGTAAAGTGAAAAAGTGCTGTAATAAAATGTAAAATTGATCAGCCTGTCTAAAAAACCTAAAATATAATTTTTCTTGTGAAACTCGGAGTTTTCCTTATTAACTAAAAAAGTACAAAGTACCTCCTGGCGTACATAAGCGTCCATTTTGTTGGTGATTTGGCTACGGAGGCAAACAAGAGAAAACCTACGAATAATTCGATACCATATTTTATCCCCAAAAATTAGTAACATACTAAATAATTGATAGATAGAAGCGCGCACATCACGGAATTACTTCAGCAACGAATTTAAACGCAGATGTGAATTTTTTTATCCCGCAATATGTTTTGAAATCTATGCAACCGATAACTGATATCGGAAGACAACTCAAGCTTATTATGAGGGCATACCTTAAACCAGGAGTGGTAGCCATCCAGACGGGCAAATGCCCTACTTCCAGACCGTGGGTTGTTATGTGGCCTTTTACGAGTGGCCGTCTAGCAGCAAGATTCAGCATACTTCCTCCGTTCTCGCACGGACAAAACGTCGATCAACGATCATATCTAAAAATTGACATTGAAACTTCAGAAATTAAAATTATAAGTTTCATCGGCAAATTAAACATTGAAAATTAGAAATTAGGTTATGGTGTTTGAAAGAGGAGAAACCAGAACGAATGCAAGGATAATGATCGATGATGTTATGCTGGAGCAAGTAAGTGAGTTTGTATATCTTGGATGTGCTTTTAGCAGGGATGGAAGGTACACCGCTGATATAGAAAGAAGAGTGAATTTGGGGAATAGTGTGAATGGAGCGTTAGGTAAACTTCTAGGCGCTAAGAACCTCACCCAGAAGGCCCAGCTTGCCATACACAATGCGGTGCTGGTACCTACGCTCGCGTATGGAAGCGAGAGTTGGGTATGGAAGAGAGCGCATGAAGTAGAGTAAACGCGGTCGAGATGCGAGCACTGCGCAAAATCTGCGGAGTGACGCTCGCGGACCGCGTTGGTAATACCGAAGTAAGAAAGAGAGTTGGTCTGAAAGAGAGTGTCGCGGTGAAGGTAAGGAAAGGGATGCTCCGGTGGTTCGGGCATGTGGAAAGAATGCATGATGAAAGAATGACTAAACAGATATACAATGCAAAAGTGCATGGATGCAGAAGTCGTGGAAGGCCACGACACACCGTCAATGATCAAATTGATCGTGTACTAGCAGAAGGTGATGTCAGGAGTCTTAAGAACAGACGAGCGTGCATGACAAGAGTTATGAATGTCAAAGAAGCAAGTGAGGTGTGTAAGAATAAGCCTAAATGGCGCTCTGTTGTTCGTGCCTACCCCGCAAGGGAACTGGCGTGAAGTTATGTATGTATGTATGTAAAATTAGAAACCATTTATCGTTACAAAAGCTTTCTATTTGTTCAACACTTAGAATTGATTTTAGAACACGCCGGATAATTGTACAATCTACAAAAACGGACCAAATTGCTCCTCCACCCACACAGAGTGGCATTTGACATTATTTTGGCAAACCCCAATTTGGTGAACACAGACGTTCGGCGATTATCAAAGAAATTTCTAAATTGTTTCTTCTCGATGGGAAATAACGAAGACGTAAATAAGACATGGTATAATTAGTAACCATAGAACAAAATAGTCAACATTTTTTTTATATATAATTTTGCATTCATGCACATCTCCTTCATAGCGTTATGTTCTAACATACAATACAATACAATACATTTTATTGTACACCAACATTACATAGAAAAAATACACAAAAAACTTACTAAAAGCTAAACTTACTAAAGGCAACCTTTGGATGGACAAGATCTAATTAGATAGATAGCGTTGGCGTGCAGTTGAAATAGATAATAATAAAATAATTATAATACATATAATATAGTTATAAAAATATATACGTACATAGACATACAAAACACAATAAACACGTTATACAGTTAAATAGTGCTCCTTCACAAGTCTGTTAAAAGTATAGTATATATAGTATATATATATATATAGTATATGTATATATATATATATATATATATATATATATATATATATATATACATAGTTTATACTATATATATAGTATAAACATAGTATGTATACATACTGCATCTTCATTTATCTATCATTTAAGTGCTGTGCTCTTGTTTGTGGAACCTGCTCCAATTTTTTCTACTTTATTTTAGAACGCGACATCGACTTTTTCCTTAATTCCAAAGTTCTAAATAAATGAACATAAACTAAAATTAAACAATACTATAAATATAACTATACTTACAACATAAGAATCTATAAGTAAAAAATAGACACCAGGTCGCTTTCGGCGGGGAACGTGCCCAAAATGCTGGCCACAACACCGATACGTTGCCCTAGGTGCAAGCCAGCCTTTTGGTCACACGAGACCTCAATTAGACGTGTTGAGAGGTCTCGATAGAGGTGATAAGCTCGAGGCCCCTACGGACCCACAGTTTACAACCCCGAAAGTCACAAATACTTACCCATTACGAATGGACACATTGCGTCCCATACCAAGGGGCATCCCATTTTCCATGGCACCAACGAAATTCCATCTGGTGGTCCACTGATTCCTTAATTTGATTCATGAATTGTCCGTCGCCTTGGCCTTCTCTTTTCTTCTCACTTCTACTTTGCCTTCGATCAAGGCGCATAAAAAGTTTCTTGTTTCTTTCTCTTTTACCATATGTGATATTTCTTCAGTAGTCTTCTTTCTTTCCAACTTATTCTCTTCATGCGTCACCAACATCATATTGCAAATTCTTCTAGTCTAGTAGTCTATACTTCACGCCCAAAAATGTTATACTCCAAACATACATCTTTTCTTGACGCATTATGCTATTTTATATCTAAATAATTTATTGTTAATAATGAAAGCTCTTTTTTAAATGACTATTCTTGCTATTGAATCATCTGTGTATCGAGAAATCTGTCTAATTTTGGCTTCAAGATTGTCTTATTTTTATTTGGACCCCAACTCACCCAAACACGAAAATGAAGGTGCTTCTAAAACCAGTATTATTTTCTAATATAGAGGAATAATGAAAATATGTTTCTCGATATGAATCATAATAAATGTATAATTTGAATATTTATATAGTAAAAGACTTTTACTGCGTTGCCCCTCACAGAGCATATGTCTATGTAATGAACGTAATTGATTTTCTTATTGGTAGATGGATATGATTAATGAGTCAATCAAAATAGCATTATGTTATATGTAGGTTTGAGTTACAAGAATTTGTCTACGAACTTACTAATAAATATTTTTTTTTTTGCAGGAGATCAGCAGACAGGCAGACGGCCCACTTGATGGAAAGCAGTTACCATCGCCTATGGACATTTGCAACACCAAAGTTGCTACAAATGCGCTGCTGGTCTCTTAAGGGAAACTGGAACCTGGTCACTAATGCCGGAACACAACTCAAGGTTGTTATGGCGACATCTTTTAGACCAGGGGTGGTAGCCATCCAATCGGGCAAATGCCCTACCACCTGGCTGTGGGTTGTTAAGTTGCCTCTTACGACAGGCCGCCCGGCCGCAGGAAATTGTATTCTTTCTCCGTTCCTGCACGGATATGCAACAATTAAGAGGTATTCATAATATTATTAGCTCCTTATTCATAACTGATTTAATAAAATTATTATTTTCTTGCGTCTAACAAGGAAGACTAAGAACGCTTTTAATATTATAAACTAGCGGCCCGGCGCGGATTCACCCGTGACCCGTCCCGCTCCCGTGGTATATAGCGTCGTGTTATATAGCCTATGACACACCCTGTTAACGTAGCTTTTGAACAGTAAAAGAATTTTTAAAATCAGTTTAGTAGATCCAGAGATTACCCCCTACAACGTCACAAACTTTACCTCTTTATAATATTAATAGTATAGATGAGAGGTTTTGAACATCCATCCGTTTGTTATTCTTTCACTCAAAAACTGCTAAACGGATTTTGTTTAAATTTTATTGGATATTGTTTAAATTTTAAACATCAATTCTGAATGACGTCGCGGGTACAGCTAGTTAAGTATTTGGCGGTGGTCTGTTACAAACGCCGTAAAGCGGGAGGGGGTAAAAAATGTTAAAAGTGGGTCACATAGTATGATTATGTTCCCTACACTACAGCTGGTGCACAAAAAAATTCTTCTAACTTGGACCACAAACTTATTTGCATACATCGGGTACAATCTATCGCTTCCCTGCCATAAGATATCGTATTACATCGACAGAACGATTCTACAATAGAAAAGATAATTCACTTAATCTATTCGTATGATAAATAAAGGTGCATTGTTTTATTGTTGCTTAACAAGAGTTTCGTCAGGTCATCTAGGTCCACGGGTGATCATTGTCTTGTTGATAGTTCGTTTTCTGGCATGCCACATGCGGACTGCGGTCAAGGATAGGCTGTTTTTATATCACTGGAGTACGTACAGCACATCTGACGGAAAGTGGTTACCGTTGCCTACATATTATAAAATTCTAAACATGCCGAGTGTACATTGGAGCTATTAAAAAGAAAACAACTGGAATAGACTATATAAACGACAGAGAACACCTTGCATCTTTTTTAGATTTCTTGTCTGTTTGATTGTTTTTTCGGGATTCACGTAAAAACTACTATGCCGATTTCGATGCGGTTTTCGCTGATCGACAGCTAATTTTTAGACTTAAAATCTGCGCTTCTTTTTTTTTTAAGGAATATTTCCGGGAATTCTTTAAAATGGCCAGATTGAAAATAAAATTCGAGTTTTAATGCGGGTTTTTCACTGATCAATAGCAAATTTTATGTAATAAAATGTGGGATACTTTTTATCACGGGAATCCCGGGGAATTTTTTCCGGGGGTAGTTTTAATTTGTTCCGGTACATAAAAATTAGCTTACTCCGACGCAGTTTTCACTAAAACGACATTTTACATTCTTTATTAAATGCTGCGATACTTTGTGTCCCGGAAATGTCGCAGAAATTTCAAATTAAACGTGAATAAAGTCACGAATATATCCTAGTTTTTAAATAAAATTGGTTTTTTATTTAAAAACTAGCATATATCTTTTACGGATATTAATATTAAAAAAAATTGCTTACTGCACTTTCTGCACTTATCCATATAACCATTATCACCCTACATCCTACATTATGGTGACATTAATAACTCTATTTATAAATACATTTTGCAAATTAGGCCAGCTGAAACAAAAGGCTCGGTTCATTAACCATAGTTAAGGACGGGACACATGAACGCGTGGTTGCTTTATTTACAACCATCCGGCTTACTGTAGTTAAACATTAATTTTCTGCCACACTCAGAGACTTTCAAACTATTAAATTAACGTGTAATTAAAACTTGGAATTTATAATTGAAATAATGTTTTTTTTTAAATAATAACATTGAGTTCTTTTTTGAAATGCCATTTATAGCTGAAATAAAAAAAATGTATGTATTTCTGAATAAAATATTATTAAAATATAAATTTTATATGCACATTTTATATAAATTTTTTTTATGTATATATGTTATGAAGTTAAATATTTTATTTCAATTAACTATTTAGATACTTAATTAATTGCGACGTTCAGCTATGAATAAAATTTTATTTAAAGTAATTACTCTAACAATATGAGCCCAGAAACATCTGGGATTCGTATTTCATATTTTAGGGGAACGGATGGCATAGGATCTTTCAGTCACACTTGTCCAAAACATATTGGATATGCAAGTTTCCTTGCGACGTTTTTGTTCATCTTGGTAATTTCAGCACGTGATAATTTTAACACTGCACATTCTCATAAAATTCAAATCCTTGTCGTTGAAAGGAAACGCTGGTACTTGTACTGCATATGAATGTGAATTGTTATAAATTACTAGCTGCGCCCGCGACTTCGCCCGCGTCAACACCCTAAAAAAAGTAGCCTACGTTACGCCTTATAATATCAGCTGTCTGCCAATGAAAAGTCCCTCAAAATCAGTACAGCCGTTTCGCAGATTAGCCGGAACATCCAGACAGACAAAAATTGTATTTTCGGAATCTCCTGCTCCGAATTATCCCCCATTGTTTTTTCACAATTTAAATTTGTCATTACAAGCAGACACTTTAATTTTATTTATCTGTGTAGATAAATTTATTGTACTTGTAAACGTGATGTATACATATTATTTTGTATAATGGTATTAAATACAGGGTTTATGACGTAAACAACTGCGATTTCTTTTAGTCTGACCAAGATCAACTTAGTTGCCACATTCTATAATACTAGTAAACTATCGATTGTGTAACAGCCACTAAGTGGTAACGGAGAGTGTAATTCCACGCGCCGACCGAGCGGTCACGAACAATGGCCGGCGGTAATTGTTCGCCGCTCGTGCGCACCCAGCCTTATTCGTATTGTTTACTTTACAATTGACAGTTTCGGTGAAAATGTGAGTTAATAGTGCGTTTAATTGTGTGTTGTTCGAGTCTTATTTAGTACCTGGAGCAATTTAAGCTGAGTGTAGACTCCTTAATTGGAAATGTTGGTCTGGGCACATTTGGACACGGAACCCTAAAAAGCAATCAGTTGAAAATATTCCAATTATTTCAAAAAAAATTCTTGAAACTAGTTTTTGCTTTAGTATCTTTAAAAAACATTTGGCGGCAGGGGAAGCATTTTTATGACTTGGGAAACATATCTTACCACCTTATTGGTGGAATTTGCCCCTTTCCACTTAAAACTCGATGTGGACTATATGACTTATTATTGGCGTTATTTGCAATTAAATTAAAACTATACATAGACGAGTTACAGAAAGAATGATGAATGGCAGAGAGTGAAGCAGTGCGTATTAGTGCCATATGTATGTGAGCAATGTGAACAAGTCAGCAATTTTCGGCCTCCAAGGCCGCTTATTTTATCCTCCGTTCCGTCTGACGCCTAGCTGCTAACTGTGCGAGCTATGGGCGTCGGCGGTATGCGGGACGTGGAAAGAAGCTGTGTTCCGGCGGGCGGGTCAGGGGGGTAGTCTCTGTCCGCAACACACCTATTGATTTGTGTGTATGACGGCCATTCCTAATAAGTATCTATTTTTTCGAAATTTGTGATACACTATTGTATAGCAGCGTTAGGCTGTATAGATCTTAGTAGTTTTGAGAAAAATTACTGTGACATACAAAGACATACATAACAATTTTTTAAGGGTTCGGTTTTGGTTAATGGCAAAGAATTATTTAAAAATACGCCATAATAAGTAGTAAAATTATAAAAATAAACAATAACAAGGACATATAAAAGTCTCGTTTTTGATATATAATTTGAGAATAAAAAAAACCTTCAAATGTTGTGGGTCGCTCTCGATTCTTAAGACAGGCCGCCTGGCTGCAGGAAATTGTATTCCTTCTACCTTCCTGCACGGATAGAAATAACTTTAAACTAAAAATTTTGATATCGACTGACAGCAATATAAACGACTGTCGAATAAAATCGATTAAGAAAACCAATGTCAATTTTAAAACAACTTCGCGAGGGCTCCCAAAAAAAAAACAAAAGCAAACAGTACTCAATTGGAATTACAATGAACACGTGTCGTGCTATAACGGGATCTTATGCATTATTGATCAAATCGCGTAGGGAGAGAATGTTTTCGAATATTTTAATGATTTATCGACGTATGAGACGTCTGGAGACGTTTGTGGGGACGAATTTTTTTAACATAAATACCTACAGTTTATTTCAAATAAGATGTGTGGGAGGATTTAAAATAAAGATTAAACACACCGACACAATTAGCACAACAAAAAGAAATTAAGAAAGCTGTATTTATATTACTAAATTAGCTGATGCCCGCGACTTCGTCCGTGTGGTGCGGTTTGTTTAACTATCCCACGGGAACTCTTCAATTTATCGGGATCAAAAGTATCCTATATGTTGACCAGGGATATAAGCTACCGCCATACAAAATTTCATTCAAATCGATCCAGTCGTTTCGGAGATTAGCCGGTACAAACAGACAGATAAACAGACAAACAGAGAAACAAAAAAATTGAAAGAAATCTAAATTAGTTCTATTTCATTTGTTACATCCCCGGATTCGGTTTTTAGCATTTTTTTTTCATGGTACAGAAATTCGACCTCTACAGTTTTATTATATGTATAGATAATAATAATATAGATAATATGAGTTATATATGTAATATGTCAAAGAAGCAAGTGAGGTGTGTAAGAATGGGCCTAAATGGCGCTCTGTTGTTCGTGCCTACCCCGCAAGGGAACTGGCGTGAAGTTATGTATAATAATAATAATAAAAGAATTTTATTGTCACCAAAAATATAACAAATTTTGCCTTAAAATTAAGACTAGATACTAACACCTAGACTAGGCCGAGCCTGTATCCTAGGTGTTAGTTGCTTCCAGTGACGTAATAACTAAATTTTATAACATGTATGTATGTATGTATAATATGAGTTATATTTAAAATAGAAACTAAATTGTTTTAATGTGATATTTGTGGAGTCTGAAGTAACTTTGTAATAATATAGGTCTTATAGTTCGCGCCACGTAAAAAGAACGCTGCCTCTGAACCTGCGCAGTGAGCGTTTCATCGATCAAATTGGTGGTATAAAGGGGGCGAGACGGGGTGACACCCCGCCGCACCGGTATTCCTGTGCGCGCACGCTATTAGTACGTCACGTCAACAAAACAATTACTCATAAAACATTACCCTAGTACTTTAGGATACGACTGTGCACCTGCGCAGACACAACCCTTCCACTACCGCTCAGCGTTCTTTTTACGTGGCGGGACTTATACATACATACATACATAACTTCACGCCAGTTCCCTTGCGGGGTAGGCACGAACAACGGAGCGCCATTTAGGCCCATTCTTACACACCTCACTTGCTTCTTTGACATTCATAACTCTTGTCATGCACACTCGTCTGTTCTTAAGGCTCCTGACATCACCCTCCGCTAGTACACGATCAATTTGATCATGGAAGGTGTGTCGTGGCCTTCCACGACTTCTGCACGCATCCACTTTTGCATTGTATATCTGTTTAGTCATTCTTTCATCATACATTCTTTCGACATGCCCGAACCACCGGAGTATTCCCTTCCTTACCTTCACCCCGACACTCTCTTTCAGACCAACTCTCTTTCTTACTTCGGTATTACGAACGCGGTCCGCGAGCGTCACTCCGCAGATTTTGCGCAGTGCTCGCATCTCAACCGCGTTTACTCTACTTTCATACTCCCTCTTCCATACCCAACTCTCGCTTCCATACGTGAGCGTAGGTACCAGCACCGCGTTGTGTATGGCGAGCTGGGCCTTCTGGCTGAGGTTCTTAGCGCCTAGAAGTTTACCTAACGCTCCATTCAAACTATTCCCCAAATTCACTCTTCTTTCTATATCAGTGGTGTACCTTCCATCACTGCTAAACAGTTACTTATATATGTATACAATACAAAAAAAAACCTAAAGAGCACTTATTCACATATCACGTTAGCTTAGCAATTTTGAAAAATTGAAGAATTTGAACATTAAAAGCCTATGTAAGGCTTTTAATGTTCAAATTCTTCAATTATAACTAAATGAATGTTTAGTAGAGCGTGTTTCATCCATGTGCCCTGACTACAGCTTACATCCGTCTGGGCATGTTGCGGATTATGTTGAATATTTGCCAGGTGGTAGGTCATTTGCCCGACTGGATTGCTACCACCGCTGGTCTAGAATATGTCGCCATAACAACCTTGAGTTGTGTTCCAGTCACCCTTAAGAGAGCAGCAGCGCATTTGTAGCACCTTTGGTGTTGCAAACGTCCATAGGCGATGGTAACCGCTTTTCATCAAGTGGGCCTTCTGCCTGTCTGCTGAACTCCTGCAATAAAAAAAAGAATAGGAACAAATCAACGAAATAATTGCCTGACAGCTTTTCCTTTTTTTCCAATAAGAATTAAATAAGAACAAAAATTAATCAGCCAGTGTTGTGAAAGAAGATTGCATTCTTTTTCAATTTTTCGGATTTTTAGCAGCGTTCCGCTATTTTTGCCGGTGCCTGTATATTTGTATAATTATAATCAATATTTATTTCGTAGAAAAGTTTCCGATAATGGTACAAGTTACGCTTTATGTAGATATGTGTCAGCATATGGAGGTTGCCTGGAAGAGATCGCTTTAAGGCCACCCTTTGTTTAATATTTATTGTATTTAAGAACGTAGTTTTGATTCTTGGTGAACAACAAAGAGTTTTCATTCATTCATTCATTCATTATGTGTCAGCCATACCGTCCCATTTGAAATAGACTTTAGTCGGGTCATAAGTTCTGTCACATCCTTATTTAATTTGAACTTCGTATACTGCCTCGAGATGTTTGAACTGTTTTTGAATAAGGAGCTTTTACGTTACGTGTTAAAATAAAACACAAATCAATTTTGTTCGACATAAAAAAAAATGGAGTAGACGTAAATGCAAGACAGTCTTCGCATCCAAATGACAAATGATAATAGTGGACGTTCACGTCCTCTACCGAACCCTTAAATGTGCGTGGCCCAACACGCACTTGGCCGATTTGTTATAATGAGAAACCGCATCAAGAATTCACTTTATTATGTAAATCGTTATTTCTATGCGACAAAATTACCTCCGACCTTATGAACTAGGAAACTGGCCAATTTTAATACGACGAGAAAACCAAGCAAGTGAAACCGCGAACTACCACGTATACTAAAATCATGATAATCTCTAGATAACCTCAATAGATGTAAGATAAAAACCATTTACAGCAACATAAAATGAGCTTTTCTATCAATCTCTAATCTGATAGGATTACAGTAGTGATGTAACACTACTAAAATCTTTATTTTCGATAAACGAGTTAATTTAAAATTTAACGACAGTATTAACAGCATTTTAACGATATTGAAGTTTCTTTTATTTATTTAACAAAAGATCACATAGTGTTATAACAATATATTCACAATCAATATGTTGCGTCAATCATTGACCTTATTAGTAAATGCAAATAAGAAGAAACATAATAAAATTAAGTGATTACAATAAAAAAGTCCACAATAAACAAACGTTAACATGCAATTTTTGGACCTTAGAGTTTTTCATTCTTTTTAGCCGACCCCTTATCTACAGAGACAAAGTTTGTTTTAGACTATATTGTTAAAAGCATAAAATAAGTGATTATGCATGTAATGTAAAGTTTTGTCTTTACGAAACTCATATGGACGTTAGTCCGAAAGTCCTTAAAATAAATAATAAATTAACATATTGCGAAGCGGTAGTAAATTAGATTGGGCTCCCATAGAGTAAATAATAACCATAAACAAAATTAAAACTAAATTATTAAAATGAACAAGTTGGCGGTAGGTTAATAAAACTTTAACAATACTCATTGACACTTGACATCTTTGTCTTCCGTGATCACGGCCATTGAAAAGGCAGAATCGTGGGAATAATAAAAATCAAATAAATTACCGCGCTTAAAACCGTTGAAACGTAGTTTTATTATGTATACAAGTCGCGAAAACTTAAGAAAATATTATAATTAAAATAAATTTTTAAAAATATCAGTAGAGATGGCTTTTTAGCGATAAGACCGTTGACACATTTAGAATAGTATTACAATTTCTAAGTTTTCTGTAATAGCTTACAATAAAGAGTTATCTATTTAATCAACTGTCGCACTCAGACAGTTTAAATGATGATTAACTCAATGAGCAACTAAAATTTAGAATGAATTTTATAAAAAAATATTAAACAACCTCATAAGATTGTAAAGTCACATTCAAATCATAACCTTTGCTTTCCTACTAATAGTACCCGATATTCTGCTACTATTAACACAGTATTAGAGATGCAGATGCAGATGGAATATGGTAAGCACTTACCATCAAATAGTCCACTTGTCTATTAGCCTAAAACGAAACATAAAAGGAAATTGACGCGAAAAGCAGGACTTTCTATATTCTATCATAATATAGGTTCGGATTTGGACGTCATCACACTTGATGTCACGAGACAATGCGATTTTAAACAGGTAAACAGACCACCCGGTGAAAAGTGGTCACCGCCGCCTATGACCAATATGACGCCAAATAACACAAATAAAGAAAGAAAAATGATACCTCTTCACACGTGACAGACAACCAAATTAATTTTCCACGAAAAAGACAGATATATGATAAGAAATGAGACAAATAATAATTATACCTAACAGTAGTAGTAAAAAATTGACAAATAACTTTTCTAATTGTTTATATTATGGTTTAAGACATTTATTTCTCAAAAGAATTTACAATTCACTTACAGAGAAATAACTAGTTAGATTTAATACACATTTACCCCTATTAGCGCATCTGTCGATTTATTATTCTAATATTTAATTAATGTTTCGTATTCGCATGAATTTAGTTTATTATTTATAATATGTGAGTGTAGTCTTGAGACAAAGTCGTAGCAATGCAAGTTGTTTATTAAGACAACATATATTAGTGAGTAATATACCTTGTCGGCTTGTATTCATATTTATTCGAATAATTCGACCAACTTAAATGTAAAGTCACATCACTAAATAAAATTAATGATCGTAAGTGAAATTTTTATAACTTTACGCTAATGAAACAAACGGGGATTTCGCAATAAAATAAAGGTGTTAAAATAAAAATTAACTTTTTTTATAACTTAATACATGATTTCTAAGCACCGATAAGATAAATTTTGATTAGTTCAATAGCCTAATGTTGAATATTTATTAGAAATTATTTCTATATTGTATACACCACCAAAACTGCTTGACAAAGATTTGCTTATGATAAGCTGTATTAGGTACAGAGTGGAATATTTTTATTGCCTAACTAGCTGACCCGGAAAACTTCGTACCGATTCAGAATCAATAAATTAAAAACGTTGATTTCTGAACGACGGGATGAACATCAAACGTTTGACAGGTAGGAATAGTTTCTAAGGGAAAGCGATATTGTTGTTTTTACTATATTCCAAGCAATTTTTTTCATATTTACTCACCTTTTAAACCTTCCCTGGACTTCCACAAATAATTCAAAACCAAAATTAGCTAAATCAGTTTTTTTTTTTTTTTTTTTTTTAATTGCAGGAGTTCAGCAGACAGGCAGACGGCCCACTAGATGGAAAGTGGTTACCATCGCCTATGGACATTTGCAACAACAAAGGTGCTACAAATGCGCTGCTGCTCTCTTAAAGGAGACTGGAACCTGGTCACTAATGCCGGAACACAACACAAGGTTGTTATGGCGGCATACTCTAGACCAGGGGTGGTCGCCATCCAGTCGAGCAAATACTCTACCACCTGGCAGTCTAGCCGTTCTCGAGTTTTAGCGAGACTAACGAACAGCAATTGATTTTTATATATAACATGTATTTACAGAGATGTTACGGTTCTTATAGTATCAATGCATTCTGCTCAAAATTCGGCGTGAAAAATTAGTATTACAATATTGACTTATAAACAAACATTCCATACAATCAATCATTTCTTAATCATTAAAATAAATATATTAATCTATAAGTAATACATCTGAATAATAAATTACGGCATGTCAAATATATTTATGTCAATTCGTATGGTTTTATCGTCCATAAACATGTTTATAATATGGTAACATTTAGTGGTCAGCAGCGATTTTTTTTATACAGTAGTAGTACATTTTGGTGCCAGTTTTTTTTTTCAGAATATTTTACGCTTCTAAATACAAGGTTTATTTTACAAGTCTTGTCAATATTTCTTTTAAGGGTATAGCCGAGTTTCGAAGAGGAGTCTGCCCTGCGGCGTTTTCCATTTTAACTAGGGGGATCGTTTTGTTATCAAATATAAATAATTGACCCTTTTCAGCTTACAGCTGTATATACCATAACCGTCATACACTCTCGATTCCTTTCACTCAATCCACATCCCGGGTTGTCTGGAAGAGATCGCTCTAAAGCGATAAGGTCGCCTTTTGTTCCTGCCTGGACACGATATGACTGTAAATGATTTACTTTATGTGTATGTGGTGAACAATAAAGTATTTTCTATCTATCAATCTATCTATCTAACCGTGGTCTTATTAGAAGATTATTTTATTGCTGCTTGGCATAAACTTATTTCATTAATTGATGGATTTCAATGCGTTATTTACAGTTTACAATAATCTCCAAATAATAAGGCAACAGATATATATTAGTGACCGAATATAGACCTGAGCACAAATGATTAAGTTGGTTAAGTTAATCCCAGGGAAATTGAGAGAAACCATCAAAAATTGTTTGTTGCTCGATTTCTCCGTCAATTGTGGACCGATTTTCAAATATTTTTTAAATGGTCCTAATGTCACCAAGTCAGGATCTGAAATAGGGACCACAATGAAATTGACAGCAACCCTTGTTAAAGAGAGCCTACACTCATCGGAAGGCAAACATGTATACGCGCGCCAGTAATACAATTTCTCCAGGCGCTTAATATATTATATCTAAAACTATTCAAGTATTTGCACAACTAAAAAGTAGAAAGTATAGTAAAAGTATTTTTCTTAACATAATTAAAGACGACTTCAAACTGAAAAGCAAAAAAATAATAATTTTCTACATCTTGAAGTCGGTGTCAAGAAAGCATAAAATTACTATATAAAATTACTATATTTTGTAAACTTGTTGTTTGTTTTTAATTGACACCGAATTTAAGATTTTGTAGAAATTATTTTATTTTTATTTTTTAGTGTGAAGTCGGTTTTTGTTAAAAAAAATAATTTTAATAAATTTTTACTATTAGTTGAATTACTTTCGCTTACAGTTCCTAGTATGTTATTTAGTGCAACTGCAATGTGTTTATCTGTTACACATATATGCAGCAAATTTTAATGTATCCCAAAATAGAGAGATATATAAAAAACACATAATAAAAAGAACTGTGGCGAAACAGACAATGAATTACTTTATTGAAAAGTGTGAAAGAAAAGAGGATTTGTGTCAACCTCAAAACGCCGAGGCAAAGGCAAGCGAAATAAGATCAAACAAGACACGACGCGCACATCTTTGAATACTCGATATAGCAGCATTCAATGGAAATTGTATGGAACTTGGAAAAGTGGAAGCCGTCTTACATTTCTGTGGGAATAGGGTTTCGGTCGCGGAACCCCGCGGTGCATTCGAGTGCAACGGCCACGCGGCATGAATTACACATGAGACATTGGAACGGATGGACAATCGTACATTATATGTAGATGGACATCAATCAGGTGTCAGCCCACGGAAATGACTTGTCTGTGACCGATTTTGGAGATAGCATTGACCACGTAGGAGATTAATGTTTCCACTTTGAAAATTGTGTTCTTTTTAGTAATCAGCAAAGAATCCACACATTGTATATAGCCTAGTTTAGTTTGGGATACGCCGTTTATCCTTAAGAGCTTCTCTATTCTTAAGTCCCCTTGCCAGCGAACCATTATTTACTTCTGCTCTTGGTGGTGGTGTATCGTTTGATGATCTGTCTACATTGCGCTGTACTTTATATTCCAAATAGTATATGCATCTACCCTCACATATTTACGACAATTAGCAAGTTACGCTTGTGTTATAGATATTACAATAGACAAGTCTGAAGGCGGGTTCAGACACCCACACCGTAAAAACGGAAAATTCATTTACGACATTTACAATACCAGGACTCGAACCAGGAACTTCCTCTAAGCCGTCTAAGCTAAACGGGCAAAAGCTGATATCACTCAAACACAGAAGTTGTCATTATTATTTCGCAGTTTACCTCTGAGCAAAGAATGAACTAATACCAAATTTACACCTTTGCTTATGAGGTCAATCTGTGAGCAGAGGTCTGGACCATATTTATTTATTTCTTTCTTTGGCACACAAAACAAGAAACAGCTAAAAGTTACATATTTCATATTATGTATCAATTATTAAGTCTAAGCCGTTCATATTATAATATATATAATATCAGCCCATTAATGTCCCACTGCTGAGCTCGGGCCTCCCATTATAGGGGGAACAGACAGTATACCCGCCACGCTTGTCCAAGGCGGCTTGGCAGGTTTGACACATCGGTTATCTCGATGTGCAGGTTGCATCACGATGTTTTCCTTCACCGTTGTTAGCACATGGTAATTGTAACAATATGCACATTAGATCAGAAAACTGACTAAGAGGTGCATGCGTTCCGGCCAGGATCGAACCCGCGCCCTCTGAGTCTGGGACGCGTGCGCTAGCCATTACGCTACCACGACTTTTTATAGTTATAGTTCATATTATGTATCAATTATTAGGTCTAAGCCGTAACTCTAAACATGTGAGCACATAATATGTACCATACATTGACAAGGTATTTAGGGGTTAATATTATTAGTACCTATGACTTTTTTTTTATAGTAAAAACATATAATCGAATACAATGCAAGAAAACTTAACTTATTTGTATTGTGTTCTACTCATAATCCCTCAAGACTATAAGTAGAATACTGAGCCCAGATCACCGTCTTCTATGGATAAGGTGCCCAGAAGGCTGGCTACGTTTCCTCGCTGGATCGCCATACTGATGCGTTGGCCGAGGTAAGCACCAGCCCTCTGATCACCCGAAGAGTCAATGAGTCGTTTCGATAAATTTTGGTAGAGGCTCATGGCCTCAGGACCCCACTTTCCAAGCGTCTCGACAGCAAACGGCACAAACATATAACTCTCACAGAGGGTTGCATATTTGCGCCGCTTGAGTGATTCAGCTGTTTCCGCCGCTGAACCGGCCGATTTAGACGTGTTTGGTAAATGGGATGCGGCCAACGTGTCTACACAAGTCGCATCCCACACCAAAGGCTTGCCACGCTGCCAGGGAATTAGAGTCATTCCGTCGGGACGCCTACCATCGTTACGTGCAATATCGTTCGGCTCCAATAGCCGGCACGTTAGCGGTGGCAAGCGCCCTCCTATGACTTACTATAATGTTAGTTTTACGGTGGTTGGGTAACAAAATTATTATGCAATTCTGCCAGTATTATTGGTGCAAATAATAGCCCGAATTTCGCGTTTAAATTGAAAGAATAAGGAATTAAAAATATCCATGGATCTATTTGTACTTGCAATCTCATTATATAGCCTACACATTCTTGTCACGGGATTATAAAACGATGTGTTATTTTTAAAAACTTGAAGGGAAAAGAGTCTAGGTGAAGGATTAGGAACTTCGCATAAGCGAATAAGAACTGCTATAATATTATAAAATTCTAAACATGCCGTGTCTGTACGTTAAAGCTATATAAAAAATAACTAATTCTTAGACTTAAACTCTGCGCTTATCCTGGGAATTTTCACAGAAGCGGTTTCAAGTTTGCGCATTTGTAGCAACTTTGGTCTTGCAAATATCCATTGGCGATGGTAACCGCTTTCCATCAAGTGGGCCGTCTGCCTGTCTGCTGATCTCCTGTAATAAAAAAAACGAGTTCGGATGCATAAAAATTAGCTTATTCCAACTCAGTTTCCACTAAAACGATAGCTTACATTCTTTTTTAAATGCTGCGATACTTTGTGTCCCGAGAATCTCGAGGGAATTTCAAGTCAAGCGTGAACGAAGTCGCGGGCAAATCGTAGTATACTAATATAACGAATTGATAAGAAATCGACTAGCAAACATACTGAGATGCTGTGCTGTACTGGCAGCGATTTGGTTCATAACTATTAGCAGCTATGTAAATATTTTTGATAGGAATCTTGATTTTTATATTTGTTACAAAATAAAAAATGCAATCATAGATTTGGACAATCTATTTGAATTTTTTTTTTACTGAGATTATAGTTCATAGTAATTTTGTCTATATCCCGTGTAAGTTTTTAATGCTTAATAAAACTTATATCAAATGTAATTAGTTTAACTTTATGTTTGTGTTGCCCACAGATTTGCAAAAACTCACATAAATCACCGATCAAAATGTTGTGTGCTGATTTGCATTGAATTAATCTGTCTGTTCTTACTTTGAAATTGTCCAAATCAATGCCAAAAGCGTTCACTAATCGGTTCTGACACTCATCTGATGCTACTACAGCATATTTCGTTCACTCGACTAGTGCAATGCTCAACGTTAGCTCAGTTCTTGTCGCAATTATTAGTAATTTCTAATATAAGGCTTTTATCTTTACCAACAATGACTAAGGAACCTTAATTAAGAAATCGTAGAAATTCCACACAATTATTTTTATTGCAAATATTTTATTGACATCATTACAATCAATACTGTAGGTTACAGTTTGTGGGAGCACGTGTTACTTAAAAAGCTTTTAGTATGTAACATGTATATTTGCATAATAGAATCACGTAGAAAATGCGATGGAAGTAGAAACTCGTTTGAGTACAGGAAAAATTTCATTACTCCATCGTAACCCAACGATTTTGAACGTGACTTTTCAGGTAAAAATAACATTTTTTATACTACGGGTTCTCGATTGAGGAATACAATTCTTGTTTCGTGTACTGTTCATTAAAAAACATGGATACGTAAATTGATATATACATACATACATACATAAATAACTTCACGCCAATTCCCTTGCGGGGTAGGCACGAACAACAGAGCGCCATTTAGGCCCATTCTTACACACCTCACTTGCTTCTTTCACATTCATAACTCTTGTCATGTACGCTCGTCTGTTCTTAAGGCTCCTGATATTGATATATATATTGAAATTGATATATATGTATATATATATAATGTATATATCTATACTTAAGTAATTCTATTACCTGATCTAACTAAACGGCTTAACCGATTTTAATGACATGTGGCAAGGAGATAGACTGTAGCATATGTACAAGACATGGCAAATTTAAATGCGGTTAAAATTTGTGGTTAACCGCTAGAATTGTGAACGTAGTAAATGCCTGGTACTAGCTGGCAGTCACTACATAAGTAATTCCACATAATACCCGACAGCTTACCAGCGTTGTTATTCGCTAGTCGCAGTCCACTGCTGGACGTAAGCCTCCCCTAAGATGTTGAAATGTCTCTACGACGCCGCAAAGACGACTGTTCAGATCCAAACCTAGAGGGTAAACGCCTTTACTTGGGATGAGGCAGAAGGATGTCATATCCCCCATATGAAAATGTTCACCAACATGATGGAAGATGTCTTCAAATCTATATATACAATACCACATAGTACCTGGTAGTTACTATATATACAATGCCATATAGTGCCTGGCAGTTACTATGTATACAATGCTAAAGTTGTACTTGGCAGTCATTATTCCCTCTTGATTCCAAAATCTGCTTTTCTACTTGATCTGCTCTTCTTTGCATATGCATTATATCTTACCTCATTGGTTGTTATATGTATCCTACTTCACAATGACAACACTTCGCTTCCTAAGAGGGCTGTAGTTTAGCCAGAACTGTAAATAACTCGAGTTAATGGAGCATAAATCAGGTCAGTCAAAAATTACTTCAATTCGTGTTGGAAAAACTTTTGAAATGTTTCACAAAATAAATCATGGTACATCCAGATCTGTCTGAAACAGGGTAGAAATTAAATTAAATACACTGAGTGAATTTCATGAGCGTCACAAAAAGCCACTTCTCGTCACGGAACCCGAAATGCGCACGGCGTTATTAGATTTACCGTACCCAGAGTGCAAACAGGACACTAATTTGGAAACCGCCTTGGAATTATATTATTTGCTCTATTATTAACAATGTTTGTTGTAATCGGATTCGAGATTAAGTTTTACTATTAATAAGTCTCGGCTTCGCTCGCGTAGATTAAAAATAGTCATAGTTTCAGCAAACCTTTATCCCCTTTTAGGGTTGAACTTCCAAAAATGACAATACGTGTGTACCATACATTTATTTCTAACCAGTAGTAGGTATATAATATTTCGTGCTTCTTACTTTAAAAGTGATGAATTTTCATGCAACCTTTCATCCCCTTTTTCAATCTCTTAGGGGTAGAACTTTAATAAAACCTTTCTTAGTATGCAGCTACAATATGGAAAAAAGTCACACGCAAATTTCACATTTTTTTTTATTGCTGGAGTTCAGCTGACAGGCAGACGGCCCACTTGATGGAAAGCGGTTACCATCGCCTATGGACATTTGCAACACCAAAGGTGCTACAAATGCGCTGCTGCTCTCTTAAGGGAGCCTGGAACCTGGTCACTAATGCCGGAACACAACGCAAGGTTATTATGGCGACATACTTTAGACCAGGGGTGTTAGTCATCCAGTCGGGCAAATGCCCTACCACCTGGCTATGGGTTGTTTTGTCGCCTCTTACGACAGACCGCCCGGCCGCAGGAATCGTATTCTTTCTCCGTTCCTGCACGGATATATCACATCATATTTCAGTAGTTTGGGCTATGCGTTGACATGTCATTCAGTGAAATCATGTAATCTGTACTTAATACTATATAATGTAGATGTGAAAGTTTGGATGGATGCCTGTTACTCAGTCACGCCAGAACAGCTGAACGGATCTGGATGAAAGGAAATTGCCCAGTTTGTCGGGACAGTTGGGTTTCGTATAAAATTGCACGAGCCTTTATGATTTTTTCACTATTTTGTAGAAAATTTAAATAATTATACATACATACATAAGTTCCCTTGCAGGGTAGGCACGAACAACAGAGCACCATTCAGGCTTATTCTTACACACCTCACTTGCTTCTTTGACATTCACAGCTCTTGTCATGCACGCTCGTCTGTTCTTAAGGCTCCTGACATCATTAAATAATTATCATATACATTAATAATGTTTAAACCAGGTATTAAATAAATCCATAAATTCAAAGATACAACGTTCAAAAATATGTTTATGTAATTTCTGTGGTCGGTTACAAAAAAATATTAATATTTGGTTAAGGTTTATTCGATTTCAGGGGGGGACCCAAAATGGGCATTGTCTTTATAGTCTGGAATAGCACCTAGACTACATTTTATCCCGAAAAAACGTACGGTTCGAAGCCGTGGGCAAAATTTATTTTTTTCATAACAATTTCAAGACGTTGCCAGCCAATAGCGATATCTATGCAGTTATTCAGTGTTCAGGGACTAACACCTAAAAGACAGACTTGGCCTAGTTAAAGTGTTAGTATCCAAATAGTGTTAAAGCTTCCTCACAACACCAGCATGTAACAGATACACTCTACATTAGTATAAGTTTAGTATTAAAATTAGAATAAATTAATATAATAAGTTATTCTTAAGGTACACCAAAACAGAAAAATTACTACATATAATGTCACATACACTAACAAAAATAAACAATAAGCGTGTATGGAGTCTCAAATTTTTCATAGAAATTAGTTAGTAAAAAAGGGTACGGAACTCGAGTCCGTAGAGATATTAATAATAATAATAAATAAATAAAAAAATTGTGTTAAGGCTTGTCGCAGCGCCAACGCCCTGAGGATTTTTCGGTATGATTCCATAGAAGCCGATTTTTTTATGCATTATTATTTTAATGAAAAAACAATAAAGTATTTTTAGGAAACCAAATTCTTTACCTCTCTTTTATATAAATGCAGATGTTTTAAGTGAAACTCTAACACGGTACTGAATTCTTTCGATGAGAACGAAAGAGCGTGACGCCGTAAATTTAATAATTTAAAGATTAATCTCATAAAGATACAGTTGGAAATATTTTGAAGTTTTTAAATTTATAGATCAAATTTGAACTATAGCATTTGTTTCCTATTTTAGTTATAAGCCTCCCATATCATTTGTTCAAAATTAAAACATAAAAATAATAAACCTTATAATTATCCTAATACTCTTGATACTCTATATTTATCTCATCCTCTCGTAGGCTACTTTTCTGAAGTTTTACTTGTGCTGTGTGTGAATTGCACACAAACTTTTTTATTTTGTTTTGACAAGGAAATGAAGAAGGATGAAAATGAAGGAGTGAAATGGGTTCATGTAAATAATATATATAGTGGTGATTTGGTGAATTTTTTTCTTAACTTAAAATAACAATTGAATTTTTTTTTTAACCATGTTACGTCTTATAATGTGATTTATGACAATTTTTTTGGTAAATTATTGATTAGTAAATACCAACGAAAAGTGGGAAACCACTTTCGACCTTTTACGGCAATAGGACCCTTAATTCTAGGGCGAAATTTCTACATAATTTTGGTGGCAATAAGAAGTCTGTTTATTTGTTTATTTTGCCGTGGGAAACCTTGCATTTTACTCTGTCAAGTAAAGTGATTCATCACAAGACATTACAATAAATTAGAATCGCATCTTTCACCAGCCCACGTGGCATAGCTCATTAACCTACAGATATAATTATTTATGAGTTAATCTTGCAAAAGGCCTGTTTAGCAATGTATCCAGACAATGGTGTGTAGGCGTCCCATCGAGAGGTCACCGCTGCAACGAGGGCGAGCTAGTATATTTTGTAAATCTTACTACATTGTCATCGATATACAATATTGCTGTGTTGAAATTTTGCGCTTTATGTATAAATTATTTTGTATTTCAAAATAAACATTTGATACATAAATGAGATAGATAACACTTTAATGTATATGTAGGAATCGTATTTGTTATTATAAAATAACCATATGACGGAAGTAGTCAATAACCTGATAGAGTATTCTTTCATGTGGTAATCGGAAGTTCTTTAACCGGATGTCAATGTAGAAGCATTTATTATTAAGCTAACGGATATCGGAAATGGAGTAACCGGATGTTGGAAGTTAATACGTATGGCCGAAGTTGTTTTATGACGGAAGTGTAACTGAAGTGGCGCCACAGCATTACCGGATATTGTCACTGCAGCGCGCGAGGATCTTATAAATATTGGGTGTTCGGGCAGAAGGGGAGTATTAAACCAGCAGTCTTCAACCGACAGTCTGTATTGCAGTATTCTTGGAGGGCAAATTGCTGCTCGACACTTGACAAGCGTGGATGCAACTCTTGGAGTTGTCCTCGGGGGGCCTTTAGCTTGCTAGGAGAGCAAAGGACCTTCTACCCCCGCACAACGAAGTGGGGTGTGTTCTCCCAGGGCACACTCCAGGCATTTTATTGCGCTGGATCGGCTGGGCGTAACTATGTTCTAAATCTCAGCCTTTCCAACACATACAAAGCGCAGGGTCGTCAGGGAGGAGGGGGTTTTTAGTGGGTATTGGGGTTGCTCGCTCCTGTAGCAACGCTCGGAGTCTTCCACACTATTCTGTGACGTCGATCGCGGACGGAGCACTGCCAAGAGCATACTATTGCTGCAGTGTTATCGCCCCCGACCGACGTGTGTCGTTCCCCTAGCAACGACCCAGTTTGTGCGTAAATCGGTTAAGCATTTTCCCTCGCCTCAAAACAAAAAAAAAAAACTCTTGGAGTTGTCCTAATATATCTGTATATTGTTGTGCAATATTTAATAACGTAATTGTGATAATTCTAGTGTAATAAACTTTGATTATAATATTTCAGATTATTATTGTGTTATTCTCGGAGCGTCATTCGTTCGCTCCCGGCGTGAACCCGACATATACCATTGCAGAAAACTTATGAACCAGTGTTATTCTAATTGTGTACAAAGGGCGGTCTTATCGCTAAAAAGCGATCTCTTCCAGACAACCCGTGGCAAGAATATTGCTGATAGAGGCGATGGTGATATACATAATTATTGTACGATTACTTACATTTGAATAAAATATTAGCTAAATTGTGTGTTTAAATGGTTAATTTAAAACATCTAATCTAATATAGATCTAACTTTAGATAATAATATTGTCTAAACTGACTAAGAGCCGATGCTTCAATAATCAGATAAAAGCTATGAGTGGAATAAATATTTTTTTATTGCACGAGTTCAACAGACAGGCAGACGGCCCACTTGATGGAAAGCGGTTACCATCGCCTATGAACATTTGCAACACCAAAAGCTCTACAAATGCGTTGCTGCTCTCTTAAGGGAGATTGGAACCTGGTCAAAAATGCCGGAACACAACTCAAGATTGTAATATTTGTAAGGTTGTATAATTGTAATAAGCTGATTAAAGGCCGATTTTTCAATCATCAGGTAAAAGATATCTGTGGAATAAATTATAACCTGACCAAATGCAAAAGTGAAAAGTTCAACTGTTTTATTGATGCATCTGTCATTTTTATTTGTCCCATGTTGCGTTTTATTCTGTAAATTAACTTTTATCTAGTGATTGAAAAATCAGCCATTAGATATCTACAAGTAAACATCATTGATAATAAAACTACGTTTTAACGGTTTCGAGCGCGGTATTTTATTTGAGAGTAAATATTAAACCATAAATAAAAATTAAAACGAAATAATTAAAATTAACAAGTTGGCGGTAGGTTAAAGAAAAACTTTAACAATAGTCGTTGACATCTTTGTCTTCCGTGATCACGATTACTGAAAAGTGTCTGAAACGTCGGAATAATATTAATAAAATAAAACACCGCGTTTACAACCCCGCTGAAACGTAGTTTTATTATGTATAGTAGTCGCAATAACTTAAGAAAATACTATGATCAAATGCTTAATGTATTTAATTATGCGTATATAAATCTATACGTATATTTAAATAATAACATTATTATATTATATGTAATATTTTCGAAATATTGTGCAACAAGATCCTGCCCTAGCTTTTGTGCCATATTGCTCTCTCCATCCCAAGGTTGTCTGGAAGAGATCGCTGTCAGCGATAAGACTGCCATTTATACCTAATTCTAAGCTGTGTTTGGGTATTAATATTATTGCATAAGAAATATATTGTTACATGCCGACAAAAGTGAATGCACACCTGCCTGCCATAAAGCACAGTTTATTACCTTCCCGCATTTGGATTTCTTTTGTTTACTTTGTGTTTAAAATTTGTAATTAGAAAAGCCGTCTATTGTGTATTGTAATCATTTATGATGGTCGGTAGCCAGGTGTGGTTCTTGGAAAATTCAGTTCACGCGGTCGAATATTGTATTGTATAGTTTAGTATAAAACAATGCCCGAACGGAAGGGTGAGGCAGTCAAGCGACGATTACGATACGAGCAAGACGTGTGTACATTCGATAAGCTATATAGTGACGGACTTTGCGCGTGTTATTGAATCGTGCATCACGTTTGTACTGGTTGCGTCCAGTTATATTTGTACCTGTGTTATACGTGTTTGTATAGTTGTAATAAATTTTATAGTAATTCCAACGGCATTTTAAATTCGAGTCCATAACTAGTAACAATGTTTCATTCTACTTCTCTTTTGGATAAGAATAGGTATGTCCTTTTCTGTACTCCTGACAACGCGTATGCACAATTTAATGACAATCGGTTGAGTGTTTACGGCGTTTCGCGCCGTAAAAAATTTCGCGTAAAAAATAAACTCACATTCGTATTTATAATATGTAACTATCTTAGACCATACATTAATAGTATGAGATTAGTATTGATTAAATAAAAATGTTATTGATTAAATTAAACCAATTCCGACACCGATAAATGTGAGAACGATCAAGTTTGAACAAAATTCACACTTTCTATTCATGTTATGGGTTTTTTTTTAATAAATATAAAGCGTTGACCTTGCAGCCATAAATTACACCGTGAGCATATTCGATTTCTTTGACATTTCACCTTTGAATCTCATATAGTACCTCGTATCAAACTGATCAACCAAATCGAATCAGTTTGATTGAAAGACACAACTGAAAGGACGCGATGGTGTTCAATGACATTGAACGATTTAAGTTTATGTCTATATCGATCACTTTCGTTGATTCATCCGAATTGAAATACAGAAACGACCTGTTTAATATCGGTTTAACATAACACCAATTCTGTGCAGGAACGGAGAAAGAATAAAATTTCCTGCGGCTGGGCGGCCTGTCGTAAGAGGCTATAAAACAACCCACAGCCAGGTGGTAGGGTATGTGTCCGTCTGGATGGCTACCACCCCTGGTTTAGAGTATGTTACCATAACAACCTTGAGTTGTGTTCCGACATTAGTGGCCAGGTTCCCGACTCCCTCAAGAGAGCACCAGCGCATTTGTAACGGCTTTGATGTTGCAGATGTCCATAAGCGTTGGTAACCGCTTCCAATTAGGTGGGCCGTCTGCCCGTTGCTGAACTTATGCGACGGCATTAACGGCATATTCTAGACCAGGGGTGGTAGCCATTCAGATGGGAAAATACCTTACCACCTGGTTGTGGATTGTTTAGTCGCCTCTTACGACAGGCCGCCCGGCCGCAGCAAATTGTATTCTTTCTTCGTTCCTGCACGGATGATAAATGGTGCAAGCGTTGAAGCCATAATTCCAAACAAGGAAGAAAAAGTGTGTAGTGTGTCTCTTTGTGTGTATATATATGTGTGTGTGTGTGTATATATATATATGTGTGTGTGTGTGTGTGTGTGTGTGTGTGTGTGTGTGTGTGTGTGTGTGTGTGTGTGTGTGTGTGTGTGTGTGTGTGTGTGTGTGTGTGTGTTTGTGTTTGTGTGTGTGTGTGTTTGAGTGAGTGTGTTTGAGTGAGTGTGTGTGTGCCTTTATGCCAACTGCTGTACTTACTGCATGCATATTCATAAGCAATTCACATCCATCATAATAAAAATACGCATGTGTTATAAATATATTAGACCATTTTGGTCGATCCCTGACACCCAGACCATAGTAAATAAAGCAAATTTCCTTAACGAAATTTACCATGTCAGTAATGGAACCCAGAGTGCGTTGCAGTGAGTTAGACTGGCAAAGGCATAAGACCACTCATCCACAGAGACCGTCACACTAAACTGTACACAACTACACCTATAAACTATAATGTGCTATATATACACTCGTATTTTATAGTCACATTTTTCATCATACTTATAGACCTTAAATTGATGATAACATTCCAGTTAATATTAACATAAAAGCCAATAATGTTTGATGTTAAGTAAAATGGAGACGGTAGCTTTGGTTCACACCGCGCATCTCACGAACTCTTGCGCAATGTTAAGGAGATACCAAACTTTCCATTTGTATACCTATCTTTGTATTTGAAAATCTTTGAAATATGACGAACTGTATTTATTTTTAATACATATCTATTTATTATGTGTACCTATATTGGTTTAGTTCTTCATTATTTAATTGAACAGATTTTCAAAATACGAGAATCATATTATACTCGTAAAAACTGATTTATTACTTATTACTATGTTTGTTACATATTTCTTAGATACAAAACATAATTATGAGTAAAATTTAAAAACACGCTGATATTTAATCCAGCTTATTGGCTATTACTTAGAGGGTAATGTTGCGTTGTTTCCGGGGATTTTACTTAGCATGGTCGCTGTTTTCTTGCACCATGCTGTATCACAGCCATCATCGTGCACACCAATAAATATTCTGAATTCATTATAGTTATTTTATGGGACATGTAGAGCGTTGCAACGAAAACGAATCACATACTAATTTTGTATAAAAATAAATTAAGTCCTTAAATTTTGTCATATGCCAACGTTTACCATAGCTATTATATAACTAAAGAATACATCTCTTCCTCTTATCGTTGTCTAACCTCTTACAACAACAAAATGAAATCTAATAAAACATTTCTTTTCCAATTTTAGGATGTCTATCAACTACTCATATTAATAACAGATTATTAACATTATATAGTGAACTATTAAAAAGTCACCGCAGATCGAATTTAATTAAACTACCAATACAGATAATCAGAGAAAAGGAATAGAAAAATAAATAGAAATATCAACTTGAAAAATTAACCTAACAAACTGAACTAACATGCTCATTACACAGTAAAATTGAAAACACATAGCATTATTTTATTTCTAAAACTAGTCATCGAGGTACCTGTTATATCCAAATCGTAGCTGCAGATTAAATTATTATTGATAGATAATTTATTATGAGAATGAAAATATTTCGACCATAACTATTGATTACGTCTGTATCGTCCTTAACATGCACCGGCGCACGCGCATCGCTATCGTACCGATCTCGATGCGCGGGAGTAGACCGTTACTTTGAATGGTGTATCACTTTTTTGTTCTATAACAAATAATGGGCATTTGCTTGTTATTAAAGCCGATTCAGATCTTAAGGCCATCGGAATGTTATCTGACGTGTTAAGAATTCTTTCTCTTTAATTTGTTTTGTGGGAATATTTTATTGGATTGATTAATAGGGCATTCAATTACATTATTTTACGTAACGAGAAAGTATTTTATGTTGATAAAATATTATACAACTATATAGATCTAAAAATATCAGTTGTTAATA
The DNA here is from genome assembly GCA_019925095.2 of Dendrolimus kikuchii. Taxonomy (NCBI): domain Eukaryota; kingdom Metazoa; phylum Arthropoda; class Insecta; order Lepidoptera; family Lasiocampidae; genus Dendrolimus; species Dendrolimus kikuchii. The sequence continues at coordinate 14,519,436 of CM034408.1, forward strand.
ATTTCAATTATTACCAGAAAAAATTAGGACTTTTCAAAGGTTTTTCAATGGACTTAACTTCAATAATGTTGATTTGATTTGATTTTATTATGATGGGTGTAAATATTTTTATGACATTTTATGCGTTTTTATGTGGATCCCGGGATGGTTTAGATTCACAATTAGACCGGTAGGAATCGGGTTCTAGATTTTTATTTTTTCAGGTCAGATGAACGTCTGACCGAACCGCTAGTATATTATAATATGTCTCTTTCATTATTAAATTATTTTTCGGTATTGAAAGAATAATTTAAAATATCCCCAATATCTCCTTGTAATGTTCATTCATTGCCGCCTGGTTAGTATAAACACATGTGAGTTTACTCAATGCCCACGCTCCTAATTGTAAGATGCAACAGGCCTGTATCAATGGCGGTGTACTTTGATGCTGGGATCAAATGTCAATTTGTGCGGCACGTTTTATGTTCCACTTTACAAGTTTGATATGTTTAATTTATTATTCGCTGCTAGTGGTATATTTTAGATTTTTATCCGTGCAGGAACGGAGAAAGAATACGATTTCCCGCGGCCGGGTGGCCTGTCGTAAGAGGCGACAAAAGAACCTACAACCGTAGTAGGGTGTTTGTCCGTTTGAATGGCTACCACCCCTGGTCTAGAGTATGCCGCCATAACAACCTTGAGTTGTGTTCCAGTCTCCTCTGGAACCTGCCAATGATGGATAGTATCTTTTGGTGTTACAAATGTCCATAGGCGATGGTAACCGCTTTCCATTAGGTGGGCCGTCTGCCGCCTGCAGAACTCATGCAATAAAAAAAGGATATCAGTTCAGAAAACTGCCTATGTGGTGCATGCTTTTTGACCTAGATTCGAACCAATCTAATTCCCTGGACTGTACTCAACGTCGAGCCGTTCGCGTTGTTAATGATTCCATACTCATAGACGGTCTAGATACGCTTGGCTTTAGGAGAAACTTCGCGTCTCTCTGCGTAGTCTACCGACTGTATAATGGGGAGTGTACCGAAGAACTGTTTAGAATGGTGCCTTCGTCCTCTTTCTACCATCGGACCGCTCGCCATCGGTCGAGTTCATCTCCACTGCCTCGAGCCGCTTCGCTCACGGACACAACGGTTCTGTAGAAAGTTTTTTCTGCGTTCAGTGGGGATTTGAAATGAGCTCCCAGCCGAGGTTTTCCCACAGCGCTATGATATGGAGTTTTTCAAAAAGGGTGTCATAACATTTCTTCAAGACCGGCAGCGCGTTGGTAATATCTCTGGTGTTGCGAACGTCCATAGGCGACGGTAACCGCTTTCCATCAGGTGAGCCGTCAGCCTGTCTGCTGTGCTCAAGCTATAAAAAACCCACACCAGTTGAATTTGGAATGCGAGTGCCATTTTATTACGGTACTAGCTGATGCCCGCCACTTCGTCTGCGTTGTGCGATTTTTTAACTATCCCACGGGAACTCTTTAATTTTTCGGGATCAAAACTATCCTATATGTTCACCAGGGATACAAGGTACCACCATACAAAATTTCATTTAAATCGGTTCAGTCGTTTCGGAGATTAGCCGGTACAAACAAATAGACAGAGAAACAAAAAATTTGAAAAACATCTAAATTAGTTCTATGTCACTTCTTACATCCCCCTTCCTCGGTTTTTAGCATTTTTTTAATTGTACAGAAATTCGACCTCTACAGTTTTATTATATCCATAGATTTTAGCGTCCGCTCTTTTACATGGAAATAATTTTAGTTATTATAACGTGTCATCTATCCAATTCTGGATGTGTTATTGTATGTCATCAGATTATCCGTAGCACCTGCCAGTGTATTGTTAGCCGGAAGTGCATTACGATGAGTGATTGCCAACGGATATAACAGCGGACATCCATCATTGGTTTATTTACATTGAATGGAGTACGCCGAGTCACGGCCGAGACGAGGTCGGCTGTTCACGGAGCGTTTTGATGTGCGGACGAATAAATTATTAATTAAAAAACATTTTTAGATTGCCTTTGCATCGTTTTGTAGTTTTATTGCCTGAAGCAGCCAAACAGACAACCTACTCGATAAAAGTGATCACTGTCGCCTGTGGACATTTGCAACACCAGAAGCATTGCCAACGGGTTGCCAATCTATAAGAAATTTTACAATGCCCTTATAGAACCCAATTTCAAATTCAAAAGTTTTTATTCAAAATAAGTTCCACTGGACAACACTTTTTGAAGGTCATACATATAATTTAAAATTTAATTTTACTTCCTATGCTATGTACATACACCGCTTCGCAACGTGTTTTAAATGTCTAGGTTTAAATTATGGTGAACAATAAAGAGTTTGCATTCATTCATTTCATTCATTTGCTGTTAAGGAGAAGAAGCGGCAAGAAACTCCCCTAGCTCACGTCTAGCTAAAAATTGTTTTTCTTTATATTTCTTTTCTATTTATATCTCAAGTTCTTTTTTTTATAAGTTTTATACAGAAGTATGTTACAGAATTACTTTTCGAGCAGAATTACTTTTTGTCATAGAGCAGAGGTAGCATCGAGACGGGAAGTTCCCCCCAGTTCATTGTTGTTAGTGGTATAATTCTTTCAGAGACCTGTTGCGTAGTTGAGTGTGGAAGCTTAAGGAAAAGGGGATGAATGGGGGAGCGGTGCAGTTGTGAAAATGAGACGTTGGCACCACATCAAACAATTTCTTACACGCTCCGTTGTATAAGCGATAGAATATGTAGAAAGACTGCGTCTCTCCGAAAGCTAAGCGGTTTTAAGCTGCCTTTTGATAAGGGATCATCGGCGATATGAACAGCGCGACTTTGGATGGAGTCTAGGGGAGTCAGTCTGGTAAGCGGGTGCCCCAGGGCCCGTAGATGTGAGCAGTGGTCTATAGAAGGTTTGATTTGTGCTTTGTAAAGCGCAAATCTTTGCCCCTGGGTGAGGTACTGCTTGGCCGTGTGTATAGGCGACGGTAACCGCTTATTATCAGGTGGGCAGTCATCCTGTCTGCTATACTCCAGCTATAAAAATAGACAGATAGACTGACAGACATGACAACAACATAAGGATAATCAATTTTTGGCAAAACGGCTAAAGATCCTTAAAATGTGGTGTACGTACAGTTGCGGAATGAAAATGTTCGTTAATCTTAAAGTCGACTTTTGTTTGCACGAGTACAAGAAACAATACTGCCAACATTATATACATTATTTATTATTATAATATAATAAATGTTATGTTTATAAAATATACAAATGTGGAAAAAGAAAATTGCTATGTTGACAATGACAGACCCTGAGATTGGCAACAAGAAACAAAGAGGATAAAATTACTACGCTTAACATAAATATTAAGACCAATAAAAAGGATTTACATGTCTAACCAATCTTCTTTGACAACATAGAAAATCAAACTACTTTGATCTAAATAATTTTAAACTTTATTGTCAAATAGTTAAACATTTGACTTGAACTTTCTTTGGAACAGTGTGTCCTGTTCTTAGTTTGCATACATACATACATACATAACTTCACGCCAGTTCCCTTGCGGGGTAGGCACGAACAACAGAGCGCCATTTAGGCCCATTCTTACACACCTCACTTGCTTCTTTGACATTCATAACTCTTGTCATGCACACTCGTCTGTTCTTAGGCTCCTGACATCACCCTCCGCTAGTACACGATCAATTTGATCATGGAAGGTGTGTCGTGGCCTTCCACGACTTCTGCATCCATCCACTTTTGCATTGTATATCTGTTTAGTCATTCTTTCATCATGCATTCTTTCCACATGCCCGAACCACCGGAGCATTCCTTTCCTTACCTTCACCCCGACACTCTCTTTCAGACCAACTCTCTTTCTTACTTCGGTATTACGAACGCGGTCCGCGAGCGTCACTCCGCAGATTTTGCGCAGTTCTTAGTTTGAAAAGGTAAAATGTGCTCGCGGAACGTTAAATGAATCAATTTGAAAACTGGCGAACATTTTCATGCCACAACTGTACTTTAGGAGTATATCCATCACTTATATCATCAAGTTAAAACTTCTTAACTTAACTAAATAAACATTACATACAACTTGTTCTATTAGATATTTCGCGTCAAAATACAAGTTAGCATCAAAATTTCATATTAATATCATCAAAGCACTCAACAAAGTTTGAAGTTTGTTAATTATTTTGGTGTTATAAACCTAATATTGTTGGTTCCAAACTTAATTATCAGACGTGTTTTTTTTATATGTATGGAGTTGACTCCAAGCCAAGTATCAAACCTTGAAATCCAATTCTTGATGAATAACTGTTACAGGAAGTTTGTTTCTTGCCACGATTTAGAATAAGAACAAACTGACGAGATTGATATAGAACAATAAAAATAACATTTAATATTTTAGAATAGAATAGATAACACTATCTCTCACCAAATATATAATTACAAAAATGCACGATTACAATATTGACATGGTAGAAACAATAGGCGGCCTTATCGCTTAAAGGAATCTCTTCCAGGCTACCTAACTTAAGGAATAATTTAACCTAATCTGGCGACGTAGGTCGTGCAGATTATTAGGTAGAACTTAAACAGACAAACTTAAACGACATACTTTATAAATTAAATACATAGAAACATATTTAAAATATATCTTATAAATATATATTTATTTATGTTTTAATGGTTTTAAGCGCGGTACAGATAAATTAGCTATAAGACTTTTTTGCTTTTGCAATAGTGTACTGTCAGCACATAAATAAATAAACTAATACTTTTTATATATTTTTATAGGCAAATTTCAAATTTGAAAATTTGAAATTTGAAATTTAAAATATTTTTATAGGCAAGTACTTAATCTGAAGCGAATATTATTAAACGATATTAAAATAATGTATATTAATATTAAATATAATTTTTAAACCTAAATTTCAAGGAAATATTAATTTCGAATTTAGAAGTCCTGTAAATATACAAATACTACTACAAACAAAAAAACCTCTCAAAGCTAACTTACCTGTAATATTACCTCTGGGTTCAATTCCTGGCATGATAGAATTCGGAAACGAATTTTCTATGTTATTTACTATGGTCTGGGTGTCTGGGATCGGCCCGCAAGTGGTCCATTGTATATTACCCTTAACACAAACGTAACTTGCCTAGCTTGGGGATATACAATGTCTGTGTTTGTTTACCACGAACTACAAACGCTCGGCCAATTTGCTTGAAGTTTCCCCTAACATTTACAGGCGTCCTCTAAAACCATATTTACATAACCAATCTCAAATTTGATCCTACCATTACATGAAAGCGCTGCGACACTAATTTCCACCGTATAAACCTTTCGCCCCAAAATGGATCGAAACGAAAACATTTTGCATACTAAAAGGGTATTTAATTTACAGGGTCTCAATATTGCAAAACCTTTTTGGAAACTAAGACCTATTTAGAAAAGCGTTTATTTGATATTCATGACTATCAAACGATTTACTGCCTTTGATTTTATTTGAAAAGTTTCTTTAAAAGGGTCTAAATTTTTTTATTGCATGAATTCAGTAGACATACATTTGCATTGCATTCGTATACAACAAGCTTTCGAAGTCTCTTAGAGAGCTGTCGTGAATGTACACTATTTAAAAAAAAATCGCTACTGACCACTAAATGTTACTTTAATATTGTTACCAGTGGCGGGACTCGAATTAGAATGCCGTTAGAATGACTATAGAGTTTATTAGAACTATACAAACACGTATAACACAGGTACAAATATAACCGAACACAACAAGTCCAAATGTAATGCAGAAGGTCGTAATTCAACAAAACGCGAAAAGTCCGTCACTTATTAGATGCCCGATTGTAGTATACACGTCTCGCTTCACTGGTGGTTCTCGTTCGACTAGCTGCTTCCTCAATCGGGCCATTGCTTTATACTGCACAGATGCAATATGTCCGCCCGGCCGCGTGGACGGAATTTCCTAGAATCAGCTTGTACTGTAAATCCATAACACCAGGCTAATGATCACAATACAACAATAGGCCATATGCCAATAAGTAAACAAAAGAAGACGACCATAATTTTAATGTTATTAGTTCAAATGCCGACGGGTAATAAATGTGCTTTCGATTCGATTGACGAACAAGACAAGTGTCAACATAAAGTGGATCATTATGCTATGTCTTACAACTACCTGTATATCTAGACACGTGTCAATTTGACTAAGGCCGGTCTTATATCTTACCCACTATTTATTTGCCTTACCATCGGTTAAAATGTGACATACATCTAAAGTCAAAATTCAATCGATGGTAAGGTGAGCGAATGAATCGTAAGATATAGTAACCGGCCATAAGCGTTTCTCCAAAGGCGACCGCTTTAGGCCATCAGACCAATATCTCGTACCGTACATTGGAAAACTGATTTTACAATAAAGCTTGTCCACATTTAATGCTTTACGAAACTTCAAGTCACACATCGGCACCTGATATCCAAGAATTTTAATTGAAAATAAAAGTTTACTATCTAAACTAATTAAGACAAACAATCTACAACACGTTGAGAATAACTTGATAGTTTTATAGAAGCTATGAATATTTGATGGCAGTGGAGTATATTCACTACAGACATGGCGTAAGAAGCAGTTTCACAGTACCAATAGATTTGTGTGTAACTGGAGATGTTTCGGCTTTTTAATGTAACGGCCGCTGTGGTTAAGCGGGCTAACCCTTTGCCGGCTTATCTCACTGTAAAGCAGAGGCTCCGAAATCAATTCCTGGTATGCTAAATTTCTGGAACGAATTTTCTCCCCTATTTGCAACGATCTGTGTCTGTGATTGGCCCCAGAGTATTTTTGTATATTACCAATAGCACACGCGTCAGTGCCAACACTAATGTATAGCAGTGAAAGTTGGGTACGGCAGAAGAAGCATGAAAGTAGAATAAGCGCAGTCGAAATGAGAACTTTGAGAAGTATATGTGAAATAAGCATGAATGATATGATACGGAATAGTGTAATAAGCGAACGTTATGGAGTGAAAGAAGATGTAATAACAAGAGTTGAAAAAGGAATGTCAAGGTGGTTTGGGCATGTAGAGAGAATGGATAAAAATGGAATCATAAAACAAGTGTATGGTAGAGTAGCTGCCGGTAGAACGCGAAATACACATCATGATCAAAGCTATTTGATAAGTGATAACTTCTGCTAAGAAGTGTTAAAACGAGGTCAGGTAAAAAGCATCTCAAATAAACGTGCATATATGAAGAGGTTAATGAAAGTAGATGAAGCGAAAATTGTTTGTCGGGAGCGTTGCAAGTGGAGATCTATAGTCTCTGCCTATTATGTATGTACTAACAGAGAGACACGGATAACACTTTATTGTACACATAAAACACAGAAAAACTTATAGCCTAAAAATATTCACAATGGGCGGTCTTATCGCTAAGAAACGAACTCTTTCAGGCAACCTTGGCAGGGATTGATAGATTTTTATTTTATTATATACAGATACATTTATATCCAAAAATACTAAAACATATAGATCATAATAATTTCATACACATGTATATACAGGTATAAGTAATAAGTAAAATTATTATGTAACAATACACTAAACAACATAAACATACAAACAATATACCTTGAGGTAGTGTTCCTTAACAAGTTTATTAAAATATGGGTTTGTTTCACAGCTTCAACACTGAATGATTTATTATAGAACTTGGTTTTAATCAGCAGTGTTACCAGTCTCATGTTCATCGATGATCTGAGGAACTTCTCCAGATTCAGATTCACTGATGAAAATAAATATGTCATATACAAATATGTAGACTGAAAGATATGACCATTTTATAAGTACTCATTTTTTGCCAAAACAACTACGGAACCTGTAATGTTTGTATCATGAAAGTTTATTGTACATTTTTAACTAGTTATTTTGTAATGTCATGTCATTCAGCTAATAAAATTTGAAAAATCAAGACCTGCTAATTTCCGAATATAACAGAACCCTAATTAGCTGACACACTCCAAAACAATCTCACAACCTCATCTTACTCGGCTTTGACTCATTAATAAATCATCAAATTATCTTAATAAAGTGTGGGCATGATCTTAGATACAGGGCATGTGTTCTCATGATCTTTTTCGACGGTAATAATCATGTCGGAGCCGCTTTATATCGATTATCGAGAGGCGGCCGAATAATCGAATAACGTTCACGAATTACGATACATCGATAACGTGGTTAATGTGTGGGAAATAACTGTAATATTGAATTGGTCGACCTTCGCCCTTATTTCGATGTTCAATTAAATCACAAACCCATCAAATTAAAAACAAGTGGCTGCGTGCCGAATTGAAGTCGATAATAAATAGATGAAAATTTGGCCGAAACCGGGTTTCTATGTCTTACTATCTATTATTTTACTTTAACACAGGTAGAACAGAAAGAGGCGACAAACAACACACAGCTAAGTGGGTAGGGTGTTTGCCCGTCTGGATGGCTATCATCCCTGGTCTATAGTATGCCGCCATATAAACCGCGTGCAGAAGGTTTGCCGATGACTACTTACTAGCATTGTATATACTTATGTAAAGTATATACAATAAAAAAATTAAAATAATGTATGTAACCTTTTTTGTCAACCCTACTGACCGTCGACGCGTGACATCATGAGGCTATCGGCAAACCTTCTACGCACGGGTAGTAACAACCTTGAGTTGTTTTCCGGCATTATTGGCAGATCCCAGTCTCCTTTTAGTGACCGGCAACACATTGGTAGCAACTTTGGTGTTATTAATATCTATAGGCGATGGTAACCACTTTCCATCAGGTAAGCCTGTCTGCTGAACACATGCATTAAAAAAATGAACATTTTATCGGATACACTTCGTATTCCTTAGAACTGCAAAAGTTCTCCCATTCCTGTTTTACCATTTTTAATTTCGTATATAGTTATAGAACTTTCAGTTCATGGGGGCTTGAGAATTTGTTATTTTCTTTACATTGAAATCGGTTACTAATCCGTTTCATTACAAACATCTCAAAGATGTCGTTTCATAAGATACTAAAAATACTCTCCGAAATTCCCTTACAAATTTAACAAATCCTGGACGTGACCTCAATATTAATTAATTGATGGTTTGTAGGCGGCTCCAATATTCTAACAATGCTCTAATTGAGTCTGTGGCTTGAGCAGAGATTGTGTTCGTAAATAAATTGCTATATTTGTTGGTAATTATAATAATTAAATAGGGTTTTCATTCTATTCTGCTCTGGACTTAATACTAATCCGTGCAGAATTCTATCTATGCAGAGTTCTATCCGTCCAAAATTCTATCCGTGCACAATTCTATCCGTAAAGAATTCTATCCGTCCAGAAATCTATCCGTGCAGAATTCATTCCATGAAGACGGAGAAAATATACTAATTTCCTGTGACCGGGCGGTCTATTGTAACATAATATAATGCTAATGATTAGGTATATTGATGTATATATAGGTACATGAGTTATCTGTCAATATTTAAAATCATTAACAATGCCGCATCTCAAATAACGTGTTAAGCATTTGATTACATCTGCGTAATACAGTCACTAACACTAACATTATCCCAGGTGTAATATAGTTCGTTGAGCTACCATAGATCAATTATATAAACCAAACAATTTCTTTTTTAAAGTTGGCTAAATCATCAATCACCTTTTAACCATATTGTGGTACTGTCACAATATACGTTACACCAGCAAAAAATAAAAGGGGCAAAATAGGAATTAAATAACATTGAAAATTAAATAAGGGTTGGTTTGAATGTGATGCTATTAGTATTGAAAAGCAAACAATGAACATCCGTCTGTGTATCATAAAACCTCAACAATGCTCTATTAACGTGCTGATGTTTGTTGGAAGGGTTAGAAACTTTTTCATTTCAAATTTGGAACAACTTTTTTCTTAGCTGCCAGTTTCTGATATCTTGATCATAGATAAAAAATTATAATGTCGCCTATACGAGTTTTGGCGGAAACTTGAAGGGTGTAGTCAATAGAAAAGAATATATGAACATTTTTTTTTTTTGATTTTTTTATTGAGACTTAACAAAATATACTTCATTGCACATTAAGATACACATAACCTTAGGATGGTTAAAAAAGTGTGACACATGTAGTGCTGTATGAGTAGTCTTATGATAGGTTTGGATATTGGACCAAAATTACATATTCCATAATACGTTGCTTGCTTTATAGATACTTTTTTTTATGTCAGATGTAAATAAGTATGTGATGTAGGGTACGTTCCACGACAGGCTCACAACGACCGCGATTTTTCCCGTTCCACTTGCTTTCGGACATAATATAATATAATATAAACTAGTGGAACAGATTATGGTTCTCTGACGTCATAAACGACAAAATACGCAAATGTCATTGATTGATTTGAAAATCGCGCTTTTTTCAATGTCAATTGATAGAGAAAATTAATGCTCTGTGGTTAACGCCCACTTCGACCCACCTCTTGACATGGGTCGTTGTGAGCGCTGTGTGATCGAAAATGGGGACTAATGAATCTTACAGATTACTTAGTTTAATTTACTTGACTACTCATGAGTCTACCAACGTTAAAACAATTATAGTTACTGTTATAGGAGAGAAGAGGCGCCAATAATTCTCCAACAACATGTTTTCTTTACTTTATATTTCGAGTTACATAAATATTATTTACTAGCTGACCCGACAAACTTCGTACCGCCTCAGAATCAATAAATAAAAAATGTTGATTTCTGAACGACAAGAAGAACATCAAACATTTGACATTCAATATCAAAAAAATGAAAAAAAAACACTTCACTTTTAAATTTAATTTGAATTCTGAACGACTTTTAATTTTAATTGATTTCTAAACGATGGGATGAAAACATCAAATATTTGACAGGTACGAATAGTTTCTAAGGGAAAACGAAATTGTTGTTTTTACTATATTCCAAGCATTTTTTCATATTTACTCATCTTTTACCTTAAACCTTCCCTGGATTTCCACAAATAATTCAAAACCAATATTGGCTAAATCAGTTCAGCCGTTCTCGAGTTTTAGCGAGACTAACGAACAGCTATTGATTTTGATATATATAGATAAACATTCATGGTCAGTCACTTATATTTCAATCTTCATAAAGATATCTATATTTTAGATATTTAAAACCGTAACTAACATACACTTACCTAATTTAAGTATAAAAACTTTGTAAACACAAACGTTTATATAGCACTTCTTATGCTCGGTTTTCACCTGCGATAAGTTGGACCTACTTATGCAAAATGGAACTAACCCACATACTGAAAGTTTTCAGAAAACGCCGTTTTTATAAAAATTTTGCGTACAAAAAAATATGTCTATATTTTGGAAAAAACATTTAGAATATTGTATATTATATTTTCTCGTTATGATTTTTATTGAATCGATAGAAGGTGCATTTTGATAGTCTTCTGCATCCTTAACCCAATTTTGGCATGTTTGTGGATTGGTTCTGTTTTGAATAAGTAGGTCCAGTTTATAGTTATTGACTGTGTTATGAAATGTGGTATATTTATAGCGTTAAAAACAACGTCGTTAAAAATTAACAACAATATCACATCACAAATAAGGCATTAAACCCCTTGCTACATCTACATGAAACGGTCTGTTTAGTATTGCAACCCTAAACGTTGTCACTTCCCATTTAGTTTTTGAACGTACCTACAATTAATAAATACCTACTAAAAATAATCTCCAATAACAAGTGTAATGACACCACTTAACATACATTTCATAATATAATTATAATATTGTTACGAGTTTGCAGGTTATAGAGTTTATTAGAACTATACAAAGACGTATAACACAGGCACAAATATAACCGAACACAACAAATCCAAACGTAATGCAGAAGGTCGTAATTCAATAAAACGCGCAAAGTCGGTCACTATTAGATTCTCGAATGTACACACGTCACGCCTAGATCGTAGTTATAGCTCAACTGAGCCCCTCTCTCAATCAGGCCATCGTTTTATACTTCACAAATGCAAATGTGCCCGCCCGGCAACGTCGACATAATTTCCTAGAATTATCTGTTACTTGTAATCCGCAACTCATGGCTAATGATGCTCCTGAGCGGCCGTAAACGAATACAATAGGACAATAGCCTGTTCTCTACAATAATTAGAAACGTATGCCAATAAATAAGTGAACAAAAAGAACACGATCATAAAAGGATTATAATTAGTTCAAATGCCGACAGGTGATAAAAAATGCTTTTACAGATCTGTACGTGGAATTTGTCTTTGTCGGAGCCTAATTTGTAACAATATAAAAAAAAAACCGATAAAAATAATAGATGTTAAACAACTGATTTGGTTTCAATAACACGGTCAATAATTTTAACATTATCCCAGATGAAGCTGTAGCACAACTCGGTGATCTTGTCTTTTAATATGCAATAGTAATGTATGTAGTATCACAGTCTGATCACTTTGGTGTTATATTTAAAATATTTTATTTTTTAACTTCAAACAGGAGGAGGTGCTCAATCCAACTGTATGTAGTTTTTTGTATGTTTGTAACGCAATTTCTACGTCAATTGTCGAGCGATTTTCAATTTTTTTAAATTGAAAGTATATATAGATTGCTAGCTTCGAGACGTTTTTGCATGTGTAGTGGTGTACTACTACGGCTACCGCTCTATTAGACTCACAGCGATTTTTCCCGTTTCACTTGCTTACCGGCGTCACAATCGTAAACTCAATTGGAACGGTTATTCGATCCACCTCTCGACATAGGTCGTTGTGAGCGCTGTGTGAGCGAACATCATGACTTTATTAGTGACGTTTTCGCCACGGCCATAACGACCGCGGTCGCCTAGTGGAACGGCAGACGGAGCATTTTGGGCGTTGTGTGATACTAAAAGAACGCGCCCTACAGCAGTTGTCAGCACATAAATAAATAAACGAATACTTTTTATATATTCTTATAGGCAGGTACTTAATATGAATTTAATAATATTAAACGATATTAAAACAATAAATATTAATATTAAAGATAATTTTTAATACCTATTAATTTTCAAGGAAATTTAAATTTCAAGTTTAGAAGTCCTGTAAATATACAAATATTACTACGAACGCAAAACCGTCTCGAAGCTAATTTACCTGTATTCCTGAGGTGGTCTCATAATCACCAATTCAGGACCTGATGAGAGGGAAATCGAGAGCAACCTTCGCATATAATAAGCATGGACAACATATTTAAAAAAAAATTTAAACTACTCAAATATTTGCGTAACTAAAAAGTAGAATTTAATAAAAAACTAAACGTACTTCAAAAGTAACTAAACATACAAAATGTATATATTTTCTACATCTTGAAATCGGTGCCAAGTAAACCATAAAATTTATTTAACCATATTTTGCAAATTAGTTGTTGTCATCGTCAGCCATTCGCAGTCCACTACTGGGCGTAGGCCTTCCCAAGTCGGCGCCACTCCTCCTTGTCCTCTGAATACCTCAAATTAGGGGGGTAAGGGATCTACGACTAACACCTTGTAGACCCAATTGTCAACCTCACCTGCTCGCAGTACCCCCTGCCGTCAGTAAAGGAGGCTCTGGCGACCTATTGATGGCGGTATAACCATCGCAAGAAAGCCGGCCTGTAGAAATCCTCTGGTCAGAGACGGGCAGCAGCGTCTCCATTGCAAATAGACCGGCACTGCTGATACTAACCCGCAGGCCAAGCGTGGTAACTATGGCATTTATCCCCCATGAGAAAGCACCACAGAAAATTAGTTCTTGAAATTTGCAAAATATAGTAATTTTATGGTTTACTTTGCACCGACTTAAAGATATTGTGCAAAATATTTACTCTTAAGTATTTACTCTTAAAGTCGGTTTCTTTTTCGCTAGAAATTTTTCATTCACAATATCGTTAAAGAGTGAAATTTTCATTTCTTGATAATCCGTTGATTGATTCATTCTGAGATAACTAGTTTCAATTACAAATTCTCCACTTTCCCCACTACACAAACATCTCGTATAACTAAAACAAACACTCTCCAACGATTTTTAATATAATTCCATCAGATAATTCAACTGTAATTGGATCCTATGGTAATTGCGGAGCTGATTAAACTACCTTTGTTGTTAAAGTTGAAAGCATGGCGTTTTTATGGACCCTTCCACACTGATGGATTTATGGTGGTTGGGAGATTTATAGAGTATATTGGGCAGGTTGGTTTATTTATAAAATGTAAGAGTATAGTGTTTTAATTTACATAGATTATCTATATTTGTTTATATTAATGTAGAGAGAGAGTGTGAGTTTGTGAATAAATTAATGAATTTAAACACTTTATTGTTCACCAAAAATTAGAACTACGCTCTTAAAAACTAAGTACAATGATTGTTGAACCGCTTTAGGTGATCTTTTCCAAGCAACCCCCAAACTAAGCAAAATATTAAAACGTGACAGTGGCGGTGAAGACCATAAATAATTTGAAACATTCAGAACATAAATGAATTGGCATATTGACAGCACCTCTGGTATTGCTTATGTCCATAGGCGTTGGTAACCACTTTCCATCACAGGGCCGTCAGCCTGTCTGCTGTGATTCAGCAATAAAAAATGAATAAATAATAGACTTTATATACTATAAAAACATAAATACATATCATAATACATACAGAATAAGCAGTACTGGTAGAGCTGAGAGGACTATACTTAGATTAGATAGATAGTAAGTAAGTAGTGTAGTAATGTGGTTAGATTACTTAGATAGTAATCTAACCACATATATATGTTTGTTGTGGATATAGGTAACAAGTTATGAACTATATATAGTTTTAAATCTGTATTACAAAGGAAGGAGGTATATGGAATAAGTGTAATCAACAATAAGTAGGTATATATTATTATTTATAAATTAAATCGCTTTTAAAATAAATTCATAAAATATTTGGATCGTTTTAGTATTACGCCAAATTCCTTTTTTGCACTTTGCTTTGTTTGCACTGAAAATCAGCGTTGTGTCGGATATTATGTCGGCACAGCAATAAGCCGAGTGCAAACCTTGTTTGTTGAAAATGCGGCGTAGAAATTCTCAAAATATGATTTTATTTTTAAGATACATGTCAGCAATGTAAGTACGTCGCCGTTTCTTCAAATATTTTCTTACTTTCTTTCTTTCAACATTATTCACTAGAACGTAGAGATATATCGGTTTCGAATCCCAGCAGAATTGTTGTTTGTTTAGTCTAGGTGTTTAGCTTCTTTATGAAAATTAGGTGATGTCAGGAGCATTAAGAACAGACGAGCTTGCATGACAACAGTTATGAATGTCAAAGAGGCAAGTGAGGTGTGTAAGAATAAGCCTAAATGGCACTCTGTTTTTCGTGCCTACCCCGCAAGGGAACTGGCGTGAAGTTATGTATGTATGTATGTATGAAAATTAGCTGTTGTAAATTACACATAACACTAACATAACTAGTTGGTTGCGAGTGTACCTACTGTGTATCTATACTAATATTATAAAAAGGTAAAGTTTGTGTGTTTGTGACGTTGTAGGGGGTAATCTCTGGATCTACTAAACTGATTTTAAAAATTCTTTTATTGTTGGAAAGCTACGTTAACAGTGACTGTCATAGGCTATATAACATGACGCTATATACCACGGGAGCGAGACAGAGCGCTGGTGAACCCCGCCGGGCCGCTAGTGCTTTATAAAATAGATTGTAAATGTTTATTTCACTTTCAATAGAGGGTAGTTCTTAATAATGTATTTCTTTGTTTCAGGTATGGATTACTTTTTAAATCCGGTGTCACACTGCCTTTAATGGAAACATCATTTATTTTTAATTTGAGTAAGTTAAATCTAAATTAATTTCGAATTGAATACACTTTGACCCTCTAACAAATCCTTTAATAGTTTTTTTGTCTGTTTATTATAGAAAATATGATAATTAATATTTTTCATTTATATTAAAATATATATTGTTACGTCCTAGACGCTGACAAAAGTGAATTCACACCTGCATACCGTAAAAACACACTTTATTACCTTTCGGCATTTGGACTACCTAAAAAGTTAAATAAACAATCATTATCAATCTGCCCATTTACCCGTTTTCTGCCCTTGTTTTTTCTTTTTTGTTTTCTTATAAACATATTACTTCTGCCCTTATATATTTGAATACCCATTCCACATTCCTCAGATAATTACGCAAATTGCTACACGATAACTATTTTTTGGTACGTAGGTAGGTTAATATAACCTCGAGTACGTATTCTGTACTTTATTCAGCACACCTATTCTCGAATACTTGCACTAAACGTGATATCGGATCGATATAATAATATTGAATATTATATTCGTTTCACTCGGTGTGGTTAGCTTGCCGTGCAACTTTTATAGCTTATATATAGCTTCGTGTTTATTAAGACTCAGCGCACACGACAGTTTGATATATATTTTTTTTTCCTAATCATTTTTATTTATTTCGTATTTCTTACGTTTCTCTGGCTGCTTTCTTGCGTGTTCTTTATTAGCATTAGTAAAAAAAAAAAAAGAAAAAAAAAATTTTTTTTTTTTTTTTTTTTTTTTCTTTTTTCGTTTGCTTTTCCTTTTCTTATTGTGCACTTCACATCGTCATGCCTACCAAATCGCAATCTGCCATCTTTATGCAAACCCATAAGTACATAACTTTCCTATTAGAGATAGCTAACCTTATATTAAAAGGAGACAAAAAGTATAGTGTAAACGATTTCATAGGGCGCTTTACAAAATTGGACGATATAAAGGGCAAGTTGGATACAGTATATTATGAGATCTTGGACTCTAAAGACCTTGACGACAAAGTGGAAAAATGGTACTTTGACTACTACACCTCGGCTATAGAAGCATATGAAAAAATTTTGGTGGCAAACATCACCATCAGCTCAAGCATCAAACCAAGCTCGCCCACATTCTCCACGTCTACTGTTCTGCCCAAAATAGATCTACCCAAATTTTCTTCCAAGCTTGAGGATTGGCCATCTTTCATAACAATTTTCAAAAGCCTTACGGACACTGCCGGTAATTTGTCAGGTGCAGTTAAATTACACTATTTATTTTCTTGCCTCTCCGGAGAAGCTCTCAGTATGGTATCACACCTCAAGGTTACCGATGAGAACTACGATGTAGCGATGACAACACTTGCCAATCGCTACGAAAATCGCCGAGTTCTCATTGATAGGTTTATAGATATGATACTAGAGTTACCCCACATCACCACCCGCTCACAAATCAGACAGTTATTTTTAGCCCCTCTTATTTCAACCCAATCGGCGCTTAAAAACCTAAACTTACCACTACATGACTCAGACTACGTCCTAGTGTCAATAGTAGTGCGGAAGTTAAAGGGCGAGCTTCGCACATTATTTGAACGAACGCATGGGTCTTCAGACACTCTGCCCACCTTAAAGGATGTAATCACATTCTTAGAAGACCATGCACGTTGCACAGAAACTGAGACATATAACCCACCCCCCCCTCCCCTCAGCCCGACATACAGACAAACTGAACGTGCTTCTCCCTCAGCACGGTACCAACCACGCGCTTCTGCACCCAGACCAGAAATTCGGCACGTTCGTTTTCAGCCCACTACTTCCGTCCGCCCACCTTTAACGCGCCCTGCATATCCTCTACAAAGTCAAGCGTACCCTGTACAGTACGCTCAAGGATACCCACAGTCTACACAATATTTCGAGCCCATAGCACAAGATTCCGCCCACCCACCAGCACCGACCAATAATTATTACTGCCCTTGGTGTCACGTTAGAGGACACAGGTTGCTGAACTGCGGTGAATACCTAAGACAGCCTACGCAAGGGCGCTGGGATTTTATCCAAGCTCATGAACGGTGCCGTAAGTGTCTAGGACCCCATTACTCTGACGAGTGCAGATCCACAGGACGGTGTAGAGAATGTGATAGCGAGAAACACCATACCACCTTACATCGCAGTGGCTTTGAATCACCCACATATGACAATTCTCACCTCTTGCCCCCACAACTAAGAGGACAAGAACACACCCGCCCAACCACGGAATCAAGAAACTCTTCTCGTCGTAATTCACCTATTAATTCACAACAATGACTACCTGCTACTCACTTACACAATACTACACTACACCCACCCATACCATCGCTACAATATACACCATCCACTACATCACGTAAACAAAATAAATCCCAGTTTCATACTCAGCACTATGATAATAAAGTTTATCATAATAATCACTTGCCCGGCAGCCCTGTTACTTCCTCTGATAAAGCTAACCAAAATGACAGTCATATTTCAGCACATACTCAGCACATTACAGTACACGATCCACCAGTTTTATTACCCACTGTGTCCCTAGAACTAGCAGACAACGCTGGAGTATTTCATAAGGCAAGAGCATTATTAGACAGCGGTTCCATGCTAACCTTGTTAACTAAAACTATGACACAAAAATTACGTTTGCCTGTCGAGCACACAGAACTAAAAATTACAGGAGTCGGTAATCAACAGACTCAAAACTCTAGTTCTTCAACTACCATCACATTCCGCCCTATTCACACCGAAGTCCCAGTAATTAGCGCAAAGGCATACATTCTACCAGATTTGACAGGTCTTTTACCATTAACAATGTTACCTGACGTTGTTCCACTCCTCGACTCGACACAGCTTCCCCTAGCAGACTCGTCTTATCGTTTTGGGCCCCGGCAGGCCAGCCGCTATTGACTTGATTTTAGGTTCTGATGTGGGAAGTCGAAGAAGTGCAATCAAAGGACAACTCAACCTCTGACGAGTGTGAGGAGAACTTTCGTTCTACCACCACACGTGATCCCACAGGGCGATACATAGTATCCCTTCCCTTTCTTACAAAGGCACCTAAGCTCGGTGCAACCCACGCTATTGCACTACGACGATTCCTTAATTTGGAGCGCAAACTCCAAAGAGATCCTACCCTCCGCTCAAAATATATCGACTTCATGAAGGAATACATTGACATGGGCCACATGGCTCTTTGTCACCCCAGCACATTCAAAGGAAAAGACCATTTTTACGTCCCGCATCATGGCATCTTCAAAGCCAACTCTGAAAAACTTCGCACGGTTTTTGATGGCAGCTGTAAGAGCTCTAATGGTGTCAGTCTTAATGACTGTCTGCACACTGGCCCACCGCTCCAACGTGATATTACTGACATCATTCTAAATTTTCGTACTCACAAAGTGGATTTTAGTACAGACATCCAGATGATGTTTAGAAATATACTAGTTCACCCAGACCACAGACGGTTCCAACTCATTCTATGGCGCTCTTCTCCAGATCAACCTCTGCTCACTTACGCCCTGTCCACTGTCACGTATGGCCTACGACCCAGCCCCTTCCTCGCCAATCGATCTATTATACAGCTGGTCACTGATGAAGGTCACCGTTTTCCCCAGGCTGCACAGGTTCTTACGCACTCCATATTCGTGGATGACATTCTGACTGGGCATGATTCAGTTGACAAGGCAATAGCTCTGCAGACTGAACTCATTGAGTTACTAGCCCTAGGGGGATTTCATTTGCGAAAGTGGACCTCAAACTCTCGTCAGCTTTTAGAACGCTTCCCGGATGATCAATGTGACATACCCAAGGATTTTGATGTTGTACCCGACTCCAATGCAATCAAGGTACTTGGTATGCAATGGATACCCCAAACGGACGAATTTACATATCACATTTCGGTACCTACACTGGAAAAATTTACCAAAAGGTCAATACTCAGTACCATCGCTCGTTTATACGATCCTAGTGGATGGATCAGCCCAGTTATTTTCCGCGCAAAACTGCTCATTCAGCACCTATGGACTCTAAAGTTAGACTGGGATGAATCGGCTCCCAATGATGTCACATTTCAATTTCAGCACATTTTTGAAGACTTACCTCTACTCTCTGCTCTTCGACTCCCCAGAACAATTTGCACCAGCAAAGATTCCACCTACACCCTACACGGTTTTGCCGATGCATCCGAATCCGGATATGCAGCCGCAGTCTATCTTCATGAAACGAATATCACGGGTCAGGTACACGTCAGACTACTTGTTTCTAAATCCAAGGTAGCCCCCATTAAAACCCGACAGACTATACCAAAGCTGGAACTTTCAGCTGCACACGTCACTTCGCTGCTCATTTCTCGCGTCTCTGTTCAACTTTCTGCCCACATTACCATTCAGCAACACTTTTGTTGGTCAGACAGTACTATCGTACTCGCCTGGCTTAAAACTCCTTCTCAATCCCTACAGGTCTTTGAGGCCAATCGAGTCTCTGCCATTGCAGCCAATCCATGTAACCCTACTTGGAGACATGTACCCTCAGCTCTTAACCCTGCCGACTGTGCTAGCAGGGGAATATCAGCACAGGAACTCTTAGCCTATGACCTATGGTGGTCGCCTACTTGGCTCAAGGCCCCACCTGATACCTGGCCCACGATATCACGTACTGCCTGGTCTAAAACCAAGAAAAATGGTAGCTCACATCGCGGTTCCTGATCTAGACACGGATTTACTCACGAGATTCAGCTCCTTAGACACACTTGTAGGCGTAACCGCATGTATTAAACGTTTTGCACACAATTGCTTGGTATCTTCTCACTCTCGCATCGTTGGTCCCATTACCGTAGACGAACGTAAGAAAGCGCTCTTACACTGGGTACGCTCAGTCCAACAAAATATGTTCGCTGAAGACATCCACCGACTGCAAACTAACAAATTATGTACAGTGCGAATACAACGCCTCTCGCCCTTTCTCAAGGATGGTCTTCTTAGAGTAGGAGGGCGCTTGTCCAACTCAGCCCTTAGATATGACACACAACATCCCCTCATCTTACCCAGTTCAAGCCCCCTTGTGGACCTAATTATAGATCATTTCCACACTATACACTGCCACCCGGGCGCAGATACACTACACGCACTACACAATACTGGATTTTATCTGGAAGGCGAGTCATTCGTCACCGTGTCTTTAAATGTGTACGCTGTTTTAGGCATCGAGCTCAGCCGAATCCCCCTTTTATGGCCGACCTACCGGCTGATCGAGTCAGCCCACAACCGGTGTTTAGTCAAGTGTCCACGGATTTTGCCGGACCATTCCTAATTAAATCAAGTACTCTACGCAATGCCAAACTTCTCAAAGGCTACTTTTGTGTTTTCGTTTGTCTCGCCACCAAGGCAGTGCACTTAGAGGCTGTCTCGGAACTTTCTACGGACGCCTTTTTTGCGGCACTGCAAAGGTTCGTTAGTCGGCGCGGAATCCCTACCCTAATTCGCTCTGATTGCGGTACAAACTATGTCGGCGCAAGAAATCAGCTCATAGAAGTACAAAACTTCTTAAAGGCCAATGATGATAGAATTACGCACAAGCTAGCCACACAGCAGATCACATGGTTGCTCAATCCGCCCTCAGCTCCTTCTTTTGGCGGTCTGCACGAGGCAGCCGTGAAATCTACTAAGCAATTACTCTATCGCGTATTAGGTGAGCAGCATCTGACCTTTGAAGAATTTTCTACACTCTTAGCCCGTATTGAGGCCGTTCTCAACTCTCGACCACTCTGCCCTCTGTCTTCAGACCCTACAGACTTCGAAGTCCTAACCGCTGGTCATTTCCTTATAGGTCGCCCACTTACCGCATTACCCGAACATTCCCATGAATCCTCTCCTCCATCAACCCTACGACGTTTTCGCTTAGTGCAAGCGTTGGCTCAGCGATTTTGGACCTTGTGGTCGAAATCCTACCTGCACACTCTCCAATCCCGATCTAAATGGACTACGGAAACC
Source organism: Dendrolimus kikuchii (assembly GCA_019925095.2). Lineage (NCBI taxonomy): Eukaryota > Metazoa > Arthropoda > Insecta > Lepidoptera > Lasiocampidae > Dendrolimus > Dendrolimus kikuchii. The sequence continues at coordinate 14,541,278 of CM034408.1, forward strand.
AGTCGACCCAAGATTGGTGAGCTGGTACTCATAAAGGAGGATAATCTTCCCAGACTCCAGTGGAAGATGGGAAGAATAAAGAAGATTCTGCCCGGAAAGGATGACGTCGTCCGAGTCGTAGAACTCAGCACCAAGGATGGCAGCTTAACGAGACCAGTCACAAAGATTGCTCGTCTTCCCCTCGACGACAACAGCACTTAGTCAGCACTATAAATGGGAGCCGTCACCTTTTCCCCGGGCCCCAGGATGTTCACGCCACCGCGTAACGAACGATGATTCCCCGAAAAAGTAATTTACCCCGCACTTCCGCGTCTCAACGATCAGTCTGAATCGACCCGTCGTAAAGACATTCACGCATACGCGGCCGGGCAGACATATTGCATCTGTGCAGTATAAAGCAATGCCCCAATTGAGAGATGAGGCAGTCTAGTGATAACCACGAGCAAAGTAAGACGTGTGTACTACATTCTGTAATCTGTTTAGTGACGGACTTTGCGCGTTTTATGGAATTGCGATCATCTGCATTACGTTTGGCTTTGTTGTTTTCGGTTATATTTGTACCTGTGTTATACGTGTTTGTATAGTTCTAATAAACTATAATAAATCCAACGGCATTTTAATTCGAGTCTTGCAACTCGTAACAGTATCATATTTTTTTATGTTTGTGCCATTTGCTGTTGAAGCGCCTGGATCGTGGGGTCCTAAGGCCATAAGCCTCAACAAAGATATTTCAAAACTACTTATTAACTCTTCGGAAGATCATAGGGCTAGTTCCTACCTCGGACAACGGATCAGTATGGCGATCCAGCGAGGTAATGTAACCAGCCGTCTAGGAACCTTACCCATTGACTTCGATGACCTACGCTCAGTATTCTACTTATATTTCTTAAGGGATTATAAGTAGAATACAATATAAGTTAAATTTCCGTCACTTCATATATTAATAAATAAATTGTATTTATATTTTATTTCAAAGAATGTTTTTATACGTTTTAAAACTTTTGGAATAAAGGAATACACACAAAAATATGTTATGTCTTCACACATATAATTTTAAACAACCCAATACTTCAACCTGATGTACGTATAAATAAATACCTGTTTATATTCAAAGAAAACACAGTCAATAAACTCTAGAAACATCATATACATAAAATTATAAACTATTTAAAAGAAGTGTTCAACAACTTTTATGGTGATCGGTTTTGAAAGAATTCGGCACTTAATTATAAAACGACAATTTAATTGACCTTATGGTGGAAAAATATTGCTCTTAATGTTAAGGCGAAGACGTCTATTTAAATAGTGAAAATGAAAAAGAATATATTTATTTCAAAGTGGAATCTTACGCCAAAACAAACAAGTTCATTTCTGTCTTTCAATTTATATAGAAGTATTATATACATACATATATACATATATATTTAATAAAACTATCTTAATTGGTAAAAAAACGGTTTCATAAGTGATTTTTGAAGTGCTTTTTAGTTTTAAATTTTTACTTTATTGTAAAAAGTTCGAAGTTGTATTATTTGTTAAGTTATTAAATGCAAATTTGTTGATTTTAATACCCCCATGCTAAGTAAATTACCCTTGTGTTATGGGTAATATTTAACGGACTACTATGGGGCCTATCTCAGACACCCAGACCATAGTAAATAAGGAAAATTCATTTATGAAATTTACCATGTCAGGTTTCGGACCCGTAAGGCGTTCAGTCGCCTCTTACGTCAGGCAGTCCGTCCGCAAAAACAGTATACTTTCTCCGTTTCCGCACGGATAAAATTATCTATATTTTATTTTGAAACAAACTTCGCCTTAAGCCGCATACTTGAACTATGGTTAATAATGTAAAGTGCGTTTCCAACGGCATATTTTATAAATTAACTTGTACTTTAAATGCAAAGTGATGTCACATCTTTTTAGTGCTCTAAGCAATCTACAACGGCTGTTTCGCGCCTACGTTTGCAGTAAATTTTAAAAATGTTTAGAAAACTTTTAAAAGTTAAACGTCGTTTATACACGGACTGGTTTGAAATTGTTTATATGTAAAAGTTTAAATTGACATTTCGGGCCTGTATCTCGCAGAAATTATCCAAATTTTTTGGAATATAAATTACCTCAATATGATCGTCAGTCGTCACCATTACCCAAAGTTCCTATATTACTACGTATGTTAAGATATTAAGATTATTGATGGCAGCTGTCTTCTTGGAATTAAAATTAGATTTTTTCTGAAGGACTGTATTTTAAATTAATTGCACATTACTTATATTTACAAATTTTATTTCTGATATAAATATACATGTGGTAGCATGAAGAAGAAAGAGCACGACGTAGCAATCGTAAAAGAGTAGAGTAGAATTTTTATCTTCAACCTCCAGGGCCGCCTTTAATCTGCCATCAACTGTCCGACGCTTAGCTGCTAATCGTGCTAATCTGGGAGTCGGCGATATACGCGGTGCGAGAGAGTACTCTGACAGGGCACTCTGTCCGTAATAAACATCATAGAAGAACGTGAAGGCCGCTTTCTGATCTGTCTGTGCATCGATAGAATGCAAATATAAATCAGGCTTTATAAAAACAATACACAGACACTACGCGCGCACACGCACTCTCATGCATACTCAAATATAAATAAATACACCCCCCTTCCACACACACACACATACATACACAAAATCATATTGTTATTACAAACATTTTATGAATATTAAATTGTAATTCTTAATTTACCAGTAGAAAATATTATTTATACATATAAATTTTCATTACACAAAGACGTTGCATTAATGTACTATCATCAATGATAAGAATAAGCGAATCCTACTGTGGCCCGCCACACAGGCTCTAAGGAGACCTAGCGCGGGAGACAGTTTCCTTTGGGGCGCCATTTGTACTGTTCTCTGTATCTTAGTCATTTTATATGTACCCAAGGCTTTCGAAAAGAAGCGCTTAGAAGATCTGGATACCAAACGTCAAACTCGCAAAGAGCGACCCAAGCCCTCCTATAGCTATACGTACAACGCCGCTGGCCAACTATATTGTGCGATATGTGGCCGGGAATTTAAAAATAAATTCGGTCTGGCCAGCCACATTAGGGCCCATAGGCGGCGAAATAATGACATTTGAGGGGTCGCCGTTACCGAAATCGGTAAGGAGGACTATATATATATATATATATATATGTGTACCCTGTACTACTTACTTACATGCTGATCAATTTCATTTCATTTCAATACAAATCACTAATATTTTAGTGTAAGTATAATAATTCTATCAAAGCTTCCGTCCATCTTAAGCTATTCTTTATATACTTTACAATGATATTACAACGATATACCCCAAATATCCTTCCCAACCACTTCACTAAATACATCTTATCTTTGAAAATATATAAATCTAATTTGAATCATATGATCCGATTGTTGGTATTAAGATTAAAATATCTTTCGGAATGCCTTCTTGAGTAACAATGGTGTGGTTTAGCCGCCGACAAATGTCTTTTCATAAACTCGCTACCGACGAACTTAATGCGCCCATCAAAATCCTTTTAAGCTTCGTAAAAAATGGCTTTAGTACTTATAATTTTATACAGTGTGTTCAGTTGTCCAGAGTGCGTTGTAGCTCTACCCTCTATGCTATAAGTGTGCAACGAATTGAACGCACTACCGTGATTTCCCTAGGGTGCTGCAATATTGGGCTCATGAAATAGGGCGTAAACAGATATCAGATAGATAATAGGTAGCTTCTGGGGATAACGAACTACTGGCTAACGCTTTGTTTTTTGGAGCTGGACCCAGCTGAATAGCCGCAAATGGCTGTTTCAGCGATATCGGACTTTAGGGGCTTCCCGACTCCGAGGGAGCGGAGGCTTTCAGCCCGGAAGCAGCGCGCTCGAGGAGGCACCTCCTGTGAGGTTCGACCTCGGCTCGACCGCTGCGGGGGATTGACTCTATATTGAGATTTAGCCGTAAAAGGCTGAATGAGCTAAGCCAACAGGCTGAAGTGATTATTTGGGGACCAATTATCGACTCCGCCGGCGGACCCGATCCTAGTCTATCATTACTACCGCTTCGCAACGTGTTATAGCTGGAGGAGAAGAAGCGGCGGAAGAAACTCTGCAGCAACATGCCTAAGCTAATCTTATATGGCTACTTGTGTCTTGTGATTGGTGGGTCTTACCTTTGCGTAAGAGGATCCGAGCCGGGGGCTCTCCGGCGTCTGTTTTGCCTGCGTCTGTTATGCCAATCTGATGTTATGAGCCTCGGGGGGTTCATCATCGCGAGGATACGGATGATTTCATCGGGCTCGTCAATGAGTATATTGCGAGGGCGACGAATTCTCGTGGGAGCGTTCGGTGTGGGTTTGTAGTTGACCGTTTCCCTCACCAGAGGGTTCGGGTGATGGAGGGCACGGTCAAGGAATCTGCGCGATAGGGTGGTTATATAGTCTTTGATGGAGGGAAGTTCCAGATCGCGATGCACTGGCTAACGCTACGCGGTTGCGCACATATTAATAGTTGCTCTATCTCGCTCGCAAATCATCCGTCCTGCTCACACATTGTGCTATAATTGTATTAGCTGTACAACTTATTCAGTTCACATCAGCACTCGACTGTGAATAGTACTTTCTGGCATCTGAAGTATCATTTAACCTCTACCTGTTGCTGCTACATATTATTTGATTTGGTGCTTACGTCGTCTCTCATACGGCATACAGCCACGCTGGAATCATTGCCATGATTACAGTTCTTTGGGCGGGCTCATTCGGTGTAATACCATGCTCTCACAGAATATCGGCGGTAAATTTCATACGATGAGGTTGAGTTCTAATGGCCTACTTTCCCCACCCGCTATCTCATTTTCCCTATCACATCCTCCCGTTCCAATATGTAGTAGCGTATGCAGGTATTTTTAAAGTAAAATTATCAGAGGAGCGCAAATTACGGGTGTGAGAAGTATGGAGGAATTCGAAACGTTCCTTAAGGGAGGTGTAGAGGGATAATATTACATACATACATACATACATAACTTCACGCCAGTTCCCTTGCGGAGTAGGCACGAACAACAGAGCGCCATTCGGGCTTATTCTTACACACCTCACTTGCTTCTTTGATAAATAATATTCTATAAAATAAATGAAGAAGGTGAGCGTTCTGGCGAAATGAGATGAGCTTCTTATGATATTCAGTGACATGGTCATATTTATTGATCACTGTATCTCATCTCCCTGTCTCATCTTAAAGGCTGGTAACGCGTTGGTTTCGCCCCTGGTGTTGCAAACATCTACATATAATAGATGGTAACCACTTTCCATGAGCTAGACCGTGTGTATGTCTGCCAGCTTTGTACTAAAAAAATTACACATCAGAAAGGTAGTAGATGGGTTTTGAGGAGTGCCTGCTCCTTCTTCCCATACTTGAGCAAGCTGTGGAATGAACTCATCATGGTTTTCCTAGAGCGCTAAAGTATAGAACTCTTCCAAAATACCGTTAAAAGAAGAGGTAAGTTTTAGGGAGTCATTCTACTACTGCAACACTCGCCGGTGATTGGGGGTTTATGAACACTTCCTTGATACTGGTTAGTCGTCCACCATACGTGACGCTGTCTCCTTTAAACTATACTGTACAATATACATGCTATACCTGTGGAATGATCTACCTCCTAGAGCGCTATGGGGTTTTTTAAAAAGGGCGCAAACAGATATCTACAAACTCACTGACTGATGCAGATGTCCATGCTGGACATGAATATATTCATTTAATTAAATGAATATCTTCATATTACACGTTACATTAATACGTACTAGCAGAAGGTGATGTCAGGAGCCTTAAGAACAGACGATCGTGCATGACAAGAGTTATGAATGTCAAAGAAGCAAGTGAGGTGTGTAAGAATAAGCCTGAATGGCGCTCTGTTGTTCGTGCCTACCCCGCAAGGGAACTGGCGTGAAGTTATGTATGTATGTATGTATGTACATTAATACGTGAAAGAATTATTTTTTTCGTGATATGACAAGACTTTATTAAAGTCTAGCCGAAGTTAGTTTTCTACCCTTTCGTAAAAGCTAAAATAAGTTTGTTTACAAATTTCTCGCATTAAAATTATACTTGTGTATGATTAATGTTAGCATTTTGTTATGTACTTTCCAAAATACCTCGAGGAAAAAAATTCAATTAACGTAATTCGAGAGCAATGTCTTCTAAAGGTATCTCGTTGCTTAAAGATTGAGGAAAACAAAGCGCGTCTAATTTTTAACGATTCCCGAGGGAAGGTATTGCTTAATGAAATTATTTTGTTGTAGATTGTATATATAACAGTCAAAATTTATGTTATACAGACACACTAATCTTCGGTATTAAAATACATATGTATACTCTAAGAGTAACCTATAACACAGTCCCAAACGTGTAAGACTGCTGGGAATAACGTGAGCTAGCAGTTGTGGTTTTCCCACAGCACTACGATATGGGTTTTTTTTTTTAAAAGAGTGTGATAATATTTCTTCAAGAACGGCAGCGTGTTGATGACATCTCTGGTGTTGCAAACGTCCATAGGCGACGGTAACCGCTTTCCATCAGGTGGGCTGTCTGCTGTACTCCAGCTATAACAAACAATAACACAAGTAAAAAAAAATTTTTTAAAACATGATTGAGATACTTAATCGATTAAATTTTTTTGCCTTAATATTGTGTTAAGTATTATAGTTATTGTATGTTTTGTGATACGCAATTTAAATTCCTACGAAATTAAATAAAAACTTGATAAAGCTTTCGTGTTTTGACTAATTTTGTCTGAAAGAAATTAATTTTGAATTATAAAACTAGGCACCAGACTCTGTTCCACAACATGTTATCAATAGACATTACTGTCGATAAAATAGCATATATTTTTATAAACTAGCGGTCCCGGCAGACGTTGTCCTGCCCTGAAAAAATAAAAATTTGGGACCCGATCCCAGCGCCACCTACCGGTTCCAGTTGTAAATCTAAACCATTCGGGAACCCACCCAAACACAAAAAAAAAAGTTTAACCAAAATCGGTGAAGTCGTTCTCAAGTTATGTGCGCACATACATTACTAAGATTCATTTTTATTATGTATTAAGAATAGATTTATTCAAAAGGTTTTAAGTTAACATCACCCTCTATCAAAAGATGTTACCGCACAAAGTTTACTCAAGCCAATGTCTCCATAAGCAGATTATCCTAATAAATATGAAATGTATTCAAATCCATTGAACTGCCTTCAGTTCATAGTACATGCGTTTTATTGGGTATTACCGCACTCGTATAGATTAATTGTGTGCTTCAAATCTTTGATTTATTTCGTTATTCGACAGGCTATAAAAGGGTTGTGTGTTCAAAGGGTTCACATAGGGTTGCCAATTTTTGGGTGTCGAAGGAAGAATTATCACTAATTCCTTCTGCCCTGACTTCCGACATTGGGCGGTGAGACGGGGTATCTATCTACTTCAATAAAGCCTTTGAAATGGCTCTGCGACGTGGTCTTGCACGCGCGTCCAGCGAAGTACGCAGAGAGGGCACAACACCCAATCTACCAGAAACGGGGCTTAATAAGCCGACTCCGTCAGGGCTATTGTAACTATCTTGGGTTCTAGAGACTCTGACATAACGGCATTGCGATGGAACACATAGGTGGTTTAATTGGTAGGTCCGAGAATGCCATCCAACATGGAGTCCAATACTACTCTACTGCTATTCCTGGGTGGTAGTGTTCATGATGAATTACGTGAATAAAAAAAGGGTAGTCGTCCGGCTGGCAGACGACTAGCAAGATCCTTAAAAGATTGTGTAGTCGTCCGACTAGCGGGCGATTATTATTCATCCGGATAGCAGACGCTAGACACTTTGACTAAAAAACACTACATTACGAGGCAAATTACAAAAAAAAAAAAAATTGCCTGAGTTCAGCAGACACACAGACGGCTCACCTAATGGTAAGCGGTTACCATCACCTATGGATATTTGCAACACCAAAGGCGTTACAAATACGCTGCTGCTCTCTTGAGAGAGTTTGGAACCTGGCCACTAATGCCGGAACACAACTCAAGGTTGTTATGGCGGCATACTCTAGACCAGAGGTGGTAGCCATCCAGACGTGCAGATACCCTACCACCTGGCTGTGGGTTGTTTTGTCGCCTCTTACAACAGGCTGCCCGGCCGTAGGAAATTGTATTATTTCACCGTTCCTGCACGGAACGCATGTGGCAGCCCTGGGTTCCTTGGTTCACACTAACAACTATTAGTGTTATATAACGACAGTATATTGACAGTTTCGATTGAATATATTTCCTTACATGCTGTGTATGCATGAAAAGGGTGGAAGAAATATCGAGTTTTGTGGTTTTACAAAGGTTTTCTTATCCGGTCATTAAATATTTTAGGAGCCAAGAAGATACTATAATATGTTCCTTCAGAATCCTTATAAAGTCGCTTTACCCGTTCGCTTGTCTACGCAGGTTAAAGTCATTTTAAGCATGCTTCGTCTTAGACCAAATATGCGCTCGAAATTGGCCGAGATAATGGTCAAACGCGAACCTATACTGAAATAAAGAACGATACAAACATTTGTATCGTATAAAGAATCCACGTAACTCGATTCCGCAGCGAGACGTTTAAAAATTGTCAATCAACAAAAATAAACAAAACATCGCCATTCAATTCGAATTGAATGGAAGAAGTTTTTATTACTCTTGCGCACAATGTATAATTCAATGAATCCAAGATGGCGCAAATTCGAAATTTAAATTGTGGGCAGCAAAAAACGGAATAATGCAGCTCGAAATACAACTGAATATTTACTTTGAGGGTTCGGTACGAAATCACCAAATTGCTCTTTTTAGAGTCCTCCGTGCAGGAACGGAGAAAGAATACAATTTCCTGCGGCCGGGCGGCCTGTCGTAAGAGGCGACAAAACGACCCACAGCCAGGTGGTAGGGCATTTGCCCGACTGGATGGCTACCACCCGTGGTCTAAAGTATGTCGCCATAATAACCTTGAGTTGTGTTCCGGCATTAGTGACCAGGTTCCAGTCTCCCTTAAGAGAGTAGCAGCGCATTTGTAGCACCTTTAGTGTTGCAAATGTCCATAGGCGATGGTAACCGCTTTCCATCAAGTGGGCCGTCTGCCTGTCAGCTGAACTCCTGCAATAAAAAAAAAATTTTTAGAGTTCCGTTGGCTTTTGGCAAAAACGAAAAGATCATCTTTGTTCATCCGTCTGTCGGTATGGTTGTTTTATATGTCAATCATTTTTCTAAGAAACTAGAGCGAGTCTTCTCCTGCTTGAGCCGTACTACGTTTTCTTGGCCAATTTTGCGTCATAGAACGAACACGAAGTCCTCGAGTGTGGTGCAGGTCTAATCGGACCAATTCATCCGACTACGGCCTTGAGATCTTTTTTCTTCTATTTTGCCAGTCACTATTAGTTTTTCTAAATGTCCCTTTTTTCTGGCTATATGTCCGAAGTATCAAGAAATTTCCAGGCAGATGAGTGATAGTGTCGTTGTTATTTTAGATGGAATGGTTCGTTATGCAGTCCAGGGTATACGCAAATTTTTTCTCCAGAAACACATCTCAAAAGCGTCAATACGACTGCTATAAGATGCTTTCAAATTCCAAGTCTCAGCTGCATAAAGAAAAATGGAGAAAATAAGTGTCCATACAGGTTTAATTTATAATTTATATGGGGTTGAGACTTGGAATCCTTGTCCATTCCAATTAGTCTGCGGATCTTATAGTCACAAGAACCAATATTAGTTATGGTGGAGCCCAGATATGTCAACTACTTCTAGATTAAGGGAGCCAGAGATGTCCATTTTCATTGCTTTATCAATCTCCATTTGTGTCCATCTAACCGTTAAATCGACGAGTCCTGAAGTGGAGACCACGTCTCTGTATTTGTAGTGTAGGACGCTCTCCAGTCAGATAGATCGACGATCAGCGTAACGTTGCCGGTGGGGGCTTGATGAGGACCAGGTATGACCGGAATATGTGGCGTAAACCTGAGGTGACCTATATCTATTTGCGTCCACCTAACCATTAAGTTGACGAGTTTTGAAGTGGAGAGAGCATCTCAGTAAACGTAGGACGCCCTCTAGCCCGATGGATAGACGATTTGCGCAAGATTACTCATGGGAGTTGAATAAAGGCAGCATAGGACCGAAATATGTGGCGCAAACTTGGGAAGGCCTACCTCCGTTTACATCTATTTAACCAGTTAATCGACGAGTCCTGGAGTGGAGACCGTGTCTCGGTAATTGTAGTCTAGGTCGCTCTCAAGCCCGATAGTTGCCAGTAGGTGCTGGATGAGGATAGCGGAAAACCTAGATTTGTGGTGCAAACTTTGCGGAGGCCTACGTCCATTTGCGTCCATCAGACCGTTAAGTCGACGAGTCGTAGAGTGGAGACCGTATCCCGGTAAACGTAGAATGCCCAATGGACCGATGAACTGCGTAAGGTCACCGGTAGGTGCTGAATGAGAATAGCGGAAGACCCAGGTTATGTGGCGCAAGCTTGGACAAGCCTACGTCCAACAGTAGACAGCGATTGGCAAGCAACTACCGTTAAGTACAGTATTGTAATTTATAGAGCGAGTAGGCGTTTTATGCATTTTATTTCCTAATAAAATTCTGCAATAAAACAACTAAACAGCAATAAAAAAGAACTCTCTCTTGCATAATGGACCCGTTTCTCTTATTTAAAATTTAATGTTGCCCTTTATTTGTTTTGTATACATGCAGCACTCTAATTAATTCAAGAAGAAAATGGATAAACAGACATTTAAGTTGCAGTAAACCCATGAAATACATTCGTATAATTAATTCGATGGTTATAAAACAATTTCGTAATGTCACCTCGGTCCCAGTTCTAAAAGTTTAGTTACATAGAGAAGAACATATTTTTATGAGGAGAAATCTCTTTGCGGCCACCGCGCTGCACAGGTACTAGCACCGACCATAGTGTGGGACACGCCTGCCAGGTGGGCTGCCGGCCTACCCACTAAAACTCCTCGGTGTCTTTCCTATCGTCGTATCTCGGGCCTAGAATATTTATAGGTATACTAAATTTATCCCTATTGTCTAAAATACAACGTACATAATTACATTTTTTCTAACTAATTTGGTCATAATTAAAACCAAGTTTTAACCGTTTCGAGTGGGGGGGGGGTCATTTTATTTAATTTTAAATAAATATTAACTATAAACAAAAATTGAATCGAACATGTTGGGGGTATTATAAATTACTCATTGACACTACAAATTTTTGAGAAGTGACCAAAGCTTCGGAAATAAAAATCAAATAAAATGTCGCACTTAAAACCATTAAAACGTAGTTTGAATTAGTCGGGAAATTTTAAGAAAATACTTATATCGTCATCCGTGCAAGAATGGAAAAAGAGCAGAGCGGGCGCTTCGCTGGTCGTATCGCCAAAACTCGTGACTGGGCCGGTCAGCTTCCAAAATACGTTGCGAAACCATTCATTTACATTAGGCAACAGGTATAGTTTTAGTTTATATGTGTATGTTTTTTTTATTGCACGAGATCAGCAGACAGGCAGACGGCCCACTTGATGCAAAGCGGTTACCATCGCCTATGGACATTTGCAACACCAAAGTTGCTACAAATGCGCTGCTGCTCTCTTAAGGGAGTCTGGAACCTGGTCACTAATGCCGGAACACAACGCAAGATTGTTATGGCGACATACTTTAGACCAGGGGTGGTAGTCACCCAGTCGGGCAAATGCTCTACTGCCTGGCTGTGGGTTGTTAAGTCGCCTCTTACGACAGGCCGCCTGGCCGCAGGAAATTATATTCTTTCGCCGTTCCTGAACGGCATGTTAAGAAGTGTATAATATTATCGAAGATATATTATAACGACTACAAAGGTGGTTACTTGTCACATCGTAATACGCTCCGTCTATACTTTTTTCTTTTATTATTACTAACATCTCTACGGACTCGAGTTCCGTACCCTTTTTTACTACTTAATTTCTATGAAAGATTTTAGAGTCCATACACGCTTATTGTTTATTTTTGTTAGTGTGTGACATTAATTTAGTGATTTTTATGTTGTGGTGTACCTTAAGAATTACTTATATATTAATTTATTCAAATTATAATACTAAACTTATACTAATGTAGAGTGTATCTGTTCGTATATACTTTTATTTCGTCTGAGCTTCATCAGAACTAAGTTTGTATGAAAACTCTTGAATGAAAAACATACTTAAATTAGCGTTTTATTACAGTATTCAGCATTTAAAACTCGTATCGTATTCTCCATTCATACATAACCAGCACAGCGGGAAAACGTAATTTTTTTAGTCACCACTCAATGGGGGCTTGGCTTGTCATTTTTTACCGCAGTTCGTGGACATCCATTTAAAGGCATGTCCGCATTCAGTCCAATACATTTTGGTCAGTTTTCCGTGCCAGTTGTAATTTGAGTATTTTTTTGTTTTACAAGTTTTATGGTTAACTTTCGTGAGGTTTCGCTGCGTGAATTTTGGATACGTATCTCGTGGTAATTCTGCTATTTTCCATGATAAAAAAATATCTCATACTAGCGACAGCCGACATGCGTTGGAATGTATATTCTGTTTTTTGGGCTAGAGACCCTCGCGGGAGTTCTCAAGGCACCCTGCCAAAGTTTCATCGGAATCCGATCAATAGTTTAAGTACGCTTAGAGGACAAACATGCAAACATTATTTTTTATTTATACATAGAAGAATTGTCCCTATTACTCGAAATACACGTATAGGTACCTACTACATTTCACGTAGCAGTTAACCACAGTCAATATGAAGTAATTCTGAAAATATACATCATCCGAATGCTAAATCCCGGTTGCGTTCGAAGCATTCGCTTCGAAGCCCGTGGTCCAGATACTTATTGAAGTGAAACTACTTTAGAATCGTTGTGATTTGAAACTCGATGAAACGATAAAGCGACACTAAAAAAAGATAATCATATAAATCTATGTGGCTAAGCCTGCGAGGGAATGAGATATCAGTTTTACATTGTGCAGCACAGGTTAGAGAATTAATAAAACCGATGATTAAGCATAGGTCAAATTTGAACCTAAATAAAACCGATAATAATATATTTTAGACTAAAACAGTAAAAATATTTAAAATGATACAAACTTAAGAAATTTGTTTTGAATTATAATATGTTGACGGGTATAGGCTAAAGGAATTATATTTATATTAGTAGAAGTTAGAGAAGAATTATCTGTAAGTATATTCTCTGAAGTTTCACTTCTACTGCGTGTGAACCGCACACACACACAATTTTTTTTTCTCCACTTCGCGCGGTCTCCAGCATCGTTGTGAGAACATTAGTATATATGTCATGCTCACTATGACAATATGAATTTTAGTCTAAAATCTGTTTAAGCCGTGCATAATCTCCGACCAAAATTCGAATCCACATTATCGGAACGATACGTGGGTTTAACAACTCAGCTACCGCGACTTCTCTTTGTTTACCTACTTCAATTAATAAAAAGAAATTGTGCGCAGATTTATATCTCCAAGCTCTAAGCGGCAATTTTTTACCATTAATATCAAAAGGGCCCCAAGAAGTAAGTGCAATAATTACATTAAAAAGCGGCCGTTTATATAAATCTGTTCAGTTGCGCGGATGTCGGCCATCAGTTTCCATTACGCAGTTACGGTGGCATCCCGACGACAATTTGGTATAACTCATGTTTGGCTTTAAGGCATGAGCTGGTAGCGATTTAATAATTCCATACTCCATGCTAATCGCGCTAATAATGGTACTCGATATTTTACTAACTTTCGTTTCGTACGTTTTTTTAACGTAGAAATATAATTTTAAAAGCAGCTCTGTACTTGTATTCAAATATTTAGTATCCCACGAGAACTGCTATTTTTTCCAAAATGAAAAAAATATGTGCCCTTAAGACCATACGACAGAAGTGAAAACTTCATCAAGGCGAGTAACGGTCGCCGAGCGAGTATAGTAGTAACGCATTAACTATATTTATTTCTATCGCTCCCTTAGTCGATTCGAGCCGAATTTATCCGAGTGAGCGTTACATAGTCGAACGTCACGCGTGACGTTTCACTCACATTAAATACCCACAAAATAAAGTACTCAGCGCCTAAGGAAGTTTTCATTTAAAAAAAACCTGTCAATCGTAGGACTACACGTCAAAAATGAAAACTTTGTTCTGATTGTGAGCTCAACGCCCACGCAGGTTCAGTGCTTTTTCTCTATCTCAAAAGTGCCCAACATGCCTAAAGAAGTTGTCGCTTCGAAAAACTATATTTTTATGTCAGGTTTCGCAAGTCGATTTGTTGATCCTTGTGATTCCATAAAGGATGAACAATTAAATATATTAAAATATGTACTATACAATTCACTTTATATTTATCTATGGTAGTGTAGATTGTCAATACAATTCCATCGTTGTAGAATTATAATAGTAATATTTTATTGTGATTTTATTTTACTTTATAAAGAGTTATAACTAATCAACGTGTAAATTTCAAACGTTACTTATTTTCAAATACTTTGGTATATTTCTGTAACTTTTTTTAGTGAGAAATACAATCTCTGTTTGTCTTTATTAAATTGACGAAACGATTGATCAATGTGGGATTTGTGTCCCACACAGAGTTGCAGCTTGGAAAGCTGTTATAATTTACGAGAGAAAATAATAGATAATAAAAATAGTTATAGAAAAGTCAATGGAATATTTAAATACTTTTCTAAAAATCGCCAGTGCTTTGATAATGTGAAACGTAGGTTTTAACAATCCGCAACTAAACTGTAAACCCCAGAACAGCTAAAGTTAATAAATTCATGAAAACGCTTGCTCTGTTCTCTTACACCACAACTTAAACCTTTTTTCACGCGGCGACATAACGTCGGCATTGCAAAGTTGTAAAGTAAAAAAAACCACCGCAGCGGTATCCATCGACAGCTAGTAGTCAATGTACAATGTAGATATTTTGACATACGCGTATACCGGTTCACAAGGCGGGATTTTCATCATGCAATTACAATGAATAAGGTTTGTAGGGGACGGTGTATTTGTTTTTCCTATGTAATTATATTCCGAGAACTGAAACATACATTGTATTTCCAAGTGGCGAGGTTTTTTTATACTCTGCTTTTAGATGTTATTCGATACAACTTTTATTAGGTTTCTTTTGTACCCGCAGTAATTTTTCGTTTATTATTAATGTGATTCAAATGTAATGTGCATATTTTATTTATTTATAGGACACTAAACGTTCAAAGAATTGTTTTTGTTGATTTTGGTATAAAATGATAAAATACTACATTAAAATATTTAGAAAACATCTTGATACAACAAGGTTTTTTCAAATATATCGATTTATTATATACACTTTCTTATTTAACAGATTCTATTTGTAAATGATATATGTTTCCTTTTGCAGATATGTATATATGTATAATGTATATCTATTTTAGTAAGTAAATAATTATGTATTATTGTTTATATTTATTAAATTATCATATATATTACTCTTTATTAATTCATAAGCTAAATTATTGTACGAGTGCTTGTTTAGCAACTACCGACTTTTTTGTCCTTCCTGTATATACTCTATCCAAAGCTTGTCTGGAAGATATCGCCATAGGCGATAAAACCGCCCTATTGTACTTGCCTATTAATGTTCTTGATTTTATGTAGCATTTTTGTACAATAAAGTATATTCTATTCTATTTTTAACACTAAACATAAACTATATATACCAACTAGTTCTCCCGGCAGACGTTGTTCTGCCCTGAAGAAATAAAATTTAGAACCCGATCTCAGCGCCACCTACCGGTTCCAACTGTTGTAACCTATCCTATCTTTCAAGTTGGATCAAACTGCACACGGTGTGCAAATTTGATTAAAATCGATCAAGTAGTTTAGGAGTCCATCGCGGACAAACAACGTGACACGTAATTAATATATATTAAGAAGATTATTCTACAAAATCTAGTACCAGCTGGGAACATTCTCAAAAGACTGTCTGTGTTACCTCGTTGAATGGCAACGCTAATGCCTTACCCGAGGTATAGGCCAGCCTTTTGGCCAGGTGAGACATCGACTAGACATTTGGCTATGTCTCGATAAAGTATGAGAGCCTCGTGACCTAGTGTCCCGATCCCAAAAGCCGCAAATATGTACTCATTGCCGATGGTTGCAGCAGCGTTGGTTGGTTGATGATTGATGGATGCAGCAACTGTGACGGCAGCCACGCCAGTGGCTACAAATCGACGCAAGACGCTTCCCCTGCTAAGGGGCTTCCTATCTTCCAGGACACCAATGACATCCCATCGGATCGGAGCCCCACGGATCATGAAACAGAGAGTCGCGTGTCCTGAAATTTTACTATCATATACATATGTTTACATTCTTTTTTTTTGCTAAATACATCGTGATGAACCCTTCACATTGAAACAGCCGCTGGGTCAAACCCGCCATTCCGCCTTGGCCAAACATAGAGAATATCTCATTATCATTTCAAGTAAAGTATAGCATCATTTCAACACATATATGATTTATCTTGTTCAATAGTACAAAACTAGATCGATTCACATCCTTTCTAAAACAGTATATCGTACCCAGGATTCACTCGAGAGCTAAATCCACGCTGTAATTGGCGAAAGTTGAAATTTGAATACAATGGCTGACAGCAGTATATTTTAAGCATGAATAAAACATTCTGAGCTATTATTCATTTCAGTACATTTTTTATGCAATCATTGTATAATGTATGTAATAATGAGATCGTGGTTACGGTTTCTGGGAAGTGAAAAGATGTTTTAATTGTTTAAGATTTAACTTCCTTTCTCATAGGATATTATTGTTCCTTAACTGATGTGAGCATTGAACTTTGACACCAATGCTATAACCTAAAAACAGTGTATGAGGCATGAGAATATAATTTAGGAAGAACAAACGCTTACTGCAACTTTGAAAAGCTCCCAAAATCGTCCATGACGTCATCCTTTCGCTTTTATCTTTCATTTAAAACATTAATAGCTTAACACAGGTCAGCAAAGATAGTATCAGATAATAATTCGATACTCGTTTTTAGAGGAAGTACAGTGTATTTATTCTCAGCGTGCTTCTTTTTTTTTAATCGGTAGGCAAACACAAATATTGTATATAACCAAATCAAGCAAATTACGCTTGTGTTATGGGTAATATACAACAGACTACTTTGGGGCCGATCCCAGGCACCCAGACCATAGTAAATAACGGAGAAAATCCGTTTCTGAAATTTGCCATGCTAGGTATCGGACCCGGAACCTCTGCGTTGCAATGAGGTAGGCTGGCAAAGGCTTAGCCCGGTCAACCACAGACGCCGTCGATTCTATCTATCTTCCATCATTATCTATTGTAGAGTGCCACTACGACATTGCACATGTCGTAGTGGCACCGGACCAAAGCCGAAATGAGAATGAACCTTCATCGCATGAATAATTTACAACAAAGTGCAATTTATGTAATGCAGTTAAGAGGCCCTAAAGCGATCGCCTTTTGAGAATCGCTTAGCAAAATTGACACGCGTCTAGATATACTGCAAGATGTAACATAAAATTCCACATTCTGTTAATTCATGTCATGTTCATCATATAAATCTGCGATAACAACCTCTTTAGCCCCAAAGATTTGAATAAAACACATATATTTAATCCTGATAGCAAATCTAACAACGTTGCATACCATTGTCTGGTTACAATAGAAAAAAAAATCGAAGATAGTATCGGGAAGATATCGACACCGGTGGTCAAAACCGCAACGCGTTTATCTGGCATATTGACAAATCGTGGACATCGGTGACAAATCGCACCTTGCGTCAACAACCTATTGTTCTGTGAACTGTTCATGAGGTATACTAGGGTTTCTAGAATGTATTTTTGGTGAGTGAGTGAATATCCATCGAATTATATAAAGGTCTAATCTCTACTCCAATCCCGCGGCAATTTGAAATTGTACAATACAATACCCATTATGGTACACCAACATAATAGAAAGTAACAAGATTTATAGTCTTATATATATTATAAAGTAGTGCAATCTTTTGATGTACAAGATTATTAGCGAGAATTTAAAAAAAAAATACTAAAAAAGTACAATAAATATACAGCTATAAATTATATATGTACATAACACATAATAACCACAGACTTTACAAATCAAGAAACGTCGGAAAAACCAAAATCAAATAAAATTACCGCGCTTAAAACCGTTAAAACGTAGATTTATTAAGTCTCTTATTATTATATTTATATCTTTTGTGTCCTACGAGATATCGAAATGAAATATAATTTTGATTTATGCCCTAAAATTGTCATGAAATATGTTGAGCTTTTTGGAAAATTATTTGAAGTTGACCTATAAAAATTCTGAAAAAGTCATGCTATATAATTGTGTGATATACTCGGTGAAATTCCAGTCTTGAGCTGAAGCTATAAAATAGGTAGGTATGGTCCTAGAGTAAAGTTAGTATAACATTGGTAACTGGAAAATGTATTAATATTTTGTTTATAAGAAATAACTATTAGTTTTTACTATTTTATTACCAAGAAAACTCAAGAAATTAGGTAATTGTTACTTCGGTTTAAAACTCTTAAAAAAATGTTTTGGGTTAACGAGTAGTTTTACAATTTCCGAATATAACAATTATATGCACACTCTATATATAGTATACTAGCGGTCGCGCCAGTCGTTGTCTTGCCGTGAAAAAATAAAAATCTAGAATCCGATTCCAGCGCCACCTACCGGGTTTAATTGTGAATCTGTACCACCCCGGGACCCACTCAAACGCATCAAATGTCATCAAAATCAAATAAAATGTCATCAAAATCGCAGAACCAGATTCAAGCGCCTAGTATTTTGTTTCGATTGGTTACATTATTGAAGTTTTAGATCCCTAATTTTTATATAGCCTGTATTAATCAGGAATAACGTAGTATTTGAATAGTGAAAGAATTTTTGAAATCGGTCCAGTAGTTTTGGAGTTAATTCGTTACAAACATACAAATATACAAATCTTTCCTACATACATACATACATAACTTCACGCCAGTTCCCTTGCGGGGTAGGCACGAACAACAGAGTGCCATTTAGGCTTATTCTTACACACCTCACTTGCCTCTTTGACATTCATAACTCTTGTCATGCAAGCTCGTCTGTTCTTAAGGCTCCTGACATCACCTTCTGCTAGTACACGATCAATTTGATCATGAACAAATCTTTCCTCTTTATAATATTACATACATACATACATAACTTCACGCCAGTTCCCTTGCGGGGTAGGCACGAACAACAGAGCGCCATTTAGGCCCATTCTTACACACCTCACTTGCTTCTTTGACATTCATAACTCTTGTCATGCACACTCGTCTGTTCTTAAGGCTCCTGACATATATAGACATATACATTTATAATATTAGATTGAACAAAATTATGAAAACGAATTTAATTTCGAATACTCATGGTACGATCCTAAATTTGGTAACGTGATTACGATATGCCTCAATAATAATAAAATGTCTTCGTGTAATGTTTTTCCGTGTGAAATATAAGGACAATGGTCTACATCATTATTATTGTTGTGTTCCTTTTATTTATTTCATGCATCATTTTATTGTGTGACTTTTGGTTTTTTTTTCGGCGCGTAATTGCTCGGAACTTCCGTGTGCATCATTGTGTTTATTGAAATAAATCGTTTTGTACATTTCGGACCTCACATGTGTGTGAAGGATTCCGTAGAGATGATGAATTTTGATGTCTTTGCTTACGAGACCCTAAAAAGCTTTTACTCAAAAATATTCTTACATCTCAACGGATCGTGTACAAATTAAATTTTCATATTTTTTTTTACTTCGTACTACTTTATCGTCTTATTAATAAACATAGATTAAATCTAACTTTACTCTTAGTTGTTTTTTTTTTTTAGGCAGGGGAAATACATTTCGTACACTACCGGGTCCCTTGCTAGGGATTAGACCAAAGCGATATGAGATTTGGCCACTGAAGATAGCGCAGCTAACAGAGTCGATCGCCGGCATGTGTGGGGACTCAGCAAGGTACCTTCCTCTATGTGGAGAGGTAACCCACCCACACCCAATGCTCCACTAAAACCACCCTCCTGCCATGTGCCCCGCGCTTATGTCAGGAAGAGCGTGAGACTTAGAACGTAGTTACGCCCACGCTGATCCTGCGCATCAGTGCTTGAAAATGTCCCGGGAAGCAGGGCAGACTCACTTCGTCAATATTATGTCAATATTGACCAACTTCAGTATTAATAAACGCGAAGTAAAATTGGAATGCTAATTCCACGTTACTCTCTGAGTAAAAGCTACTCCAAGCTATCACATAGTTTTAAGATGGATGTGCACAGACTAAGCAGTTATTTAAATTAATAAGTTTTAAAGACATTTGTTTTCTAGACATTTAATAATCTTTAGCCCTACAAATAAGTACAGATTCTGAAACAGAATACTACATTATAAAATACCACGATATCAAATTTTACCTTGCCTTTTCTTGCCTGAGAGAGCTATTATTACCCTAACTATACACCACAAGATTAATCCCTTATCTCCAGCACACACAAAGTTCCATACACCAACAATACACCCCATAAATCACATCACAAGTGAAGAATGTACAAAATCAACATAACTCCACGAGATTCGCTCATAACGTTTCGTAAGTGCGATTGCGTTAATAAACAAACAGCACTAAACGTAACATATTTGCTTTTCTTTATTAGAGATTTGTTAAGTTGGGAGATGGAGCGGAAATAACACGGCTTCCCTAATGTATAATTGATGGTGGGGGAGTGTTGGGGGGTAGGGGGGATCTGATACATCTGGTTTTTTTTTAAAACACACACACATTAAATGTACCCAAACTGGGCAAGTTACGCTTGTGTTATGGGTAATATACAAAGGATCTATGGGGCCGATCCCAGACACCCGGATCACAGTAAATAACGGAATTGAACGCAGAGTGTTCCGTCATTACCTAGTATAAAGTACTATCCGCAAGAATTAACTTGAGACCTGAGCGGAATGCGCGCTCCCCTCCCAACGCCCGCCTTCTTACCGCTCTCGCCATCCTGACACCCGTCTTCTTACCGCTCTCGCCATCGACGCGTCAATGCCTCGCGCTTACGTCATCCGTGCAAAGTCTCAAGTTAACTCTTGCGGGTTATAGGTAAAACATCGCTCCATCAATTTTGCTCTATACCCTCTTTTCTATGTGAGGCGACGGCTAACGTAGCAGGGTATAGGCAGCCATTTTAGTTAATTTCCGAGTCAACGTTTGATAAAGAACACACTGTGCGTGCGCTAATTTTTTCCTATCAACTATTCTGAACTTCAACTCATTGTGATTGCTGGCCGTGCCAAGAACTTTTACTATACTTGGACTTTGTTTAAAGTGTTTGCTCTAAGGTAGAATTTGGTGTCGTGTGTTGTTCCTGTGTGTAACTTGAACCGAGCCAGGAGAGGGCCGATCTCAAGGTTGGTAGAGCTTCTACTTTTCCAGTGCAAGGATCTGCGTCATATCTGTCTCATACAATCCATCACAAATTGAACCAACATAATATCCTTGGGCTACAGCGGTCCACACGGAACTGCTGCGTTGTAGTCAGGTCAGCCGGCAAAAGCCCGGAGCCTTAGCCCGCTAAATGACAAGCCAGGCAGTCAGGCTGTTTCAAATATATATAAAAAAAACTTTTATAAAACATACTGCTATGCTTGAATTTCTTCGAGTTTATCTGTCTGAGTCCTTATATTTTGACAGGCACAAGTGACAAAAAATATTCCCACCGCATACGGGACCTTTTGTTCCTTTCTAACCTGTGTCGACCCCATGCTGTGTTATTTTCTTTACAAAGGGATCAGAATTTTAAACTAGGTCAGGAAAGGTCAAATGGTGTTTTCTTTGGAAGGATTCTGTTTACATATTTCAACTTTTTGTAATTCTTATAGGTCAGATTCCTAACAAAAAAATAAAAAAATCCATAGATAATATTCATTGTTTCTTAGAATTCGTAACTCGTTTTAGCAAAGACAAAACCTATACGTTCCTCTTTTACTGCGAAGCTGGTAAGCAGGCAGACGTCCTAGCTCATGGAAAGTGGTTAACGTTGCTTATATGAGTTGGCAACACCAAAGCAAAGTTTGCGTGTTGTCAGTCAGCCTTTACGGTGGGATTATAAAGATGTAATAAGAATATGAGATACAGGGAGTAGACATGAGGAATGGAATAGGTATGGAATTGGAATAGGGAAGATGGGATAGGGGGAATGAGCCATAGGAATTCTCACTCATTACATGAAATCTTTCATCCGTGCAGGAACGGAGAAAGAATACAATTTCGGCGGCCTGTCGTAAGAGGCGATTTAACAACCCACAGCCAGGTGGTAGGGCATTTGCCCGACTGGATGGCTACCACCCCTGGTCTAAAGTATGTCGCCATAACAACCTTCGAGTTGTGTTCCGGCATTAGTGACCAGGTTCCAGTTTCCCTTAAGAGAGCAGCAGCGTATTTGTAGCATCTTTGGTGTTGAAAATGTCCATAGGCGATGGTAGCTGCTTTCCATCAAGTAGGCCATTTGCCTGTCTGCTGATCTCCTGCAATAAAAAATAAATAAAAAAAATCTATGAGAGGATGGTATCATACCAATCAATTAGGGCTTAAGAACTGTATTCAAGATCATGATACACAGATACTCTTTGGAGATCTCCCTACCACTATCAGACAACCAGACGCACTGGCATGCGGCACCAGAATATGGTGGACATACTACCTAAACGAACGTGCGTTTCGTGTCCACGTTTATTATGCGCGCCGCAATACAGTGGAACTCATTGCATTGTTTTTCCCGATACCTAAAACCTGGGTATCTTCAAGTCCCATGTGAATAGACCTTTTACGTAAGGGTGCTCCATCTTAGACATGGTCATACCCGAGCTTATACTTCAATAAAAAAAAAATAATTCCTGTATGACTCTACCACGTAAACCTAGTGTAACGTAACGCAACGTAAACGTGTAAACGTAATGGTTTCCTCAGGTTCGTTCGTCTGTATGTTGATTCATTTTCATATAAAGAAGAGCTTTTAATCGCGGGAAAATAGTCCCACGCCCTAGGCCCTAGAGCTTCGAAGAAAGCAATCGCTTTTTCCTATAACTTATGCCTCCAAAAAAACTCGCGTTAGATGATGTCACTCATATCAGGCTTTGAGTGTTTACCTAAGATTTAATGTTTGTTAAACTGGGGAATTAAAAAGCTCTACACATTTACGGCCCTACGTAGGTGTGGTTACGAAATTAATGCTACTTAGATAAAATTATAGAATCTTAATGATGCTAAACATCTGTTATATTATATGACCATCTGATTCGTGTCAAGTAAAGTAAAAAATAATAGTATTCACAAATAAATATAGACTACTAGAGTTTTCCCCGCGGCTGAGGTGCGGGTCAAACCCTTTTGTTTAAATAGCAAGCATTAATACAGGTTATATTGTATTAAATTTTTATGTTAGTACTATTTGCCCCCGATAGATTCACTTCACATCGAAAAATATCTCATCTCCCGGGATGAAAAGTAACTATGCCCATTTATGGGATTAAAACTACATATGTACAAAATTACAACAAAACCAATAGGACCAAAATGACAAACAAAAATCATAAAAAAAACAAAACCTATCTTATTTTCTGGGATAACTTTTACATAAATCTATCACAAAATCTATCCCTTTATCCGGGATGAAAAATATCCTATGTTCAGCTTCGGCATCGAA
Source organism: Dendrolimus kikuchii (assembly GCA_019925095.2). NCBI lineage: Eukaryota > Metazoa > Arthropoda > Insecta > Lepidoptera > Lasiocampidae > Dendrolimus > Dendrolimus kikuchii. The sequence goes on from CM034408.1 coordinate 14,565,130, forward strand.
TATATATATATATATATATATATATATATATATATATATATATATATATATATATATATACTACGTATCAGCCAAATCGGTCCAGTAGTTTTTTCCGTGAAAGCATAACAGACAGCTATATAGCTGTATAGTGTTGAAAGAATTTGCAGCATTGGTTCAATAGTAATTTAAGAGATTACTTCCTACAAACAACCTCACAAACTTTACCTTTTTATAATATTAAACTGAAATGCAGAAGGTCCAAGTTTGATTCCTGGCATAGTAAATTTTATAAACGAATTTTTTGTTGTTTACTATAGTCTGGGTGACTGGGATCAGCCTCAGTATAGTCCGTTGTATATTACCCACAACACAAGCGTAACATGCTTAGCTTGAGGATTGCAATAGGTAGGTTTGTCTGCCGTCTTATTATTGTCAGAAAAGATTTATTTCGAAAAATTTTACATTTTTTCAGATAAATGAAGACATTTCTTTATTAATAAAAATAGACACAATTATTCTTTGATAAAAATATATCAAAAGTAAAATACATATTTAATAAAAATAAAAAAAATTCTTGCATCTCGCCGGCAGTCTAAGGTCCAAACTACCGGTCGTTAGAGCTCCAGAGGTAGGCACCTCCTGACAATTCGTGCCGTGTCCAAGAGTGCTGTCTTCTGTATCTGACCATTCACCCAGCTTCCTAGAGAGAGGTCGAGGCTCTTCGCTATAAGACCGTTGACGGTGACAACTATGGGCACGATGATCGTTGACTCCAGACGCCACATAGCTGTAACCTCGTGAGCAAGATCTAAGTATTTACTTCTACCTCGGACAAGAGATCAGTATGGCGATCCAGCGACGAAACGTAGCCAGCCTTCTAAGCACCTTACCCATAAAAGACGGTGATCTAGGCTCAGTACTCTACTTATAGCCTTCAGGGACTATGGGTAGAAAACAAAAAGTTATCTTTTATTGTACGTATTAGTTTATAAAGTCATTGTAGTATTTACTTAGTTCTCATTTTTCTTTCTTCATTACTATATATTATTATTGTTTTAACAACTACCTTCCTAGTACCTTCCTTCTTCTAAATAGGATAAATCCTAAATTGAACTTCAGTATCAAGGAGCCGACTTTGTCAGAGTCATCTATCTTATGTTCCTGAGACTTCCTTCCTGAGGAAGGAGGATTATCGTACCGCTCGAGTCCGAACTCGAGCGGTACGATAATGTGAAAAAACGTCAGGGTGGTTTATTTGGAAGATACGAGAATACTCTCGGAAGTCCATCGCTACCAACTGCAATCCCCAAACGGTAGGGTATCCATAACATTTCAGAAAATGTAGGTAGTAAAAAAAATTAAAATCTAGAATCCGATTCCAGCGCCATCTACCGGATCCAATTATGAGTCAAATGCAAAAAATTCATCAAAATCGGTCCGGGGGTTTAGGAGAAGTTCAATGACAAAAAATAACTTTAGAATTCATATATAAACATATAAAACGGACAAATCTGTTCAGTTATTTCGAACCTGAGACCTCATCGTAAGTCACAACTATGGCAACATAGCACAAATATTATCAACACAAAAATCTGTAGGGACCTATTAAAATATATTCAAAGTTTTCATAATCAGATCGTAATGGCTTTTATGTGTTCATTATAAGACTTAACGAGTCATTAAAACTTTGAGTAATAAATAATAATAGTAAACGACAGTCATTATAATAATCGCTTAATAATCTTTTGATCAGTTAATAAAGAATTTATATTCGAATACTACCAGATTCCGAATTTCTAGGATAGTCTAAGTTTTTTTTTTAAATTTGACATTGCGCGATTTGTGTATTATTAAGGCTAAAGTATACAGAGAGTGTAGAAATAATGGATGAAAAGAAAGTGACAAAACACGTGTATGACAGCAGAGTAGATGGTAGATTTAGTGCTGGTAGACCGCGACGTACTTACCATGTTTATGCAATAATTTCAGTTATATTTTCAGTACAAATATTTTGTTTGCCTTTTTTTTATTGCAGAGTTCAGCAGACAGGCCGACGGCCCACCTGATGGAAAGCGGTCACCATCGCCTTTAGATATACGTAACACTAAAGGTGCTACAAATGCGCTGCTGCTCTCTTAAGGGAGACTGAAACCTGGCCACTGATGCCGGAACACAATTTAATATTGTTATGGCGGCATAATTTAGACCAGGGGTGGTAGCTATCCAGACGGGCAAATACCCTACTACTTGGCTGTGGGTTCTACGCCTTCAGGAAATTACTTAATCTGGATTATTCATCTCAATTTATGATTGAAAGCGATTCTGTTTTATTATACCAGATATAAAGTTCATTTTTGCTAGACTTGTTCAGTATTAATTATCACAGCAATCTAATTAAAGATAGTCAACTCAATTACTACAGGCAGGCAACTAGTTCTTTTTATAAGATTTCTCAGGAGTAGTCAAACAAGTACTGCTTTCAAAATAATAACATTATACAAAATTAAATCAATAGTTTGTGTAATGTTATTATTTTTTAAACCATTGAAAATTCTAATTATTTCCTTTTCAATTTCGTGAATTTTATGAAATTATCTTGATGACACCTCTTAAGGGGGCCCAGTCAGTATCCTGCATGGCAGTCCGCCTAGCCTAGTCCGCCGCATAACGTAGTAGAAATCCAATTGAGGACCATAGATCGTGACATGCGCTAGCGCATGGATGGGGATAACTCGCAACCCGTGTGTGGGTTTCCCCAAATCGAGGGTGGCACTAGCCTCTTAGGCAAAACTAAGGATGCCATTGCCACTACCCAGTCAGGGATACCCATTAAAACCCCTGGTTGTTCTGTTCTGCGCCTTATACCAGGACTACGGGAAATCGGAAGCTCGATCAACTCCGCGTGCCCTGGCAGGCGGGGGCCTTAAAGACCTCATTCACTGCCGGGGGATTACTTTTATGCCCCGGAAACTTTCTGGCCGCGTCCGGTAACACGGAGCGGAATGCCTCTTGAAACCTTCAAGATGTGATACCACGCTCTCACAGAATATCGGCAGAAACGGTTAGCCTTGAGCTAATCCTGTTTCGTGTGATGAGTGAGCGTTCTGATAGCCCTCTGGCCCCTCTTAATATCCCACCTTCCCTATCTCATACTAAAGGCAGGCAAAGCCTTGGCCCCTCCTCTGTTGTTGCAAACGTCTATACGTGGGCTGTCTGCGTATTTGCCAATTTCGCAATAAAAAAACATTTTTTTATTAGATGAGTTCAGCAGACAGGTAGACGGCCCACCTGATGAAAAGCGGTTACCATCGCCAATGGACATTTGCAACACCAAAGGTGCTACAAATGCGCTGCTGCTCTCTTATGGGAGACTGGAACCTGGCCACTGATGCCAGAACACAACTCAAGATTATTATGGCGGCAAGCTGTAGACCAGCGGTGGTCGCCACCCAGTCGGGCAAATGCCCTACTACCTGGCAACTATTCCGTATACTTTCTTCTTCCATGATTTTATATAGGGTATAGAATTATTTTATTGATTCGTTTGGCTTCGCATCTTCATATCTTGTGAAAATTGACCCATTTTCCCGGATAAAAATGTAATATATTCGTGACTGTTATTAACAGAGTACATAATATTTTCTTAAGTTGTTGCTACTAGTACATATTATTAAAACTATGTTTTATCGGTTTTATTAAGCGCGGCATATTATTTGATTTTTAATGGTCGAAACGTCGAAATAAAAATAAAACGGTTATTTTATATTAAGTTTAATGTGTAGGTACATACATACATAACTTCACGCCAGTTCCCTTGCGGGGTAGGCACGAACAACAGAGCGCCATTCAGGCTTATTCTGAATGTGTAGGTATATATATATAGTTTATTTTTAATATTTAATTTTTTTTTAAGGTTTTATTTGTAAGTACGATTTTTAAGGTGGTTTAGTTTACAATTTAAAAAATCGAATAAAACGCCGCGCTTAAAACCGTTAAAACGTAGTCTTAAGAGTACATACATGTGTATATAATAAAGTTAATGACGGGAAAAAGTATAATAAAACATGGAAACACTCAGAGATCATTACTTTCACATTTAAATAATAGATAGAGAGATAACACTTTATTGCTTACCAAAATAAGCAGCTACATATATGCATATCTATACTAATAAATAAAATTAAAGCGTCCGTCAGTAATTTCGAATTAAGTGGCATAATTTATGTGAAAACTGGTTTACATTTGCATTAGTTAAGAAGTGAATTAAGCCAGGTGGTAAGGTATTCGCCCGTTTGGATGGCTACCACCCCTGGTCTAGAGTATGCCGTAACGACCATGAGTTGTGTTCCGGCATTAGAAGTCAGGATCCAGTCTCTCTTTAGAGAGCGGCAGCACAGTTAAAGCATCTTTGGTGTGCTTCTTAATACGCACCTACAGACTAGAAAGAACCCGCATGCAAATTCTCATGATCCTAGACCCAGTAGTTTGGACTGTGTATTGATATGTCAGTCAGCTACTGACTTCAAAAACGAAGGAAGCCAGTGCTGACTTCATACTGGCATCGTGTAAACTGATTTGAAGTCAGTAACGCGCTACCAAGTGTGACTGACTTCATCATTTCCGATTGAATATTTTGAAGTTAGTCTGCTCCCCATGTCAGTAGCTGGATCAATGTGTGGCATCCTGGATCTGAGAGATAAACAAAATATCTACAGATATTCCTTTAAAAGTAAATCAGCTTTGAGGTCAAATCAAAATCTAAATCAATTTATTGTCAAAAAATTTACAAAAATAATGCTTACATAGGTTCCGCATTAGGACTAGCCTGTACCACGGGACACCTAGTACATGTGTGACTGACTAAAAAAATTTTATCTCTAAAAATAAATATAATAAACATATTCTGATATATATTGTTACGAGTTAGCGAGACTCAAAATAAAATGCCGTTAGAATTATTATAGAGTTTATTAGAACTATACAAACACGTATAACACAGGTACAAATATAACCGAACACAACAAATCTAAACGTAATGCAGAAGGTCGTAATTCAATAAAACGCGCAAAGTCCGTCTCTACTAGATTCCCGAGTAGTTGTAGCTCAACGGCCTCCTCTCTCAATCAAGCCGTCGTTTTATACTTCACAAATGCAAATGTGATCGCCCGGCAACGTCGACACAATTTCCTAGAATTAGCTTGTACTTGTAATCCGCAACACCTGGCTAATGATACTTCTGAGCGAGTACAATAGGACAATAGACTTTTCTCCTCAATAACTAGAAATGTATGCCAATAAATAAGTGAACAAATGAAGACGATCAAATGTCGACAAGTAATAAAATGTGCTTTTACAGATCTGTACGTGGAATTTGTCTTTGTCGGGGCCTAAGTTGTAACAATACGATAAGGTTGATTTATATGATATTGTATAATAAATTTTCAATTTTTTGGTAATCATGTTGCATAAGCCACTTTTGTGTGGTTGCTTTGATTTCATGTCTGTTTAAATATGCAATGTCACATTTATCATATACCTTGTTGTACAGTAAAGAACTGATGACATAAAATCGACGTTTGATCGTATCGGGTAAAAAGAGGAAAGACGAAGACGAAAGAAAGAGAAGAAAGGTGTTTTCTAACAATTAAGTCAAGTAATTATATTTTTTACATATCTACAAGTATAGAGTATAGATATATACAGCTTGCTAAATTAGCTAAACTTATTAATTTGAATTAAATAACTTACTGTCAACTTGACGGCCTCTGTGATTGAGCGGAATAAGCCTTTGCCGGCCTACCTCACTACAACGCAGAGGCTCCGGGTTCGATTCCTGGTATAGTAAATTTTGGAAACGTATTTTCTCCGTTATTTACTATGGTCTGGGGGTGTCTGGGATCGGCCCCAGAGTAGTCCGTTGTATATTACCCATAACACAAGCGTAACTTGCTTAATGTGGGGATATACAATATGTGTGTTTGTCTGCCGATTATTATTATTATTATTACTGTGCATTAGAAAGACAGAAGCTGTATCTCATAATGCACACAAGACTATAATTGGAACGCCCCAATATCAAGCATAGCGGGCCGCGATTACAAACCCCTTACTACGCTGGTGGCAAGTCTGAGAAATTAGCCAGATTAATTAGATATACCATCCTATCTATAACGAATGGCCTCAAAGGTTAATAATTATTAAATCTATATAACGTTTGTATTAATTTGCATGCATTATAGAAAGATACATGTAGCACTATATAAAGTAGACAGGTGTTTTGGTGTGAAAAATTAACATATTTTATGTATTAACGAAAAAGGGTTAAATTTCGGCCACAAACGATTGCATCTGTGGTTGAGCGGGCTAAGTCTTAGCCGGCTGAACTCGCTGGAACCCAGAGGCTCCGGGTTCCATTCCTGGCATGGTAATTTTCGGAAACGAACTTTCTGTTATTTACTATGGTCTAGGTGTCTGGGATCGGCCCCAAAGTGGTCCATTATTTATTACCCATAACACAAGCTTAACTTGCTTAGCTTGGGGATATACAATGTGTGTGTGTGTCTGCCGATTATATTATTACTAGCTTCTGCCCGCCACTTCGTCCGCGTGGAATAGTTTAAAAAAGTAAGTTAAAAAAAAGCCCTCGATTTTGAAACATTCTTTATTGGTGCTCCGCTCCTATTAGTCTTAGCGTAATGATATATAGACTATAGCCTTCCTCGATAAATGGGCTGTCTAACACTGAAAGAATTTTTCAAATCAGACCAGTAGTTCCTGAGATTAGCGCTTTCAATCAAACAAGCAAACTCTTCAGCTTTATATATTAGTATAAGATTATTATAAATTTAATTCTACTATTTTTTTTATTTATTTTTTTATTGCAGGAGTTCAGCAGACAGGCAGACGGCCCACTAGATGGAAAGCGGTTACCATCGCCTATGGACATTTGCAACAACAAAGGTTTCAATAATTCTTTTACTGTACAGGCTATTCGACTCTGTAATGCGCTACCTGTTACTGTTAGACAAGCTAAATCACTAATAATATTTAAGAACATGACAAAAATGTAGTACCTGCAACATAGTGATGTTTGAAATTTTTACATATATTTATGTATATGTATATACATTATACATATGTATATACTTATGTATTTAATATTAATAGGTGTATATGTCTATTGAGTATAATTCTTACTTATATAATATTTTGCATACTTATATGTTTATTAATGAATAAAATATAATGTAAGTAACTGCATATCCTATAATATTTATGTATACCAGGCTATAAGTTTCTCATTGTTTTCTGTAATGGTGTACAATAAATTATTATCTATTTATCTTTAATGTCACTCTGTTCAAGCTTGTTTACATTGATCCAGTCACTGACTTGAGAAGCGGATTGACTTCAAAGCATTCAGTCGAAAATATTGAAGTCAGTCGGACTTGGTAGCGCTGTAACTAACCTCAAATCAATTTACACGATGCCAGTATAAAGTCAGCAGTGACTTCCTTCGAATTTGAAGTCTGTGACTGGATCAATGTAAATCAGCTTTTGGGTGCAGAGTTATCTTTAATATAGGAATGGAGTGTTAAATCAATTGAACTACCTTTTATCATATTAGAAAACTTCGCAGCCTTAAAGTTTTGTGTCAGTGTGATTGGTAGGTACAAGTAATAGGAGTCAAAAAGCGCATTAATTATTGTTTAAAAAGTAAGAAAAATTCTTTATATCATGATATCTTTAAAGTTAGTTGACAAGATAGAGAGAGAGAGAAAGATAACACTTTATTGCACACCAAAATATACAATTACAAAAACAGACCATATTTACAATATTTTATAGGCCAGGGGTGGCCAACCGGTCGATCGCGGCTTTTAGTCCAGACGATCGTGGCTAGACAAAAAATATAAATGTATGCATAGAACAGACTGCGCACCGTAATCACCAACTGCTGCGCTCATCATCTTCATCTTTTATCATCAATAAAATATATTACTTATTTGTATACTGAACTATATTGTTTCATTAAATTTAAAGAAATGTCATTGGTAGATCGCAGAGAGTTTCGTCAGTAAACAGTAGATCTTGGTTCTAATCAAGTTGGCCACCCCCGTTATAGCAATACAATAGGCGGCCTTATCGCTCAAAGCGATCTCTTCCAGGCAACCTAAATCCAAGAAATTTGAATCAGGCGATGTAGCTGGTGCAGGAAGAAGGTTCTGGAAATACCTATACAATAATATATTACAAAATACATAAGTTATTATATATAATAAATGTATTAGCACGATTATATTGTGTTAATCAGACATAGCTATTTGTGGATAAATAGTGTTTTCTGAGTAAATTCTCTCTATAAATCTCTCTGACAGTAAGAGGTAGCATATTTCAAAGTTTGACAGCCTGCACTGTAAAAGAATTATCATAATAGGATGAAGTGTGTGCAGGTGTCATAGTTTAAGATACGTATCAGAGCGCAAATTGTGGGCAGGGGATAGCCAACGGAATTTAAAACGTCCTTTAAGGTACTGGGAACTATTAGGCAGTATTAGGAGTAAATAATATGTTATAAAGGAGAGTGAGAATGTGAGTATATTAGTATTTCATCGCTTGTTCTTTTATATGTAATAATGTCAGAATTTATTCGATCCTTATTCGTTGGTGTAGGTCATTATTTCTTAACGATTTTTTTTTTGACGTGACCCACGAAAAAACCAAAAGGTTAAGTTAAAAATCTTGCGACCTCTTCGCTACAAAATTATAATAATTTTATAACCTACACGCCGACAAAAGTGGATTCACACCTGCATACCATAAAAGCACACTTTATTACCTTTCCGCATTTGGACTTCCTTTGCTTACTTTGTGTTTAAAATTTGTGATTAGAAAACAGCCCATTGTGTATTGTAATCTTTTATGGCAGTCATTAGCCAGGTGTGTCGAACTGATTCTATGAAATTCGGTCCAGACTGTCGGGCAGACATATTGTATCGGTGCAGTATAAAGCAATGGTCCAATGGAGAGATCGGCAGTCTAGCGATAGCCACAAGCGAAGCAAGACGTTAGTGACGGAATTTGCGAGTGTGATTGAATCGTGCATTACGTTTGGACTGGTTGTGTACAATTATATTTGTATCTGTGTTATACGTGTTTGCATAGTTCTAATAAATTCTATAATCATTCCAACGGCATTTTAATTCGAGTCCTGCAACTCGTAACAATAACATATTAAATAATAATTTATTTATACGTCTGTTTTGTACATAGGCCGAAAAAACAATATTTTTTAATAAGATTTGAAGGTTATACCCATGAAGAGAGTGCTATGATATTGGGCGTGATGTAAGGCTCTTGAATAAATATAACTTCGATCTTAAAACTGCTTTTTATTTTCACTCTAGTTATCTTGAGTAGTACAAAGGTCTCTCTCCTAACTGAATTCAAACCCCGTGTCTTTTTTTACATTTTTGAATTCCCACCAATGAGAGCGAGTTTTATACACAACTTTCATTGGTTAGCCGTGTCCTTACGGCCTAGCTAACACAGCTATATAGGCATTGATTAACAATAAGACAAGTAGATCATTAAGTAATTGATAAATTAAATTTAATTAAATAAATAAGAAATTTGAAGTGGATAGTTATATATAATTTATTTTATGACTATACATGAATAATAAACATAGCGTAGATCAAAAAATTCTGTTGCTATGTTTTTCTTGAGGTAGCACTTGTCAAACGTCAAAAGCCAAATGCCAAAAGAGTGACCTTGAATTTGATCTACTTTTGTTTATGACAGAATTATATTTAAATACAAGCTTTATTTATTACTAAAGTTTCTAATAGAAATGTATAAACGAATAATTGAGTTGGAAACCCGAGTGCGTGGTAACCAGGATCGTGGTATATTAAGCCAAGTGAAGAATATAAAAATATCCAAAACTATGAACGTGGTAAGTGTATCCACTACACTCACAACACAATACTTTAATTCACAACTTTTATTGCCATACTAAGAGAGGTTATATTATTAATTTTAAGAGCAAATAACACATTCTAATAATGGTTCGAATTCTAGATATATTATTTTCTTTACTATAACGATATGACGTGAAATACGAGATTAATAGAAATAAAATGAGAAATATAATCGCTATTATTTTTAATGAATGATCATTACGACTCTGGCGGTAAATAATATAAGCCACGCAAACACTCGACTCAAAGTTCACAGAAGTCAATACGAGAAATTCCAGTGTAATAAACAAAAACGAAATACGGATGCCAGAATTTTTTCCATTGACGCCAAATTAAAATGCTAAGGTAATAATTTTTCTCAGAAAACGAAAGCGAGGTAAGCCCGGCTTGTTTGTTGGTGTGCTTAGTGCCAATGTTTGACAAACAAAGCCGTGCTAACTTTTAATGTAATAACAATATCATGAGCTTCTTTCTTTATTTTTAAATACGGCTTCATTAAGTATTTTTTTTAAAGAGTGGAAATCCGATTTCTTTATTTAAAACTTATATTGGATTCAGGTTAAGCCTTTAGATAAAATTTTGTTAATATAATATTTAACCGCCTAAATACGTTTTGCATTAAACGTGTTTAAGATACCTTGCATAAGACGGTCTCCTATGTTATTTAGAACAAACACACCAAATTTAGCTTTAATGTTAGTTATTTTTGCGTAAATAAGAACTTGAGTTGGCCAGTGTCAACTCGTCATTTGAAGTTTCGTTCGTTTGGTTAAGTTTGCTCCGGAATTTTTGACGGGATCGTGAAGAGTGATTTTCTGCTGTGCCTTCTTGTTTTCAAATAATAGATACTGGTTAAAAGTGTACAATATTTGTAGAATATTGAATGTTCTTAACTCTATGTTAATAATAATAATTGTGAATTTGTGTGGTATTAGGGTCGATTTGTCCTCCCGTGGGGCGCGTTACAAACTGCCCCATGCACAGAGAGAACAACTTCGCCGGGGCTTAGCCCCCGACAGTGGAAGAGTCCTTAAGGGCCCTGATAGGGCCTATGAAATGGTTAAGCCAAAACCAAGCACCAAGGGGTTTTAGTGAGTATCCCAAACCGTGATGTGGCAATAACACTTCTTCCTTGCGGCGCTAGTGCCAATAGCACTTCTTGCTTGCGGTGCTAGTGACACCCCATCATGGCGAAACCCACAGATTACCCCTCTTTAAAGAAAGGGCCGATTTGTCAATTACCAGATAAATATTATTCATAGAGTAAAGTATAACATGGAGTAATTAAAAATGTCAGTTGCATGAATGAAACAGTTTCACTTTTGAGTTAATTTAGGTTATAATTTATTCAACTGAAAACTTTTATCTGATGATTGAAAATTCGGCCCTCAGTTATGTATTTAATTTAATGACGAATTAGTCTTTATCATAATTTGTGCAAATATCTACTAAAGGCCGGTTCCTGTGTCTTACCGACCGTTCATTTGCCTTACTATCAATTAAAATTTGACATGAGCTTCAAACAAATAATGTCAAAATTCAACCGATGATAGGGCAAGTGACTGAATAGTAAGTAAGATATAGGAAGCGGCCATTAATCGACAGATTTTGCCAGGTGGTAGGGCATTTGCCCGACTGGATGGCTACCACCCCTGTTTTAAAGTATGTCGCCATAACAACCTTGAGTTGTGTTCCGGCATTAGTGACCACGTTCCAGTTTCCCTTAAGAGAGCAGCAGCGCATTTGTAGCAACTTTGCTGTTGCAAATGTCCATAGGCGATGGTAACCGCTTTCCATCAAGTGGGCCGTTTGCCTGTCTGCTGATCTCGTGCAATAAAAAATAAAAAAAGTTGATTACTTCACTGGAAAATTGCTGTCGAAGCCACTACAAGGATTTAATCCGTCAGTTTCGCAAGTTAACTACTTAACTAATGCCAATGTAAATTAAACTTGAAAAAAGAATAGAATAGAGCTACCAACATTGGTTCAATCTATTCCAACACTAAACATTGGCTACAAACATGTGGACGTGACTCAGCCCACTCGCGTCGTGCGCTCGTTAAAATTCAACATATAACACATACAAAGATATTCACTAGGCGTCAATAGCCCATAAAATCGCCACACTACTATCTCCTGTGTCACTTTCTTCGACAATTTCAGAACAAATTTATGAATCCCTTGATAGATAGTTGGTTGTTTATTTCGACCACACAGTCGACTATTGGTTACATACATACATACATAACTTCACGCCAGTTCCCTTGCGGGGTAGGCACGAACAACAGAGTGCCATTTAGGCTTATTCTTACACACCTCACTTGCCTCTTTGACATTCATAACTCTTGTCATGCAAGCTCGTCTGTTCTTAAGGCTCCTGACATCACCTTCTGCTAGTACACGATCAATTTGATCATGGAAGGTGTGTCGTGGCCTTCCACGACTTCTGCATCCATCCACTTTTGCATTGTATATCTGTTTGGTCATTCTTTCATCATGCATTCTTTCCACATGCCCGAACCACCGGAGCATTCCTTTGGTTAGATTATTGGTTGAAACCATAATACCCGTATTGGGTAAATCATATAATATCACTATCAATAGGTACCAGATATTCCTGCCATTATATTATTTTTACCAGGTGATAGGGCATTTGCCCGACTGGATGGCTACCACCCTTTGTCTAGAGTATACCGCCATAACAACCTTGAGTTGTATTCCGGCATTAGTGACCAGGTTCCAGTCTCACTAAAGAGAGTAGCAGTTCATTTGTAGCACCTTTGGTATTGCAAATGTCCATAGGTGATGATAACCGCTGTCCATCAAGGGGGCCGTCTGCCTGTCTGCTGAACTCACGCCATAAAAAAATAAAAAACCCCTGCTGAGAGGATAATTATATTAAGTACTAAGTTTTTCCCACGGCAATCACATTAATCTAAGATAGATATATATTGTACTACGATTCGACGGCGACTTTGTCCACGTTGGACGGAATAAGCTGAGTTATACGTGTGCTAACAACTTGAAATCATTCCCGGAATATAAAGTACCGCAGATTTAAGTCCCGGAATTTGCTATCGATCAGCGAAAACCGCATCGAAATCGGCCCAATAGTTTTTACGTGAACCCCGAACAAAGAAACAAACACAAAACAATCTAAAAATAAAAGAAATTTACAATTTTATAATATTATATAGATTATAGTATAATGTTCGGGCTCCATCTGGGATAATGTTATAGTTATGGACTATAAATGCGCCATAGCGCTAAAAATAACGCCGTTAACAAATAAACAACTTTTTTTAAAGTGGCAGCCATAATTCGTATGAAATTTCAAAATGGCGGCTGTAGTTGCATTTTTTGCCATATTACAGATAAGTTGAGCGGGCTATAGAATTAAATAGTTACACATAGAGCAAACAGCCATATTGCAGAGAGTGTTGCCATACACAAAACAATGTTACCAATGTAAATACTATGCTTCCAACAATCACGGTTCCCGAAATTAATGAAATTGAATAGTAGCCATTCAGGATTTTCATTTTATGACTGACTAGCTTTTGCTCGCGGCTTCATTCGAGTTGAAAAAGGAATATATGTCATGAAGGGGACACGTTATAATTATTAGAAATGTCGAACTTAAGTTTTACTTTAATATATCTGATTATAAATACCCGTAGCGCCATCTAGCGAAGCGAAAATGAAACTAACCGAGACAGCAACGCGTTAAAATGGTTTGTTATGTTTTTGTGTCACGAAATTTTGCATACGCGTTGTTAGGGGTTGTAGAAAAGAATGCAGAGCAGCTTTCATCCAAAAAAGTATGTTTCCGAAGGATAGACGATTATAATGAAAAATAGTGTCGCTCCGGTCGCGTTTATGGGCGCCATCGTTACAATTCATTAACAAATATATCGTCATGGCAACGATAATAACAACATAATTTTAATGTGTTATTCTCGGGGTTAGTTCCACTTTCGCTAGATTGCGTTTCAATTATCATTGGGTACTTTGAATCAAAAATAAATTTGACATTTCTAAGAATTGGAACATGCCCACTTCATGGCATACATATCCTTTTGTTTATAACGCTGATGGAATGCATTTAAGCTCTATTTCCGAGCCCGGGTAGAGGTTGCTGGTCCTCCACTCCAAGCACAAAAGTTATTACTTTTGAGGACCATAGGCCGCGCGTGGGGAAAACGTCACGGCGCGTGTGTGGGATTCGCTTCGTTGGGATAGCACTAGCATCCCCGCAGGAATGCCTTTGCCACGCCGTGGTTTGGGAAACCACTGAAACCCCTGGCCGATTCTCGAACGTCTCTTGTCCGGGCTTTGGGCTCGCTTACGTATTGACCTCCAGCCTGAATAGAGAACGGCAGGCCCCTTTACAGGCTAGCTCCAGCATTTGTCAGCCGGAGAGCTCTCCGGCTACCTCGGGTCTCACCTCGAGGTGAGGGGGGGCGCAAGAATAGGTGCGTATCCCTCCTCTCAGGTCAGGTCTCATCTTTATGTGCGTGCGGACGGATCCGAATTCCCCGCGGGCCTCCCGCACGGCAATCCATCTACAAAAGTTACATTAACGCAAGCGAAGTAGGCAATAGCTAGTATATATATAAAAATAATACTAATATTCAAACAAAAACAATTGAGTGAAGTAACCGAAGTCTTAAAAACCCTATAATTCCAATAGCACATATTTGCACATGGTCACTTCATAATATTATACAATGACATATCCTATTTATAATGCAATTGAAGCTGCGGGCAAAAGTTAGTAGTAAGATATAGTAATACGGCTTCAGTAATTTCAAACGATAACAGTTTTACTTGATTAAGTACTGTACTGACAGCCAAAGCACTAAACTACTCATCTTCAAAACGTTCGAATTTTAAATAGAGCATAAAATGTGATGAATAGTGCGTGGCCAGTCGAGTATCGTAAAAACGTCTTTAGCCTATATTTTATGACCAGCCATAGGGTACTGTCGTATCGGACTCTCAACGTAAAGGTTGTAGTTTCGCAATTAATGATCGCTTTTCTTGTTAAGATGCTTTAATCTCTTTATTGACCAATTTAATTACTCAGTGTTTATTCTCATAGGTAGAGTTAAAAATAAACAGAACAAATTAGAATTTATCTCAGTTGTTGGTCTCTATTTCACTAATTGTTATTGCCATCGCATATTCCACTTTTCAACTACTCGATTAGCCTTATTATACAATAATTTGAATGATTTAAGTAGTAATGAAAATTTACGCTCCATATATTTTCGAAGAAAATATACTCTATGAATGAATGAATGAATGAATGATTATGCTTTATTGTGTTTCAAAAGATATAGTTAATAGAAATAAAATTTTACAATACAATAGGCGGTCTTATCGCTATTAGCGATTTCTTCCAGATAACGTTTGGATGAACAAAAAAATTGATAAGAACAGAGGTATGTTGCATTATTCTCACTATCAAATCAGTATCTTATAAATATATACATAAATGATATACATACATTAATAAAATATAAAAATACGTCTATATAGCTCTATGTCTGCCTACGAAAGACATACCAACTACAAATTGAAAACTAAAGTCATTTCATTTATAATATAATTGAATTTAGAAGTTAAATCATTTTTTATATAATATTACATTGCTAAAGCAAAATTTAAAGAAATGCTAGTTGCACTACTTTCTTGGCAAACTATAAGCCATCTTATCGCTTACATCACTTATATCCCAATCACAAACATTCAAGATGGTTTTAGTTTGCAAGTGCTTTTATACTTCAGATCATACTTTTTAAAATTCAATTCAACATGCCGATTCTTAATTAAAATCCCTCCTAGTACCAGCCCTAGAAATATAACGAACCCCTAGGGTTTTGTTGAATTTGTATGAGCCTGCACTCGGCACAGTCGTTGCTTCGAGTGCCGAGTAACTACTTTATGTTTGAACGGATCTTTATGACTGTCATTCCACAACGTGCTGAATGAATAGATTCGCAAATTGAATTTCGAAAATGGAATACGAAAATAGATTAGAAATCGGGTTTTTATTGCTGCCAGTTTGAATTTCGAATGTAGTTTATTTTTTATATTTATTAGTGGCGGCGTTCGAGTTTAACATATTTTTGAGGCGTTTTATTAATTATTTTTGAAACCGTTATATATGCTTTCGTATAAGCCTTTTAAAGGACTGTCAGAGTGATTTGAAATATTTTTCGTATAGTGCCGGTAAGCCTGTGTACAAATGTAAGTTATAATATAACGTTCTTCATATATGGTAAAAGTCTACTATTCAATGGATATTGTTAAAAAAAATTTCGTTAAAAGTATTTTTTAAGCTCCACCTTGACTTTTTTCAGAATTTTCCTCTTTATAGTTTAAAATTTACAGAGGAGGAGGCCATAATTTTCATCATTTTAGAAGCTAACATGTCACCAGCTGTTGACTTTATTTAAAAATTCATTAAGAAACATCGTTGTATACTGGAAAAAAAGGTCAACCCTTACTTACATCTATGGCGACTAACCCTAATCTATACTTTTTACTTCACAATTTTGTAGCACTAAATATGCTACATCTTCCTACCATATTTCATCTATACCGACCCAATAGTTTTAAAAAAATATTTTGACATATACTGTCAAACAAATATGACGATCACATAACGGATTTTTGTAAAATAGCTCCAGAACTTTAAAAACAGAGCAATAATTTAAGCCGAGTGAAGTTAAAGGACACAGATATTTTACGAATAAAATAGAAGTCGGTGCATTTATCACCACTTATTATTATAATTAATACTTTGATTACTTTTTGGCCGTAATACAACATTGTACCAGTAATATACTACGTTTTAAGACATGTTTATACGAAGCCATCGATGGCTGCCAGTCTTACGGGCAGCCAGCACTGGCGTGGTATTGGTCTTGTATAAACAGTTTCTCAAGACAAGCCAGCGCTGGCGAGAATAGAACATCGTCTATTTTTCAAGCCAGCGACCTCCGCCCGCTTACACCTTAAACTCCACGCCAGTATTGCGGACATGTGTAGACGCATCAAGCCAGTCGGTCGGTCGGTAACAGACGAGTTTAATTCATAACTTTTTTAACGTCAAACGTATGCACACCACAAGAAAAGACCAGGGTGACTTCACTTCATCTAAACAGCACAAGCCAAGCCAGTAGTGGCTTGTCTGTAGGACTGGCGCCAGTGCTCTGGCTTCTTATAAACCATACTTTACTAATATAATTTTTCTGTATGCTGTTCTATCCATATAGGTAGATTTATATTGATCCAGCTGCTGAGTTGAGTTCAAACAGCGCCACTGCAGGCGCCGCGATTGACTTCTGCCGTTCAAATGAAGCCAGTAGTCATTTACACGGTGCCACTATGAAGCCAGCACTGGCTTCTTTCGAATTTGCAGTCAATAGCTGGATTAATATAAATCAGCTTCAAGTAACAAGACAAGCCTATCGTTATAACTCATAAAATTTTGCACACTAATGTGCCAGGTCTTGTAATAATCGCTTAATACGATATGAAATATATATTGTTTTTCATTTTCATACTCGGTAAGTATGCTTGAAGTTACCTGATTACAGAGATGAAAACAGCACTTTCGTCCCTCGGAAACGATTTTCCCTGCTGTCAAAAATTTAAAAACTGCGAGCCATGTCCGAACTCTTTTATACAGCCACTGTTTAAGCGCGACATGAAATTGTAACAAAAAAAATATCAACAATTTTGTAACATGATTTTATACTTATAAATTATTTATCACTAAATTATTATTTAATTTATATAAACTTGAACTAAATATTTATTATTATCAGTGATAAAAAAAATACTGACTGGTAGAATGCCAAAAAAAAAGAAATTTTTACCCGTCCAGTAACGGAGAAAGAATACAATTTCCTGCGGCCTGGCGGCCTGTCGTAAGAGGCGACTAAACAACCCACAACCAGGTGGTAGGGTATTTGCTCGACTGGATGGCGACCACCCCTGGTGTAGAGTATGCCGCAGACTTCTTTAACAGAGCAGCAGCGCATTTGTAACACCTTTGGTGTTGTAAATATCTATAGGCGATGGTAACCGCTTTCCATCAAGTTGGCCGTCTGCCTGTCTGCTGAACTCCTGCAATAAAAAATAAAAAAAATTACTTGAAGTATCATATGTGACGTAGTAAATGAAGATTTAGATATGGATTTAACGCCTCATTTCATTAGAGAAGTAGTTGTTTATTTAACAGATGTAACACGGAGCTTTCATTCCTCAGCGCCAATCTCTACCAACGTTTACAAAGATATAATGTCACGTTATTAAAGCCAGACTTCGCTTATGTCTGCGATAAATATAAGACGTTTTTCTGATTACTAAACAAATCCAAATTTAACTTTAACATCATAAACATTTAATTGTGGTAGCTTAAAATAACTAAACTACTATAGTGGCGCCCAACGTGGGGTGTAGTGGTGGGATGTAGAACATTTAGCTCTATCAACGGTTCTTCCACTGATCTGATTTTAAAAATTAACTGATCTAACCCATTCAATGTCTCGCGAGGTATCCTGTCTTTAAATCTGATGCTTAACAATCCATAAACAATTTTTTTATTTACTTCCTCATATTCGAAATGAAAAGCAGTGTGTTAACCTTGGGTGAAAGGCCTATTTAGGTACTCGAACTATTAGCGCCCTCGCTACTCTCGTACGCGAAACCATCTCATGCCTAAATAGGTCTCACCTTCACCTCTCGTGTAACAATTATTTATTTTATGTTTACGGCTTGGCAACTAGGCCTTTAAGCCAGGCGCCGTTGTATTGTAGGCTACAATCGACGTCATCCAACGGAGTTCTTGTGAAAACTCGAAAGGCCAAATTTGGCTATTATAGTTCACATTTCTCGCAAAAACACATAATTACTACTCAAAAACTATCAATATCCTACAACTATTGTTCATTAAGAGTAATTTTACACATTTTTAGAAAATAAAACTGCACAGCACAACGTCTCCTTTCAGATCCCGCCAAAAACTCCCTCTCGTGTAACAATCTACCATTAACTCACAGATAAATCACAGCCACTGACAATCGTTGTTCCAAATTCAAAATTAATGTAAACATTAGAAACTCTATTTCCGAGGTATCTCATGTGATACTACAGTGGAGCGACTTGTGAGCAAACGAGATTTACGCGTTTCGCGAGATAATCCGCGATTACACGCCACAGTGATGTAATCGTGTTTGAACAATTAATGTGTGGTGCGAGTTACAAGCGAGTGCGATTTTTTCTTTACAGTGTTTAAAATTATCAATTTGTAATATTTTGGAATTTACTCCTTAAGAATCGATTTTCCTATAAGGCCCCTGGTATGGAAATTTTATTAGGAGTGAAATAAGACAAGCGTTAAATCAAAATCATTATTTTTTTATTGCACAACTAGCTTACCCGGCAAACTTCGTACCGCCTCAGAATAAATATATAAAAAAAGCATTTTTTTCATATTTACTCACCTTTTAAACCTTCTCTGGACTTTCACTAATAATTCAAAACCAAAATTAGCCAAATCAGTCCAGCCGTTCTCGAGTTTTAGCGAGACTAACGAACAGCAATTGATTTTTATATATAAGAATATATATATATATATATATATATATATATATATATATATATATATATATATATATATATATATATATATATATATATATATATATATATATATATATATATATATATATATATATATATATATATAGATTTCGAATTTATTGTAATATACGGAGTTTTGAAATTAGAACGTCTTGTAACTGCCATTATTTGGCCTGGCATTGCATGTTCAAAGACAATCGTCCTTAAGAAGGAAAATCCAGTCGTGCGTCTGAGCTGACACACAATTTTTAAATAGAGCTTCAATCGATTTGTGGATATAACCGTTAACGCGGCTAGACTTTGCGAACTTTCCTATTAGACACTGATTATAAGATCCATATATTATTTACTTTACTCCAGTAAATAATATATGGATCCATATTTACTTACTTACATTTTTTTGTCATAAATTGTATGTTATATGTAATATATTAGTTCACTTAAATTTCTGTTTTTTATCTTATAAAGCCGAAGACTTTGTTTAGTTGAACGCGCTAATCTCAGGAACTACTGGTCTGATTTGATTTTTTTTTTTCAGTGTTAGATAGCCCATTTATCGAGGAAGGCTAGGCCATATATCATTACGGTAAGACCAATAGGAGCGGAGCACCAATGAAAAATGTTTCAAAATCGGGGGGGTTTTGAAAACAAATTCCACGCGGACGTCGACTCGGGCACAGCTAGTTTATAATATAATGTACACGTTTATGCATAAACAACCAATGTTAAGTACATACACGCTGACAGGTGGTACAGGGACACATATTATTTAACGTCATATAATAAAAGAACGAGTAAGTGATATTTTTTAAAAATATTATTGAAAATAAATTTCGAAGTAAAAAATAATACATTATTTTTAATAAATTATAATATTTATTGTAATAAAATACCTCTACTTCTTATAACTTAAACCGCACCAATACAGCTACTTTATGTGAAGCGATTATTCGGTAGTTTATGTCTTGGGAACAGCTAGCAGGGTGGCCCGGAAGCAGGCATGGCCTATTCAACATCGCTGGGCCCATTTATGGGAGGGGTTGACCTCTAGTTCGAAGTTTATGGTACGATGTGGCCAATAACTTCCAGGAATGAAGAATTATTAAGAAATTAAGGTCTGACTACTGAATTAAGAATTACAATAGTGTAATAATTAAGTCAGTTAAGTTAGCTTATATGCAATATGTCCGGTGTCGAACTATTGTTACATCACGTCTCATGCACCAATTTATTGATGTATAATTTAACACAGTTTAAGAATATGGTGATTGCATGAACGTTTCTCTATATATAATGCGATCCAAATAAGAATAGGAATGTCCATAACCTCTATCTGTCAAATGTCACTGGAAAAGTATGGTTTGCAAAAAAGTTATTTGCATATCAATAATAATAGTCTTACATCAAATTTAAATAAAAAGTTTAAATTAGTAGTAAATTGTCTTAATATCATATTTAATTATTTAAAGTCATAATTGACAGCTATGACGTCACAATATGGCGCAAAGTCGATGCTATTCTCATTTGAATCGCATTATACAGATAATATATGTCACAATTGGAACTGCCAATAAAGCAGGATTTGCACATACCATTAAATATATCCAATCTCACAAAGGTGAATATTTAATAATGATTAGAATATTGGTGTGCATCATATAAACGATAATATTTTTGTATATATAATCTAAGTTAAATTAGGAACAAGTAAGAAAGCAAAATATACTACAAGATTACATACAATAACTCGTCGTATTTTATATTTTTGTCTGGGGAGATTGAGCCAGTGGTGCGTCGCCCTTTTGGAACGAAGTTCCTTATCGCGCGTTGTGAAAGGGGGCTAGACGGAAAAAATTCTTACGAAAAGTTGTCACGACACTTTTTGCTATAATAAGCTATCAACTTTAATGCATTGAATTAAAATCTAAAATATCAATTAGTGTAATAATATACGCTGTTTTTGATACTATTTGTTTGTTTATGTATTTCTTTCTATACATAGGTTTTTGATAAAATTTCGATGGTTTTCGATGCTTATCGACACACTTTTTGAGACGTTTTGAGAAATTTTAAGACATTTTAGGAGAACTTCGTTCCAAACATGTGTCCCAAAGACACCTCATTTTTTTTTAACAAGGGGAAACCCGTTTGGGACTGAGGGATGCGCCACGTTGGGGTGGCACTAGCACCGCAAGCAAGAAATGCCATTGCCACACAATGGTCAAGGATATCCACTAAAACCCCTCGGTGTTCTGTTTTTCGCCCTTTGCCCAGCGCCACGGGTTTATGGCCGTGCTGCCGCGCATGTGGTGCGTCACCCCAATTAGTAGCTAACATCGACGCGCTTCTTTTTTTGATAACGCACTGGGAGTCTTTAGAAACATCCTCGGGTCCTTCGGGGGAAGGGCCAAAATGAAGGCATAAGGCCTACATCGTGGGTGTGTGGGACTCTCAGCGACCGGTTGTCCACGCTCGCTTCTAACACGAAGCTGTCGCGAGAAACAGCAGCCGAACTACCCACAAAACCTATACCTGCACCCCATTTATAGTGCTTTTACAGGGCGTCACGGGCTTATGCACAGAGTTATTGCACCGTGACGCTCCTACGCTCTGTTACTAGGCCACCCCGGGGAGCAGAGTGACCCACTTCGTACAGCAGGGGGGGAAGTCCGCTGTCACCCCCGTGAAAGCGGCCCCCAGTGACAGTAACTATGGGAGGACGAGATGCGCGTAGCGGCGCCAGCGACCGCTAGTCCACCTCCTGCGGACGGGGTCCGCGCACGCATTCTCCTCCCTCACTCTTTCAGCGACCTCCTTCTGCAATATGACGGATTCGCAGACGGCCCACGTGATGGAAAGCGGTTACCATCGCCTATGAACATCTGCAACACCAAAGGTGCTACAAATGCGCTGCAGCTCTCTTAAGGGAGACTGGAACCTGGCCGCTAATGCCGGAACACAACTCAAAGTTGTTATGGCGGCATACTCTAGACCAGGGGTGGTAGCCATCTAGTCGGGCAAACACCCTACCTCCTGTCTGATGTACTCCAGCTATAGAAAAAACCGATAGTAACTTATATATTATTATTCCTGAGTGACATAGGCTATGTTTAATTATGATTATTTTGTTTTAGTTTAAATTATAAATACAGGAAATGATTGCTTTTAACGCTAGAATTAACTCTATATTCTGTATAATGACCTCGTCCTACAAGCAATACCTTAATGATCAAAGTAAAGACAGAACGGATATTGCGAATACACGCCCCAAATACTAATATAGGTCTAAACATCTGGTTGTATGTAACACGGTCGTGCGACCACACTTTACGTACGAATTGGCTTTATTATTGTTAAAACGACCGCAGCTCGGTAGGCGTAAAGGAAATTTATGGGCTAGGGTGGCTATGCGGTAGAGTTTTGTAGGGACTGACTTTTTTTTATTTATTTTTTATTGCAGGAGTTGAGCAGACAGGCAGAAGGCCCGCTTGGTGAAAAGCGGTTACCATCGCCTATGGACATTTGCAACAATAAAGGTGCTACAAATGCGCTGCTGCTCTCTTAAGGGAGCCTGGAACCTGGTCACTAATGCCGGAACACAACTCAAGGCTGTTATGGCGACATACTTTTAGACCAGGGGTGGTAGCCATCCAGTCGGGCAAATGCCCTACCACCTGGCAAAACTTCGTGCTGGTTCGTGAATTTGCTTCTGCATTGCGATGATCCGTTGTTGCTGCGTGGAGAATAATATGAAATAATAAAAAGCTTAATTAAAATTATGTTTTAATGGTTGCAAGCGCGGTATTTTATTTGATTTTTATTTTGAGGTTTCGGGCACTTTTTAGTAGCTGTGATCAATGAGCCGGGTAGGATAAATAATAACTTTAACATTACTCATTGATACTTAACATCTTTGTCGTCCGTGATCACGGCTAATGAAAAGTGGCCGTAACGTCGAAATAAAAAAAATGTCGGTGCGTGTGCAATTCACACACGGCGTGACATTTTAGAAAAGTAGCCTACGAGAGAATGAGATAAATATAGAGTATCAAGAGTATTAGAATAGATTTTTTTTTTACCAAGCTCAAAAATTATTTTATGATTTAATGCAAAATATAATATTTCATATATGACATATTTGAGAAATAACACATATTATTCAGATTTCATGTTTTCACTTTGAACAAATGACACGAGAGGCTTATGTTAACTAAAATAGGAAACGAATGCTCTACTTTCAATTTGATTTATGAACTTGAATACTTCAAAATATTACCAGCTCTATCTTTATGAGCATAGTCTTTAAATTATTAAATAATGAAAAACTTCAAAACATTTCCAACTCTATCTGTATTAGCAGTGTTTAAATTATTAAATTCACCGCGTTATGCTTTTTCGTTTCCATTGAAAGAATTCACTACCGTGGCTTAAAAAGTATCGCTTCAAAAAATCAAATCAAATGCCGCGCTTAAAACCGTTAAAACTTAGGTTTAAATATGTGTACTAGTAGCTAGTCAAACTTTAAAAAAAATAAACAAATAATTTCACTCACATATTTACATAATATGGATTGATTAATGAATCAAACAGTAAAAAAATTAAAGAATATTAAAAAAGAACATTCAAGAAAACCTCAGAAATAAGCTCTAGTTTAGTTTCGTCTTCGGTCCGAACGTCTTAAATTTTTTGATGATTTCCGTGAAAATCATTTTCATCTTACACTCATTTCCCCGTAGCAGTACCGGATGTGAAAATCTATTGACTCTCATACATTGACTCATAATGACTCGTTCAAGATACGAAGAATCGATAACAGCCAATTTAACACTGTTATCGGCACTGCGTTATTTCAATGTTACACTTGTTATGATTTTAATGCATTTATTTGTGGTATAATGTTTTCTTTTTATACGAAATATTTATTGATTGTAAAATGATTAATTGGTTATTAAATAGAATTATGTATGTGAGCTATTTTCGGTTTGAAGAAGAGTAATTAGTTTACCAGATGTTGATTATAGATAGATAGATAGATAACACTTTAATGTACACTATTACAGAAAACTTTATTATTATTTGCTCCATTAAATTATAACGGTTACTAACGTCACGTCACGTTTGTAAATTAATGTATTGCAACAAAGTTACAAATTTGAGCAGGTCATGTGCGTTATAAAATCTGTCAACATATAAAACAGATAGTAAGTACCATCGAAGATGCATCTCATGAAGGAACGAAATGTCTATCTTGCCAGGCATATAAGGAATTTATGGAGATATGTTGCAGTATAAAACTTTAGTACGTCATGTCATTATTATAAGTATAATAATATTTTTCTTTCCTTTTATTGTCTCTTTCTCTTACTGAGTATACACTGTTTGCTACAACTCTGTTAATTCATCTCAAAGTAATTGTGTAACATATTTCTGTATAAAATGTATTAAAAAAAAAGTTTGAGCTCGATAAATTAGAAGAAGTACAATTTTAGCTAGACGTGTTGCTGGGGAATTTCTTGCCGCTTCTTCTCCTTAACAACAATAACACGCTGTGAAGCGATGTACATAGACTAGGAAGTAAAATTAAATTTTAGCTAATATGTATGACCTTCAAAAAGTGTCCACCAGTGGAACTTATTTTGAATAAAAACTTTTGAATTTGAATTTTGTTTAGGATATAGGTTTTTTTATATTATCACGTAACAATTAAGATCTCTATATATACTTGTATAAGTCTTAATTTTAATAGTAAATTAAATAAGAAATTAATACATGTAGAAAATACAACTAGATACTCTTCATCGCTCTAAAGCGATAAGGCCGCCATTTGTTCCTTCTTTTACTGTTTAATGTCATGACTGTAAATTGCTTATTTTATGTATATGTATTGAAAAATAAAGAGTTTTCTATCTTTTATCTAGAGGTAGTCGTCAACTTATTTTATACTTCCCTCGCCAGCGTTTACATAACTCTCGCGGCGATTGAGCCATGGGTTCTCGCCATTGGTGCATCATCCCATCTAACGGTGGTTACACCGTAGGTTGGTTGTTGGTTACAACAAAGACGCCCCACAGGCTATTAACCTACCCCTACAAGTGGTGACGATACAGTTACTAAAGGTGCTTCCTCACCGCAAGCATTCGCCTGTAATGTAACAACTGTGTTTCGATTTTGAGCATTACATTTCTTTTTATTGCAGGAGTTCAGCAGACAGGCAGATGACCCACTTGATGGAAAGCGGTTACCATCGCCTATGGACATTTGCAACTCCAAAGGTGCTACAAATGCGCTGCTGCTCTTTAAAGGGAGACTGAAACCTGGTCACTAATGCCGGACCACAACTCAAGGTTGTTACGGCGACATACTTTAGACCAAGGGTGGTAGCCATCCAGCCGGGCAAATGCCCTACCGCCTGGCTGTGGGTTGTTTTGTCGCCTCTTACGACAGGCCGCCCGGCCGCAGGAAATTGCATTCTTTCTCCGTTCCTGCACGGATGAAATACTGCTTCCCTGACTGACGAACATTTGCCTGTAACTAAACGTTTATGATTCGATTTTGAGCATTTAGTTGATTCCACTATGTCAGACGAAGCGGTCGTCGTGTTACAATTTGTATCAAAATATTACAGATTGTATCATTAGATGCGCATTATAATGCTTGGTTCTCCTCCCTTACTGATATAGAGTTAGAATCTGTAACATTACAGGTTGCGCACTGTAATACTTGGTTCTCTTCTTTTACTGGTGTAACGCTTAATTACCTGTACTAAATGCACACGGTGAAAGAGCCCCTAAGGTTACATCACATTACGTGTAACATTATTACCAACAGAAAATGTAGTATGTAGTACTATTTCTATTTATCTATACTTTGGTGTACAATAAAGAATAATTATATATCTTATGTTTATGATAAAAAAATGATAGTAAGATGATAGCAATTTATTTAAATGGACTCAATATATTTATACTCTAATTTAATACAGAATGTTTGTCGATTTATTTCGACTAGTGGTCATCCGTGGTCGAAATTCGACCATAATTAATTTAAATTATAAGTTTGAACATTATTAAGGTTCTGTTGTCAGAGGCTATACTTCTATAATCACAGATTTATCCAAGGCTACACTGTTAATTTGACTTTTAACAATAAACAAAAGAGTAATATGCGTGTGTCTGTCAAATACATGGTACTGTGTGTAATGTTTTTTTTATTGATTTAATGTATTATTTATGCTTCATTGCATTCTGCACTTCTTCTCTATATAAACTATGAGTGTGCGAAATTTCATACTCCTCCGTCCGCGCAATTTTCGTAAAAAGGGTACAAAGTTTTTGCTATGTGTTTTGCTTCGCATATTAATATATGATTATGGTTATTCCATAGCGCTTACCTTCTTATTGTCACCCTAATCGCCGAAGTGCTACCCGTGCAGTTTCTTTATACGGTTACTACCCCATAAAAATTCTATTTTATATCAACAGTATTTTACGTCAATCATTTTTGTCTATTCAGCTAGTTAAATACTGTTGGAAGATTATCAAAATTCATACTAAAAATAAAAGCGACAGTAACTGTTTGTTTGTATCATTCTCCATGATACAATCTATCTTCTTGCTAAATATTATCTAGAATCGATAAGCAGTTTAGCTTCAAAAATATTGGACGTAAAAATGTATACGCACAAGTACTTTGAAATTACATATAGGCGGTATGGTATTTGCCCGTCGGGACGGCTACCACCCCTGGTCGTTGAATATACCGCCATTGAGTCATGTTCCGGCATTAATAACAAAATTTCAGTTCCCCTTTAGACAGCGGTAGCACATTGATAACACATTTTGGTGTTACAAATGTCCATTGACGATGATAACCCCTTTCCATCAGGACTGCCTGCTGAACTCATGCTATAAAATAAAATAATCCCTTTCAAGCGTTAAAAATTTGTGAGTTCAAAAAATACATTAACCATTAAAACAACAACCTTTTATCAGTCAATACCCCTCCCCTAACCAATCCCTCTATTTCAATCCCACTTTCCATGAGCAGGGCAGTCTGCCTGTTTGCCAGCTTTGCAATAATAAGAGTCATGTAAATCTACTAAAATAAGGTTAAAATATACGCTTTGTAATAGACCAAAGGTTAATGCCCGATCTCGTGCATATTGTTCTGGGATGTGGCCAAACCCAACCAATTAGAAGGACACTCTTGCCAGACTCGTCATTACATAGTGGAGGAATAAATATTATTTTAAGCAACCCTTTGAGCAAGGAGGCTGGATTATTATTTAAGTTCCTTATTAAAATATTTAAAAATAGAGTTAGTTACAGTTAAGTTTAAAATTATATTTAAGTTTATTTAATATATTAAAAAATGTAAATTTGCCATCACCTATGAGGCTGATATCGTCATTGGTGATGAAAAGTCTCAATGAAAAATTAAATAAAAAAATTTAAAAAAAAACCAGATTCGAGTCTCCCTTTAGAGAGCAGCAGCACATTGGTAGCATTTTTGGCGTTAGAAATTGTCCATAGGCGATGATAAACGTAATCCATCAGGTGAGCCGTCTGCCTGTCTACTAAATTCATGCAATAAAAAAATATTCTTCAAGCGAATATTTTTAGTTTCTTTGATCATAGAAACATTATTAATAAACAATTTATAATCATAAAAGAACTGTCAGTCGTAGGACTGCACGTCATAAGTTAAAACTTGTATTTGAGCGTGACAGTCACGTGAATTTTCCTATATCCCAAAAGTGTCTGACGTGCCTAAAGGATTTTATTTCTAAAATATATCAATATAATGCATTCATATCACATTTTTATTTTATTTTGTGGATAAGTTTTTTTCCGATATGTCGTGTATTTTGTTGAACTGTCCTAAAAAGTAGCTTAAACTCATGTCACAACTCGAAATCTAACTCAACTAACCATTTTCATTTCACCAATGAAATAAGTTATGTCACTGCAAATACTTACTTGAACTTAGTGTG
Organism: Dendrolimus kikuchii; assembly: GCA_019925095.2. Taxonomy (NCBI): domain Eukaryota; kingdom Metazoa; phylum Arthropoda; class Insecta; order Lepidoptera; family Lasiocampidae; genus Dendrolimus; species Dendrolimus kikuchii. The sequence goes on from CM034408.1 coordinate 14,593,747, forward strand.
TTTGAGTAGTTGTCTCAAATCACCGCCACTAAATAATTTCCACCATTTATTATGCAATTTTACTGGCTATCATTTCATAGTTAACAAGTGCAGACTGTAAATAATTACCTATATGTAAAACCAGGTTTTCTGCCTTGTCTAAGCATTATACGTTTATAGGCTAATAAAATCATAAAGTAATTTATGGCTGGTTCTTATGTCTTACTAACCGTTCATTTACCTTACTACTCGTTCAAATTTGACTTTAGCTCCATACCAGTAAAGTCAAATTTCTATCAACAGTAAAGCAAGCGAATGAATAGTAACATATTATAAGCACTAGTAATAAGTTAGTTTTTAAATAATTAACAATTTTAATTTAATCACACTCGCTCAATATCGAGTTTGTACTAAAACATCGCCAGTCTATAGATAGATATAGATTCATATAGGATACTAGTGTAAGTTTCTCTCACATAAGCATTTAAGATACCACATCCAAGTTGGAACCAGTTGACCATCTGAACATAAGCACTATCGATGACGCGTCTAGTAGCCAAGTAACGACCGTCCAAGATAAAGAGCTGATAACTCTAATCTATTCTTTGCCCACTCTATAACACAGTTTGTTTCTTACCTCCGTGCGAGTTTTACATATCGTATTAAAAGAAACAATAGGACTGTAAATAATATACATAATATTATTTATAAAATGTTATACGAACTTGTGTTTGAATACGTTTCAAATGTGGTTTAATTGGATTTGCGGAGTTACTAAGTGCTAGATGTGATAATATGGTTTCTTGTACTGGAATTTAGTTGTGTGTTTTCTTTAGTGCCGGTCTATAAATACGTGGTATTATAGAATAAAGATTTTTTATGGTCAACAGACAGGCATTAGAATATAGTAATATACCTATAGAAAGAAGGATGAGATATCAATTAATTTATGATAATTACTTTTATTTTTCCTTCCACCCATTTTAATATTATATAAAGTTATTAGAGCTAGGCATGTTTGCTGAAGAGTTTCTTGCGCCGCTTCTTCTCTTCAAGCCATAACATGTTGCGAAGCGGTAGTAAATTAGATTAGGCTCCTATAGAATAAATAATTACCATAAACAAAATTGAAATTAAATAATTAAAATTAACAAGTTGCCGGTAGGCTAAATAAAACTTTAACAATACTCGTTGACACTTGACATCTTTGTCTTCCGTGATCACGGCCACTGAAAAGTGGCCGAAACGTCGGAAAAACCAAAATCAAATAAAATTACCGCGCTTAAAACCGTTAAAACGTAGTTTTATTATGTATACAAGTCGCGAAAACTTAAGAAAACATTATCAATAAAAAAAATTTAAACCTGTGAGGATTAACCTCGCTTTTGTACATCACCACAGTTTTATAGTTTGATATGTAGCTGTTTTGTGTGCAATAAAGGATATAGGAATATTAGAGTAGTTTCGTGACTACCTCCTATTAATTCTAATTACTTTTAGTGATTCGATGACATGTCAATAGCAGTACTTTATTAACGACTATTTTGAATTTAGTTCTTTTGTGTGCATAGGTTAAATTTAAAGGACTAAAGTTTAATTGATCACCAGATATGGTAAAATATAACGTCAATACATTATACAGCCAAAAATAGTAAATGTACACCAAAATTATAACAACAATAGCGGGCCTTACTTATAATAATCTCGTTAAGAAACGCTTAGCCATCTCTTAGGTTAGAGCATCAGAATCAGACCCTAATCAATGAATATCTTTTTTTCACTTATAAACATGTTGTTTGATAAACGAAATTTGAATGATTAACGAAGGTTGTACCCAAAATATTTGACTAAAGAGGAGTTTATGGGTAAGATTTTCACTAATCAGTTGCTGAGCAGTTTCATTAAATTTAACAAACGATTATAAGTAAGGCCCTAGTTTATTTAGGTAGTAATAGCGCATTAATTTGCTAGTTATGATTTTTTTTTTAATAATCGGCAGACAAACACACGTATTGTATATCCCCAAATTAAGCAAGTGACGCTTGTGTTATGGGTAATATACAACGGACTACTCTGGGGCCGATCCCAGACACCCAGACCATAGTAAATAACGGAGAAAATACGTTTCCGAAATTTACTATACCAGGAATCGAACCCGGAGCCTCTGCGTTGCAGTGGGTACGCCGGCAAAGGCTTAGCCCGCTCAACCAGAGAGGCCGTCAATTTGGTGATCCTTTACTAAATTTGGTCTTTGAATTCAATTATAAAGTGCAGTCAAAACTAAAACGGCTAGAACCATTGTGATTTTTGACTTTCGTTCATTACTATGAAAGAAAACTGTCTAAATGGTGCGTAATTTCCGGTCGGGATTCGAACCTACGCGCTTTGAGTCTCGGACGCGTGCGCTAGCCTCTAACCTATACATACCAATTAAATAAAAACAATTCCACCCCACAACACTAAATTGGATAGTTTCTTCGATAATGGAACTAAATTTTCATACATACGACTTGTATTATGCAAATTTCTAAATTCGTCGATAATGTTGTACACCCATTCGTTTTTGGTATATTACCGTTATTATTACACTTTGAATAATTTTGTATAATATATCACATAAGAATAATATATATCTCGTGGAAGTTAATAAAATATCAATGATGCTACCGAAATAACGGCAACTGAATAAGGTGATAATATTTCGTAAGAAAAATCTGTTATTTATTGCTTTGTTGTTGATATCAGACACTAATTTGGAGGTTGATTGAAATATTGTATTATAATTAAGGGGATTTGTAACATTTGAAAAGTCGGCTATGTGTGTATCATTCGATACTCATAGGGTTCTATAGGAACGTGCATTGTTTTCGCCCTTTAGCTATGTATATATATATCTGTGCAGGAACGGATAAAGAATAGAATTTCCTGTCTGGATGGCTACCACCCCTGGTCTGAAGTATGTTGCCATAACAACTTCGGGTTGTGTTCCGGCATTAGTGATCAGGTTCCAGTCTCCCTTAAGAGAGCAGCAGCGCATTTGTAGCAGCTTTGGTGTTGCAAATGTCCGTAGGCGATGGTAACCGCTTTCCATTTGGTGGGCCGTCTGCATGTCTGCTGAACTCATGCAATAAATAAGAAATGTATGCTTCTCTAAGATTTCGTTTGCAAATATCTCATATCTTAGAAATTTATTTAGACTTTATTTAACCTAAGAAAATATTAACTTTATTTAGTTTAGAATACAACGTTAGAGAAGCTTAATTAAAGTGGGAAAGACAGGACGTACGGCAGAGTTGTGGAATGTACTACCAGAGTCCGTGTTTACCGAAAAGTGCAATCGGGCTATTTTCAGGTTTCGTGTGAATAGGTATTGTCTAGGAAATCGTGCTCCATCTTCGACCGCAACATCGTCCAACATTAGGTGTGAACACGGTCAAACGCGAACCTATTTATCATAACACAGGAGCATAGACTACATACATATATAACTTCACGCCAGTTCCCTTGCGGGGTAGACACGAACAACAGAGCGTCATTTAGGCTTATTCTTACATACCTCACTTGCTTCTTTGACTTTCATAACTCTTGTCATGCACGCTCGTCTGTTGTTAAGGCTCCTGACATCACCTTCTGCTAGTACACAATCAATTTGATCATGGAAGGTGTGTCGTGGCCTTCCACGACTTCTGCATCCATCCACTTTTGCATTGTATATCTGTTTAGTCATTCTTTCATCATGCATTATTTCCACATGCCCGAACCACCGGAATATTCCTTTCCTTACCTTCACCCCGACACTCTCTTTCAGACCAACTCTCTTTCTTACTTCGGTATTACGAACGCGGTCCGCGAGCGTCACTCCGCAGATTTTGCGCAGTGCTCGCATCTCGACTGCGTTTACTCTACTTTCATGCTCTCTCTTTCATACCCAACTCTCGCTTCCATACGTGAGCGTAGGTACCAGCACCGCGTTGTGTATGGCAAGCTGGGCCTTCTAGCTGAGGTTCTTAGCGCCTAGAAGTTTACCTAAAGCTCCATTCACACTATTCCCCAAATTCACTCTTCTTTCTATATCAGCGGTGTACCTTCCATCCCTGCTAAGAGCACATCCAAGATATACAAACTCACTCACTTGCTCCAGCATAACATCATCGACCAATATCCTTGTATTCGTTCTGGTTTCCTCTCTTTCAAACACCTGTTGAAATAAGTATATAGATATTATCATTTTTATTTATATAAGTTATATAACTTATTGATTTTTGAATATGAAATATTAAATTCTTCTTATGACATTGTTGCGGATTTATTTTAAATATAGCGAAATCAATGAAACTACATATGTGCGCTACTCATTGCACTTGCAGTAATCGACACTTTTGAGTTTTTAAATATATTTTACCGCGTTTTCCTACAAACCGCCATTTGCAAGTACACACTGCGTTAACTATAAGGAGGGCAGAATGTATATAACAATTCGCTTCTTCTTCTTTGTTTGGGATTATGGCTTCAACGCAGTTCGCTTGTAAGTCATTATTTCAACTTGCTCTATACATACATTTTTTGACAATTGATATTAGAAATGAAATAATATCAATTTGAATGAAATAATTACAAATAATGATAGATGTTCCAAAAAGTTTCACCAACGACAATTTTCAAAATGTCGCTTAAACTAAATAGCTTTTCACCCCTCAATATATATAGTATATATAAGTATACATTGAAATCGTCTTTAGATATAGTCACAGACTGATTGTTAAGATACGTAATAAGGAAAACACACAATTGCGCAGGCGCGTATCGAGAGAGTGTTATAACTCGTTAATTTATTACAAATAGCTGTTAATAACATCGAATTTTTAAGACGGAACCACCACAAATTTGTTGCCGAACTGTCACACACGGCTAATTGGGAAGCACCACAAATTTGTGGTCAAATACAGATAATTGAAACGAACGTTGAACTGATGCTTTCTCCCTCTAACTACATAGAATTTGTATTAGAGTAAAAGAGACGATATAATTCTCTTGGTTTTGGCGCGGCAATTTTGATGGCAGCTGGCAGATTATGGACAAAAATAATATTAAATTTGGCCCCTTTTAAGGGTTAATTTTTAAAATAAATATATTATTATTACTAGCTGACCCGGCAAACTTCGTACCGCCTCAGAATCAATAAATAAAAAAGCTGAATGATAATTTCAGAATGTTCAACTTTAGTAAAAAATGTGGTCAAAACTTAACTGGAACGAACATCAAACGTTTGACATTCAAAACCAAAAAAATGGAAAAGAAAAACTTCACTTTAAAATTTTGTTTGATTCCTGAACGACTTTTAAATTTAATTGATTTCTAAACGACCGGACGAACATCAAATGTTTGACAGGTAGGAATAGTTTCTAAGGTAAAGTGAAATTGTTGTTTTGGAACATAATTATAGCTATCACGCTTAGTAGACAAGAGTGAGGAGGCTATCTATGTGTAAACAACATAAGCGACCATAACTACCTAAATTACCAATTAAAAAAACTATACAAATAACCAAAACTGAAATAACAACAAAAACTACCAAAACTAGAAAAACAACTAAAATTACTAAATTGAACAAAACTACCAAAATAACGAAAATGGCAAAAATACCTAGAAATTTAGTGTCGCTTTTTCGCTTCATCGAGTTTCAAATCAAAGCGATTCTAAAAAAATTTCACTTCAAAAGTATTTCCTCAACAAAGTTGAACTAGAATCATGAATATGGAAAACCCAGCAAATTCGCCTTCCGAATGTTTTCTCTTTCCATTATTGAACAAACTGTGTATATTGAACATATTTGAACAGACACCCAATCTTGAGTCTCAAATATGGCCTCATGGCTCACTTATGTACTAATAGTATTAATGTACAAATATTGAATGGAATATTTTCATTAGCACTCAACTGGCCCTTAAGGGAGCCTATTTATTGACTATTTGAGACGCGTGTACCGCCATCATTACTCATGGCCGTTTCCTATATCTTACTATTCATTTTCATTTGTCTTACCATCGGTTCAATTTTGACATTACTTGTTGTTGTTGTTGTTGGACCTTATGTTAAATTTTAACCAATAGTAAAGTAAAGCAAATGAACGGTGGGTAAGATGGAGTTATGGAGCTAGCTATATTGAGTGTGTATCGTATGCCTCTGCTGCAGCTGGGATAATGCTAGTGCTAGTGATTGTGTCACTTGGATGTAACCTGTGTTTGCGCGGCCATTGAATATTAAAATAAAAGTAACCAACACTGATACGCTGATGTCAAAGAAGTCAGTTGAATACTTGCCTTATTGTACCAAAATAACGCAAGTAAACAGGAATAAGAGTAGTTAAGCTACGCTAGGGGCATGTCACGGTCCTGTGAGGGCTAGCGGAAGGGCTAGACGAGCTATACTCAACCTGCGGCCCGCGGACTGCATGCGGCCCCCGGGCTTTTGTGGTTGGCCCATCAAGTGTTACGTTATTTTAAACCATTTTGAATTTCGCGCTTATTAGAGAGATTGAGAGCGCGCTGAGTAAATAGGTCCTACATAACACTACCACGCCGCGGTGTGGAGTGCTACGGGGATCTTCAGCGCAAAATACTATAAAATGGCTGCTGTCGCGTTACGCTACACTTTAGGGTGTTAGAAATTCGGCTTATGGCAATCAGCTGTTCGCATACAACTTCACGATAAGCGCGCAATTAGAAAATCTATCGATTCTGTCATGAAATTGAGGGAACCGATATGTCATATTTGGAGGCTAAGGAACAAATTCATACAACCATGTTATGGCACTATAGAATTGAACGAAAAGGATTTGTACCAAATGGTAGGAATTAATGGTTATGTAAAATAATATGTTTAATGAATTAAAATTATATTTATTCGCAAAGGAAACGAGGTAGTTTAGAAATAATGTTAACTTAATGGTGAGACGTTGTGTATGTCCGGAGAACGAATGGATGTAAATGCAAGGTTTTATATATATATATATATATATATATATATATATATATATATATATATATATATGTAGTAAGACTAAAGCAGGAGGGGTAGAGGCACTATGGATCAAATTATTAATATGTACAGTTGTACACATCGCGTTTACAAATACCATAAATTACACAATTTACATACATTAAGTAATCCTAATATTTGATATCCGAATACGAGTTTGTTTGTGTCACTTTCTCGCTATAATTACGCAACGGATCGTTAAGAAATTGTACATATACGTTGTCAGGGGTATATAAAAGCACATAGGGATCCTTTCATCCAGAAAAAGTAATTTTACCGAGGGATACACGAATATAACCGAAAAGATGGCGCTTCGATTGCGTTGTATTCACGCCACTGATGCAATACGCTAACAAATACATAGTCATGGCAACGACAATAACAACGGCGCAATTTCGATGTGTTTCTCTCATGGTTAGTTCCAACTTCGTTAGATGGCGTTACGGGTATTTTGAATTAAAGTTTAACTTTCCGTTGAAAGCTTTCAATAAACGTCTTGTTATTTTAAACATAGTTTTTAAACTGACATCTAAACATACATAAAATTGAAGTGTCTGTTTGTAATGTTAAAATAAAAATGTTAAAAAATCTGAGGGGATAGTTCGCATCAGGAGATTCCGAAAACGCAATTTTTAGAACTTTTGTTTGTCTGTTTGCATGTTCCGAATATCTCTGAAACGAAACTCGCTAATCTCTGAAACAACGCGACCGATTTTGACGGAAGTTTCTCTGGAAGATAGCTGATGTTATAAGGAGTAACTTAGGCTATGTTTTTTGGGATTCCATGAAAAAAAAATTGTTTGTGTGTGTGTGTGTGTGTGTGTATGTGCAGTTCAGACGCAGTAGAAATGAAACAAAGTGTGACAAGGGGTAGGAGGGATTCTACATTTCGTGAAGTAATTTTTCATGTTATATCGAAACATTTCCAACTCCATCTGTGTGAGAAAAGTGTTTAAATGATTAAATATAATGTATTTTATTTATCTCATACTCCCGCAGGCTTAGTCCTATAGATTTTTGTGTTTATCTCTTTTTAGTATCGCTTTTTCGTTTCATCGGGTTTCAAATCACAACAATTCTAAAGAAGTTTATCTTGAAAAATCTACGCGGACGACGTTGCGAGAATAGCTGGTAATAAACTGAAAGCAAAAATAAGCCAGTTTTTTAAGACCTTCAATTCTATGTGGTTAGCTGAACGGCAGATTGCACTGCAGCTAATCGCATAATGCGTATGAAGCCTGAGAGGTCATCTCCGGTATTATCCGACGGCCTTTGTGGTTGAGCGGGCTAACTCTTAGCCGGTCGCACTCTCTGGAACGCAAAGGCTCCGGGTTTGATTCCTGGCATGATAAATTTCGGAAACGAACTTTCTGTTATGTTATCTCATACTAATATATAAAGCTGAAGAGTTTGTTTGTTTGAACGCGCTAATCTCAGGAACTACTGGTCTGATTTGAAAAATTCTTTCAGTGTTGGATAGCCCATTTATTGAGGAAGGCTATAAGCTATATATCATCACGGTAAGACCAATAGGACCGGAGCACCAATGAACAATGTTTAAAAATGGGGGGTTTTTTTTAACAAAAGTTTTTTTAAACTATTCCACGCGGTCGAAGTCGCGGGCAGAAGCTAGTTTACTATACACATACTATACATACATAATATAACACAAGCATAATTTGCTTAGTTTGGGGATATACAAAGTGTGTGTTTGCCCGTCGATTATTTATAGAAAACATAAAAAATGAATAATTTTCTATTCGTTTCATCATTTCACTGATAAACGTTAGTCGTACAAGTGTAAAGTATCTTTATATTTGTCTCCGTGGTGCCACGTGCTAATAAGCCCTTTTTATGACAAATCGTGATCAACATAACTGTGTTGTCCCTCACAAAGTGCTACTTGATAACCAAACTTTGACGTAGATCCAGAAATTCAACTAAACTCTATTTTACTTCAACTTTCGACGCCATTCTATCCAATTATTTTATACTAGCTTCTGCCTGCGACATCGTCCGCGTGGAATAGTTTAAAAAAAAGTAAGTTAAAAAAAAACCCCCGATTTAGAAACATTCTTCATTGGTGCTCCGCTTCTATTGGTCTTCGCGTGATGATGTATAGCCTATAGCCTTTCTCGATAAGTGGGCTATCTAACACTGAAAGAATTTTTCAAATCAAACCAGTAGTTCCTGAGATTAGCGCGTTCAAACACAAAAACTCTTCAGCTTTATTATATTAGTATAAGATTAAACAATCTAAAGTATTCTACTATAATATTTTCTCTGTGCAGGAACAGAAAAAGAATACTGTTACGAGTTGCAGGGCTCGAATTAAAATGCCGTTGGAATTATCATAGAATTTATTAGAACTATACAAACACGTATAACACAGGTACAATAACTGAACACAATCAGTTCAAACGTAATGCACGATTCAATAACACGCGCAAAGACCGTCACTAAATACATTATCGAATGTACATAAGTCTTGCCTCGCGGCTGGTTATCGCTCGACTGCCGGTCTCTCCATTGAGGGATTTCTTTATACTGCACAAATACAATATGTCTCTCGGCCGCGTGGACTGAATTTCTTAGTATCACACCTCTCTAATGACTACCATAAAAGATTACAATACACAATGGGCTGTTTTTCTAATTATATATTTTAAACACAAAATAAACAAAAGAAGACTGTCATAAAAGAGTTTCAATGTTATTAGCTCAAACGCCGACGGGTAATAAATGTGCTTTGTACAGTTATGCAGATGGCTCAAATTATAACAATACTAATTCTTGCGGCCTGTCGTAAGAGGCGACAAAGCATCCCACAGCCAAGTGGTAGGGCATTTACCCGTCTGGATGGCTATAGAGTATACCGTCATAACAACCTTGAGTTTTATTCCGCCATCAGTGGACAGGTTCCAATTTTCAAGGCCGGCAGTACATTGGCAGCACCTCTGGTATTGCTAATGTCCATAGGCGACGGTAACCACTTTGCATCACAGTTGGGCCATCAGTCTCTCTGCTGTGCATGAGCAAAAAATAAAAACTATTAAAATTATACATACATACATACATACATAACTTCACGCCAGTTCCCTTGCGGGGTAGGCACGAACAACAGAGTGCCATTTAGGCTTATTCTTACACACCTCACTTGCCTCTTTGACATTCATAACTCTTGTCATGCAAGCTCGTCTGTTCTTAAGGCTCCTGACATCACCTTCTGCTAGTACACGATCAATTTGATCATGGAAGGTGTGTCGTGGCCTTCCACGACTTCTGCATCCATCCACTTTTGCATTGTATATCTGTTTAGTCATTCTTTCCACATGCCCGAACCACCGGAGCATTCCTTTCCTTAACTTCACCCTGACACTTTATTTCAGACCAACTCTCTTTCTTACTTCGGTATTACGAACGCGGTCCGCGAGCGTCACTCCGCAGATTTTGCGCAGTGCTCGCATCTCAACCGCGTTTACTCTACTTTCATGCTCTCTCTTCCATACCCAACTCTCGCTTCCATACGTGAGCGTAGGTACCAGCACCGCGTTGTGTATGGCGAGCTGGGCCTTCTGGCTGAGGTTCTTAGCGCCTAGAAGTTTACCTAACGCTCCATTCAAACTAATTTTATAATGTCGTCATAGAAATTACTACACAACCTTTTTGAATCGACATAAGTGCAATAGATTAAAATATCACAATTACATCAAGTGAAATAGATAACTCGTTAAGCCGAAATCGGACTGTTTATTTGTCTTTCAATTTAGATGAATCAACCAAAATAATCCATCAACTTAAGTCATTTAATGTCATACCTTTGCGCGTCGTGTCCTTTTAGTCTTTTGCCTTGCAACCTTATCAGCATTGTAGTACAAACAATTATAACCCGTCTGTTGTTGTCACTATAAGTTTTTGTAACTGTAGGCAAGTATTATAGCGATCGTTCTTTAATGTTGGTTATTTTAAAATTATAAAATATGTCACATACCCAAATTCTTGCTTAGCATTTTTATTATCCATTTGACATCATTCACAATCAGAACGAGGCGTGGCCATATCTGGAGTTTCCCAACAGATCATAATTACCAACCTAATTAGAATCTTCGATGAACATTTGGACCGCTCGTCTACAGCTCCCACAGCGTTGTATAGTTCATTCGGCATTGTTTACAGATTTGGTTAACCGTTCAATTCTCCGAAGCGTACCGTTTTTGGCGCATCACACGCTCTGACCTCTTTCGGTTCTAACTCAGCCACGTGATTGTCGGCGGAGTCTATTCCACGAAAACTGGAATCACTAGTTTCATTGAGCTCAGAAGTCCAGTTTGAAACTTTTATAGGTCACTTCTTTTATCCGTGCAGGAACGGAGAAAGAATACAATTTCCTGCGGCCGGGCGGCCTGTCGTAAGAGGCGACTTAACAACCCACAGCCAGGTGGTAGGGCATTTGCCCGACTGGATGGCTATCACCCCTGGTCTAAAGTATGTCGCCATAACAACCTTGAGTTGTGTTCCGGTATTAGTGATAAGGTTCCAGTCTCCCTTAAGAGAGCAGCAGCGCATTTATAGCAACTTTGGTGTTGCAAATGTCCATAGGCGATGGTAACCGCTTTCCATCAAATGGGCCGTCTGCCTGTATGCTGACCTCCTGCAATAAAAAATATAAAAAAAACTTCTGTATTAGCCTGGAATAAAATTAACTGTCTTTTTTTTAATAAAGGGTAATAACCTACTCGCCAAAAGCATATAAACACGCTCGCGGTGATGTGTACACGCAAAGCTAAAATTATTCATCTGTGACCACAGACGAAATAAGAGTATAGACAGAGTCTACCTAGACAAAGGCGTCAAATGAAGTAAATAATTTTTTTAAACTTGTATCCGTGAACATGTGGTTTGAGTCTGTGTTCGTATTAGTAATATATCCACTTGAAACTGAATTCAATTATTTAATACTGAGTTCTCGTAACACACTGCGACGCGATCGGCATCCTTTAACCGGCTTCACTTTGACAGTCCTTTGTCCTAATGGTCGTCTATTAATGGTCTAAGTCCATGACCAACTACTTATGTACTCTACAGCCAACTGCCTAATTTTTAAATTCATTCAAAATTCACTAACGCAAATATCGATACTTACATAAGCAATCAAAAATATTGTACATAGAAATTGAACCAGTGAAGTACTTCGACCTACACTTTTCAAGTACAAACTAAAGCTTCATAGTTTGTACTGCTAATAGGACAGTGCAATATTTCACTGAAAATAGCGCATCCGTCATAACGAGCCCCCTTCATACATCAACTTCTAGTATCGGGTTGCGTACGTTATTTAGACATTTGTTAACCGTCTTCCATGACAATAACGATTTGCCCCTTGCCCTAACAACGAGTAAGAACTGACACCGTCCAGCACAGAAAGAGCCATGACCTTCATATAGGGACAAGAGTTCAGAGGCCTATATAACTGGATGTGACACATTAATATTTATTAGGTGAAAGCCACATTTTGCTTGTATCTATTGTTTGTTTCCTGATTATTTTTGGTTTGATGTTACATTTGGGAATTATTTGATAGAATTGTTATTTAAGAATTAAATAAATTTAACATATTTATTTACGTCGTGGTAGCGTAATGGCTAGCGCACGCGTCCCAAACTCAAAAGGCGCGGGATCGATCCTGGCCGGACCGCATGCACCACTTAGACAGTTCTACAATAACCGCGTGCTTAACAACGGTGAAGGAAAACATCGTGATGCAACCTGCACATCGACATAACCGATGTCAAATCTGCCAAGCCGCCTTGGACGAGCGTGGCGTGTATACTGTCCGTTCCTCTATAATGGGAGGCCCGAGGACATTTATGGGCTGTTACTATATAATATTATAAACATATTTATCTACGATTGAATATCAAACTGTGAGTAAAACACATTATAACTCACTAGTGAGTTATAGATTTTTTTTTTAAATTTTATTGGTTGAGTTGCTTTGTTCTTAAAAAAGTTTTTATTAAAAAAAAAAAGATCGTGTTCTATAGAACAAATAAATTAATGTTCCTATTGCTTGCTCATTTCATGCAACTTCTTATTTAAATAGATAATTTTAACTCCTACGTGTTTAATAAATAAAACTTTCTCTAACTTTTTTTTTATCTCTCACTCTCGTATGATACACTCTCTCTCTCTCTCTCTCTCTCTCTCTCTCTCTAATTTATCTACGATTGAATTCCCACCACAATTTTTTTTTTAATTAAAACTGGCAATATTGTGGTCTCTCTCTCTCTCTCTCTCTCTCTCTCTCTCTCTCTCTCTCTCTCTCTCTCTAATTTTACTACGCAATAAAGGCAACCGCAGAAAATTAATTTTTATTTCAAAACAAGTATCAAATAGTTAACCAATCTTATAAGAATATATAAGTATTATTTAAAACATATTTTTATTATAATTAAACTAAGTTTAGCGGATCCAAGCGCCGCACTTTGATTTTTAATTCGTCGTTTCCGTCACTTCTTAGTAGCCGTGATCACCGAGGACCAAGATGTCGTATGTGCATTAGTCGCTAAAACTTAAGAAAATAATATTTTTTTTAACTTAAATCTATACTAATATTATATATGCGACAGTTTGGATGGATGTTTGTAGCTCAATCACGCCAAAACAGCTGAACAGATCTAGATGAAATTTGGTACTGAGATAGATTAAAGTCTGGAATAGCACATAAGGTACTTTTTGATTTACCTTAAGTGCCGCCCTGGGCCACCGTGAAAAATACCGCCCTACTATCTATGCACTGTAACTAGACTTCAAAACGTAAATATCCAATGAGAATTAGATTTTTCAGATTTAGCATGAAACCAATAACTACCTAATTTATGAAAATCAATATTTTATAGCAGATTTTTTTTTTTGCTGACACTCCAAATTATGCTGTCCTCGAAAATTGCGCCGCCCTGGTCACTAGCTCCTAGTGGCCTAGTGTAAATCCGTCACTATTTGTCTCCCGAAAAAATGACCAGTTGTATTGTGATGTAGTACTAGTATTATATATAGGTACTAGCGGCCCCGGCAGACGTTGTCCTGCCTTTAAAAAATAAAATTCTAGAACCCGATTCCAGAGCCACGTACCGGTTCTAATTGCGAATCTAAACCATCCGGGTACCCACTCAAACACACAAAAACAAAATCACCAAAATCGCTCCAGGTGATTAGGAGGATTCCAGAAACCGATCTCAACGCCACCTACCGGTTCTAATTGTGAATTTAAAAAGTAATATAATGTTTTTTATTCTAAGTCATGACAAAATAAGATTAAAAATCTTGTCAAAAAATTAAAGTTTATAATTAACAAATAAAAAATAGGCGTTGATCGTAGAGGGGCGAAAATTTAGGGTTGTATATATTTTTTAATGCTGTATCCTCCTTATCACTTAGGGGTTTGAAAAATAGAGAGTAGCCGATTCTCAGACTTACTGAATATGCATAAAAAAATTCATAAGAATCGGTCAAGCCGTTTCGGAGGAGTATGGGAACGAACATTGTGACACGAGAATTTTATATATAAGATATATTTGTTTTTTTTCCTCTCTTTTGCTTTTACTTACGGTAGCTAGTATAATTTCAATTACACAATATGTGACAAATGATCTTGGTGTTGTATTAAGTGAAACTACTTATGTATAAGATTCTTAATACTAAGTTACAGTACTGTTTTCTGTCCAAATACATTTTAAAAAAAATATAACAACTCTGCGGTATTTAGTTTTTAATACCGCAAAGTATGGCTTTCATGTCTTTACTTATGTTTGAATCAAATAAGTTATTTTTATTATTTAATTACTAGCGACCCCGGTAGACGTTGTCCTGCTCTGAAAAAATAAAAGTCTAGGACCCGATCCTAGCGCTCCTACCGGTTCCAATTGTGGATTTAAACCATCCGGGGACCCACCCGCTCAAACACACAAAAGCAAAATCACCAAAATCGGTCCAGGTGATTAGGAGGATTCTAGAACCCGATCTCAGCGCTACCTACCGGTTCCAACGGGGTAAAAGTATCCTATGTCCGTCTCCTGGATCTTAAGCTACCTCTCCACCAATTTTCAGCCAAATCGGTACAGCTGTTCCTGAGTTATAAATAGTGTAACTAACACGACTTTCTTTTATATATATAAGATAACAACACACTAGATTAGAAAACTGCTGTTGTGCATACTTTCCGGCCAGGATTCGAACTCGTGCCCCTTGAGCTTGGGACGCGAGTGCGCTAACCACTAATGTACCACGGCTTCAGTTAGAATGATAATGCTGATTTTATGTTGTTCTATTGTTACAGAGATAGAAGCGGCGGAGGCTTGCAAATGGCTGCGTGCTGCCGGTTTTCCACAATATGCTCAAATGTACGAGGGTGAGTACTTTGGGAAATGCCTTTGTATTTACTCATAAAGATAAGCCCATTGATCCCTAAAATACTTTACAGCGTTTTCAGAGGTGACTTTTATGAAAACACGGTCGAGCTCTTTCCCCTTTACGGTTCGTTTATCATATTATGTCCGAGATTTATAAGAATAAAATTATAATTAATTAATAAGAATTAAATTTGGATGCCTCCACATACTACTGCATTATATGACAAAAGTGTGTTTGGGATGGCACCAAGAATATATAATAAGTTACCGTGTAATGCAAGAAAATAATTTTAATATGTTTAAACGAAAATTTTAGGGTTAAGCTCGCCTTTGTATGTACATCACCACTATTCTATAACTTTGTATGTAAGTTTTTGTGTACAATAAAGAATAAAGAAAATTATTTGAGTGGTCGGTCAAAAAATCCCATTGTTACGAGCTACACAGGACTCGTATTAAAATGCCGTTGGAATTACTATAGAATTTATTAGAACTATACAAACACGTATAACATAGGTACAAATATAACTAGATACTACTAGTACAAACGGCACCATTCAATAACACGCGCAAAGTCAGTCACTATATTGCTTGTCGAATGTACATCTTCGGGCATTGCTTTATAGTAAACTGTACAATACACAATGGAAGCTCGTGGGCTGGGTTCTTCTAATAAAATGTAATTTGCACAGCTGCGAACGGCCAACAAAGTTGAAAACAATAACAATAAGGATTAGTTCGACACTAATGACGGCCATAAAACCAGTATAAAAACAATAGCATGTTTTTCATAATTAAAAATTCTAAACACAAAGTAAACAAAAGAATTCCTAAATCCGGGAAGGCAATAAGCGGCGCTTTTACGACCGGCAGGTGTGCGCATTTCTTTGTCGGTATGTAACACTATTATAGTGTCCAAGAATATTTAAGTAAAAAGTAAAACATAAGAAAATGTTGTTGTTTTAAATAAAATAAAATATGTAGAACGCACGAAATTAAATATTACGTATTTGACAGAGATAGGTTAAGTAACATTAATATTGCGATGCTATTAAACGCCAGCTAAGTAATAAGTTCTCAGTTATATTGTATAAGACCTATGTAACACTTAGTTCGCAATAAAAATGATTTGATTTGATTTATTTGGTATAAACAGTAACACTGCTTTTGTTGTTTATCTTATTAAATATTGCTATGCAGGGTTTTTAACCGTCTTCAAAAAGAGGAGGTTCTCAATTTGTATGTTTTTTTTGGATGTTCGTTACTCGATTTCTCCGTCAATTGTGAACCGATTTTCAAAATTTTTCTTTTAATCGAAAGGGTATAATCCCGAATTGATCCTATTATCACCATGTCAGGATCTGATGATTGGATCCTAGGGAAATTAAGAGCAACCTTTGCACGAGAGTCTACACTTAAGAGTGAGATAGCAACCTTGTATACGCGTGCCAGTACTATAATTTCTACAGGTACTACTACTACTGTAATACTTGGTCGTTCATTAACATAATCCTTTGAATCCTACTCGCTGACATTCTCGATCCTAACAAATCTTTGATAAATCACCGATAAACGAATTCCAGACCAAACCCATTTCTCATAATATTCGCATTAATATCCACCAATAATAAAATAACCAGGAACTGTGACCCATTGTATCTAGAAACACAGTATAAATAATAACAGTAAACCCTCCTTTTCGATGTTAATACTTTGATGCGATGTAAACATTTCTCGTAGTATTGAGAATATAGGTAATAGATAACAATTTTATTTTGGTTTTTACAAAAATACTGTTATGGGAAAAATTACGCACATACACATGTTTACAGTGATTATTACGAATGTTCGAATGTTATTGTTTAACATACCCCTGAATGTTTTTTTCCTAATACAATTACTACTGATACATACATACATACATAGCTTCACGCCAGTTCCCTTGCGGGGTAGGCACGAACAACAGAGCGCCATTTAGGCTTATTCTTACACTCCTCAATTGCTTCTTTCACATTGATATTGATAATATATATATATATATATATATATATATATATATATATATATATATATATATATATATATATATATTTTATTGCTTGAGTTCAGCAGACAGGCAGACGGCCCACTCGATGGAAAGCGGTTACCATCGCCTATGGACATTTGCAACACCAAAGGTGCTACAAATGCGCTGCTGCTCTCTTAAGGGAAACTGGAACCTGGTCACTAATGCCGGAACACAACTCAAGGTTGTTATGGCGACATACTTTAGACCAGGGGTGGTAGCCATCCAGTCGGGCAAATGCCCTACCACCTGGCTGTGGGTTGTTTTGTCGCCTTTTACGACAGGCCGCCCAGCCGCATGAAATTGTATTCTTTCTCCGTTCCTGCACGGAAAAAATATATATAGCAACTTGAATACTTTTTGTTATAGTGGTACCGATCACCATTTATTTATCAGTAAGATAAAATTTTGAACGCCATCTATTATTATAGTATATTTTGCTTTAAAAAACAAAAGGATATACTATATGAAGAATGACTCGATGATCTGTGGTGTGACAGAGGATGTAACCCAGAATAGAGGAGTTTTGAAGGAAAATATATATTGTACTAAAGCCAATTGATTGGGAGAAGGTGAAAGCAAAGAAGAACTTGCTTTTAAAAAACGAAGTTCTGCATTTATCTGTTAAATATTGTAATATACATAACTATATTTCATTACAGTCAGTTGTGAGCGATTTGTTCCCATTTTGTCCTACAATTTCACGAAGTATTGTGTGCGACCACTGATAGTATCACCACACACTGTGGTCAAACCCCGGAATCAAATGTTCCTGACCTGTCCTAACAAATCGATTAATCATACTTACTTGTATGCGGATCGCTTGTCCCACTTTCGTATGTACAGCGTGGAGTCTTTTCTAAAGGGATTAAGATGTCGTGAGAGGGAAATTTATTTTATTTGGATGTCTTTTATTCCATTGTATTCTGAAAGCTCAGTTCGGAAACATTTTTATTTTATTTTCATTTTACCCCGACAACAAGGAACCGTATTATAAATAGGTCAAACACAAAAAAGTTTTACATGCCTTTAGGAGAAGACTACAAATGTTGGAATAATATGTTTGTAATGTTTTGATCCGTAAGCATGGATTGCTATATGAAAAGTTGTTTAATTTTTACATGTTTCTATAATTAACAATAATAAATAATCCAATACCAAAAATATTTTTTTGGTATTGGATTATTTTTCAACGTCTACCAAACTGAGCAATTCAGTATCCGAAAAGTTGGAGACATTTTGATTTAAACAAGAAATATAAAATATAAATTTATTTGTTAAATTACAAAAGACTGTTAAATCTAACATACCTACAACATAATCTTATATCATAAAAAAAATACATGAACAAATAATGCACATATGGAATTTGTGTAACTTGAACACCTTATCTTCCGTTTTTGTGTTTCATCCAAATGTATATTTTTATAATACAACTTTCTAAATCAGGGTAATTACTCACAAGAATGTAACAAACATACAAATCAGTTGTGCAATTGCAAAACCTAAAGACTGTTTCTCAAGAAATTTCACTATACATCGCAAATAAAAAGTCATGAACTTTAACGACATGCCATTGTATAACTATTTATTAAAGTTTTAGGATCTTGATATCTTGATACATTTTTCACAAGGCATTTATTTTTGGCAAACACAATAAATGTAAATAAAAAAAAGTAAATGCCTAGCAGGACAATGAATGCAAAAACATTTTAAACAGTGCAAAACTTGCAAATGTCTATAGGCGATGGTAACCGCTTTCCATCAAGTGGGCCGTCTGCCTGTGTGCTGAACTACTGCATTAAAAATATAAAAAATTAACAGTTATTTGAAAAATTCTTCTGAATGCGTACTATGAAGCCAATATTAGTCGGCTCTGTTTATTAGTTTATTAAATTACGTAAACGAATTTTTCATTTTTCGCCTTTTAATAAGCCTAGTTAAGACTTTTTCATACTTATATTTCTATTTAATTTCATTTCTTTTTGTTCGTAACTTATCAATATGTCTATTCGTTGTTTCAAGGTGTTCTAATTATAAATAATATTAAATGTTCGTTAGTTTTTTTTCTTCTGTGAAGGTGACGTTACTGCTTGGCACTAACGGAAGACCAGTGTTGGTTGTTATCAACCAGTATTTGCTGAGTTAGGGCCTGTTTAGAGTTAGTTAAGTTTTGGCTTTTATTAAGCCGCTTATGTATACGTTAATAATTTTAAATAACTCTAAATAAACATTATTTTCTTTCTTTCTTTCTTCTTCATTATTTACTATTGTCTGGGTGTCTGGGATCAGCCCCAGAGTAGTCCGTTGTATATTGACCATAACACAAACGTAACTTGCCTAGCTTGCGGATATACAATGCGTGTGCTTCTCTGACGATTTATTAAAAAAGATGCATACGATATTTGATCCATCCAATGTCATCGAAGGTCGTCGTGTCCTTTCAGTCCTGTGCCTTTCTGTTCGTCTAATAACAGTATAATGGGTGGTAATATCCATTCCATAAGAATTCACTATTATTTTTAAAAATAAAGTGTTGAAAAGCATAATTATTCTACTATAATAAACTACTTCCCGTAGTAAAATCACATAATACCTCAAAAAAATTTTACAAAGATCTGGATTACATGTACGTTAATTTTTTATTATAATAATATTCATAGAACTGTCACTACATATAATAATCATCCTGTTTATTGTGAAAAATAACGAAGCTCAGCTGCGTAGATGAATCCAAATCCTCTTCAATTGACTGCTATCCTTTTGTAATGAAAGGCTAACATGGACGAGACAATAATATTAAGTGATTTTTGAAGACTTGAAGTAACAAAAATTCGTACCTAAGTAATACTCCATCAATGTAACTTTCCGTATAAAATTTAGATACATACATACATACATAACTTCACGCCAGTTCCCTTGCGGGGTAGGCACGAACAACAGAGCGCCATTTAGGCCCATTCTTACACACCTCACTTGCTTATTTGACATTCATAACTGTAAAATCTAGATAAATATAACAAAAACAAACCCGGAAGACCGCGCGAAGTGGAGAAGAAAAGTAGTGAAGCGGATAATATGTTTGAACAGAACGCGTAAGTACCAATGAATGCATACCGCTTTCGATCTTTTGGTCGCTAATCGCTATTTTTTAAAGGTATGCAGGCTATGGGGAATCGAGTTTTATGAAGTTCATGCCACTAATACCTGTATAGATAACATATAAGGAGAACAAATGGAAATTAAAGAAATTAAGTCTTAATGTTAAGGAGTTTTTTAACAGACTGAGCTTTTTTACAGCTCCGCAACCAATGCAGCCGGGATTTAAATTTAGGATGATGATGATGACAACAATGAAGACTTACGGCTACATATTAAAACGTCACTCAACGTTTAAAAGTTATTTGATACTTATTACGACTTTGAGTAGCTTTTCTTTTGTGATTTATAATCTATTGTATTTAGTTTTATGCTCTAGTTATTCACATTTTTAGACACATCATAATAGTATTTTTACTGATGTCCATCCATCGGGCAAACGATATGTATATACGTGTAAGTTGAGTTAATAAATAACTGTGTAAAGTTAAACATATGTTTCCATTACGAATCGCCCCATAAATTATAGTATCAAAGGTAGCAGTACTAATATCATCCCATAAATATCCCATTGCTAGGTTCTACTTAGAATAACCGGTCTTACTTTTAAAAAGCGGATTGGTGGCCTTTGCAAATCGATAATTTCAGTGTATAGATTTTTAAAAGATAGTGCCTACGCGGAAATTATAACTACATGCACTGTAAAGTTTGTACACTTGTTCTTGCTTGTAGTGGTGGCTGCTGGCAGTAGTTGGCGGAGTGATGGTGCTTTCTTATAGTAAAGTGACTAAAATACACCTTGTTGCTCACAGGGATTTATTCTCGTACTAGATGAGCTTGGATCCCGATCCCTGGGTTCAACTTAGTTGATAGTAGCTCGTAGCGATGTAATAACAACTTGATATCAATTTGATCACAATATATTTGTGAGCGTTATTTATAATAATATCATAATATTAAAGTAGCCTAAAGTAGGCCACAGCGTCAAAAAAACGCTGTACGTTGAACCATACATGGGACATACAAGGAATCGGACCTACATTATTCAAATGAGACGTGATTGTGTTAGCAACTGAGTTTCTATGCTACGTTTTTATCTCATTATCCATTCATTTTTCATTAGTAGAAATTTGACAATAGGCACAAATTGTGAAGAGTTTTCGATTTTATCGATGCTTATGTGTTGTGGCTCTCTAGCAATATTGTAACTTCAATTATGGACTCTCAGCATTAATTAACTGTTGGTCAAACCTAAAAACAGCAACATCAGTTACAATAGCGAAACTCTGAACGGTTGACACGAAATACGAACGCACGCACATAAAACCAAATCTCGCCAAAACCTCGACATGCAATAAATAAAAATATATTTATCTTTACTGCTAGATATAAGATCATGCGCATCGAAAAAAACAAAGAATTACCCAGAGTAATACCGATCGCTATTATACGGAAATCCGATGCTACAGAATGGACAGTAAGATATATAAACTCGAGATAAGTCGTATCCTTACACACCTAACGTTAATCTATGACAATATAAAGTAAATTATCCCTTAATAGGACTAAAGAGTCACGGAATTCTCCTCGTTTGTGACTGTGGGTACAAACATGACAGAGACGCCTTAGGGTGAAGCAAAGCCTTTATTTGAATACCCCTGAGTTAACGAGGTATTTTTATATGCTTTATAAAATATTAATGTCGTAATGCTGTTTACATATTTAATTATATAATATAACCCTATTTTTATAAAGAAATTTACTATCTCAGTTATTACCTCAGCTTATTTTTTATTTGTTTATTAGTGTTTTATGTATATTATAAAATATAAAAAGCACCATTTAAACCTAGATAGTTTGTGTGTGATGCAAGCTCATGGTATCTTTTAGATAATTAAAAAAGCGTATGTTTCTGTAGTGTCATTTATTGGGAGTTTTTTGTTTGTTTATTCATTCTACATAGTTTAGCAGACGAAAAGATTTTTATAAAAATTATGTAGATTTTGCATTTTATAGAGCGGAAGAGAGGGAGTAGTCATTTTATGCGCATTTATGAATACTAGTAATCACCCGTAGTCGAAATTCGACCATAATAATATGTTGTCAAAGACTATACTTCTATCGGTAATCACAGCTTTCGCCAAGGCTACACTGTTAATTGGACTTGAACAATAAACAAAAGAGTATATATGCATGTGTGTGTCAAATACATGATAGTGTGTGTAATATTTTTTTAAATTGGTTTAATGGATTTTTATGCATAATTTAAAAAAAATATTAGCATTCGTCGCTTCTTCTCTATATCCCTATTAATATTATAAATGCGAAAGTAACTCTGTCTGTCTGTCTGTCTGTCTGTTCCGTTTTCACGTAAAAATTACTGGACCGATTTGGCTGAAACTCAGTATATATATATTTTCGATGCCGAGAATGAACATAGGATACTTTTTATCCCGGAAAATGGGATAGTTTCCGGGATAAAAGTATATTTGTCGCTCTGTTTGTTATCCTTTTACGGAAAGACTTTTGGACCGATTTGGCTGATACTTGGTACATATGTAATTTGAATACCGAGGGTGGACATGGGATATTTTTCATCCCGGATAATGGGATAGATTTTGGGATAGATTTATGTAAAGACTAGAGTTTACCCCTTGGCTCCGCCGCGCGTCAAACTCTAGTGCGTACCTCTTGTTTTAAGAGCAGGCGTTAATACAGGATATATTGTATTGTATTTTTATGTTGGTGCTATTTGCCCTCGGAAGATTTACTTCATTTTATATCGCAAACTATCCCATCTACCGGGATGAATAGTATCTATGTCCATTTTCGGTATTCAGACAGACAGATCGAGTGAAAGTCGCATTTTTTTTAAAGATTATGAATTTTTTATCTATAAACTTGATAAATGTCCCCCATACAAACTTTAATACCCTATTTCAACCCGTTCTAGTTTTATTTATACAACTAAATATTGTGTAAAATACACAAACGACCAAAACTACCAAACGTACTAAAACTACTGAAACTACCAAATTATCAACCAAAACTACCAAATCCACCAACTAAAACTACCACAACTACTTAAACTACCACAACTATCAAAACTACCAAAACTACCACAACTATCAAAACTACCAAAACTACCACAACTACCAAAATTACCACAACTATCAAAACTACCACAACTATCAAAACTACCAAAACTACCACAACTATCAAAACTACCAAAACTACCATAACTACCAAAACTACCAAAACTACTAAAACTACCACAACTATCAAAACTACCACAACTATTAAAACTACCAAAACTACCACAACTACCAAAACTACCACAACTATCAAAACTACCGCCACTACCAAAACTACCACAACTATCAAAACTACCAAAACTACCACAACTATCAAAACTACCACAACTATCAAAACTACCAAAACTACCACAATTATCAAAACTACTAAAACTACCACAACTATCAAAACTACCAAAACTACCACAACTATCAAAACTACCAAAAATACCACAACTATCAAAACTACCAAAACTACCACAACTACCAAAACTACCACAACAATCAAAACTACCAAAACTACCACAACTATCAAAACTACCAAAACTACCACAATTACCAAAACTACCACAACTACCAAAACTACCACAACTATCAAAACTACCACAACTATCAAAACTACCATAACTACCAAAACTACCACAACTATCAAAACTACCAAAACTACCACAACTACCAAAACTACCACAACTATCAAAACTACCACACCTATCAAAACTACCAAAACTACCAAAACTACCAAAACTACCACAACTATCAAAACTACCACAACTATCAAAACTACCAAAACTACCACAACTACCAAAACTACCACAACTATCAAAACTACCAAAACTACCACAACTGCCAAAACTACCACAACTACCAAAACTACCACAACTATCAAAACTACCACAACTATCAAAACTACCAAAACTACCACAACTATCAAAACTACCACAACTATCAAAACTATCAAAACTATCAAAACTACCAAAACTACCACAACTATCAAAACTACCACAACTACCAAAACAACCTAATATACCAAATCGACCAACCAAAACTACCAAGTCTACAAACCAAAACTACCACAACTATCAAAACTACCACAACTACCAAAATAACCAAATCTACCAACCAAAGCTACCATAACTATCAAATCTACAAACCAAAACTACCGCAACTACCTAAACCACCACAATTACTAAATCTACCAATCAAAACTACCACAACTACCAAATCTACCGAAACTACCAAATCTACAGAACAAAACAAAACTACCACAACTACCAAAACTACCACAACTACCAAAACTATCACGACTACCAAAACAACCGAAACTACCAAAACTACCAGCATAAACTACCGAAAATAGCAAAACTACCAAAACTACCAAAACAACTAAATTAAACAAAACTACCTAAACGACCAAATTGACCAAAATAAACAAAATGACGAAAATGGCCAACCACAAATAAAAAACCTATCCTAGTTTCCGGGATAAACTTTACATAAATCTATCCCAAAATCTATCCCAGTATCCGGGATGAAAAGTATCCCTTGGCCACCCTCGGTATTCAAATTACATATGTACCGAGTATCAGCCAAATCAGTCCAACAAACAGAGGACAAATATACTTTTATCCCGGAAACTATCCCATTTTCCGGGATAAAAAGTATCCTATGTTCATTCTCGGCATCGAAAATATATATATACTGAGTTTCAGCCAAATCGGTCCAGTAGTTTTTACGTGAAAACGGAACAGACAGACAGACAGACAGACAGACAGACAGACAGACAGACAGACAGACAGACAGACAGACAGACAGAGTTACTTTCGCATTTATAATATTAATAGGGATTATCCCAAAAGTGGGACAGGCTTTGGTTGGTTTTGTGATTTGCCATTTTCATCATTTTGGTTATTTTGTCCTTTTTGCCCTTTTGTCCTTTTGCTCTTTTGCCATTTTGCCCTTTTGCCCTTTTACTCTTTTGCCCTTTTGCCCTTTTGCCCATTTGCACTTTTGCACTTTTGCCCTTTTGCCCTTTTGCACTTTTGCACTTTTGCACTTTTGCCCTTTTGCACTTTTGCCCTTTTGTCCTTTTGCCCTTTTGCCCTTTTGCCCTTTTGCCCTTTTGCCCTTTTGCCCTTTTGCCCTTTTGCCCTTTTGCCCTTTTGCCCTTTTGCCCTTTTGCCCTTTTGCCCTTTTGCCCATTGGCACTTTTGCACTTTTGCCCTTTTGCACTTTTGCACTTTTGCACTTTTGCCCCTTTGCCCCTTTGCCCCTTTGCCCTTTTGCCCTTTTGCCCTTTTGCCCTTCTGCCCTTCTGCCCTTTTGCCCTTCTGCCCTTCTGCCCTTCTGCCCTTCTGCCCTTCTGCCCTTCTGCCCTTCTGCCCTTCTGCCCTTCTGCCCTTCTGCCCTTCTGCCCTTCTGCCCTTCTGCCCTTCTGCCCTTCTGCCCTTCTGCCCTTCTGCCCTTCTGCCCTTCTGCCCTTCTGCCCTTCTGCCCTTCTGCCCTTCTGCCCTTCTGCCCTTCTGCCCTTCTGCCCTTCTGCCCTTCTGACCTTCTGCTCTTCTGCCCTTTTGCCCTTTTGCTCTTTTGCTCTTCAACTCTTTTTTGTCCTTTTTGTCCATGTTGCTCTTTTTGTCCTTTCTGCTGATGTTGTTGTCCCTTTTGTCATTTTTGTAGTTTTCATTGTCTAATATATTTTTTAATTGATTTAATCTATTTTTATGCATAATTTAAAACAAATATTAGCATTCGTCGCTTCTTCTCTATATAAACTATAAGTGTGTGAAATTTCATACTCCTCCGTCCGCGCAATTTTCATAAAAAGGGGTACAAAGGTTTTGCTTCACATATTAATATATATAGATTGATCATAAATTAAAACAATTAAAATAATTTAAAAAATATTTTTAACGTGTACCAGTAGAGTCGTATTCTTTGAAACCCCAGATGATTACTTTCAAGTTCAAAATTTCGACTTTTCTTGCGGGCCCTCCCTGTTATCAATTTCGAAAAGAATATTGTCGAAAATTTCATGCTATATATATTATGCACTTTGATAGAAGATATACAAGGATCATTGTACGAGATATAAGCGTCATAATACGTATATACGTATGTATGTTATCTTCATAAAAATCTTATAAGCGTAGGAAATAACACTTAATATAAATAATAACATTGGTTTAAATCAATTTTAAAATCAACAACGTATTAGATAAATCTTATCGAAAGACAAACCATAAAAAAACACTTCCTGTGTTTCTACTTTCTGTATTAGTGTTTCTTATTACAATGTATTAAGATTTAAATTTGTTTGATATTATGTAAAGAACTTTGGTGCTCTTTATCAGTACTTTTTCGATGCGTTCGATAAAATAGTGTTTGTAAAGTGTCTTGTTTGTTTTAACACTGATTATATTGATAAAAAGATGAATGTAGAGACAAAATATATTGCCTGGCACGTAGCCATATTTACATGACTGTCCGAAGAAAGAGTATATTTTGCCAGTCTGTACTAATTTACACGTGCTTCTTGCTAGAATGCCTTATTCTAAGCGTGATAAGGTACGCCAGCACACACAGAGATGACTAAAGCTAGGTAAAATTAAATTTATATATTTTACAACTTGGCCAAAATTCCACGAAGCACATCGGCCTGCCATAAAGTAAGGTTTTGTTACCCTCCGCATTTGGAGTTCTTTTGTGTTTAAAATTTGCAATTAGACAATAGCCTATTGTTATTGTACTTGTTTATGGCCGTCGAAGCTTGCCAGGTGTGCGGGATTAACTCGGCGAACGCGATCCTTTGTTCTATTATACGGTTTAGTATAAAACAATGCCCGAACGGAGGGGTGGGGCAGTCAAGCGACGACTACGGTACGAGTAAGACGTGTGTCGTACTTTCATCTAGCGATATAGTGATGGACATTTCGCGCATAAATAAATCGCGCAGTTTATACAGTGTGCACTGGTTGCATCCCGTTTTATTTGTACCTACTTTATACGTGTTTGTACAGTTCTAATAAACTCTATAGTAATTCCAACTGCATTTATTTTAATTCGAGTCCTGTAGCTCGTAACAATATGATGACAAATCAACTAAACATTGTTTATCAGGAAGCCAAATAGAAGAACTCATATAAAAAATCGTATTTACTTTCAAGATTAATTACGAAAAACATTATTCAATGGTTTTAACCATTGACACGAGAAAGTCAATGTCAAATATTACTAAAAATTTATATTTTATATTAATTAATTAAATTACTTAACAGCTCCTCTGATTGAGCGGGTTAAGCATTCGCCGGCCTAGCCAACTGAAACGCAGAAGTTCTGGGTTCGATTCCTGGCATGGTAAAAGTCGAACTTTACGTTATTTACTGTAGGCTGAATGTCTGGGATTATCCCCTGAGTGATCCATTGTATATTACTAATAATACAAATGTATCTTGCTTTGCTTGGGAGTATATAGCTAGAATTTCGATAATTGTCTTCTAGCCAACAAGCACCAAGGAACTACCTTTTTATACCCATATCACCGTTCACCGCTATCCGCTCTTAAAATCTGAAATATCGGCGATGCACCCATCCGTATCATAAACTTCTTAGCTACCCTCATGTTGCGTACCCACTGCTGGGCAATTGTAAAATCCCAAATATTTCCACCGGTTGCGTTTCATGTAAAATATAACGAAGTATTATTTCACATATTTATTTGGCCTCAAATTATTTAATTTTTTTTTAAATAGATACTATATCCAAAAAAACAAACATATATTAAGGCAGCGGGGCCTGGGGTCCAAGCTACCGGTGGTTAAGGCTCCAGAGACAGGAATCTCCTCACGATAAAGGCCGCGTCAAACAGGGCTGCTTTCTGCATCCGACCCTTCACCCAGATACCAAGCGAGAGCCTTTCAAGGTGGCGGTCAAGGCTCTTCACTATTAGTCCATTCACTGACACCACTGTCTGTACTCTGTAGAGTCTAAGTTCCACATGGCTTTAATCTCGTGAGCCAGATCAACATATAATGAAGTATTATTATCAGCGATAATGAGAAGTATTCTTATTTATTTTTTTATAAATAACTAGCTGACCCGGCAAACTTCGTACCGCCTCAGAATCAATAAATAAAAAACGTTGATTTCTGAACGACGGGGCGAACATCAAACGTTTGACATTCAAAACCAAAAAAAACTTCACTTTTAAAATTAATTGATTTCTAAACGACGGGACGAACATCAAATGTTCGACAGGTAGGAATAGTTTCTAAGGGAAAGCGAAATTGTTGTTTTTACTATATTCCAAGCATTTTTTTTCATATTTACTCACCTTTTAAACCTTCCCTGGACCTCCACAAATAATTCAAAACCAAAATTAGCCAAATCAGTCCAGCCGTTCTAGAGTTTTAGCGAGACTAACGAACAGCAATTTATTTATATATATATATATAGATATTTTTTATTGTTTTTCTTATTTTACGAAAAAAGAGTCCGATATACCAGGGAATTAAAATTGTAGGCTTCTAAATGGCAAACAAAGTTGTTCTTGTAGCACCTCGACAGATCGTAATTTACTAAACACTTGAAATATTTTGTACAACATCTTCACGACTATTAAACATTTAAATGAAATAAAAAACACATAAATTATTTTATTAACAATCGCTCCTTAAGCACTCGCCCAACACTTGATTTGTTCGGTCGTTTTGTTAATCTCTAAGTAATCTCGAGCACTTTTTCTACGGATGTTGTTAATGGAGACTAACACAGATTTATTGGCAATGCGTTGGGTCCTGCCACCCAGAAATATGGGTCGTATGTGGGCGATTCGAAACCACCACCGTCACGAATTATAAAATTCTTCAAAAGTAAGGTCATATGTACACCATTTGGAAAAAACAGACTATTGGTTTTAGAAAAATCTAAAAACAATAATAATAGGAAAGAATGCATGATGAAAGAATGACTAAACAGATATACAATGCAAAAGTGAATGGATGCAGAAGTCGTGGAAGGCCACGACTTCCATGATTAAATTGATCGTGTACTAGCAGAAGGTGATGTCAGGAGCCTTAAGAACAGACGAGCGTGCATGACAAGAGCTATGAATGTCAAAGAAGCAAGTGAGGTGTCTAAGAATAAGCCTGAATGGCGCTAGGTTGTTCGTGCCTACCCCGCAAGGGAACTGGCGTGAAGTTATGTATGTAAAAAAACTGTGCCCTTTAGCCGAAAATTTAGAAGATTGATACTTTTTTTTATATATATATTTTGTGAACAAGCCTTAACTTAGTAGAATCGACGAAATGTAGTGTAAGAAGGCTGATAACTTGCATGAGACAGCCGACAGGATCAGGATGGGGAAAATGAGGGTCTTACATTTATGGCGCAGACTTAGGGAGGCCTTCGTCCAGCAGTGGACATTTTAGCTGAATTTCGCCTGATTCAAATCTCTTTCATTTAAGTTGCCTGGAAGAGATCGCTTTGAGCGATAAGGCCGCCTATTGTATTGCCTTGAAAATATTATAAATATGGTCTGTTTTTGCAATTGTATATTTTGGTGTGCAATAAAGTGTTATCTCTCTCTCTCTCTCTCTCTCTCTCTCTCTCTCTCTCTCTCTCTCTCTCTCTCTCTCTTTCTCTCTCTCTGATGCCAGGGATGCCAAAAACCCATCTTCATATTATCAACCTACAATTAATGAGATGCCATTTTGGTCTCTCCCAAGTGTGATTGCATATAACTGTCTAAAATAGCCACACGCAAACACATGATCGGGTTAAAAAGCAGAGCTGTCGATTACAACGACCGGTATGTACTGTGAAATATTCACAGTACATACCGGTCGTTGTAACCGAAAGCGCTTTGCCTGTTTCCGGGTATAATTGTTAACCTGATTCAAATAATAAGATAAACATAACTTATATTCTTATAGTAATAACAAGTTTATGCTATAAACCTTTCATTTCCTTTATGAACGCCTAGTTATTATCTTTACTTAATAATTATGATATACCGTGATTGCACAAGTGTAGTTAATACGCCAGAGACGTCATTACTGACCTTTGATAAGAAATCCGTCATTATACTTACTGAGAAAAAATAAAAACATCATTAAAAGTATCAACATAGGATCTACAAGGACAGCGCGGCGTATCTGTTGAATTTATTTAAGCAAACCTTGAAACGCATGGAAATACTGTAAAAATTTAATCTGTGGCCAAAACAGACTAAAACTAATGTCACAAATAGTGATGAGTAGTACACGTGTGAGCCAGTACATTTGTACCGTACAAAATACATAATTTGCACTGATACGGCTTAAATTTTGAAATGTAAGACCTCAACATATTTGTCCCACTACTACTCACGCCTCAAACGTAAGAGGAAGGATGGAACGAAGTATATACTACAACAGTACAATAACGCCTCGACGGATATTGAGGGAACAAAGTTTTGAACGGGACAAATGAGGGAATGACGCTCATTGCCTCACCAGCCCCATAGCTTCAAATGTACTTCCGCGGTACAAACCATACAAATCTCCTCGCCTCATTTGAAGTGGTATATTATACTGGTTCAGTACAAAATGTCGTGTCACTCATACAAACACATTTGAAAATAATGTCCTACCCAACACTAGTCACAAAAATACGTCTTTTTTAAAGTTCACTTTGTAATCTTTCTGTAGTTAAAATTATAACCTCATAAACATCGTATCCTTGGGCATGATCCTTCTCGTTTCCAAGAAACAGATAGTATACCCACTACGATTGTTTAAAGAAAGTTAGCAGGTTTCACACATCTGTATATTTGGATATAAAGGTTACCTCACAACAACTAATGTCAACATTGACAATGAAAAATAAAACGCATGTCTAAAATAAACTCCAAAATCATTTGAATGAAATGCGACTATCTCAGCCTCTAAACCAATGCAAGAGAGGGAAGAGAAGGATACGCTAATACGTAAAATCCCTACCCGTTGTAATCCTATGAATTTCTTGTTATACACATACCCCGTCAATAATTTGCGCAAAAGGAATTATTATTAACAAACTATTTTAAAATAAAAGTGATCACTGCTTTGAATTTTATAAAATTAATAAATGTTATGATTAGAAAAATGTATGTATCTAGATTCCAAAGTCAAAAAATTCAAATATTTGACAGTGGTCACGTACTCCTGCTGCGCTTTCTGTTATTCGAAGTTCAAATATTTTTTTATCTGAATTTTATTATACACGGCTCCATGCCATAAACTAGGGCACGGCATACAATACAGTTTTACTCGCCAACCCAAAAAAACAGGGTCTAACAAATTAAGTAGTATTGACAAGAATGTCATAATCATAAACAGTTTTTTTATAATAAGGGATCAATAAAAACTTTAAGTGAAAGGTATACGCCCACTTATAAATATTAAAGGCGATAGTTTACGTCATTTCATGGTCAAACAAAACATAACCGATTAGTCTTATCTCTCATAACAGGTAAATATCGTAAACGACTGAATTCCTTACATAAAAATCTAGAGAAATGTCGACTTTAAAACCTTTGCCCCAAAGGTTTTTATGCAGTTTTTTGCAGAAGAAAAAAAGTAAATGCACAAGTTTTTCAATTCATATTGAACCTTGTGTGCTATATTCATAAATGCGATGTCAAATCATAATGCAGAATAAGTTTGTACAAATTTAAGGGGCAGGAATCCGTTACCCTTGACAGAAAAGACCGCATACGTCAAAATATTTTTTTCTTTACATATTTGTTCAGGTAATGGCCAGTGTGTGTCTGTGTGTCGTGTGAGACAGATCTTTTTGAAATATTAACTCTCTTTTCAAATATACTGTGATTTTATTTGTTTGTTATTAAATCAGTGATTATTAAATTTGGAACCGCAACTTTGACAGGTGGGTGTAATTTTATTTCATACCTTTTTCATAGTGTTTTTGGCGGGAACTTGATGGATGGTGCTTTCATGGACAGTTTTATTTTTTAAAAATGGTGTGTGAGTGCAGTTCACACTCATTAGATGTGAAACAGTGTGACAAGGGATGGGAGGGATTCTAAATTTCGTGACGTCACATTTCATATATTATACCGTTATAATATACTAGCTTTTGCCCGCGACTTCGTCCGCGTGGAATAGTAAAAAAATTAAAAAAAAATCATTTTTCAAATCAGGCTAGTAATTCCTGAGATTAGAGCGTTCAAGCAAACAAACAAACTCTTCAGCTTTATATATTAGTGTAACATTTAAGCTTTAAAACGCGAAATTTGAAGTATTAACGAAAATCTTCAAAACATTTCTAATTCTGTCTGGTGATGATAATAGGAATAATATGGGACACTCCCTTGTTTCAATGGTGATAATAATGGTCAATTTTGCTTGCACGAGTACAGGAAACAATACTGCCAACATATTAATAAATGTAACGTTTATAAACGTGAAAAAAGACAATTGCAATATTGACAATGACAGACGCTGACATTAACAACAAGAAACAAAAAGGATATAATCACTACGCATAACATAAATATTAATATTAATAAAAAGGCTTTACATGTCTAAACAATCTTCTGAAACGAGATAGAAAATGAAACAACTTTGATCTAAGTAATTTTTCAACTTTATTATCAAACAGTTAAAAATAATTTTCTGTGCAACGTGGTCTGATCTGTGACTTAGTTTGAAAAGGTAACACATGCTCGCGGAACGTTAAGCGAATCAATATCATACCACGACTGTACATAGATGTATGCATTAACTTTATTTGTAACACATTAGTATTCCGTAGGCCAAATGACAAAAACAACCTCTGAAGCCTAGATCATACAAATGTAATATCAATCAAATCAAATAAAAAATACGTAATACGCAGCTGATATCCCTAAAACACTCACATATTGATAGTTTCTGCAGTTAGTAGCAACGCTACGCGTTTTTGATGCAATTTTGTTTATTAAAAATTCTCGCTCTAGATATACCTTTTATATTTACCTTTATACTCCGGAGCCTACATCATATGTGAACCAACTGGCACGCGCTTTTTTTTTTATTGGACTTGACTTTATGTTGTTGGTCCGAAGACCTTACAACTTTACCGGGGTCTTTGGGGCGAGTACCTTCGCGAAGCGAAGGCGCTCGAGCCCGGGGGGGCAACTTGCTCGAGGGAGCTCCCTAAGGAGTTTTACCTCGGCTGGACTGTTGCCATGAATGGGGAATGAATTTAATGATGCCCACCATAGGGCGACACAAAATACTAATTGAGAACGGGCGACGGGTAATATAAAGCCCGAAGGGAAGGATCACGGCGGGCCGGGATCGGTGGTTTGCGGTGGCCTACGCTATCTTACTGCCGTTTCGCAACGTGTTATGGCTGGGAGAGAAGAAACGGCGAAAGAAACTTCCCAGCAACACGCCTAGTCTATCCTGTGGGGTGAGCTATGTCTCCTAGCATCCCTCGCGGGGACGTGGAGAGATCTTGATTGGCGGCGTCTGAGACGCCGCCGTCTGTGTCTGTCTGTCGGTGCCTGCCAGCCTACTGTTCTAACCGTGGGCGGACTGATCCGGGCCAGCCGTTTCGTAATAACGTCGACTCTGTCCGTCAGGACGTTACGCGGTCGTCGCACAAGAGCCTTTCGACGAGGCTTATAATCGGACGCGGACACGACGAGCGGATTTCGATGGTGCGGTGCGAGATCGAAATACTTACGCGAGAGCGACGTAATGTAGTTTTTGATGGAGGGAAGCTCCAGATCGCGGTGGAGGTCGACGTTACGCATATAGAGGGGAGCACCGACGGCTCTGCGCATGAATTTATTCTGCACGATTTGCAGTTTATCTAAAAGGGCAGGCTTGACATGGCCGAATACCACACTCGCGTATGTCATGATCGGGAGGATGCATGTTTTATACAGAGTAAGCTTGTGTCTGAGGGACATTTTGCTTCGTTTGTCTATCATGGGTGCTAAACGACCCATCACAAATCGCGCTCTATTTCGGACTATAGTGATATGATCGTTGAAGCGCAAGTTCCGATCTAGGGTGACACCAAGATATTTGGTGTACTTCGCCCAGGGGATTTGTTGGTCATAGAGCGAAATGGTTTTTAGGCGAAGGCTAGCGCGTTTGGGGGAGCGAAGCGTGCCCGGGGAAAAGAACATTGCTGCGCTTTTCTCCGGGTTTACCTCTATCCTCCATTTGCGAAACCATTCGCCTAGTTCTGTGACAGCTGTCTGCAGCCGGATGCAAGCCATTTGTCGGTTTTGATCTGATGTATAGAGTGCGGTGTCATCCGCAAAGAGGGCCAACTCCACATCTGGAGTTTTTGGGATGTCGCTGGTGTACAGCGTGAAGAGTAGTGGCGACAGGGCCGAGCCCTGTGGTACACCGGCTGTGAGTGGGTGAGGGGACGAGCGCGTTCCCTCCACTCGAAAACGGAAGTTACGACCTAGGAGGAAGTCTCGCAAGATGAGCACGAGTCTGTCTGGCATACCGAACTGGTACAGCTTGTAAATCAAGCCGTTGTGCCAGACCTTGTCGAAGGCTTTTGCTACGTCTAGAAACAGTGCGGCTGTTCCTATAGGGCGGGGGCGATGGGCAAAGTGAGATAATATGTGCTCCGTGATGCGGTGCACCTGTTGGACGCATGAGTGTCTGGCACGGAAGCCAAATTGCTCATCGGGTATTAGATGTTTGCTGAAGGCAAAATCTCTAAGTCGAGAGAGGATGACCCTCTCGTAAAGCTTGCTGAGTGCGCTCAGTAGGCTGATTGGACGGTAGCTAGATGGTTTATTAGCCGGTTTTCTCGGCTTGTGAATACCGATGACATCTGCTTCCTTCCAGATCGCGGGAAAGGAGCAGTTTGTTATGGCGGCATTGAAGATGCTCACTAGAATTATAATTAGATGGGCGGGTAGGAGTTTTAGAATGCGATTGTTGATGCCATCGGTCCCTGGGGCCTTTCGCGGTTTGAGAGACTTGATCAGATCTTGCGCTTCTTCGACCGTGACCGTGTCGAGTGTGGTTTCCGCTGGTAAGGAGGATCTACGTTCGACCTCGGAGTCTACCTCCATCAGGTGTGACTGGTCGACGTTTTGCGTAGTGGGGGAGCATTGAAGCTCTAGACTCTGAGCAAGGCACTCGGCCTTCTCCTCGTCATCGAACGCCTCGGTGTTGTCGGCTCTTTCTAGCGCGGGTATGACAGTAAGGGTGTCTGATTTGAGAGCTCTAGCCAGCTTCCAGTATGCCTGGTGAGTTGGCTCAATATCCCTCAACGTTCTGTCCCAACGTTGTTCCCTGACTTCCCGGATACGTAGTTTGACCTCGCGCTTTAGTTCGCGGAGTCGGACTCTGTTATCCTCGGTGGGATATCTGTCGTGAGCTCTGGAGGCGGCTCTCTTTTCCCTCAGCAGTACCCTCACCTCGTCCGGCAGGCATAAGTGGCGGTCATCCTCCACTGGCACCTGCCTGGACGAGTTCCGCACTGCGGATTGAAGGTGGCTGGTGAGGGCCTCGATTGCCGTCTCCGTGTCATGGCGGGACACGATGTGGTCCGGGATGCGGTCCAGGTCTTGTGAGCTGGTTGCCTTGAGGAGGGTCTCAAGTCTCAACCAATCCACAGAGGCCCTAGTTTCAGATGTCTGGTCTGTCTGTGGTCCTAATCTGAGGATAACCGGACGATGGTCCGAGTCGATATCGTCCATCGTTTCGATCGAATGGAACTGAAGGGTTACGCCCCTCAGTAATGCTAGGTCGAGAGTGTTTGGGGTCCCCCAGTCGCGGTTGGGGGGTATCTTGTGGGGGTCATGGGAGTTAGTATATCAAACAAGAGATTGTCTGATATATTTATTAGGGCTCTGCCATTGGGGTTAGTGGTATTGCAATTCCACTGCTCGTGTTTGCAATTCAGATCTCCGGCTATAATAACAGCCGGGCCTAAGTTGAATAGGGTTTCTAGGTCTTTCTTAATGAGGGTTTTTTGGCATGCGAGGTATGCTGAAACTATGACTAGAGGTTGGTGGCCAGTCATTGCTAGTCTGCAGGCGGATACCTCCATACCTTCTAGTGGGGGGGTGACTACAGGCATGCAGTGTAGGGATCTTCTGAAATAGATCAGGGTGCCGCCACCACGGCCTACCCTGTCATGTCTAGTGATCCGATAGTTAGAGATCTTTGGATCTCTATTACTCGGTTTCAGGAAGGTCTCCTGTACTAGTAGTATATCTACTTGATTGGTAACCAGGAAGTCATGGACCAAGTCGCGCTGGTTTCGAAGGCCATTGGCGTTATAAGTCGCCAGAGTCAATGAGCGTGGTTTATTTCTACCTAAATGCGCCATTTGTTACCGGTAACAATAATTTGACTAGGTTGTTTAGTTACAACGATCTAAGTATTTGGAGGAGGTACGCGTGATCCATTTCGATCACGAGTTGATCCCGGAGGGAGGGTTGTGTTGACTCTGAAACTTGCCTCAGTTTCCGAGCCAAGAGTTGGACCTCTTGCAGGTCGAAGGGCAAGTTCTTGGCGAATTTAGTCGCCAAAGCTAAGTCCTCCGCTATAGAGTGGTGGGCCGATGGCCCTGAAGGTCCCTTAGAAATGGGGGCGAGGGCGGGGGCGGGGGTGGCCGAGGGTAGGCCGGCCATAACTGGGGCACGCGTCCTTAGCGGAGGGAACGCTTCCGTCGTGGGAAGACCCGTCCAGTGGTTTACCACTGGGGGGGGGGGGGAGGGGGGGCCCGCCACGAATGCGGGTTTGTTCGGCACTTTTCTAGTGCCTTTTTGGGCATTGCCCTTTCCGACCTTACGTTTGGGTCGGGGGGCGGCAGGGCAGCCTCTGTAGTTAGCGGGGTGACCCGCTTGGCCGCAGAGGATGCAGCTCGGTGGCTCCGGGGAGTCCCGGGTGCGAGTGCACTCCGAGGTCCCGTGGTCGCCCAGGCACTTGACGCACCTGGGACGGGATTGACAATGTAGGGCAGAGTGCCCATAAAGTTGGCAGCGATGACACTGCCGCAGTGTATGTTTTTCGTGTGGACGTTCCACACGAAGGCCAGAGAGGCCACAGACCTTCTCAAGATCGAAGATCTTTTTCCCCTCTGGGGAGAGGTCGAGGACAACCAATACTAGGTTTAGAGGGGACTTTGTGGCGTCGCCTCTGTGCATACGGTGCACTTCGTGCACTGGTAGGGTTTGGGACTTAAGGTCCTCTAGAATATAGGAACTTTCAATTTCCTGAGGAAGTCCGCGGATTACAGCCCGCTGGCACGCGCTCGTTCCATTTTTCAAAAAGACATTGAAATAAATAACTAAGCTTAGCTTCTAATCACATAAGCAAGCCAATATTCACTGGAAGACCTTCCTTTGAGACGGAAAAGCATTGCATACGGTGCACTTCGTGCACTGGTAGGGCTTGGGACTTAAGGTCCTCTAGAATATAGGAACTTTCAATTTCCTGAGGAAGTCCGCGGATTACAGCCCGCTGGCACGCGCTCGTTCCATTTTCAAAAAGACATTGAAATAAATAACTTAGCTTAGCTTCTAATCACATAAGCAAGCCAATATTCACTGGAAGACCTTCCTTTGAGACGGAAAAGCATTCCATCTCGCTTCTCCTAGGTGGAGGAGCGAGATGGAATGTTCCTCCGTCTCCGTCGAAACATCACTAAAGGTGCAACTTTAAAAGTTCCTCTTATGTAGGTACTCATTTCCTACGTCATCCATTCTTGTAATACCACAAATACATCTAATAAGTGCCTTGATGTTAAAATATTGTATTTTAATCCAAGTATTAACTAACACCCAGTCTATAAATAGGCGAGTACGCGCGTTTAATACCGCACATTTCAGTTAATAAACGTTTATCGCGGCCATCAAAAGCCCTCGACCTTTTTATCGTAAATTTTCATATATTTTTATACTTTGACATTTTTCAGCAACGCCAGCGAATGTGCCGAGTGGCGATTTATGCAAATGACGTAGGTAGAAATTTTACGGGTTGTAAAACAGTGAATTTTTTAAACAAATGTTATATCATGTATAACAACGACTAGTAATTTATATATATTATATTATATATTATTATTTATTAATTAATAAACTAAATTATTGTACTAGTGCTGGTTTAGCAACTACCGACTTTTGTTGTCCTTCTTATTATACTCCATCCAATCGCTTTCTGGAAGAAATCGCCACAGGCGATAAGACCGTCGATTGTACTTATATGTGTGTGT
This sequence comes from Dendrolimus kikuchii, assembly GCA_019925095.2. Lineage (NCBI taxonomy): Eukaryota > Metazoa > Arthropoda > Insecta > Lepidoptera > Lasiocampidae > Dendrolimus > Dendrolimus kikuchii. The sequence goes on from CM034408.1 coordinate 14,632,632, forward strand.
ATGTGTGTGTGGGTGTGTGTGTTTGTGTATGTGTGTGCGCGCGCGCGTGTGTGTATGTGTGTGTGCGCGGGTGCGTGTGTGTGTGTGTGTGTGTGTGTGTGTGTGTGTGAGAGAGAGAGAGAGAGAGAGAGAGAGTGTGTGTGTATGTAAAATGACTGTAATATTATGTAACAGCATGTATTAAGATATGTATTTTCACGTGGTAGAGCCATGTTGGAATCATTATTCTGACAGCTAGCTACGACGCTCTCACAGCTTATTATGCCTTGAGCCTTGAGCTGATAATGTTTCATACGACGTGATACAGTTCTGATAGCCAACTCCTCGTCTCCCTATCCGTATGTATCCTATTACTCATGTTTGGTCTCTCCATCATATTCCACTCCTTATCCCATCCTAAAGGATGCTCTGGCTGGTGTTGCAAACGATAACCACTTTCCATCAGATAGGCCGTCTGCCTGTTTATCAGCTTCGAAAAAAAACACAATACACTCTCTTGATAAATTCCAATAGTTCCACGTTTCCGAGAAAAATGACTTTTACATACAAACAGACAGACAGCGGACGGTTGCAAATGACGACTTTGCAAGTGTTCACGACGTTAAGTACACTGCAATATTACTGGACTAAACGGAACGCGCAGTTTAGATATATGACAGTTACGACTGTTACCAGAATTCCCGGTCTTCACAAAATCTCAGTGTCAATTGCAATACACGATATTAGCTTTAGCAGTTTTTATAATTCAAATAATAACAGAAGAGTATCTCCAGCACATTTAGAGGGAGAGAGATAACACTTTATTGCACACCAAAATATACAATTACAAAAACAGATCATATTTACAATATTTTCTAGGCAATAAATACAATAGGCGGCCTTAACGCTTAAAGCGATCTCTTCCAGGCAACCTAAATCAAAAACAATTTTGAATCAGCCGATGTAGGTGGTGCAGGAAAAAGGCAATAGATACATAAATACTCAAACCCGATGAAATCACCCGTCTTCTCGCGACTATGAACCCCCCGAGGCTCAGAACATCAGCCTGGCATAACAGACGCAGACAAAACAGACGCCGGAGAGCCCCCGGCTCGGATCCTCTTACACAAAGGTAAGACCCCACCAATCTCACTCACTCACTACAGACACAAGTAGCCATACAAGATTAGCATAGGCGTGTTGCTGGAGAGTTTCTTCCGCCGCTTCTTCTCCTCCAGCTATAACACGTTGCGAAGCGGTAGTAATGATAGACTAGGATCGGCTCCGCCGGCGGAGTCGATAATTGGTCCCCAAATAATCACTTCAGCCTGTTGGCTTAGCTCTTTCAGCCTTTAACGGCTAATTCTCAATATAGAGTCAATCCCCCGCAGCGGTCGAGCCGAGGTCGAACCTCACAGGAGGTGCCTCCTCGAGCGTGCTGCTTCCGGGCTGAAAATAATCCGGTGTATTTTTAATTAAACAACATTCTGTTTACATGTTTACAATTACATCGATATTAATTCTTTAGTTTTAGAAGAGATGGCGTGAGTAGTAACAGTCCAGTTGATATTAAACATGTCTTATTGGTTTTATAATTTGTAAGATATAATATTTTTATAATATATGACACGTCCAGAAATAAATTGAAATTACTTTGCCAAAGCCCAAATTTGAAAGCGTGATAGTTTCTCAGTAAAGTGTACTACGAAAATACATAGATTGTATGGTATATATTATGTCTTCAATGTTTTTCTTTATTTCTTTTACTCTTTTTCTCTCCGTTATTTATTCTATTCGGTGTGTCTGGAATTAGCGCCAGAGAAGTGGCTGTTGTAAATTATTATTGATAACACAAGTCTAACTTACTAGTGTTAGGGCTCGATTCGTCCGCCCTGATAATTACAAGTCACAATAACAAGGAAACTAAGTCCATATAGTCTATACAACTCCCCAGCCCGTTCATTTTCAAAGTATATAATTTTGTATATGATATTTACATAGCCGAACGTATTAATATAAAATATATATTCGGATTTAAAGGGATTAAATTCTGTACATCTCGTGACAAATTTTTCTTTGTGCCTACTGTGACATCACAGTTGTCAATTGTAAAACCTTCAATCTTGCCTGCCAGTCAGTAGGCGAACAGGTTTGTTTCGCCACACCACCCCCCCACGGAGACAAAAAGAAGAACTTAAAAAAAAAACTAATTATTACAATAGTAAAAAACTTAATAACTAACAAGCACAGCAACAGATGAAGGGCCTACGAACCAAATGGTAACTTGAACGTGACTGTTCTACCAGACCGAGTTGTGTAGGGTTTCTTGTTGTCTGTGGTGTTCTGTTGTTGGGTGGGAGGTGAAGGTGGAGATGGAGATGCGACTGTGACCGAAAATGGAGAGTCGTCAACCACTTGGTACGCGGGTTTGACACGGTCCATGCTGACAACCGCATTCCTGTCTCCGATGGCGATTGTTAAAGTTTTGTCCTTCCGGCTAAGAACCCTGTATGGACCTTTATACGGAGGCTGGAGACTATGGCGAACTGTGTCGTCGCGCAACCAAACATGAGAAGCATTGTTTATGTCCTTGAAAATGAAAGTGGACTTCTGCCCATGACGTGAGCCAGGAACAGGCTTCAGCTGTGCCATGTGGCGGCGAAGCTGGGATACGAAGGCGGAAGCGTCCACAGTTGAGTTGGGAGTCTGCGAAGGAGCAAGAAATTCTCCGGGTAGGCACAGGGGTTCCCCGTACACTAACTCGGCGGAAGAAGCTTGTAGATCCTCCTTTAGCGCAGAACGCATGCCGAGGAGCACTATGGGTAATGATAAAACCCAGGACTCTTGGCGGCACATGATTGCGGCTTTAAGTTGCCGATGCATGCGCTCAACAAGGCCATTCGCACACGGGTGATAACTCGTGGTACGAACGCGCTTGATAGAGCATAATTGCAGTAAAGCTCGAAAAAGAGCAGATTCGAACTGGCGGCCTTGATCGGTGGTAATAATTTGAGGCACGCCATAGCGAGCTATCCACTCCCTGAAGAAGGTCTCGGCCACTTCCTCAGCTGTGATTCCAACCATAGGCCAGGCTTCAGGCCACCTGGTGAACCTATCGACAGCAGTAAGGCAGTATTGAAAGCCCTTGCTATGTGGAAGGGGGCCAACTATATCCACATGGACATGGCGGAAACGCTGAGTGGGTGTGGTAAAGGTACCAACCGGAGTGGAAATATGGCGGGTAACCTTGCAGCGTTGGCAATCGAGGCAAGAACGCGTCCACTCTCGACAGTTCTTGTTTATCGACGGCCAAACATAGCGGTCAGTAACCAGTTTTGTGGTCGCTCGTATGCCCGGATGGCTTAAATTGTGAAGCCTATTGAAAATAGCACGGCGCAAGTCACGAGGGATAAAAGGACGAGCCTTACCTCTTGAGGTGTCGCATATTATTGCGAACTTTGTACCAGGAATGCTAACTTTAGCTAACTTGAGACTGGAACCTTCAGTCAACAACTTGGCTAACTCTTCATCAGACTCCTGTGACTTGGCTAAAGTGTCATATTCCTCCTCCAATGTTATAGCTTCAACGCGAGACATTGCATCCGCAACCACATTATCCTGACCTTTAATATGTAAAATGTCAGTGGTAAATTGAGAGATGAATGAAAGTTGGTTTAGCTGTGGAGGAGGTAATTTTTCGCGCCTCTGAAGGAATGCATATATTAAGGGCTTATGATCAGTGTAGATCGTCACATGCTGTGCCTCCAAAACATGTCGAAAATGCTGAACAGCCTCGTACACCGCAAGAAGCTCACGGTAATACGCAGGCCACGTTGTCTGGCGAGGGGTAAGCTTCTTGCTAAAGAAAGCAAGAGGCTGCCAGACATCTCCAACACGTTGTTGGAGACAAGCACCGACATGGCTACAAGATGCGTCTGTGAATAAGCCTAATTTTGCAGTGGGATCTGGATGGGCTAAAAGAGTGATATTGACAAGATGGTCTTTGCAGTTCTGGAAAGCCTGAATAGTGTCAGTAGTCCAAGGAACTGGTTTGGGACCCTTTAACTGAGAATCAGCCAGCATGTTGATCAAAGGGGCTTGTAGCTCAGCAGCCTTCGGGATAAAACGGCGGTAAAAATTTAGCATGCCGAGGAACCTGCGCAAGCCCTCAACCGTCTTCGGTAGGGGAAACTCCCGCAAAGCTTGAATCCTTTCAGCTGGTGGTCGAATGCCATCTTTAGAAATCCAATGCCCAAGAAATTTAACTTCATCAGCGCCAAAAACACACTTAGATGAATTGATAACTACCCCATAATCTGACAGGCGTTTGAAGAGAACGCGAAGGTGTTCAGCGTGATCCTGGGGATTACGGGAGAACACCAAAATGTCATCAACGTATGGGAAACAAAAATTTAAACCACGCACAACCTCGTCTATAAACCTTTGGAAGGTCTGCCCAGCATTTCGAAGTCCAAATGTCATATACGGGAACTCAAATAACCCGAATGGAGTGGTGATGGCCGTTTTGCAGATGTCATCCGGATGAACGGGGATTTGCTGGTATGCCTTGACCAGGTCTAACACCGAAAAGATGGTAGAACCAGCCAAGTCTTGGCCAAAGTCACCTATGTGACGGACAGGATAAGAGTCTGGGATGGTGCGGGCGTTTAAAGCACGATAATCCCCACAGGGCCTCCAACCATTCTCACCCTTCTTTGCCAGGTGCAAAGGCGAGGACCAAGGGCTTTTGGACGGTCGTGCTGTACCGCAGGCCAGCATGTCCTCGAATTCCCTCTTCGCAACCTGAAGTTTTTGCGCCGCGAGGCGGCGAGGGCGGCACGCAAGAGGTGGACCATCTGTGGTGAGGATGTGGTGTACGGTTGTGTGTTTGACAACCCTATTAACACCAGGGGGTCGTGTAATATCCGGGAATTCTTTCAGGAGATCTAAATAGGTGGAATTGCCGCTTATTATAGTTTTAATACTTGTTTGAGAAGTGTCCGCGACGATAGCGGTGACAGACAAACGTGTGGTGCCATCTAACAGACGCTGGTTGCGGCAATCTGGCAGTAAATTAAAATATGCCAAAAAGTCAGAGCCGATTATTGGCGTGTTTACGTCGGCTACCACGAAATTCCACCTGAAATCCCGGCGTAACCCTAAATTTAAACAAAGAGATATAGAGCCGTATGTTTTTATGGGACTTCCGTTAGCCGCGGAAACATCAAAATTGGAAGAAGCTATGTGTCTTCCTTTGAGTAGAGTACGCGGGTAACAACTAATGTCGGAACCAGTGTCAATCAGAAATCGACTGTTGGTCCCAGACAAATCAGTCACAAATAAACGACGGCCAGGTGCAGCACAATCAGTCGCCGTCACTACTGATTGTGAATCGCGTTTAAATTTTGATTGTGATTATATTTGCAGGGCAGAACGCATTTATGAGCCTTGTCCTTAAACTTCTTATGATACCAGCATATGCGGTTACCAGAGTTGGAAGAAGAGCGCGGTCTGTTGTTCGTACAGGAACGAGAATTATGACGCGACTGGAGGACAATTTTGTCAAATATTTTGGTTAGGGTATCTACTTGTTTCTTCATTACCTCAAGATCCGATGGGTTTGTGTACGAGTAAGAGGCAGGCGCCACAATCGAAGGGGAAGAAACGATAGGGAGCGGCTCTGCGATCGGAACGTACCCCGGAATGCGTGACGTGCTTTTTGACAATTGATCCTGTAGATCCTTCACCTGTTGCAGCAGACTTTCTATAGAAGACATAGTGAAGGATTATATGTACAACCGAAATACAAAACAGGATAAAAACAAAAAATACACACTTGAGAATGAAACAAAAATAAGAATTATGCAAACAAACACCCGAACTATTAACATAAAATATCATTAACACAATTATTAAAAATGAATTTAAAAAAAATTGAAACAAAATAGATGTGCAAAACCTTATACGTAAAATCGGTATGCGATCGCCCTTATTTTTGAACAATCGGAAAAATGTTGAAATCACCGTCGAAATTATCCGCTGCGGGCCGTGGATGTTATGCTGGAGCAATTCCAATCCAGGTGGCCTCGCCTGAAGATGGAGTCGGCGCTGCGGGCTGTGAGTGCCCGCTAAAGCAGTCCCAGACGTCCGCGCCCGGGGATCGCTCGGCTTGAAACCCCAGCCCAAACAGTTTGAGTAGTGGGCAACGACGAGTGTACAATCCCAGTTTATATATGTTCAAAATTTTGTTGATCACGTCGGGGTCACCATTAATGACGGGTCGTTGCAATAATAAACTACCCGTTCATTTTCAAAGTATATAATTTTGTATATGATATTTACATAGCCGAACGTATTAATATAAAATATATATTCGGATTTAAAGGGATTCAGTTCTGTACATTTTCGTGACTAATTTTACTTGTGTCTAATGTGACAACACAGTTGTCAATTCTAAAAACATTTAATCTTGCCTGCCAGGCAGTAGGCGAACAGGTTTGTTTAAACATCCACAATATGAAGCACAGTGTTTATATTTATATACAAGAAAACATTTATTATTTAAGAAAAATAGGAAATAAAATATAATGCAACTTAGTCAATGCGACGGGTGAGCTTGGTGATCTCCACACATTTTGCAACCGCGAATGCCTAAGTTTAGTTCCCGGAGAATGGTAAACAGGAGCGCATCACGGCGCCCCTCTTTACTCTCTACGGCGCACACTTTGTGAACCCCTGCCCTAACGTAGATTTTTTTTTATTCTCCCTCTCTCCTGACGAACTGGATTGTCCGGGCTTATCACTTTTTTGCTTGTTTTTTTTTTGGTATTTTTATTTTCTTTTGTATTTTATTTTCTCTTTTTTCTTTATTATCCAAATTTTACAAGAGTCCTTACTTACTAAACATTTCTGAGCTATTTCTATGTTTTCATACTTATTAATTAGTTACATGTTTACCTATTATCTATTTTTATATCTTAGGTATTTTAACATTTTATACCTTTACACTTTTCTTATACACATATTTGTGTCTTCATTATGGTGTTTTATACAGCCTTGCTTATAATTTTTTACTGCTTTATCTATATATTTTCTAACTTTATACCAAAGCCCTCACGTAGTTAGGGGTTATATTCAAATACCCATCAACAACAGTCCATACACTGTTGAACATTGTATTAGGGTAGTTAACAGATAATAGTGGGGCCAGCCTGTAAAGGGGCCGGCGTAGTCCCTCCGGGCTGGAGGTGAATACGCAGCGAGCCCATATCCCGGACAAGGGACGTTCGAGCATCGGCCAGTTTTAGTGTGTATTCCAAACCGTGGCATGGCACTAGCATTCAATTGGGAATGCTAGTGCCACACGCGACGAGGCGAATCCCACACACGGGCTGCGACCTTTCTCCAAAGCTCGGCTTATGATCTTCAATCGGATTTTACCTGGAAAAAAGGGGTAATTAACAGACAAACGAATTGAAATACGTATTTAAAGTTACGTAATCATATTGATAACACCGAAAGTCAAGTCCCCGTCTGTCTACGTAGTAACTTATAGTTAACATGCATCTTCTTTCAATCACTTAAGGTCGGTACAATATGTTTGTTCCGTAGTCTTCTATTCTTGCATACGTCCTCTATCACGCTATAAATCATCATTAGACAGGCAGACGGCCCACTAGATGGAAAGCGGTTACCATCGCCTATGGACATTTACAACACCAAAGGTGCTACAAATGCGCTGCTACTCTCTTAAAGGAGACTGGAACCTGGTCACTAATGCCGGAACACAACACAAGGTTGTTATGGCGGCATACTCTAGACCAGGGGTGCTCGCCATCCAGTCGAGCAAATACCCTACCACCTGGCTGTGGGCTGTTTAGTCGCCTCTTACGACAGGCCGCCGGGCCGCAGGAAATTGGATTCTTTTTCCGTTCCTGCACAGATAAAATGATCATATCTTGTCATCCTTCACACAATGCATCCATCTCTTTTTTGGTCGAACCCTTACATTTGCACCCATCAGTTTTCTAATGTAACATTATTTTTGTCATGTGACTTTCATACCTCCTAATTATATGCCTACACCTCTTTAAAAATAAAACAAAAACTTTATTAAGTTTTTTATATAATTACTAGCGCTCCTCGCAGACGTTATCGCGCTTTGAAAAAAAATTAGAACTCGATTACAGCGCTACGTACCAGGTCCAATTGTGAATCTAAACCATTCTTGAATCCACCTGAACACAGACACAAAATTTCATCAAAATCGGTCCACCCGTTTAGGAGGAAGAGGAGGAGTTCAGTCACATACACACGTACAGAATTATGTATATAAAGATAAAGATAAACTTCAGTGATAAATTATTTAATAGAAAGACAAACAGGCAGACAGTCTCGGAAAGCGACTTTATTGTATACCTACTATATAAAGATAACCTACAAACCGACATAACCTTGTTAAATGGTATCCACTATAAAACCATTATAGCACAAGTGTATTATTCGTGTACACTGTGCGTGTACATTGTGAGTATACCGTCAATTCCACAATTGAATTGAACCCAGATGCGAAGGTTGAGAGGTCAGTGTGTGTATATTGTGTATATGAAGTGTTTATGTCGGTACAAGAAATAACAGTCCGGCGGATGAACGATTTTCTTCAAATACTTTTAAGTGATCCACAATTCACACTAGAATTATCTTGGTCAACAAGGGCCTCTCTCTCATTCCACTATCTCCCGACCATTTGTGATGGACATGTCTTTTCCTTCCGTAGGTACTCCTCTATTCTAGTATACGTCCTCTATCACACAACAAATTATCATTATTACACAGAACCTCGATCTTTTATTAAACATTTCTTTGTTTCTATATCCTATAATCTTTTAGTTTATCATTCTGTTTCTCGTATTATTTTAATTTCTCCTAATCTAGGAGCTTTCTAGACTTACTTACGGTTTTAATGTGCAATTCTTCCGTTTAGTATATTCTTTTACCATGACAAGAATGCTATTTATAATCAATATATTAATACCCGAAGCAAAAACTTTGTACCTCTTTTTGCGAAAATTGCGCGAACGGATGAGTTTGAAATTTCACACACTTATAGTTTATATAGAGAAGAAGCGACGAATGCTAATATTTTTTAAAATTATGCAATACATTAAATCAGTAAAAAAAATCATTATACACGCTACCATGTATTTGACACACACACGCATATAAAAACTTTTGTTTATTGTTAAAGTCAAATTAACAGTGTAGCCTTGGCGAAATCTGTGATTATAGAAGTATAGTCTCTGACAACAGAACCTTAATAATGTTCAAATTGTTCTGGTCGAATTCGGACCACTGGGCGACCACTAGTTATAATTATTAGGTAGCCAAAGTGTCGTCGCTTTTCAATACCACCTTAAACCACACAATTCAAAGCGAAACAAGCCAAGGTTAATCTGCACATGTGTTGTAAACTATATAAATAAACTGTAGTGTTGATTGATCGGACTTCTTACAAGGTAAGGCGTGAAACGATCAACTGGATCACGCGTGGGAAATATTATATCGATTTTATATGATGCGATAAAAGTGTAGTTTGAATTATTTTAGTTCTTGCAATTCATGAAGGCGAATGGGCTTTACTTGTGGTAAATGCGTAACGGTGTGCGTGAGACCAAACGCGGATATGGTTTGAAGGCACGCTCGCAACTGATCGTACCGTCAGACACGCACACTATAGTAATGCACATGTTTAACTACAAGTAAACCTCGATAGCCTTCGTGGATTCCAAGAACTATAGCCAAATTGAAGAAAATCGTTCGATAATAATGATGGTTGACAGATTTTTGAGGGCAATGAACAACCCGTATATTCATTTTTTTTTATTGCACGAGTCCAGAGACAGGAAGACGGCCCACCTGATGAAAAGCGGTTAGAAACGCTTATGGACATTTGTGATACCAAAGGTGTTATTAATATGCTGCCGCTCACTAAAGGAAGACTGCATACTGGTCACTGATGACGGAACACAACTCAAGGTTGTTATGGCGGCATATTCTAAACTAGGTAGCCATCCAGATGGGCATATACTCTACTACATGGCTGTGGGCTGTTTTATCGCCTCTTACGACTGGTCGCCCCAGCGCAGGGAATTGTATTCTATTTCTGTTCCTACACGGATGAATATATATGTACATACCTATAATTTCCCTGCAGAATTTATATCATTGAAATACTAACAATTAATATATAGAAAGATTATATTTTCTTAAGTTTTCGCGACTTGTATACATAATAAAACTACGTTTTAACGGTTTTAAGCGCGGTAATTTTATTTGATTTTGGTTTTTCCGACGTTTCGACGTCTTCCGTGATCACGGCCACTGAAAAGTGGCCGAAACGTCGGAAAAACCAAAATCAAATAAAATTACCACGCTTAAAACCGTTAAAACGTAGTTTTATTAGAAAGATTATTATAGATTAATAATATCTGTGATAATTTTTCATGACGACTTTCATCTCTCTGCAATTTGTATGAGAGTAATGAACTCTGTGGTGACAGTTGTCATCAATATACTTTTCATTTCTAATATTCTGAAAATACGCTTAGAGTTGCCTGATCACAAGGATGAAAACAGTATTTTAGTCCCTGGAAACGATTTTCCTTACTGTCAAGAAATTAAAAAAATATCCAAACCATAGATAATACATCCAACTCATGTCACAACATTTTTTACAGCCGCTGTTACATCGCAGCATAAAATTATAATTAAAAAATATTGTTACGAGTTAGCGGGACTCGAATTAAAATGCCGTTAGAATTATTATAGAGTTTATTACAACTATACAAACATATAACACAGGTATACATGTAACCGAACACAACAAATCCAAACGTAATGCAGAAGGTCACAAAGTCCGTCACTATTAGATTCCCGAATGTACACACGTCACGCCCGTATCGTAGTTGTATCTCAATTGACCCCTCTCTCAATCAGGCCGTCGTTTTATACTTCACAAATGCAAACGTGCCCGCCCGGCAACGTCGACACAATTTCCTAGAATTAGCTTGTAATTATAATCCGCAACACCTGGCTAATGATGCAGCCTGCACGCAGCCGTAAATGAGTACAATAGAACAATAGGCTGTTCTCCACAATAACTAGATACGTATGCCAATAAATAAGTGAACAAAAGAAGACGATCATAAAAGGATTACAAGTAGTTCAAATGCCGACAGGTAATGAAACGTGCTTTTACAGATCTGTACGTGGAACTTGTCTTTGTCGGGACTAAGTTGTAACAATATCAACAATTTTGTAACATGATTTTATATTTATCTATAAATTATTTTTTACTGAATAATTTAGTTTACATAAATTTGAGCCAAATATTTTGTATCATCAGTTACAAAAAAATACCGGCTGGCAGAATGCCACAGACAAATAATTTTACTTGACACTTCATATGTGACGTATTAAATGAGTTCATCAGATTTAGATATGGATTTAACGCCTGATTTCATTGGAGTAGTTGTTTATTTAACTAACCACTTGTTATGTACTTTCCTTATATTCGAAACGAAAAGCAGAGTGCTAACATCGGCTGAGAGGTCGATTTAGGCACTCGAACTATTAGCGTCCTCGTTACTCCCGTGCCTAAATAGGTCACCTTTACCTCTCGTGTAACAACCTACTATAATATTTAGCCGACCGGTCAATGAACGAACAAAACAGGTTTATTTCGCCACATAGACTTTGCTTCACAAACAGTGGCCTATGACAACTGAATCATTTTAAAACTTCCGTTTATATTAATATACAGATGGATCCCGATTTGGTCCGAAACGCTCAATATCGCCTAATAACAAGCGCCGTTAAATTACCATGTCAAAGTGGAGGCCTGATGCAAGCCATAACCACAGTAATCAATGTTGGTTGGAAACCACTTCAATAAACTGCAGTTAGGTTCATTGTTTAACGTAAATTGCATTTTAGACTTCGGTTAGCAGCCGTAATAAATTAACACGGCATAACATTATAATAATATTAGTGGTGTAGACCCGTAATGAGGAAGGATGATAATTATGTGACAAAATCGACCAAGTTCGAATCTATACTGTTGTTTTTTGAAGTGAAACTTCTATATAGACGTATAGTATTAGGATTTTTTTGTCACGAAAAAGCGTTACGGCCGCGTGGAGGGTTTAGAAGTAGACGTGGTGAGAGGCGGCATAATTTTAGAGTAGATTATGGATGTTTTTTTTTGGTTCCGAATCGAATTCAGTTTTTTTGTTTGATAAAATGAAATATTATTGCTTAAATAAAAAAACGCATTCATTAGAATGTACCTAACCTAACCAAATCTAATTTGCAGTAAACCTGCAAAAAATCGAAATGTGTGCTGTATATAATAATATAATAATATCAGCCCATAAATGTCCCACTGCTGGGCTCGGGCCTCCCATTATAGGGGGAACGGACGTATACCCGCCACGCTTGTCCAAGGCGGCTTGGCAGGTTTGACACATCGGTTATCTCGATGTGCAGGTTGCATCACGATGTTTTCCTTCACCGTTATTAGCACGTGGTAATTGTAATAATATGCACATTAGATCAGAAAACTGACTAAGTGGTGCATGCGTTCCGGCCAGGATCGAACCCGCGCCCTCTGAGTTTGGGACGCTTGCACTAGCCATTAAAAGTGCTACCAATATACTGTCGCTCTCTAAAGGACTGGAGCCTGGCCACTAATGCCGGAACACAACTCAAGGTGATTATGGCGGCATATTCTAGACCAGGGGTGGTAGCTATCCAGACGGGCAAATACCCTACCACCTGACTGTGGGTTGTTTTGTCGCCTCTTACGACAGGCCACCCGGCTACAGGAAATTGTATTCTTTCTCTATTCGTAGACAGATAGAAATGAATGAATTTCAGAAATTAATTAATAATATGAAAACATTTACACCACACTATTATATATACATTTATTTTAAAGTTTATATTGTATTTTAATTATGTTTATTTTCAGTATTTAATTTAAATCTCTGTGTTTCTGAAAATACAAAGTTATGTAGTTATTAGAAACAAAAGAAAGGATAAAAGAAATATAAGTAATTAAGTTACAAGGTTTTTTTTGAGTTTTAAGTTGATATTAGTTACCTATGAAAGGATCAACATTAGTTAATAGTGCATTATATTGTAAACATAAAACATACAAACGTGTCACGTCATTTTACCTGTGATATCAAGTTATTTATATTGTCCTTTTTGACATAATCCTCAAAATCCAGGGACGTCGTTAGCCGCGTCCTACTTTATTAGAAAATAAGGAAACTTTTTAAAAGCTACCTCCATTGTATAACAGTTTACTTAGGACAGGCATAAAGGTTGGGGACGGCGTCAAAAAGGAAAATGGCAAAATGATTATAAATACACATTTTTACAAGAATAAATGTCAAAGTTAAAATTGACAATCGAGTTAATAAGTTACTAAATATATTATACTCTCTTACTCTTTTTTTTTATTGCAGGAGTTCAGCAGACAGGCAGACGGCCCACTTGATGGAAAGCGGTTACCATCGCGTATGGTCATTTGCAACACCAAGTGTTACTCATCGCGAATGTAAATTAAAATCATTCAACTGGCTAATAGAACTCCCTTATGACGACACCGAGAATTTACTAATCTGACTACACTAGTCTAATAAGTCTGTAACCACACACTCACTCATTCACTTGTACACACATCACACACATACATATTCCCATTACACATCTATACATTACAAATATTAACACGAAAATTCCCAAATGTATATAGATAGGTACTTTAAATAATTTTCTTTTCTTTTTTAAATTGTATAACAAACGAGTTGTCTGAAAGTGGGCGCTAAAAGCTGCAACACAGTATTATACTACAGCAGTTGTTTGCGATATCAAATTGTTTCTGTATATTATTGTTACGAGTTGCAGGACTCGAATTAAAATGCCGTTAGAATTACTATAGAATTTATTTGAACTATACAAACACGTATATCACGGTACAAATATAACTGAACACAACCAGTGCAAACGTAATGCACAATTCAATAACACGCGTAAAGTCCGTCACTAAATAGATTACCGAATGTAGTACACATGTCTAGCTTCGCTTGTGCTTATCGCTCGACTGCCGATGTCTCCATTGGGGCATTGCTTTATACTGCACAAATTCAATAGGTCTCTCGGCTGCGTGAACTGAATTTCTTAGAATCACACCTGGCTAATTACTACCGTAAAAGATTACAATACACAATGGGCTGTTTTCCTAATTAAATTTTTTAAACACAAAGTAAACAAAAGAAGTCTAAATTTGAGAAGGTGCTTAAATAATAAATAATAATTGAATAAAGTGTGCTTTTATGGTATGCAGGTATGAATCCACTTTTGTCGGTCGTAACATTATGTTAATGCTTTCGAATAAATTCTTTAATGTTAAGGTGTGTTATGACGCTACATAACGCTGTAATCAAATAAAAGTAAGGGGTGGTCACCATAACTGTAATTGAAGGTTGCACCGCTACGCGCCTCTCCTCTACCGTCAGAGAGGACTGCTTCTACGAGCATAGCAGCGGACTTCTCTCACTCGGACTCTGCCATCGAGGTGGCCCAGTTTTGTGGAGCGTAGGGGTATCACGGTGCAGTAACTCTGTTCTAGATCCCGTGACACCCCGTAAAAATGCGGATACAGGGGTGCAGGCTTAGGTTTAGTGGGTAGTTCGGCGATCGGTTTCTCACGATTGCTTCTGTTTGAAGCTAGCATGGAGAACCGGTCGCTGAGAGTCCCACACATCCTCGATGCATGCTTCTGCGCTGCATTTGGCCCTTCCCCGGAAGAGACCGAGGATGGTTTCCAAAGACATTCCTCTGCGTTATCAAAAAAATATATAATTGAAGGTTGAAGTATTTTTAAGAAGTGGGATATATACGTTTTAATGATTTTCTATGGTTTCGTAGCTAAATAGTAATAATGGTAGTAGACTTCCTCACTTTCCGGAGTTCTTCTTTGCTCGTGGACTGTATACATTACGCCATTTTTTTAACTTTCTGTCCTTTTTAACCGACTCCAAAAATGGAGGCTGTTCTCAATTTGTTATGTAATTATTTTTTTATAAAAAATTTATCCGTGTAGGATCAAAGTCGTAAGAAGCGACAAAACACCCTCAATTCTGCACGTCTAACTACTGACGTCATACAGTAGTTGTTTTTTTTATAAAAGTAACCATTATGACGCCAGTGGTCGACAATTCTGACGATATTGTAATAGCAGAATTGGGGCCCAGGACATATTCCCGTCTCGATGGCTGCTATGCGTGATCTAAAGTATGCCGCCATAACAACCTTGAGTTTTGTTCTAGTATCACTGGACAGATCAGTATCAGTACTGTACTAATCACCCCTTCAAGACTGGCAGTTGATTGGTAGTAACCTCAGGTGTTGCAAATGCCCATAGACGACGGTAGCCGCTTTCAATTAGGTGGGCCGTCTGCTGAGCTCATGGAATTTTTTTTTTTTTTTAATTTTTAACAAATTATATATTATTTTATTATTCATACTCTTCTTGACTTTGCTGTTTACTACATATTAACATTGTGCTGTTCTAACTTTTTTATTTTTTTATTAATTTAATTATGTCTAGACACAAGTATTCTCTAAGCCAGGTTGCCTGGAATAGATCGCTTTAAGCGATAAAGCCGCCTTTATTTATTTTGTACATACATACATAACTTCACGCCAGTTCCTTTGCGGGGTAGGCACGAACAACAGAGCGCCATTCAGGATTATTTATTATTATTTATTTTGTAATTGTTTATTTTCGTGGACACTTCTTCAACTTCCCCTGCATATAAAACGGTGATCCTTACCTCTACCCTCCATAATATATACAAATAAATATACGGCATTATAACCAAGAAGTCTTTAAGTTGCATTAGTCTGTGCTAGATAGCCTCAAACCATTACAAACTCCCACACAATCACTTCAACTAACAAATACCCGAAAAGATTAAATAGAGACCTTAATATCTCACAACAATTGCATATTACCGTCAAACCGCTTACGCGTTATCAAGGGCTTAACCAACTTTGATAAAGTGGTGTATTGTTGTTCACCACTTATCTGAAACTCAATCCAGTAATTCCATTGTAATGGTACTAAATAGATAAGAGAAATGGACTGTTCGTTTTCTAGTTCACGAAAATGGTTGAAAGGATTAATGATTGTGTGAGAAGGTATTTCGCAAGATAAATACTTTAGTAATACTTATATACATAAAAACATAACTTCACGCCAGTTCCCTTGCGGGCTAGGCACGAACAACAGAGCGCCATTCAGGCTTATTCTTACACACCTCACTTGCTTCTTTGACATTCATAACTCTTGTCATGCACGCTCGTCTATTCTTAAGGCTCCTGACCTCACCTTCTGCTAGTACACGATCAATTTAATTATGGAAGGTGTGTCGTGGCCTTCCACGACTTCTGTATCCAACCACTTTTGCATTGTATATCTGTTTACTCATTCTTTCATCATGCATTATTTCCACATCCCCGAACCACTAGTAATACTTCAAACAATATAAAAAAAAGGTTTTTAAATACAAGCTTTTGAGATCCTGGATATCATGTAGCAGCAGAGTGCTAGCCAAGACAAATAAAACGAGCCCAAACACGACGGGTCTGTCTTGTTTAGTAGAGGAGTTCCTATGACCACCTTCTGACTCCATCATCAGATCAACTCCATGATACCATATTATTGCATTGTCACGCGATATACATATGTGTGCAAAATTTCAGCTCAATCGGAAACCGGGAAGTTGGTCAAATTTAGCTTGCAAGATTCCACACGAACTTACATACACACATAGGTACATCCATTGTAAGTTAAATAAAATCTTATAATAAATGTAATATGTGTTAGTGAATAAGTATAAAATGAATAAATACATATTAAATAAATATGATATATAATATTAAATCTATCCGTGCAGGAACGGAGAAAGAATACAATTTCCTGCGGCCGAGCGGCCTGTCATAAGAGGCGACAAAACAACCCACAGCCAGGTGGTAGGGTATTTTCCCGACTGGATGGCTACCACCCATGGTCTAAAGGATGTCGCCATAACAACCTTGAATTGTGTTCCGGCATTAGTGACCAGGTTCCAGTCTCTCTTAAGAGAGCAGCAGCGCATTTGTAGCGCCTTTGGTGTTGCAAATGTCCATAGGCGATGGTAACTGCTTTCCATCAAGTGGGCCGTCTACCTGTCTGCTGAACTCCCGCAATAAAAAATAAAAAAAATATGACCTGGCAAGCGTGAAGTGAATCAAATCGTCTTAAGGTACATACATACATACATAACTTCACGCCAGTTCCCTTGCGGGGTAGGCACGAACAACAGAGCGCCATTTAGGCTTATTCTTACACACCTCACTTGCTTCTTTGACATTCATAACTCTTGTCATGCACGCTCGTCTATTCTTAAGGCTCCTGACATCACCTTCTGCTAGTACACGATCAATTTGATCATGGAAGGTGTGTCGTGGCCTTCCACGACTTCTGCATCCATCCGCGTCTTAAGGTAAACCACTGATACATAGAATTGGTTAGGATAGACGACAATGTTTTATTTTCCGGAACTACCTTAGCTCGACTCAATAAGAATAACCTAATTGGAGGACCCTCCGTACTACTTTTATTCAGGCATCCGACCTCTGTCACCTCACAAATCATCACTTTATCCTTCATACAATCCATCCATTTATCTTTAGTCTATACCTTTATATTTGTACCGATTAATCTTTCAGTAACATTATTATTGTTTGTCATGTGATTGACGTCTTTCATATCTCCTCATTACATGCTCTTATCTCCTTCATTTTATTCCTCTCAATTTTTCAATCAGTGCAACTTTCATAGATCCGCTTATGTACTATTTTCTCACATTATCCATTCTTATACAACCATACATCGATCTCAATATTCTCATCTCAGCTGAGTGGAGGAGACGTTTTCGGTCTATCACTTCAGAAAATCGTCTTATTTCAACCTCAATACAAATTCAAAATATAAGTTGAATACAAACATTTTTACTATGAAGATATAAAAAAGGTGAAAACAATAACTCATCAAATAACAAAGTTCTGGAGCGGTTTACAGCAAAAACAAATTTGCTTAATTTCCATTTCAGTAACGTCAGCAATAAAACTGCCACCTGTAGATCGAAATTAATAAAAAAAAAGAACAAAAGAGCGCTACTCGGGCGGCTGGTCATTTGTGGACGCTAATCGAATGCACGGCCGACTGCCCACAGCCCTTTGTGCCCACTTTTCATTTACTATAGATCTGTCAATCAATATACAATATAACATGTATTTTGGATTATATTTACGAACTGAAAATTGCTTTTAAATTATTTTTGTTTTTGTTATCAAATAAAAGAATACAACATGTACATATATATTTTTGGTGGAAACACCACCAATCAGAACCAAGCGTTTCGCTTCATCTTTTCTGGTGCGCATTGCCGTAGAGTAGAATGATTTGCCGGAGTCTGTTTTTTCTGACAAATACAATCTTGAAGTGTTCAAGTCACGAGTGAATAGGTACCTTCTAGGTAAGCGTGCTCCATCCTAGATTGCGTCATCACTCAACATCATGCGAGATAGTGGTCAGACGTATAGGTTTGCATACTTCAATAAAAAAAAGTACTTTTTACACGAAAAATAAATTAAATAAATTATCTCAAAAGTTACTTAAAATACTTTAATCAATAAATTAATTTATAAGCCAAAGATAAAAATGTTGATATTTGTTACAGAAAGTTTCAAATTATTACCACAATAATTATTAATGTTTGAAAACTGATATAAAATTGGCATGTCCGACCTTTCATCTATCTATCTTGTATAATACTTAAGAATTTCTTATCTATAGAGCCTCCTGCAATCCTGTCTATCCTCGGCCAACTTATTCAATTCTTTGTACGACACCACCCCTACTTTTTCTTTTTTTATTTATTGGTAGGAACCAATAGGGCAAATTAAAATTTTGTAGAGGCATATCGTATATGCCTTTATATACTGGTACAGTGAAATTAAAAAAAATACATAATCTTAGGGGTTGGCCACCATACAAACTAGTAATGAAAAAAGTGCATAGTCGTAACCCATATGTCTTGATATCCTTACAGAGGCCTTTACAAATCATAAGTTCATCTCCTAGTACAAGATATTCGTTCCTAAAATCGTAAAGTGTATCCACATCCTCTAACTTTTTAAATATTTGTTATTTATGAGATATAAAATTCTGAAATAATTCAAGGTGATAGAGCTTAATAAAATAAAATAAAAATTCCAATAAAATAAAATTTAAATTAACAATATTTTCTACGAAAGTTTGTTTGAACATGATCCGTTTAATGGTTTGTGAAATATGAGGTAATTTGGATTAAATGCGTTTTTAGGTTTCAGTATTTGAATGAAAAAAAAAGTCTTGACCTCTGTAGAATCCTTCAGTCTGCGTATACAGATACGCACTTGGCTGATTTTTTAACTTTCCTTTAAAAACTTTAAAATCTTTTATAATGTTTTAATATTAAAAAATAAGCAAAGCATTACTTAATTTTTCATGTCAACTGTACAAAGTACAGTCGAAGACGATGAGAGACAGTTGACAAAGGTTTCTTAATTAGAAAACAAACAGCCTGTGTTTGGACTCGGTATATTTAATTCACTTTAGAAATTTTAGACTCCAAGAAACAAAGTATGGCTCGCAGTAAATATGAATTATTAATACTTTCTAAGTAATAAAAGAAATGAGAAGAGAGTGATATTATCAAGAACATTGACCTTTTATATTACATTATTATAGTACGTTTAGACCATCATTTCAATTTTCTTACAAATTTTCATCCTCCTTTACAAGCCCTTAGGGGTGAATTAAAAAAAATCTTAGTTACCTTACAGTATAGAAAGAATCCCCATGCAAATTTTCACGGTCCTAGCTTCGGTAGTTTAGTCTGTGCGTTGATATGGCAGTCAGTGAGGTTAAGTAATTATATATGTATAGATTAATTGATTGACAAGTTAATTTTTAACATATCGACAACCATATTCACTTCATAATAAAACTGTAGAAACAAAACATAGATGAACATGTTATTAATTAAAACAGAATATGCCTACGCGAACAGTGCCTTTGTGAGGCACACCCGTTGATTTAGGATAAAAGGTGTGAGCGCTCGAGCGTACCTTTTACAGGCGGGTGGTCGTGCTAATTTTAAACAACCCCGTTTGCAGAGGCATGTATTCGAACTACAGTTATTTATATGGAGGTTTCAATGGTTGTGTATTTTAAGATCAGTCTCCATGCGATATAATTTATTTTAAGTGACATTTTACCGTTCAGAATGTACACTTATATATAGACGCATAGTTTATATACATAATCAGTATCGTTCTTTACAGCATGTCTTACATGGAATCAACCGAACAATAAGCTATTTATTGTCTGTAGTAAGTGACTATTACCGATACACGACGCTCCTAGAGCCTTAATTTTGTGCGGCTTTTAGTTAGTGAATATTTGAAAGTAGGGTTAATATTTTGTTCCATCATGGTTTTGCGCACTAGGATGTGAAATTAAAATTCTTACGCCTTGAATTGTAAGGATAGACCTTGTACTACTAGATATATTTGTAGCGATGACCGTCCTTACAATATTTAAGCCAAAACAGTTATAATAGTAAGTTTTATTTCTTACATCCAGAATTTTGAATGACGTCGGACATAAATTTTGATTAACGTTTGAGATATTTTAAAAGTGTTTCGTGCCTAAAAAGGCTAAACCATCTTGAAGATTGAACTGGCACTTTAGACGATTACCATTTACCTTGCTAAATTATAAACTGTCTGCTCTGATCATAACTATTTAGTCAAAATATAAGCCATTATTTTAAATAAAAAAGTACTAAAAAAAATTCATTAGACAAATGCATTTGTAATTGTAGGTAATGTCTCATAGAATATGTTGGTATTTTTTAACTAGAATAATCATGTTGCTTTGGTTGCATTGATTTCAAATTCGTATGCCTCAGAAACCTTCTCATTTTCTAGTATAAAAAAGTATCATATAATCACACCCCGCGTTAAATGTAGGCGTATGCTAATTTCCACGACATTGTATTTATTGAGCTTCTATCGTAAAATCATCGTCGTCCCAACGTCATTAAAACTGGCAAATGTTTCGGGATATATCCACTTGTGTTCTCGAAATTCGAACCTGAATCTATATTTTGTAGATATTCATCTACGAATTCCCAGCGCCGTGTAGACTGAATAATAAAAAAACTTCCGAACAATATATGGGTACTTGCCAAAGGCTCTAACAATGCGCTGCCTGCTGCGAATGGTATGGGTAGTAGAACCTAGTTACTGCCATAACACGACACAAAGTTGATATCGTAGCACATTCCAAAACAAGACCGATAACCATCCAGATGGAAAAATGTTCTACCACCTTGCTGTGGGTTGTTTTGCCGCCTCTTAGGACAGGTCTCCCGACCACGGGAATTAATATTCTTTCTCCGTTCTTGCACGGTAAAGATTAAAAACTTCTGATTTTTGCCGAACGGGGTAACAATGCGCTACCTGATGCGAAGGATGTGGGGAGTAGAACCTAGTTACTGCCGGAACACAACACAAAGTTGATATCGTAGCACACTCTAAAGCAGGAGTGGTAACCATCCTGATGAGCAAATGCCCTACCACCTGGCAGTGGTTTATTTTGCCGCCTCTTACGACAGGTCACTCGTTCACAGGAATTAATATTATTTCTCCGTTCTTGCACGACAAAGCTTGCGAAGTAACATTTTCTTTATTTAACATAATTATATTCAATAATACAGATTTTAATACCAACATTCAAAGATAATATTTCTCAGAAAAATTATTGAGGGAAAATCACGTCACACGTACCACTAGACAATTTATTTTCAATTCATTAATCACGTCGTTTCGTTGTTGCCAAGATTGTATTTTATAAATGTATTTTATTTGGTAGACTAGAATATGATGAGCGTTCGCCGAACTTGTGACGTTTATTGACAACAAAGCGATTTTTTGTCTTCCTGTAATAGTCTCCAGTGAATCCTGGATGTTATCTTTTTTAAATTTAATTTCTTCCTGACGCGCAAGTTTGTTAGGGGCTTATTAAACTAATACAATGTCTTACTGCCAATGATGCTCCTTAACATTCTACTTGTTATCTATTTTTCTTCTCTTTATTTATTTTAGTTATATGTATTGTGTAATGTTTATATATCCTACTAGCATTTGTCCGCGGCTTTGTCCAAATTGGACAAGTAACAAAGATTACAGTTACTTTGCCAATATTTAAAATCCAAAATAGTAGGGCAATGGATATTTTTTTTCGGATGAAAATATATGAATTATCAAGTTTCCCGTAAAAACTCGGGATAAGTAATGCCCAGGATATAAAGAAAATTTACTGTGGATCAGTGATAATATCGCACTGGAATCAGAATTTCTTTCAACTTGGTCACTTTAAACCACTCCCAAAAAATCTCCCGTGAGTTTTCCGGGGTATAAAGTACCGCAGATTTTAAGTTCGGGAATTTGCTATCGATCAGTGAAAATGAAATCGACATCCGCTCAGTAGTTTTTATGTGAATTCCGGACAAACACACAAAGACAAAACAATCTAAATACAATTTTATAATATTATAGATTTACATGTATTTCATTTGGACACCACCGTCATAGACTTTCCTTCCTTTCACAAAATTTGTCTGAAAGAGATCGCTCTAAAGTAATAATGTCACCCTTTGTTCCGTCTTTACATGAAATCACTGTAAATGATTTAGTTTATGTATTTGTGGTGAACAATAAAGAGATTCTATCATCTATCTTTTTCTTATTTATTTTATTGCTCGAGTTCAGCAGTGTCGGCAAACCTGGTGGAAAGCTGTTACCATCGTCTATGGACATTTGTAACACTAAAGAGGCTACCAATGTGCTGCCGCTCTCTAAAGGGAGACTGGAACCTAGCCACTAATGCCGGAACATAAGTCAAGTTTGGTATGGCGGCATACTCTATACCAGGGGTCGTAGCCGTCGAGACGAGCAAATACCCTACTACCTGGCTGTGGATTGTTTTGTCTTCTCTCAAGACAGGCCGCCCGGGCGCTAATAATTGTATTC
This sequence comes from Dendrolimus kikuchii, assembly GCA_019925095.2. NCBI lineage: Eukaryota > Metazoa > Arthropoda > Insecta > Lepidoptera > Lasiocampidae > Dendrolimus > Dendrolimus kikuchii. The sequence goes on from CM034408.1 coordinate 14,655,870, forward strand.
TTTCTCCGTTCCTGCACGGATAATCTATTACTTATTTATTATACATATATACAAATTTTTCGTGTAAATATCCTATTTCTTATCTATGAATATTTATTGTACATATCTACTTATTTACTATATAGCACCTCTCTATTACTATTTCTAACAGTGCTTCAAACATTCTATCATGTAACAAACAACTATCGGCTACTTCTATTATGATTATGTACCTCAAACTGAAAATGTGTCCAGCTAAAAGCAGTAAATATTGGTTAAGAAATCGATCAGAATTGTAACTAGTATATAATAATAGGCAAAGAGTATGGATAAGAACTAAGCAGTTGCCGACGGAGTGAAGTGTGCCGAATTGAAATACATAAATAATGTAATAACCGACGCCCTCTGTGCTTGAGCGGCCCTAAGCCTTTGTCGGCCTACCTCACTGCAACGCCTCTGCATTGCAGAGAGGCAATTTACCATGCCGACATGGTAAATTTTGGAAAAAGATTTTTCCATTTTTACTATGGTCTGGGTGTCTAGGATCAGCCTCAGAGCAGTATTCCGTTGTATATTACCTATAACACAAGTAAAACTTGATTAATTTGTAGATATATAATGTGTATGTTCGTCTGCCGATTATTTATTTATTTAATTAATTAGGTATTTATAATTTTTATTCGTTTTTTTGTAATCAATATTTCTTTTACTTGTATTGTGTTCTTATTATTTTTTTCCTTTCTTTTAAAATTTCCTTGGATACGTCATTGTTACCTGCAGAAGATAATTTTATATTAGCCATAAGGCCAGGGCTATAAGGCCAACTATTGCCTAAAAGCAATTATGTATCCGTAGTAATTATCTAAGTTTAATTTTTGGTATACAATAAAACATTTTCATTCATTCATTACATTTCGTATCATTCATTTCACTCCTTCATTCATTAATAATACAGTAATAATTTACTTTCTAGCTACAGTAGTGCTACCCTAATTCAATGCGTTATGACGAACATTTTTTTATAAACAGAAACGGCCCTTTTTACTTCTACCTTCTATATCCCTGAACATTCCTGTTTCCATTTGTATATTACATCTATATAATAATTCTGCCAGGTGGTAGGGCATTTGCCCGACTGGATGGCTACCACCCCTGGTCTAAAGTATGTCGCCATAACAACCTTGAGTTGTGTTCCGGCATTAGTGACCAGGTTCCAGTTTCCCTTAAGAGAGCAGCAGCGCATTTGTAGCAGCTTTGGTGTTGCAAATGTCCATAGGCGATGGTAACCGCTTTCCATCAAGTGGGCCGCCTGCCTGTCTGCTGATCTCCTGCAATAAAAAAAAATTGTCAATATAAAGTAATATACTTTCATTTGAATAGGTATTATATAGAATGTTAAATCCATTCATAAATGAATCATGGAAATTTAGGTGTATCAATTTTATAATACACTACTGAACGTACTATTATACTGTGACAACTATTATAACGCATAAAGAGACTTATCGTAGTTTCTCTCCAAGGTACTACTGTCAACATATCTGGTACATTACTCTACAATGGCTTTGACAGCAGTCATGTCAAGTTGACTTACAATGACTTGGTTATTATGCTAAATTCTGTTGTTATTATTTTGATAGAAGATAAAGATGAATTGAATTAGCTGCAGTAGATGTTTTTGTAGAGATTGTTTAAATGTTAAAAGCTCAATTTTCAAATAATTGCATGATTATGAATGTTTCCGAACGTATTTATGTCATTATATGTAAAGACCGCGCAATAACACGAACTCCTACTGACGCGGCGCTAAAGTCGCCGTACTTAATACTGTCAGAGTAATTATTTGAAATGGATGTAGGTAATTATTGAATAATAAATACAAAATATTCCATAATTAAAGAGCTGCCACTTTTAGTTCCTTTATTTTCAATGGGACGTCTTGTGTAGCGCGGATTCTACAAATATAATCACATAAACAAATGCGTTCGGAAACATTCATAATCTAGTTTAGTGTGTATCCGAACGATGTGTGAGTGAGAAGAATAAATGATGAATGAAAGAAAAGATAAACTACAGACGATGGAAATTAAAGCTCAATTTACTTTCAAACAAATGTACAATTATGACTGTTTCCGAACTCATTTATTTATATTATTATATTGCACAGAGTATTTAAGTGTGTATCCGAACGATAAGTGAGTAAGAAGAGTAGATGATAAATGGAAGAAAAAGTAAACAATAGACGATGGAATTAAAAAACAACAGACAATCGAATGGAAGCGTGGGTTCCAAAGTTTGGGAGTGATGAAGTAAGGCTAGACGATGTTAGTAGTGTATGATGTTTTAGACTAAATGTTTTTTAAATTCAACATAAATAATATTATTCCACCTTCACATAAATAACAATACTGTCGACAGACTATTCACCTTCATTTCCTTGATATAGGCTCAACTACGCAACATGTTGCGAAGCGGCGGTGGTAAAGTAGATTAGGCTCCCATAGAGTAAATAATATCCATAAACAAAAATTAAAATGAACAAGTTGGCGATAAACTAAATAAAAACTTTAAAATTACTCATTGAGACTTCACATCTTTGTCTTCCGTGATTACGGCTACTGAAAAGTGGCCGAAACGTCAGAATAAAATTCAAACGAAATACCGCGCTTGAAACCGTTAAAACGTAGTTTTATTATACGCAACGGTTCTCTAGAAAATTTATTCTGCGTACAACAAGGATCTGACTTCCCGCCGAGGTTTGTCCTCTACTCTAAGACTTGGTTGCTTAAGAAGGGCGTTGTAAAATTTCTTCAAAGCCGGCAGCGCGTGGCCATTGCGCCGCGTTGTAAACGTCCATAAGAGATGATAACTACTTTCCATCGGATGAGCCGTCTCTCTGTTTCAGGAAAAAAAAGTTCTAACCGAATTCTGTTATAAAGGCCGTTATGCATTGTTTATCCAATCGTATTGATCTAAATCGTTAGAGCCGTTTCTGAGATAAACGAAATAAATAAACAAGAATTGCTAGTTTAAAGTTATAAAAGTCCCAACAGATGTATTATCACTATTACAACGTTTATCAGCAAGGTCGCTTACTATACTTAAACACAATTCAAACCTTATAAATCATGAACAGGTTTAACATTTACACACATACGAGTTGATACGGGCATATAACGCCTATGAATGCTCATAAACAAAGCACAATGGCCACTGTTACTGCGTTATCAAAGCCTAACTGGGTTAAGTTGAACCGCTTTGACCGGTAACCCACTGCCGAGTGGCATTGGCATAGAATTACAGCGGGGAAATGCTGAAAATCACACATATGTATTGCTGATGAATATAATATAAAAATTAAATTTTCAAAGGTTTTCAAAACACTAATTAAAACTATATTTTAACGGTTTTAAGCGCGGTAATTTTATTTGATTTTGGTTTTACCGACGTTTCGGCCACTTTTCAGTGGCCGTGATCACGGAAGACAAAGATGTCAAGTGTCAACGAGTATTGTTAAAGTTTTATTTAGCCTACCGCCAACTTGTTAATTTTAATTATTTAATTTTAATTTTGTTTATGGTTATTATTTACTCTATGGGAGCCTAATCTAATTTACTACCACTTCGCAACATGTTATGGCTTGAAGAGAAGATTCGGCGCAAGAAACTCTTCAGCAAACATGCCTAGCTCTAATAATAAAACTAGTCTCTTTGTCTCCCGTGATCACGGCCACTGAAAAGTGACCGAAACGTCGGAAAAACCAAAATCAAATGAAATTACCGCGCTTAAAACCGTTAAAACGTAGTTTTATTAGGTATACAAGTTGCGAAAACTTAAGAAAATATTAACTAACTAAAAAATATATACGTATTCAATATAAAATAAACCTAAACTAAAATCAGAGGCGGTTCGAGACGGTAGGCATGGTAGGCAACTGCCTACGGCGGCAAAAATGTCTGCAAAAACACTTGAACTACTAGAACCCGAAAAAAAATAAACAAACAACACACACAACGCCCAAAAATATATTTCAATTTGTTCACTTGAATCTATAAAATACGTGAGTAGTCAAATCAACAAGTACTGTGTGTTACTTTTTTATTTATTAATTGTAGAAAGATTTCTTATTAAATTTACTTATATTATATCTACTTATTCTTTTGGGATAAATATTTTTTACTGCTGGGAGTGTTGGAATGTTTGGTTGGGGAAAATAGGAAAGGTAGAAGGTGTGGATATTTGGAAAGGGTGGGCCGACACTACGTTTACCGAAGCTTCGGTGGAGGCGACATTTTCCGAGTTTGCCTACGGTGGCAAAAAAGCTAAGGTGGGCCCTGCTAATATCTGGCTAACCCCACCAGACCACTGTCATTGAGTAGTGTATAGAAATTGGCCGATACTTAATATAAACTAACAAAACGTCGTAGTATAGATTTAGTACAAGCGTACTTACCTATAACGTCATGTAGTTACAAATAAAATCAAATCAAATAGCCTATTAATATTGGTTGATATAAAATTCATTTTCGGATAATTTTATGCCAAATTGTACAAACTCATACAAAATCAAGGAAAAAACAAAAAATAATGAAAATAAAGTTTCTCAACTAGTGAGTACTAAATATAGAAAACACTATGACGCACTTAATATAATAATACCAGTCGTACTGACCACTAGAAATAGGCCGCTTGTCACGATGTCCCACTATCGCCACCTGGCGGTTGTTTCCGCTTCGAAAGAGGAAGTTCCGTACCCCACTCACAGCGGCCTATTGTTTGAAAAGTCAAAGAAAATGGATACGAAATTTGCTTTGTAGTTTATATTTATGTAATCCAATGCAAATGAGTCAGCTATATCTGTCCACTAGCGCTGTCCACCGTAGTTTCGGTATATTTTTTTTTAAGTTCATCACCTTGTCCTTTTAATAATTATGGTTCTGTAAATTTTATATCTAGCCAGTGAATTATTTTTATGTAGCCAGTATATTACTTGTATCTAGGCAGTATATCATCTGTATCTAACCAGTATAACATTTGTATCTAGCAGTGTCAAGTATTCATTGATAATTTCAAGTGTTACATGCCGACAAAAGTGAATGCACATCTGCCTGCCATAAAGCACAGTTTATTACCTTCCCGCATTGGACTTCTTTTGTTTACTTAGAAAAACAGCCTATTGTGTATTGTACTAGTTTATGACCGTCCGCAGGAGTAATAAAGCAGCTGTGCGGATTACGTTTTCTAGGAAATTGCGTCAACACTTGGCAGGTAGACATATTATATTTGTATAGTTTAGTATAAAACAATGCCCGAACGGAGGGGTGAGGCAGTCAGACGACGATTACGATACAAGCAAGCCGTGTGTATATTCGATAAGCTATATAGTGACGGACTTTGCGCGTGTTATTGAATCGTGCAGTTTGTATTGATTGTGTCCAGCTATATTTGTACCTGTGTTATACGTGTTAGTATAGTTCTAATAAATTCTATAGTAATTCCAACGGCATTTTTAATTCGTGTCCCGCACTCGTAACACAAGTTTTAAAATAATCTTAATGCAAAATCTTCACAGCACCAACTGAATTGTAAGTTTTAGAATGACGTTAAATATAAGAGAGTTCTGTGGTAGCTCGAAAAAGCACTTTTATGAAACAGTTGCGATTTTCAACACGTATGCACAATTTTTAGTTACAATTAATCAATATTCTACATTCTACAGTTCAGTTTTAAAGCAAAATTAAACATTTCAATTCTACATAAACCTTCATGAAAATTATTCTCCTTGAAGCAAAGATGCACTTGAAAAACAGACAAAGACGAACTCTGGCCACGTCAAAGCGATTCGTAAAACATTGTAGTCTAGACATTCAGTTCACAAAAGCAATTTCGTAGAAATGGATTCCAGTGTTGAATTCTCAAAACATTGCACTTTCATAAATCCCTTTTCTGCTGAACACGTTTTGGCTTTATTGGATCTTGCAACTGTCTTCAATAAATTGAACTACGAATTTTTGTATCTGGTCTGTCTAGGTATTTAATTCTTGGACATTTCTAGCTCACACAGTTTGTGGTCCTCCACTAAATTCAGGATAAACACGAATTTCTCGTGACGGCTATTGACAAAGATTAAGGAGGCCATGGACTTCTCAGGCAGTTATTCTGGTGTAATCTAATTCATAAAATTCCCTCACGATGGCGGAGATATTTTTTCCGCCATAGATAGAATCTGCACATCAGATTGATGATATGTGAAATTTTTCAAATTGACCTTGGTCAAGTGGTTGCCATAAGATTATGTCCGTTATAACCATGGTGATCTCTAACGAATAGAAGATCCAAGATGACGGACATATGTAGCTCGCAAAGTTTGTAAGTTGAAGTGTCAGTGGGTTGGTCAGATCTATCTCAGTTCCGACGGTTGATGGAGCACACAAGTTCAACATAGACAGACAACACAGCGTGCGACCGCTTCCTACCCGGTAGAACGACGACTCGCGTAAGCTCGCTATAGAGTAAGAGCTGGGTGTAGTAAGCGGTGAACTGGGATATATGATACAAGCTTAGGGAGGCCTACATCCAGCAGTTGACATCGATTGCTTGAAGAAGTGATTATGACTATGAATATTTGCAACATTAAGGGAGCTAAAGAATTTCCCACCTCATTTGACCTTTAAAACGGCGAGTTTATGAGCCGGTATTATATAGTTTTATTTTATTGTTTTCAGATCTCCAATTCCCCATCGATGTGTCTGGCGTCCAGAACGATCATCCGTTCCTGGATGCAGACTCCCTCCAGTCGCTCTTCAGGCGGCTTACTGCACTGAACCGCTGTGCCAATATGAAATTGGAGCATCATCATCACCAGAAAAGATCGGTAAGTTCAGCTCTTAGAATCTTCCCAGCTGGCTTGATTTGTAATAACCTATATCGGGTTTAATATCTTACTATTCATTATGTTACCCATTCATTACCTTTACCGTTGGTAAAGAATTGACGTTAGTTGAATGAAGAAATCAGAAGCAGCATTTTAATCCATATCTCAATTTAATGTATTATTCTTCCAATTTACACAGAACACTTGCACGGAGCTTATCGTCCTCACACTTACCTGTCACAGAATCACACTTATCCCAGTGGATCTCCCCTACATAACCGAAAAATAAAAAATATTCGGAAACTAACGCCATCAATTGGTCCAGGAACATCAAAAATTATAATTAGTTTCCATTTAGTCCACTTAACTTTACTTAAGATGGCTCTGTGCAATATCGTTGAATAAATACATCGCGCTGACGCTATCTTAAGAGCATAAATGAAACCACAAGTTATGGTCATATTTGGTGAATTTGGCACAGTTTTATATGAACACAGTTTTATGTGAACCATTTTTCACTTTTGACATACGTTATAGTGTTATATGTAAGTTTTAAACTAATTTTCTTCTGTCTTTCCCTTTACCCTTTATTCCAATTTAGAACAAGTTATAATTCATTAGCGCCATCTAGTGGATTTTATAAAAATTATCGATTGTAGTGCCATCTATCGGACAGGGTAAACGATATTTCGATATTTTATTCCAGAGAGGCTCATCTATTTTATGTATAGTTTATTATCTATGATTACTCTGACTTGTGTGCGCCACTCCCGCCAGATTTTATAATTTAAGAACGATAAAAAAGCAAGTAATGGAGGTAGTTACCCGAAAATGTCGCTCACATCAGTATTTTAGTAAACAGTTCTCATAATGTAGTTTCTAACAACGGAAGTGACACACAAACTGGTTTACCGGAAGTACCACACACATCAATATTAGTTGTGTACACTATTTGTAAGAATCACACAATATTAATATTATCAATTACATTTGTAACAGTAACTTATTTATTAAGTGTTTAATTGACATTTAACTATATTTAAAGCATTACTAAAATAGTTCTTACAGAAGTGAATGTCAGCTTTTAACCAGTAGCGATCAACAATATTTCCTTATTTCATGACCATATTGTCATCGCGCACTAAATGAAAGATTATATGTGTAAACTATTATCTTTACTGGGAAATGCATAAAATCACTTTTTCCCTTACTGAAATATCTATCAGATTCAATCTGACGCAGCTTGTTGCTATCATAACAACTTGAATCTAACGGTAGTCACATGAATTGCAAAGGTGTAAAGATTCGAGTTTTTCCAAAGTATTTAGTAGCTATGTCAAAAAAATAATATTACATACATAACTTCACGCCAGTTCCCTTGCGGGGTAGGCACGAACAACAGGACGCCATTTAGGCTTAGTCTTACACACCTCACTTGCTTCTTTGACATTCATAACTCTTGTCATGCACGCTCGTCTGTTCTTAAGGCTCCTGACATCACCTTCTGCTAGTACACGATCAATTTGATCATGGAAGGTGTATCGTGGCCGTCCACGACTTCTGCAACCATCCACCTTTGCATTGTATATCTGTTTAGTCATTCTTTTATCATGCATTCTTTCCACATGCAAAAAAATTAAAAATTAAATAAAATCTTTCCATTTCCAAAAAGATTATAGTCATCATCAAAAATATATTACATCGCCAGATTAGGTTAAACTATTCCTCGTGTTAGGTTGCCTGGAAGAAATTGCTTTTAGCGATAAGGCCGCCTATTGTTTCTACCATGACAATATTGTAATTGTGTTTTGAAATTGTATATTTGGTGAGCAATAAAGTGTTATCTATCTATAGTAAAATGTGTTGTTATGTTAGTTCCATAACAAGAAGAATATGCTTGAGTATTGGACGTAAATAGTCTCATAGAGAAGGCGCTTTTAAAATGAAATAAACATTTATATATGTGTAATAATAATAAGCCTAAATGGCACTCTGTTGTTCGTGCCTACCCCGCAAGAGAACTGGCGTGAAGTTATGTATGTATGTATGTATGTATGTATGTATGTAATAATAATAAAAAGTTTCTTACTAGCAGTCTGAGAGTAAAAATCGACAAAAAACTTTTAATAGTCTAACTTTATCGTATCATTGCTTTTAAATCGAAGAAAAGAAGTCCAGTAACTGCTATTACAACTGGAACAAGAGGTCTTTTGTCATCTTTGTTAATTAAAAGTTTGTGAAAATCTTATGAAGTATGTAACTCGAAAGTTCGAGTTTGTATTTTATATGTAATTGATTGAAACTATACATAAAAGAGTGAAATTATATCCAAGACTAAGATATAATAATAATAATAATAAAATAGTTTATTAGTTACCACAGAATTGTAACAACAATAACAGAAGGTGCTATAAAGTTCTATTACAATAAAACAGGTAAATCTAATTAATAACTAGGGAAAACTAAAAATAATTAGTAAAATTAGTGGATACTAACACCTAAACTAGGCAAAGCCTGTACTATAGGTGTTAGTTCCTTCCTATAATGCGTAATTAGAATGTTTTACTTTATATTCAAATGTGGGTAGAAGTGTTACAAAGTTTGTGAGATATTGTATTGCCATATAAACTTATGCCATATATACTAATATGCCCGCAACTTCATCACAGCACACACACACACAGCACACAGACACAAAGTACCACAGCATTTAAAAATGTATGTAAGCTATCGTTTTAGTGAAAACTGTATTGGAATAAGCTAATTTTTAGGCTTACATTTGAATGCGAAGAAAACAAAGGTTATGGTGTTTGAAAGAGAAGAAACCAGAACGAATGCAAGGATAATGGTCGATGATGTTATGCTGGAGCAAGTGAATGAGTTTGTATATCTTGGATGTGCTTTTAGCAGGGATGGAAGGTACACCGCTGATGTAGAAAGAAGAGTGAATTTGGGGAATAGTTTGAATGGAGCGTTAGGTAAACTTCTAGGCGCTAAGAACCTCAGCCAGAAGGCCCAGCTCACCGTACACAACGCGGTGCTGGTACCTACGCTCACGTATGGAAGCGAGAGTTGGGTATGGAAGAGAGAGCATGAAAGTACAGTAAATGCGGTCGAGATGCGAGCACTGCGCAAAATCTGCGGAGTGACGCTCGCGGACCGCGTTCGTAATACCGAAGTAAGAAAGAGAGTTGGTCTGAAAGAGAGTGTCGGGGTGAAGGTAAAGAAAGGAATGCTCCGGTAGTTCGGGCATGTAGACAGAATGCATGATGAAAGAATGACTACACAGATATACAATGCAAAAGTGGATGGATGCAGAAGTCGTGGAAGACCACGACACACCTTCCATGATCAAATTAATCGTGTACTAGCAGAGGGTGATGTCAGGAGCCTTAAGAACAGACGAGCGTGGATGACAAGAGTTATGAATGTCAAAGTAGCAAGTGAGGTGTGTAATAATAAGCCTAAATGGCGCTCTGTTGTTCGTGCCTACCCCGCAAGGGAACTGGCGTAAAGTTATGTGTGTATGTATGTATGTAATTTTTAAGCACCCGAACAACAAACCGCTTCCGGGAATATTTCCGTGGGATTCCCGGGATAAAAATCACATATTTTATTACATAAAATTTGCTATCGATCAGTGAAAACATCTTATTGAAATTCGTTTTTTTTTAATCTGGCTGTTTTAAATCATTCCCAGAAAAATTACCGCATGATTCCCAGGATAAAAAGTAGATTGTAAGTTTAAGAACTTGCTGTCGATCAGCGAAAACCGCAACGAAATTGCCCCAGTAGTTTCATAACTAAATGGATTTTTTTGTTTTGTTTTGTGTTTGTATGGGATTTGTGTCATCACAAATCCCATACAAACAGACAAGAAATCTAAATAATTGCATCATGTTCTCCGTTGTTTATATAGTCTTTTCCAGTTGTTTTTTAAATAGCTTCAATGTACAGACACGACATATTTAGAATTGTATAATATTATAGACTTTAACAGCTTACATTCCAGTTTTTCGTTTCTTTCATTTTACTGAACGAAGTTACTCTTATATACAATTTTTTTAAGAATGTCTAAAATATAATAATATATAACTTGTATATGCAGATAAACTTTTTCGAAATGATTCTCCTATTACGTTTCATAAAGATTATTTTGTTGAGTCTTAAAACAAAAGCTACAACAATAAAGCTGTGAGACTTTTCAGTTCAGTCAGATTGTACCATTTTAATTATAAACCATAGTTTATTTTATATAACTACTGTTATAAATATGTTTTAAAAAATGTGATAGTTGACAAACCATGCTTACTATCCAAACACCTTAGATTGAATCAAAAGACTTCTTTTGTATTTTAGTTTAAATCACTTTTGTCTAGTGTGTTTCTTGTATCAATTGAAAACATGCGAAGGTGTTTACTAAACCAGTATTATTTAATTCAACTTACACAATTATCACTTCTTATATGTTCCATGTATTTAATGTAATGTATTTTTTTTTTAATCTACGTAATAAAATGTTCACATGTTTGATTAATATATGTGTTATTTATTCTTGGTTATTGCTTTTGTTAAAATTTCAGGATAAATTAAATCTTACATTCAAAGTGTTAAACGAGGTTAGACAGTTTATTTAGTACCTACTGGCCATTTTTATTAAATTCAACTCGTCCTATGAAACTGGGCCATCAAACAGTCCATTAACTTTCAACATTTAACTTGTAATTGTGGAAGAATTTACTGCTGGAACTGTTATCTGTTTGTTGGCGAAGTAATATTTATTTGTGAAGTTTTTTAGTGGGTATTTCTTTTGTGTTTGTTTTGGGTTTTTTGATTTATTATCTGATACTGTTATCTGCTATGGTTATTGTTATTCTAAACAATAGAGGGATTATTATATTATGCGATGGTAAATACTTCTTTGAGAAGTCACTTTAAGAAGCGGTTATCAATATATATATATATATATATATACATAAAGCTTTGTCAGATAACCTGTATTTATCTGGATTCTGCAAAAATTTCGTAATGTCTATCTTCTGCCAGTGGTTTTCGCAATTCGACGGCGTAGCCCTTATTTTGCGTACGAGGGTGGATAAAGGAAGATGATGGTACTCTATCCAAACCAGTTCCTCCAGGAAATCCACCAGCCTCTTGATATTACCGAAGACTTTTTGGTTTGCCAGATGGTAGAGTATTTGTTCGACTGGGTGGCTACGACCCCTGGTCTAGAGTATGTCGCCATAACAAACTTGAGCTATGTTCCGGCATTAGTGACCTGGTTCCAGTCTTCCTTAAGAGAGCAACAGCGCATTTTTAGCACCTTTGGTGTTGCAAATGTCCATAAGCGATGGTAACCGCTTTCGATCAAGTTGGCCGTCTGCCTGACTGCTGAGCTCCTACAATAAAAAAAAATAAAAAAATAAGAAGCGATTAATAATCTATACTTCTATACTAATATTATAAAGAGGTAAAGTTTGTGAGTTTGTGGCGTTGTAGGGGGTAATCTCTGGATCTACTAAACCAAATTAAAAAATTCTTTTACTGTTCGAAAGATACATTAACAGGGAGAGTCATAGGCTATATAACATGACGCTATATACCACGGGAACGGGACAGAGCGCGGGTGAAACCGCGCCGGGCCGCTAGTGCATATATAAAGCATTGTCAGTTTATCAGATGGTCTGTATTTATCCGGATTCTTTAAAAACTTCGTGATGCCTATCTTCTTCTGCCAGCGGGCGCTCTTCGCAACACGACGACGTAACCCATGTTTTACCTACGAGGGTGGATTAAGGAAGGGGATGGTACTCTATCCAACACAGTTCCTCTAGGAAATCCACCAGCCTCTTGATATTACCGAAGACTTCTTGGTACCTAGAGTGTGCGTGAAGATTCTCGTTCAATTATACGCACAATTATTCAGTTTTTTGAAAGCTATTGATTTTGAAAATAAAATGCATAATTCTGATTTCTTCAGACTGAAACCCCAAAATCTTAATATTTGAAATTTAATTTAGTTGTTTCAGTTTTCCCGGTTTAGTAAATACGTTTAGTTACGGTCAAATTTAAGTACAATCGTGGTATGAAAATATTCGCCAACTTCAAATTGATTCATTTAACATTTCACGAGCACATGTTACCTTTTCAAACTAAGTCACAGAACAGGCTGTTCCACAGAAAATTATGTTTCATTATTTGATAATAAAGTTTAAAATTATTTAGATCAAAGTTATTTGATTTTCTATATTGTCTAAGAAGATTGTTTAGACATGTAAAACTTTTTTATTTGTTTTAATATTTATGTTAAGCGGAGTGATTGTATCATCTTTGTTTCTTATTGTTAATCTCAGCGTCTGTCATTGTCAACATTGCAGTTTTCTTTGTTCATGTTTTTATATTTTATAAATGTAACATTTATAAAAATGTTGGCAGAATTGTTTCTTGTACTCGTGCAAGCAAAAGTCGACTTTAAGGTGACGAACATTTTCATTCCACGACTGTACATTAATAATTATCTTCATTTTGTCACCTTTTCTCGTATAATTTGGATCGGCATAATACGCCTTTTCTTTCCATACTCTTCTTTTCTGACATACGTCCTATGACATACCACCATTCATTATGTCATCCTTCATACTATCTATCCATTTTTATAAAATAACGAGTGGAGATAAACATTGAACATATAGAACACCTCATGTTTGTACATAGGCCGTATTCTACGGACTACAACATATGGCCGGTTCCTATATCTCACAGACCGGTCTTTTGTCTTACTATCGGTTAAAATTTGACATAAGCTCCAATGTCAAGATTCAACCGATAGTAAAGCAAGTGAATTAATAGTAAGATACAGAAACCGGCCAATAGTCGACACAGTTGTGGTTCGGATTTTGTTAGAGTTAACGAAGCATTTTCGGACTATGAGTTTGGCGCCTAGTCTAATTTACTGCAAAAATGACCACCAACCCCTTTTGGTAAAAAACAGTGACAAATTATAAAAATAATTTTATCACGTTTTAGTAATTATAATGAAACATATCGCGTGAGTTGTCCAAATTAGTAACACTTTGCACGACAGCACGTCTCGCCGGAAGGTTTTGTTAAAGTATCAATTAATGGCGTAATTACTGCTTTGAAAATAAAAATTGTTTTAAATAATAAGAGCACTTAGGTGTATCTTTATGGCTGGTTAATAGTAATCATACTTAATTATAGATTTACAAAGTAATACAGATCTATAATTGAATAAGTCGAGTTAATCTTCTCAAAACGTATCGGAGACTTCAAACTAATTTATAGACTAAAATGCTGTCTAGAATATAGGTACATTTTCGAGTTCTATCTTCATCGTGCTCAAAGCCGATATCGGTGGAGGAAAACACTGCCCTCTCAATCATGATTTGGGATAGGCCGTTAAAGGCATAGTCCACTCCACCAGCACAAACACAGGTCATAGAACTGAGAATAAAAATAATAATAATATTAAAACAATTGATTTGACTCAAAGATAAGACAATAATAAGATAAGTAACAAAATTAGAATTACCACATAACAGACAGAAATTTTCAATATTAAAAATAATATTGTTTGTGATTCTTCTAGCTCCAGAATTAGTATCAATTGTATCTTTGGGTTAGTCTGCTATAAAATAACAAAAGCTCGTGCTTACTAAATGTGTGCAAGTGTGTATCTGTGTGCGTGAAACTAAAACCGTAACTAATTAAGGGTCGTAGTGTCCTCATTCCCCCATATTCTACCAATAACTAATTCCCAAACTAGCTCACAAACTTGGTTCACTTACAGCGCGAATAATAGCTCAAACTAAAATTCAATTTGCTCTGATATTCCGTGCAATAGCCGACCAATTTCAAGCGTCTACGGTCACATATAAAGCTTGTAATAACCACGTCGTGTTGTATCACACAATCACGCTTTACTGGAAGTAATAATCTATTTTGAAGCTTTGTGGGAGTTAGAAAATAATAGTTTCATCAAGCTCAAAATGCTTATAATTTTGTTTAAAATAAAGAGCCAGTTTATCTGATAGTAAGGAGTTAGTATCTCTTGTAAATGTCTGTCGAAGTGAGAAAGTCGATGCGTTATCTACCTAATCAAAAACTTAAGTATTTGGTTCCATTCTTTTTGAACAACTCCATATTGTACCAACATCTGTACATTTGCGAGCTGATTTAGTTTCATTAGAGTCATATACATAAAGTACCATGATTATAATCATAGGACCTATTTTGATAATATAATGGTTCAGATGATTCTTGGACAATAAAACTAGATAATACTTTACTACTAAAATAAGAATTACAAAGAAAAACTTAAAACAGTTTTGAAACCACACAGGCAGCATTATCGCTCAAAGCGTTGTTAGAGATTTTGGTGGTGTATAAATTGAAAATGAGTGTGTTAATTCTAAAACAGAATCTTACAAATTACACATTGAAAGTTTAGAGTCTACCACCGCTTCTAAAACAATTTTTAGGTACTGTTAAAGGAGAAGAAGTGGCGCGACGAACTCCACAGCAACATGTACTAATACAAATGTTGCTGTTAATTTATCCAAATATTTTAGTCATTGTATTCCATGATTTCCAAATTCGGGATTAAGCAATAGAAAAAAGACGCTGAACTCAAAGAAATATAAGATTGTTGACGTGTCGTATAAATACTCTGTGTGTATTTTAGTATGTAATTTGAAGTTAGCATACTGATATTTTTTTAAAGCTGCAATATTTCAATCTCTGCTTTCTTTAGCTAAACTATATAATCATAAAATATTGGAATTTGCGTGAGAATTTCAAAGGTGCCGTTCTCCAGTGCAGTTTAATTTTCAAAGAATGTATATTATTAGTTAAAAATTAAAATAGTTATACGATTTTAATAGTTCTTAAGCGAGAATCCTGTATTAAAAATCACAATTGTTGCATGTTGGGCGCCAAACTGTAGTGAAATGAAACAGCGGGGTCTTATACGCGGATATCACTTACGGCTCATATTGCCACAAAAGGTTGAAAATGAAAACTTTTCATTGGTTCATTCACTGATCAATAATTTACAAAAAAAAATAACATTATTTTTCGCAATATTATACCTAACGTGGCTTTTTAATAATTTTTCTATAGTTATTTTAAGAGAAAAATTCACCAAATTACCTCCAAACTATTCACATGAAACCATTTTACTCCAAACATCAAAACAGGTAAAAATATATATCTACATCTTTATAAAAGAACAATAAATATTTTTTTTTAATACAACTTTATTTTATTCACAATAAAATAATAATGCATCTGAAAGCCGACCGCCCGAAAAATTAGTATCGAAAAATCCTCAAGGACGTTGGCGTTGCTATAAGCCTTAACAATTGTGCGCAATCCCACAATGCTCTCGGTGGATGAATGCACCCGCCGGTGATGGGCAGTGAGTGGTAGAGGCTTGCAGTCAGCAGCAGCAGGATGGCAGTAGCTAGGCTGCCAACCGGCCAAGTGGTGCACTAGGACGGCACTAGCGGGATCCGCAGCGACTGGTACCGTCGTGGCTGGTGGTGGTTTAATGATAAAAATGTGTTCCACAGTGAAAAATTTGTCTCAATTAATTTAGTTTACTACCGTGGTTAGATTACACTAAATCCAAGGTGTGTAGGGAGACAATAATCCCGGTTTTATGGAGTGACGCTTTTAGTATAATCCGGGATTTGTTTTACCGCAGTTAATATAGCCGCGGGGAACTTTTCCCACTTTGTGACGTGAAATTTTGGCCAGTACAATAATTGTTTGTTAGGTATGTTTTTGTTTACATTAGAATTGTTTAATACAATGGTAATTTGCAATAAAGAAACTTTTATGCAGTTGTAATGTCCGCCTAACCCTTCGTTGAAAACTTTTTTTCAGTATACGCTGTCTTATCTATACTAATATATATATATATATATATATACATACATACATACATTAGTATAGATATAATATATATATAATATATATATATATATATATATATATATATATATACATACATACATACATTAGTATAGATATAATATATATATAATATATTACGGATTCCTGTAACACAAAATACCGCAGCATTTAAAAAATAATGTAAATAAATTGAAAACTTTGTCGGAATAAGCTAATTTTTATGTACCCAAACCACTACAAACCGCTCCTGGGAAAATTCCCGCGGGATTCCCGGGATAAAAATTTTGCTTCAGATCAGTCAGATCAATTAGTTCTAGATATCTTTGATCTGGCCATTTTTAATCATTCCCAGAAAAGTTGCCGCGGAATTCTCAAGATAAAAAGCAGCGCAGATTTTAAGTCTAAGAATTTTCTATCGAACAGCGAAAACCGTATCGAAATCGGCCTATTAGTTTTTACGTGAATCCCGAACAAACCAAGAAATCTTAAAAAAATGTATCGTGTTCTCTCTCCAGCGTTTATATCTATCTCAGTTGTTTTTTTTTATAGCTTTAATGTACAGACATTAAGACTAGTTGTTAATATATATTAATATTCGACTAACTAACGTCAAAGACATGAAAATTTCAAATTAAACATCTTGGATCAGAATAACGACGAATGTAATCCTAGTGCTAACAACTCAATTCAGGAGCAATCAACGCTCTTTATATCGCAACATCAATGTCAAAACTGTAATTCAATTAATCGAATGAATAACTTTAATTCAATTAAATTGAATTACATTCACGCCCGACGGGTAGAGATGCTCGTTTGGAATGTTTTTTAATTGATATGGCCTTTGATTAATTGGATTTTTAAATTTAGAATTTTCTTTGACGTGACGCTGATTATTCTAATACCTACTGACTTTGTTACTCGATTAAGAATTTAAGATCGTGACTCAGACAGTTGAATAAGACTTCCATTCCTTAACTGATGTGGTCAACAGATTATGTTTTGAACAATTAATTAATAACAAAATTATGGTATGTCAACACTACCGACCAGTTAGTCGCTTTAGAAGCTATATGATCGACGCAGTGTCGTTAGTTTGTCGTTTTTCTTAAGAAGAGTGTGCTTCAGATTAGTGTAGTTGACAGTCAAATCAACTGACATACTTTATGTCATTCCATCAAACATCAAAGCTGCCTAGATGTTGTACGAGCGTAGCAAGTTATGACGACATATCATACATAGCGTATTGATTATTATTTAAGTAGTAACTAATATCACATACTATCTCAGATAAACAAATAAAAGTATCGACGGAATCTACGTGAACTAAAGTGTTAAATGAAGTAAAGTATTTTTTACAAACTTGTGTGCGGAAAGTTATCTAATGTACACTATACACGTGGTTAGTGAGTGTGTCCACTGGAAACTATTCCACCTATATTTGTACTAAATCGATTATATAATACTGGTTATCATAACGCACTGCGGCGCGATCGGCTTCCTATTCCAAAATCATCTTTCATCAGCTTCACTCTGAAAGCTCGGAGCTCGGACTACCTATTTTGTTTGTAGCAGGTCGAACAGTTCAGTTGCACGCTCTCCTAATTCAATTCTTTAAAGGATTGACAGACTAGCAATCTTATCTCAACAGTCAAGGCTTTGGTAGCCTCGTATCAACAAGCTGGTCGCTTTTAATCCGCCTCTGATCTCTCCTTTCAATCGAAACCAACGATTGAATATAGTACAATAAGTTATCCCAATGAAATGAATGAAAAGATTTACCTCGTTATTTTTTAGTAGTAAAAAGTTTTAGTTACGCTAACTAGCCGAATAACAATCGAAGTAACACGACCAATTTGAACGCATGACATAGTAAAATTTTGATCCTCGTGTTTACGATCTTAGTTGCGTTTGTGAATAGCCTCCGTTAAAATAAACAGGCGACTGTGTGAGAGTCACACATGCGCTCGGAAGGTTCCTCTCTACCAAGGGTTTCTAAACTACGGCCCGCTGGCCACATCCAGCCAGCCAGTGACATCAATCCGACCTACCGCTGTCATTAATTCAGCCCACCAGTGGCATTGATCCGGTCAACCAGGGCCATCAATTCAATCCGACGATTTCATCAATGCAGCCCACGACTGTCATCAATGCGGCCCGCCAATGTCATCAATCGCTGTTGTCATGATGACGATGTATGTTACTGAATTGTGACCGCAGCGCCAAATAAACGCAATGACAGCGCCATCTTTTATTCTTTTTCGTCTATCCTATGAAAAAGTGCAGCAAAGCAAACCGTACAGCAGTTTTCGCGTTATGCTCTGACAGAAAGAGAAAGTTATATTTTCAAAATTTGCTGATCTATCTATCTTCTATTATTCTATCTTTTAAATTGATTATGACAAACTCAACTCCATTACAAATTTATTATATACCAGCTGTGCCTGCGATTTCGGCGGTGGGGATTTTTTTCCACGGAGCCCTAAAAAAATCGTAAAAAAAGTAGTCTAGTAGGTCCAGCCGGGAACATCCAGACAGACAAAAAATCTAAAAATTACATTTTCGGAAACTTCTGGTCTGAATTATTCCCCCTGGTTTTTTTCACATTTTTATTTTGACATTACAATAAGACACTTCAATTTTATTTATCTATATGTATGTGTGTATGTATAAAAGATGTATATATGTTATATAGATAAATTTATGCAGTTCTCTTGTTTGCTTTCAGAACGATTCCGATGATGAGCAGTGTGCACTAAGCGACAAATGGCAGTACGAGAGGAAATCAAGAAGATGGTCGAGGGTCGTGGAAATCACTCCTCAAGCTCAAAGAAGACTACAGGTGTGTAGTAGTAATTTTCATTACTTTATTAAATACTAGCATAGAATAGGATATCATTTGTTGCTTAACAACATAGCATATTAAGTTTTAATGACAAGTTATTCCAGTCCTGTCATGTTTATAAACACAATATGTCTTTATAAAAATCTCGGTAAGAAGTGTTTAACCACCTCTACTTAAGAAGCTTTTAAGTTCCTAATCAATCATCAAAAATCAATTATAATTTTAGCATTGTTAAAAGATAAATTAACGAAATTTAATAGTAGTTACAGTTTCTCCTAGCATTTCACAAAATGTTTAGTTTCAAATCTAGACATGTTTTTATTAAATTTGATAGGTATTTAAATATTATTGACCTGCCTTTTCCCCTTAAGATGAGTTTATAAGCAAGTGTTACCTACTTACAACTTATACGTTATATAGAAACACGTAGGGTTCCTTGACACACAACTCACGGAGAAACTGACGGAGAGGCGTGTAGAAACTCCAAGGGTTTAGTTTTGTCAAATTAGGTACGGAATCGTAAAAAGATGCCATAAAATCCCTTCCTAGTTGTCAGTATGTTGATAGCATTTCTGATATTGTAAAATCCATAGAAACCTTGAGTTATGTTCCGGCATTAGCCAGGTTCCAATCTCCATTTATAGAGCAGCAACGTATTGTAGCACCTTTGGTGTTACAAATATCTATAGGCGGTGGTCACCGCTTCTGTCGGAAAAAACTGATGACAACCACCTGCCAAGCTGTCAACATATCCGTTATATTACAGCAATAAAAACATACATATATCTGGAAACTGGTATCTATGTGATCAAAACGTTAGAATAGAAACCAAATGATTTTTTTGGAGTTTACTCCTTAAAAATCGTTTCTTTTTATTGCACGAGTTCAGCAAACAGGCAGACGGCCTACCTGATGGAAAGCGGTTAACGTTGCTTATGGACATTTGTAAAGGTGCTACCAATGTGCTGCCGCTCTCTGAAGGGAGATTGGAAGCTGTCCACTAATGCCGGAACACAACTCAAGGTGGTTACGGCGGTAATCATCCAGACAGGCTAATACCCTACCACCTGGCTGTGGGTTGTTTTGACGCCTCTTATGACAGGCCGCCCGGTCCCAAGAAATTGTATTATTTTCATATAAGGCCCCAGATATGGACATTTTATGAGGATTGAAATAATACAAGCATGAACTAAAAAACGGCACTTTTTTATTGTACAATTTTAAACTTTAATGCAACGAATTAACATCTAAAATAATATCCATCAATGTTAGATACACTATTTTGAAATTAGGTATTGTAGCCGCCTTTATTATTATTATACATTTTCGAACTTTTCATATATATGACTTTATTTTTCATTACAGGTGATAGCAGCAAGAGCGTTAGCAGAAAGAGAAGCGAGAGAAGCGAGAGGGGAAGTTGAAGATGACGAGGATGAAACCCTGCCCACGATAAGGGTGGGGTTGGTGGACGCTGATGGGAGGTACACCGACGTCGAGCCAGAATTGTACGTAGCTTTACTTTTAACTTAGTGTTAACTACGACTTAGGTTCCATTTTTTCGGCTTATATTAAACTGATCACAAGATGTATTAAAATTTAACTTCAAAAAAATACTTTATACTGCCTATAATAGTAAATAATCACCAAAATTAAAACCCCAAATTTACAGTGTTTTATTTAGATAGTAATAAAGCATTAGATTGTTCGTTAAGATTTGGTTATCATTCACTATATTTGGTCTTTGAATATTATTTTGAAGTGCAGTCAAGACTAAAAAATGGCTAGAACCATTGTAATTGTTGCCTTTTTTTGGTACATGTTTCGTTTTCTTACTGAATAACATATTTTGGTAAGAGTCTAGGGTCTCAAAGTATTTTTTGGTGGTCAAATTATTTATTAACATTTTTCCACTGTAAAATAACTGCATCTAAAGAACCCTATATGACTGTATTCCTCTACTATATCCTTCAGAAATCAGCGTCTGATAGTCTCTCTATAACAACGTGAGTTTTCTCGTAGAATAAATTTAAATGCCCACCCTTCTAATCATATTGAGGTTCAACTATTTAGAAAAAAAATACTTAAACTTTAAAACAATATTTAAATATATAAATGAGATCTACATGTAGAATATTTAGTTAGACAAAAAATTAACTATTAATTTGATATCGCCCCAACGACCTACGCTATTTTAGAATTCTTTTGAATAGTTTTTCATATTTATTTCATTCTTCATCACCTTTGTGTACCACATAATTATAATATTGGGAATGTACATGTAGATGGTTAGCAACACGTAGTAATTTTTCAACTTAGTTTATGGACTAAAAGGGTAGATAGTAGTTATACCTAATTTTTAAATTATCTCGACGCAGTTTTGCAAAGAAAAACAATATTTTTATTATAAATTACAATTATTAGGTTTAAGTCATAAACAGCTGGGTTAAATTGAATTTTTGGTATCAATGTCAATGCGTATTTTAATTAAGTGCGTTGCGGTGGACTCTTAATAATTACGCGAGCATAGTCTATTAACCATTACGAACACTATAAACAATCTCAAACCGCGAACTGTACACGGAACAGATAACTTCAAGATGTCAAACAAAAGACTTGCTCTGACAAAGAACGGGGCACTTGAGAACAAAAGTGTACAATTCTTGATTGGAGTGCTCTTAGTTTTCCGCCGTACCCTCACAGTTTGCCACGACTTGCCCTTTTGGATCCCGCTTGCAATTTTACTTTTCTCCTTTAGTTAAAACTGCCAAAAGGAACTCGTTGAGTTTTTAATGTGACTATTCTTAAACAAGATTTTTAAAGTAAAATAAAGACGCAAATAATTAAAATCGAGAAGTAGTAATAATTTATAAGAATTAATCTAAATAAAACCTTAATAAAACCTAAATACTTAAAATGACGATTTTTCCATATTATTATAGATTCTCGAAGGAATAATAATTTAAATCGACTTTTGGTTTGTGTTAACAATGTTCCTTAAGGCAAGGGATCAGTGCACGAGTGTGAGAACTATCGCGGTATAAAGTTAATGTATCACATCATGAAGCTCTTTGATCAAATAGTAGACTCCCGGTTAAGACAAGACTGTTCTATCTCGGAATGTTAAAATGGGTATCCTGGTCATGGCATCAAGAACCCTGTTTTCGCCCCAAGGACTGTCATTGAGAAATATAGGACAAAGACACGCCTCTGCGTTTTTTTTTCGGATTTGCAGAAAGCCTTTGACTGTGTTCCTCGAGTGATGATCTAGTAGGCAATGAGGTTTAAATGTGTACCAGAAACATATATTTATATCATCTGAGACGTGTACCGCGATTGCGACACTGTGGTTCAAACCGCTATTGGCGACTCTATAGCCTTCCCCATTAGCGTCGGAGTCCACCAGGGATTCTTACTCAGCCCGTTTCTGTTCAGTGTGATATATAATGGTGTTCAAACACAGCATCAAACGGCATGAGAGATGTGCATGAACAATCTCAATGGTTGCTAATCCTTATTTCGAGTTGCTTTTTCTCTCGACTTTTTCAAAGTAATTTATTTTTTGTCTTTAAATTTATAGTTAACTTTTATTACCGCACCCTGATATACACCATCGCCACTTTCATAAAGTGGCCTATAATTACGAAGTCACTTAATCCAAATAACACACAATAATGATACATATCAAAGTACGCGTCTATTAAGCTATCATTCATTAACCGACATCAAAGAGGTGTTATTATCGTAACACCATTAAATATGACAGACGTTAACTACATTAAAATAGACTTTTTAAAACTTAACCAAATATGGTTGTACATCAACGTGCTAAGGCTGTGGCCAAGTTGACGCGGGAATTAATTCAGTGCAGCTTTCAATTAGTATCTACTCAGAAGTTCAATATGATAGATAGCGTGGCCCATTTCTATATCTTACTATTCATGACTTGCCTTACCATTGGTAGAAATTTGACATTACTTGTATGGAGCTTATGTCAAATTTGCACCAGTAGTCAGACAAATAAACAGTTATTACGATATAAGAACCGGCTATTAGTGTATAGGTATCTTGGTCGCTTAGAGGCTAACTCACGCGTGGCTCATTCTAATAACAAATTTGAATGCTGGTATGTAGTTAGTATTTGTAGGGCTTTATCAAAATCCATATCAGTAAATAGTTTTGCTGATAATCTATCATTTGTATTTAATACATAAGTGTTAGAAAATTGGAGGATTTTGAGGTTTATAATATTGAATGTGTTATTAGTAGTGACATCACCATTCAATTTAAGTAGATCTCATTTAGTTATTAACCGAATTCAAAGGTTCTCAAATCAATCGTACGTATTTTTTTTTTGTATGTTCCTTACGCAATTTCTCCGTCTCTCACGAGATGGACCCCAACTAAAAAGTAAAAAGCAATAATTAAATATTTAACCAACTTCTTTCTACAACATCTTGAAGTCAGTGCGAAGTAAAACATAAAAATTACTATATTTTGCTGTAAGTTGGCTAAATATTTATTATATCTTTTTAGTTTGGAGTCATTTTTGCTTTTGATAAACATTTTTTTTACAATCTAACTCCAAAGGTCAACCCCGAAATGCTCCTGAATCGTATTTGACTTACATATAGCTCGCTCGAACCTTTTATGTAACGTTTTATTTCTTCAAACATGTTGGGAATTTATGGAGATATTTTTTACACTGAAATTTTAATATGTCTTATCGTTTTTAAGACACAACATTTTTTTTTAATTGTGCACTGTTTGCTATAACTCTATTAATTCTTCCAAAAGTAATTGTATGCTTGTACAAAGAAAGATCTTGAAATAGAAAAAAGGAAGTAAAAGAATTATTGACCACACGTTTTCTTACGAGCTTCTTGCCGATAAATAACGTCAGAACGTTGCGAAGCGGTATACATAGAATAAGAAGTACATTATATTTTTAATTTATATGCATAACCTTAAAAAATGTTCTCCATTGGAACTTGTTTGAATAAAAACTTTTGTATTTGAATTTAACACCACCGGTCATTTTGTTATTCAATCAATTGATTTGGTTTAAAAATATGTTTTAAATATAAAAAAGTTAAAAAAAACCAGAGACTTATTATACTTAAATTTGTGACTTTCAAATTTACGTTTTTTACAAACTTTTGCAACACTAGGGGCGAAGTCAACGTGCTGCCAGACTATAGGGGATGGATTAGGGGGATGAAATAACAGGAAGGGGTAGAAGGGATGGGCTAGCATAAATAGGATAGAGGGGGATAGAATACCCGAGATAGCCGGAGAGACCCAGGTGTTTGACTAGCAAATGGTGGGGCCAGCCCGCCATGGGCCGGCCGTTGTCTGTCCGGGCTGGAGGTCAATGTGCGAGCGAACCCATAGCCCAGATAAGGGGTGTTTGAGGATCGGACAGAGGTTTTAGTGGGTATCCCTAACTGCAGCGTGGCAATGGTACTTCATACCTGAGGTGCTAGTGTCACCCCGGCCTGTTGAATCACGCGGCTTATAGTCCTTAAATGGCCTATAAGCCTCTATATAAAAAAAAGGGGATGGGATAGAGAAGACAGGCTAGGGGGGGGGGGGTTGGTAGTGAACTATTGGAATTCTCACTCATCTTACGAAACGCGATTATCATAAGGCTAACCGTTTCACGCCGATATTCTGTGACAGCATGGTGACGGAGCTAGCTCGCCCTAAAAGCTATAATCAAGATAATTACTCCAGCATAGCTCTACCACGTACATGGCATGTTCATGAATATTTATTTATGTACTTTTTTTTATAATAAAAATAATAATTTATCGTAAAAAAGCCAGACATAATGACAAAGAATTTTTAAATTATTGACATGTCATTTCCTAAACCCTCAAACTAGGTTTGCACCTGTTTCTTGGAGGTTATTAGGTTCTCATGGGTATATATTATAAAATATTATTAGGTAAACTTGTGAGCAGATAAATGTACAATTAAGATCTAATTTTACTCGGTGACGCGATTTTTTGCCGGCCAATCAGAGTTAGGCGCGAGGAGGTGAAGCGGCGCAGTATAGCATTGCGCAAGCAGAAGCGGCGCAGTGGAGCAACATGCGCGCAGCTCGTCGCGCATATAATATATATTTGTGGTACACGCTGATGGTGGTGGTGGTTCTAGGATACCCAGGTCGATGTAGTCGCAGAACTTAAAACACTGTTAGTTGGTGAAAACTTGTAATAATATTACTTTACACATGAAAGCGTCTGCCTTCGGCTACAACCCAAGCGGAAGAAAAAAAAATGCAACTACAATGTTGCTAGTAAAAAATATTTTATGTTGGTGTTGCCAACACTCGGCAGATATTTAAATGGTTATATTGCTTCTACCACCGCTTTCTAACGAACCGTAGCCTTACCAAAGGTAGCTTAGTGATACAGTATCTCATTTTTCAATCTTACATCACCCACCTTTGACGTCCAGTACTGTTAGCGTCATTAAGGGCCGATTGCTTCAGCTTATTAAGATCTTTGTTTCACTGATTGATAGCAGGTGCCTTTAGTGAATTACTATTGTCTATATAAATATACGGTTACTTTTTAATTGGTAGTCTTAGAAAGTCTTATGTATTGATTTTGAAGCCATGTTTAGTTTTCTTCTATGCATTATATTCTTTGTACATCGGGACTTTTTAGGGCTTATTAGCAATTTTGCTATAAATAGGATCATTAAGAAATACTTGTGTCCTGTCTTTCCATTTGTTTTTGTATGTCACGGTCGTTTTTATTAAAAACTACTACAGCCTGGCCATGAACGTGAACTAATTTTTCTTCTTTTTCTGGCAATATTTTATCTTACATGTAGCCAATGTCAGTGAATTGTAATAAAAGTAAAATCTATGTTATTTTTATTTTAATATTAATCTAAGTCTAAAATCTAATAAAAATAACTAAATACGGATGTAACAATACTAAGGTTCACACGAGTAGTAATTTTTAAAAAATCCAATGTATTTAAAGTAAATTTTTTTTCGTCATTTGGCAATATTTACCAAAAGACCACCGACAGGACAGGCTTGTTTTTTATTTTTTATTGCAGGAGTTCAGCATATAGGCACAGGGCCCACTTGATTGAAAGCGGTTACCATCGCCTATGAACATTTGCAACACCGAAGGTGCTACAAATGCGCTGCTGCTCTATTAAAGGGAACTGAAACCTGGTCACTAATGCCGGAACACAACTCAAGGTTGTTATGGCGACATGCTTTAGACGAGGGGCAGTAGCCATCCAGTCGGGCAAATGCCCTACCGCCTGGCTGTGGGTTGTTTTGTCGCCTCTTACGTCAGGCCGCCCAGCCGCAGGAAATTGTATTCTTTCTCCGTTCCTGCACGGATGAAGATGTAATGGTTCGTTTAGCTTCTTTTAATCAAATACTTATGTTAATTACCACAAAGTGTTAAAAAAAGCTCTTGCTTACAAAATTATAGTCATAATATTAAAGTAGAAATTTTAAATTATGTTGACAAAATGCGTTATCGTAATTAAAGCAACTTGATACTTACACTTTTGACGTAATACTAAAAATTACTAGTAAGTATCAAAATTACTCTTGACATAATATTGGAGTTGCTAGAATTTAAATAAAAATCCAAAACCGGCGCCCATGTTATTTTCTACTGTATTAGCCAGCCTTATACTACTTATTGTAGTGAGATCGCCAAAAATAAAATTTAGGAATGGCGGCCATATAATATATATAATAATATGTAGGTGTATGTGCAATATAGATACAGTCATGGTATTAAAAATGTTCGCAAGTTTTCCAATTGATTCATTTAACGTTCCGCGAGCACGTGTTACCTTTTCAAACTAAGTCACAGAACAGACTGTTCCACAGAAAATGATGTTTAACTATTTGACAATAAGTTAAAAATTATTTAAATCAAAGTTGTTGGTATTTCTGCGGAGTAATTGTATCGTCTTTGTTTCTTATTGTTAATCTCACCTTCTGTCATTGTCAACATTGCAATTTTCTTTTTACACGTTTCTATATTTTATATACGTAACATTTATTAAAATGTTGGCAGTATTATTTCTTGTACAAACATTTTTATTCCGCGACTGTACATAGTCGTGTGTGATATTGTTAGTTAGCTTCTTATTTAAGTCTAAATGTGGGAAAAGGAAACAATCAAGAATTATTTAACGAAAATTGTTTTGCATGATATACATTTGATCAGTATTTGAAATATATATTTTAAAAAAATTATTTCTATTATATTAAACATATATTAAATATGAAATTGCTATAGACACTTTTCGATTCAAAGGTACTTATTAGACATTTGTAAAATAAACAAATACAACACCCAAATCAAACTAACACATCATTAAATCCATACAATTCCATTACAACAACTGCACTACTTTTACTGAATTAAAATTCTATATAACCCACATGCGTATAAAATCGATCCATTGGGCAATGTTCATGTACCTTCTCATACATACATACGTTTACAAACATGCAACGTGCGTTCTGAGGGTACAGACAGCATAGTAAATGTCCACAATGGGTATAATTAAGTTCACAGGCCATTTTGTTCTATTTACAATTCGTGTGCTTGGCCCTTCACCTATCACGTTTCTATTTTTGATTGCCAAACCGTTGTAATGATAGGTTTTGATGGTATTGTGCCAGTGTAAGCGGAGCTCACATAAAGAGATTACATTTAATATTTAAGACGGGCATCAGAAAAATTGTTTGAAGTAGACAACAGCAAATCTGCGACTAATGACGCCAATATATTCTACGCAATTTTGTCAGCAATCTTTTATTGTACAGACTGTAAGGTTGTGGAATGCAATACCAATGAGCATCAGAAGTGCAAAGTCACTTACATCTTTTAATAAATTCCTCAAATATCACTATCTATATTTCTAAACAGTAATTTATGTATGTTTATGTAACTCTATGTTAATATATTTGTATATATTTTAAACTATGCGCACTGAATACCGACCCATTATTAAAATTGTAAAATTATGTCCAGAAGGTTGTCTGGAAGAAATTGCTGTTAGCGATAAGACCGCCGATTGTACTAGTTGAATGATTGTTAACTCATGTGTATTATTTTCTTGTGTGCAATAAAGAATATTCTATTCTAGACAATGTTTTGGCGACGCCCTTGGTGTTACTAATATCCATAAGCCATGATCACTTTCCATCAAGTGGGCCGTTTACCTGTTTGCCTGCTTAAGGTAATGAAAGTTTTTTCCTGACCAATACAATCTAGGATCAAGGGGTCTTCAACTCCTGAGGTATCTTCTAAATAAACGTGCTCCAACCTCGACTACATCACTCAACATAAAGTGAGACACTTATCCAACGCCGATCTATGCAAACATAAATAAATAACAATGCTCGCGGAAAGTGTATAAAATGGCATTCAACTGTCAAAAAAATGAATTTGAGATTAGAAACCCATTAGCACTACATTTTTCAGTGATAAATGTGTTTTTGCTTTTCTGTGCATTCTTGTGAGCTCCAAAACTTTCATACGCGTTGTTTCATTGATAATCAAGGAATTATTTGTTCACTTCATTCTAAGAAAAGGAAAATCGATTATCTTTGTTAAAAAATAACATGAGCTTTTTGTATCAAATGGTAAGCAATTGACAGTTTATTTAATCGTACATAATATAACAATGACAAAAAAATGTCAGTATGCAGTTATGTTTAATAATCGCTGCATATGGCGCTCTACCATTATACATATATTACTCTATAGTAACCTATATAAAGGGCGTTAGATTTTGTAGAGCGGAAAGTTCTTAATAGAAGATTAATTGGAGCTATGTGAACTTACTCTTTTAGAGATTGGCGTCATCTGTAGTCCACACTGACTGCATGCAGTTGAGAAGCATTTATTCAGTACCCTATGACACTACAGAATGGTATAGTGAAACTAATAAAAGTTCAAAACGCAATTCATTGTACACAGTCGTTTGAGGTATTGATAGATAAGTCTTAAAAAACTTGTGTTGATTGTGTTAATAACTTTTGGAATTTTAAGACAATACATAAAGATATTCCGTAATCGTAAAAAATATTGCACTTGCCCTATTTATTGTACCTGATTTTGTTTAAAAAGCCTTAATTGCGCAGCTAACATTTTCCAAGATTATACATATATTGGTATGTCTCAATGAAGATAGCACTGGAGTCATGACAGAAATATATAAAAATAGATACTAAAATACAAGCAATAGATAGAAATAGTAACAAATCCACTGTAAAATTAGACAAGTATAGTATTGACAAATTCGTATTAGAATAAACACTGCTACAAAATAATGAACAGAATACAAAATAAATAATAAAAAATCATGGAACAAAAAACCTAAACAAGAGAAATATTACGCAACAAAACTTGTTCGTCAGTGAGAGGCAGAAATTGCTAATAGCAACCACAAATTTATGCTCCTAGTACTATAAGAGGCGAAGAAGATTAGTCCGTCTACGAAGTGTTTATTATATATAATATAAACTCAAATTTCCGACGCTCGGAAAATACCAAAAAGCTTTTTATTTGACACGCATTCGTAACATCGCGATAACGACTCGTTTTACTTTATAATTAACATGAAGTAACGGATATTAAGCAATATAGTATGGGTTGAATTATTAACAATTGTAATTGCTGCCTACATACTACTACGTGCATTATTGCCTACATACATAATTTGGGTTGATTATAAAACCTTGATAGTTCTGATGGCTTATGTGTGTTCCACTCCAATAATGCTTTTTCGAATCAAACAGAGAGAATGCGTCGACACGGGATTCAAATTCAAAAATAAAATTATTAATTAAATTAAATTCTGACAACAACAAAAGTTTGGAAAGTGTAATAAATAAGTTAAGGTTAAATCTATTTCTGTTTATTTTTGCAAAATGTTCTACTTTATCATTAAAAAATTAAAATGTTTGTACTTTGGAAATCTCTTAGTGACTTAAGTAATAAAACAATTAAAGAACATTATCCCGATTGTTTAACAGCTAAATATTAATAGTCCATACGACTATGTACATTTAAAAAAATAGCCCTCAATTAACATGTATGGCACCAACTCCTAATTTTTAGTTGTTTACTATATTATTATGTAGAGTTATACAGACTATATCTTCCTGTCAAATGTCATCCACATAGACTCAGTAGTCTTCGAGAAAAATATCTGTGATATACCTAGACAGACGGACGGACGCTCATTCTGGATATATAAAGATGGGAAGAAAGAATATAGCTACGGAAACGAAAAACCATTTTTTTACTGTGAAGCTGGCAAAGGGACAGACGCCCCAGTTTATCGAAAATGGTTACCGTCACCTATAGAGGCTTGCAACAAAAGAGGCGAAGCCAAGGCCTTGCCAGCCTTTAAGATGGAATATAGAGGATGGGATAGGGGATGAGAAAGTCATCTATCTTCCTCCCCCCTCTCCCTGTTGAAGAGGGTGTCCTCTCCCGCAGGAAACACTGGGCTCGTCAAACAAGCGTTGGAGCGTCACAGATACAGTACGTATTGGTCAAGTATCTATGGCGTCCCTTAAAACCATGTGAGTTAAGGGCGCAGGTTTAGGTTTAGTGGGTAGTTTGCCTTCACTTGGAGGTCACGTTGGGCATACGACCATTCGTGATTCCCACACATCCCTCTTTGTAAAGCCTCCCTCCAGGCCCGAGGTTGGCGTCCAAAGATATTCCCCATGAGTCAACGAAAAAAAGGGGAGTGAGATAGAAGTTTTAGACAGGAGGTATAGAAAGGAGAGGATGGAGGAAACACGCTTAGCTCAAGGTTAACCAATTCACAGGAACACGATTCACGATATTCTGTAAGATCGTGGTATCACACCGATTGAGCCAGACCTAAGACCTGTAATCGAGATAATAATTCCAGTATAGCTCTATCACGTATACAATAACACGAATTGTCAAATGTTCTTATTCATAACTTAAAATTTAATTTTACTTCCTATACTATGAACATCGCTTCGCAGAAAAAAAAGGTTAACATGAAATTTATGGTAAATAATAGCATGTATAATTATTGATCAGCGCCATCTGGTTCTATGTGTATTAAATAGTGCCATCTGTGACAATAAGAGAGTAGAAATTTGTTGACAATGGAAAAAATATATGCTTCAACTCGTCCTTCTTACCCACACATCTTACAGACTTCAAAAGACCACTTAGAAACTGTCAAGAAAGTTTGAACAACATTAGATGGTTTCAAAATTACATCATACGAACTTGGACACCAAATGTTTACACAATAGCTAAACAATTTGTTTGTTGGTTTATTTGAAGAGTTTGACAAACTTGGCACTCAGTCTAGTTTAAGTTAAAGGAGTTTGGCATAACTTCGGAAGCATTAGCGTCTCATCCGGATAGATTAAGGCAATGATACAATGTTGAAGTTAATCTTTGTGAAGTTGGTCAACTGTTAACTTAAATATTACTTAAGTTATCTTGAACTTGACATCGATAGAAAATGTTTCTGAAATGAGATTGTAACTTAAAAGTTTCATGATCGAATTTAGTAGGATTTCGAATAGCCACTTTACTATCAATTATCACTTTACTATCCACGTAGGAATAAAAACTGAATTCCAACTCCTGTAGACGGGCGGCCTGTCATAATGCCATATAATAACAACATACAGCCAGATGGTAAAGCACTCGCCCGTCTCAATAGCTTCCACCCTTGAGCCTTTTTTTTGTTAACGCTGGGATATTTCGTTTGTGTATACCCTTGGAACCCCGGAGGGAGGTCACCGAGAAGTATGTGGGACTCCCGTCAGCCGATGTGTTGTAAAACCTCATTTGATGTCATAGACAAAAATTTCATTGATGTGTGGAATATATTGTTAAAACTTACTTCAATAAAAAATGTCGAACCGTTAACTCAATCTTTTACTTAAAATATTTTCCAACACGATGCTACACACAAGCTTCTGATAATAGAAGAAGTTGCAAGCACCTACCGCCATATTATCCACTAAACCTTGCAGCGTCCCTCCGCATCATAATGAGGCGCCTTAGGACCGATATCAGAGGTATGATTGCGTGACGCCTCGATGCAAGCCGACAAGGAGGTGTGTCCTTGTCCACCCCTGGGACTAAAGTATACCACAACGACCTTGAGTTGTGTTCTTGCTTTAGAGGTCAGGTTTGAGTTTGGTCTTCATCCATTCGAAGATGGCATAAGCACTTCTGGTGTTACAAATGTACAAAGACGACTTTCAGTGAGTTCAGCCATCGGGCTATCTGATATACTACAGCAAAAAACATATAAAATAATTCAAATTTATCTTTTAGCTAGGATAGTCCACCCTTCTTGCCGACTATCCGTATACTTTTGTATATCTTAATTCATTTTTCTTCGAAATTATTAGAAAATATATTTTGAGGACAAATCAGTCAAATGTCGGAAAGATAGTGCATTCTATTCTACAAGTAGACTTTACATATTCATAATAATTATTATGTGCTTAATATGAAATCTTCTAAGACGTTCCCTATTAATTTAAAGGCTATATGACGATAGGAATATCCCACCTCTTAGACGAATCCTTTGAAAGTGGAAATGAATAAACTTTGTTACAGTTATATAACTTGGGAGCCGTTTTACGAGACTGTTCGAGCTTCGAGCACTTAGAGAGTTTGTTTATTTAGTAGCCTGGATGATGAAAGTTAAAGGGAGTTTCTTAGCGTAATTACTAGATTCTTGGGTAGAATGAAGTTGCTATTCTGAAATTACTAGTATCAAATCGTTGTCTTAAACAATAATTGACAGCATTTAAAAGTCTGACTGAAGTTCAGACCTTTCCGTTTTAGGGGAACGGATGATATTTATACCCAACACAATTTCCAACGCAGATTAGTGAGTTTCACACATCAGTAATCTTAGTATGTTACTGTGAAAATGTGCTATCTGGTCAGAAATAACACAACAGCGGCAGATGCATTACGGCCAGGATTTTAACACACGTCATTGGAAAGAGAGTCGGATACTGCTTTAACGAAATGTTTAAAATACGTATTTATAGAAAATTTGGCGCACTGTGTTTACGAAGTAAACTTTTTGTTGCAGATTCCAAGTCCCTGGTCAGCCAATGATACAAATCCCAAGCGACAAAGAAGACGAAGAAGATACAGGCACCCGTTTCAGAAGAACAGGTTCTGAACGCCTTCGAGATGGTGCCAAGGCCTTACTTCGAAGAGTAGAATCACTCAAAACTCGAAGAAGAAAGCGCCAAAACAGGACAGAAGTTATCGTTGCATCCCCAAACTTCTTGGACGTACAACCAGATAAATATGCAGATTTGAATTACATTGATATGACTCCAACATCTCCCACAGCGTTTCCTTTCCCTGATTTCCATAGTTCTCCTATACATGCACCAGCTATAAGGACCCAACCACCTTCTCCAATGACAGTAATGCCTCCATCTCCTATCGCTCCTTTAGAACAATCCTTTGTTATGGCCGCTCCTTTTGGTGATGATAGTTCGAGTTATGCCTCAGATGGAAGTATGGGGTCTAGTAATAAAAGTTCTAAGTCCAGACTTGGGAGAGCAAAGAGGATATTTCATAGAGGCATCAAGACTGATGATTCGAGTGCGCTTAGTGATTCCGAATGTCAACCTGCTAGTTGGAGACATAATTATTACAAAGATCATAATACTCATCAAAATACGGAGGTAAGCACCTGTACTAATAAAGCTGAGGTTTTAGTCTGTGATTTCAAAGCCAACTGGATAGTGCAAAGTGCTATTTCTACAATACCTAATGTTCGTTTTTAGAAGTTTTATCTGTCAGTCTCTCTCGAATAAACGAACAACAGAGTGCCATTTAGGCTTATTCTTACACACCTCACTTGGCTCTTTGACATTCATAACTCTTGTCATGCACGCTCGTCTGTTCTTAAGGCTCCTGACATTACCTTCTGCTAGTACACGATCAATTTGATCATGGAAGGTGTGTCGTGGCCTTCCACGACTTAAATTAAGTAAGTGATCTTAATAAACCTTTTATCGTGAAGTATCAATTTTGTATGATGATTTTTCAGGTTGTAGTAGAACCTCCGTCGCCTGTAGAACTGAAGCCCGATCCTGAGGTGCTCAGAGAGGTCCAGAAGTCGCCTGGCCATACACCACACAGGCGGCAAGCTATCAGGACGAGCTCTCTTAATCTGGGAAAGGAAGGCCAGAAGTAAGTAAAGGATTTGTTCTAATTTCAATACTGAAGTTGCTAGTACAGCCTGTACTCCTGGCTTGACATTGTAGCTAATATTAATATTAGAGTCCTAGGGATATGGACACACGTAAAAATAAATTCAAACATTATTTACATATTATAAAAGAACAGGCATTAAAATAATGTCTTATTATCTTTCTTTTAAAATATCATGATAGAAATCATTATAATTACTGAGATGGTTTAGATATATGGCAGACAACGTCTTTGATGTGTCGATGCCATGCTGAAGTCATTATCTTGTTCTAACCTTTTAGGACCGGCTCCATCAGTGTGTATTTTTTTTAAAGTGCAGTAATTCATAATAGCATTTAATTATTAAAAAATCTTTCTGTATTCGAACATTTCATAAAATAATATCAAATCCCATTAAGATTTCATATGTGACTTACAATTTAAAAACCTAGGGACGTCAAAAGATTACAAAGTCAAAATCCTACACCACTACCTTTCTCGATCCAATAAATATTCAAATTGATGAAATCGCATCAAAGTTAGGTACTTACTATTTTTTGTAGCCTTTATTCATGTATTAACATTCGAGAAATCAAAGTCAATCATTCCATTCAATCGGCAAGGGATTTATGAATTGCTATTCAACTTTTATCATGAAAATGTATTTTCTGTTAGATATTCCATTTTGTTTACTATTTATTATTAAGGTTTCGTAATAATTTTAGTAACTCGGGCCTCCTAGTTCATAAGCGAACGGATAGTATATCCGCCACGCTTGTTCAAGGTGGATTAGCGGGTTAGACACATCGGTTATCTCGATGTGCATGTTTTATCATGATGTTTTCCTTCACCGTTAGCACGTGTTAATAACATATGCACATTAATGCGCATATGCGGTGCATGCTTTCCGGCTAGGATTCGAACCCACCCTCTTTGCGTTTGCCACTAAACACTAAGCTACCATGGCATTAAGAAAAAAAAAGCAAGAAGTAATCTATAAATATAAAAATTAATTGCTGTTCGTTAGTGTCGCTAAAACTCAAGAACGGCTGGACTGACTTGGCTGATTTTGGTTTTGAATTATTTGTAAAAGTCCAGGGAAGGTTTAAACAGTGAGTAAATATAAAAAAAAAACTGGGAATATAGTAATAATAACAATTTCGCTTTCCCTTAGAAACTATTCCTACCTGACAAACATTTGATGTTCGTCCCGTCGTTTAGAAATCAATAAAATTTAAAAGTCGTTCAGAAATCAAATTAAATTTAAGTTAAGTTTTTTTTTATTTTATTTTTTTTGGTTTTGAATGTCAAACGTTTGATGTTCGTCCCGTCGTTCAGAAATCAACGTTTTTTATTTATCGATTGATCCTGATATAGTAAATTTCGGAAACGTATTTTCTCCGTTATTTACTATGGCCTGGGTGTCTGGGATCGGCCCCAGAGTAGTCTGTTGTATATTAATTACCTATAACACAAGCGTAACTTGCTTAATTTGGGGATAATACAATATGTGTGTTTGTCTGCCGTTTATTTATTACTATTTATTTATGATTCTTAGGCGGTACGAAATTTGCCGGGTCAGCTAGTAAAAAATAATAAAACAAAAATTCGCGAACCATCACGTTGTCTGGACAGAAGTGCTTGTAGATACGTGATGTTTTTGTTAATGTATCACGTGATATGTTTGTTAAAAGAACAATTACACTTTCTAAACGATCCATTAAAACTAATTATCATATTTATTAATAATCATTATCCCTAAAGTTGTTTTCGATCATTACGAAAAGGTATTTATTGCTAATGATTTGTCAGTATTGATTTGATTTCGCTAATCACTGTGTGCCGCAGTCTTACAATTTGTTGTATCTTTATTGAGTTTGCTCTTAGAACCATCCCAGTTAGCTAAAGTATTTGACATGAATACTAGTACAGTGTGTGAATTTGATTAGAACTGCTAAGAGTATTGAGTTATTGAGTGAATAAATGTTCGTCTCCATTTTCATACTAAATCGTGTTAATTACAGCATCAAAATACAATATTTTAATGAAATTTCCATATTATGTCGAAGGTAAACAAATAAATTTATGACAAACATACATTTTTTTGTATTTAAAATAACATATTAACTTTATATAATTGTGCATTATATATATAAAAAATAGTTGGAAATTTGTGGAATTTATTTTTAAATCTCTTTAAAATATAGTTAAATGTATAAGAAGCAATAATATATAAACATTATGATTAAATATTAAAATAATTAAGTTTGAATATAGAATAATAAAAGGTTTAGTACGAAAGTCGGTACGACATAATTATATTCTTAAGTGTAAGCTTTAAACGCTCGAAAGTATAAAATATCATTCAAAGTGTAATGTGATTGACAATTCTATGTGTATAAGGTTCTCAGTGCTTTGTAGTCTATATATATTTATATACCAATGTGTAAAACTAGTGGAAGTGTTTTGCAGTCGAGAGTTGTACCTGTCACGTGTAGGATTCGGCAGTGGTAAGGTTGTTTTTACATTTCAAAAATATCTTTATATATAAAATTGTTCTTTGCGTGTGTATGTGACTGAACTCGTCCTAAACGGCTGGACCGATTTCGATGAAATTGTGTGTGTTCAAGTGGATTCGAGAATTGTTTATATATACAGTTGTACCCAGTAGGTGGCGCTACAATCGGAATGCACATTTAATTTTACCAGGGCAGGTCAATGTCTACCGGGACAGCTAGTGATATGTAAAAATGTCTTTATTAAAAAAATACACGACGAATCGAGAACCTATAAATAGCATAACTTATAAATATAGAAATATTTGTTAAGGCTTTTAAATGTATCCTTGATAATATTTTTATTTCACCTTCTCCCAATCATTTGAGGTCTATACTCCTCTATTCTGGCATACGTTCTATGTTACATCATAAATCATCATATCATCTTTCACACAATCCTTCTATCTCTTTCTTGTTCTACTTTCAAGTACCGTTACATCCTTGATTCCCTAATCATAATGTTCACTGTGTATACACGTCACGTTTGTCCTTTATTTTATTGCAGGAGATCAGCAGACAGGCAGATGGCCCACTTGATGGAAAGCGGTTACCATCGCCTATGGACATTTGCAACACCAAAGTTGCTACAAATGCGCTGCTGCTCTCTTAAGGGAGACTGGAACCTGGTCACTAATCCCGGAACACAACTCAAGGTTGTTATGGCGACATACTTTAGACCAGGGGTGGTAGCCATCCAGTCGGGCAAATGCCCTGCCACCTGGCTGTGGGTTGCATAACGTCGGAAGTAGCTTCGGTGAACCTGCAGCCCACCTCTCCACATCCCTTAGCCACTTACACCCATTTTGCCCCGTGCCAATCTTGTACGGCATTTTTGGGGGCCATCCAGTGAGTGGCGAGTCACCGTCTGCCCGTTTTATCCATGATCCCCGAACATTGCGACGGGTAGACACCATAGTGTCCATAGTCCCAGATCTCTAGTTCCACTAGCAGTTCATCCCAATAGTCCGGTACCTTTTATTCTCATTCCCTACAAGAGTCCAACACTAACCGGGGCTTGCCTTCGGGTGCATTTTTATAAGGTGTAGATAGGGGTAATCGCCGGTCAGCGTCGCGCCACATTTACATTAAATTTATCAAGCGGCCTCTACGTGTTGGCCTTCCCGTGGCCCCAAGCAAATCCTGCAAAAATCCGGGTCATTTTTATGGCTCGTGGTCTGTAGAGACATGACAGATGAAAATCATGTAACAAAAATAATTTTCAACTGAGAGCGCTGCCGCTAACTTAGCGTTTTATGCGTTTGATATTTTCCGTCTCTGTTAATGTAAAAATAAATATTTAGCGCTAGCCTAAATATAATGGTTTAGCGCCTACTCTAAATACCATTATATTTAGCGCTTTTTCAAGATATATTACTCTTCACTGACATATCGACGTATATCGGAATATCATAATCAAAAGACAAATGTTTTAATTATGTAATTGACGTTTTTAAATTCTTACTGTATTTAAGCGCATGTTTTCGAAATAAATTACAATTTAGCGCTTTATAAAATTTGACACAGTGTGTTTTCTCTGATGGGTGTTCGCAACACTGGCTGGAAGACTGATGATTAACAGAGTAAAGGTATACCAAAAAAGATCAATGATTGTATGAAAGATATATGACGATTCGTGGTACGACTAAGCACTTACGTCCGAATAAAGGAATATTTAAAGATATGACACTAATTATGCCGCCACAAATGATTACGAGAATTAAAGAAAAATTTGAATTAAAATAACCATGAAAGACCATCGATTTCTATCCGTGATAATTATTCTTATTTTTTATAATTCCAGGTTTCGAGACAGAAGTTTAAAAAGAGACAAATCAGCGTCAAGAAGTTCTGAATTGGACAGCAGCCCAAATTCAGCTGGTTCCAGATCGCATGATGGCGACCACGATGATGATGATGACACTTTAGATATTAAAAGTAAAAAGTAAGTACATCATATATTTCATGGACTTTCCATGTGGTTTTAGTCGCATAAACTTCTGATCTGTATCCCACGAAAAATATCACATTGTCGAAGATAAATAAGACAAGAGATATAATATATCGCTTCTTTGCATCAATAATGGGTTATCTTGAAAATTGAATTTTTAGAAGAGTTTTATTAACCTTCAAAAAAGAATTGTATCGAAGCGAATAACTTTTTTGCTGTCGATCTACAATATTAGTGACCAATTCATAGCATGAATAAGAAAGTACAATATCTAGGTTAAGAAAGAAGGTTGTTATATTAGAATAAGGATCCGATGTAATAGATTTAAGTGATCATAAAAAAAAGATAAAAAATTAAATTAAAAAGAAAAAGAATAAAAAAGGAAAATATAAGTAATAAATAGAAATAAAACATAAAAATCCCACCTTGTCCGTCCGGTGGAAGGGATTTAGAAACAATGTACTATAAAAGATTTCACGTTTTTTAGAAAAATGAAATCGGAAATTATTTTAATTATCAATAAAAGAAAAACGGTTTATCGGACTTATCACGTTATTGAAGCAAAGAGGCGATATATATATGGACCAAACTGAGCCCAGATTCGAATTCAGCGCATCGAAATACATAATAATAGAGGAGTCTGCTCAAAAGTACAGATCACTTTTGTGGGCCAATATAATTAAACCCTGTAGATGTCTGATACTATAGAAATAAAAACGTGTGCATCTCGGGACGCCCCACAGAAGTGATAACTTAGCCTGCCTACCGTTGCCCTATGGGTGAGAGAAAGGGAAGCCAGACAGACTGGTGCCGTAACGCGTTACGTAACGAAGCAATTTACCCTCCCATAAGAAGTTATCACTTCAAACACACAATCATACATGGCGTTTAAATCTCTGACAAACAGTCAAAGACAGTCAAGAGAACAATTTAAATTTAAAATAACTTCTGTTCATTGTCTTTTATGCATTCTCAGAGGCCATCCTACACTACGTTTTCCAAGACTACAACATTCTGGACAATGTGGTTGGCAGAAGACAGAAAATAGAATTTCAATTTTTAGCATGTCATAAATGTACCGGACTTTGTAATTGTACGCTGCGCTAAACTAAGTCTTCATTTGATTTCAGGAATAATATACAGCGATGGTACTCGTTTAGAACCAATGCACTGAATGGTGGTCCGAAAGCAAACAATACTTTAACTCCAACGCCTAACCAAAAAGATCCTGATTCTTATCGTAAGTTTACTTTAGAATTTTATTTAGAGTAATTAACGTAGAAAGAATACTATTTTTTTATTGCATTAGTTCAGCAGACAGGCAGATGGCCCACCTGATGGAAAGTGGTTACCATCGCCTATGAATATTTGCAGCACCCAATGCACTGCTGCTCTCTTAAGGGATATTGGAACCTGATCACTAATGCCGGAACACAACTCAAGGTTGTTATGGCGGCATACTCTAGACCAGGGGTGGTAGCCATCCAGACGGGCAAATACCCTACCACCTGTTTGTGGGTTGTTTTGTCGCCTCTTACAACATGCCGCCGGACCTCAGGAATTATCATGGCATAATCCGTGCAGGACCGGAGAAAGAATAAAATTTCTTGCTGCCGGGCGACATTTAGACTATTCCAGATTTTTTTTAACTAGCTTTAACAAACAGACACGGCATGTTTAGAATTATATAAATAATAAATATATATATATATATATATATATATATATATATATATATATATATATAATAAAGATTTGCAGAGCCTTAAATTCTCAGTACCTTACTGAAAACTACTTGTTTAAAATAAGACTAAGAGTATTCAGTAAATAGTAAAATGTCGGTTAAACAGTATTTTGGTAGCAAGCAAGGAATACTTGCTTGCTATTGATTGTACTATTTCAATTTACCTCTACATTCATTAAAAGAACCAGCCAAGGTTATATGGCTTTCTCTTAACTTCAGTGTCAAGACCGATGTCATCGTTATCCTGTGGACAGCTGCATATCCTTAGAAAACTCGCTCTGTTACGTCTAACGGCCTGCATGGAACGGTATTGCCCATCACACAAGTCTGGCTGGAACTGGGAACTACCCAAGTTAATTCGGAAGATAAAGACTCCTGATTATAAAGGTAAGAATATAAATACACATATACACGTGGTTTGAAATAATTAATATCTTGAGTAATTTTAATACCTTTTATTAATAAGGCCAACACTGCACATGCACTTCCTCACAACACCAGCATGTAACAGATACACTCTACATTAGTATAAGTTTAGTATTAAAATTAGAATAAATTAATGTAATAAGTTATTCTTAAGGTACACCATAACATAAAAATCACTAAATTAATGTCACACACAGTAACAAAAATAAACAATAAGCGTGTATGGACTCTAAAATTTTATCATAGAAATTAAGTAGTAAAAAAGGTACAGAACTCGAGTCCGTAGAGATGTTAATAATAATAAAAAAATTAATAAAAAATACCTTTTATTAATTAAGATCTATAAGTAAAATGCAAGGGAATAAAATACTTATTTTCTTATATTTCTAGATAAAACTGTATTCGGCGTACCTCTAACTGTTTCACTACAAAGGACGGGTCATTCGTTACCAAAGCCAATTCAGTGTGCTCTAAACTGGTTGAAAAACAACGCATTAGATCAGGTATGGTAAATATTAACTAAGTGCCAAGTAATAAGAATTTTTGATTTACATGACATCGACTATAATATTATTTAAGGCAACAAATAATAAGTCTTAAACTTCTGTAGTTTTGTAATATTTTTTAGTTAATTCTGTGTTTTTCTTGAAGTCTGTAGTATTTTTTTTTAAATTCAGTTTGCGATTTTGAAAATGGTGAATCTGCAGAATTCGCCACATGCAGTACATGGAGTACATGCATTAGACGAATTTTGGGCTAGAAAGTAACTCAAAACAGTACACTTAATTTAAAAGAAAAACAAATAAAAAAACAATATATTTCCAGATGGGAATCTTCAGGAAAGCAGGTGTAAAATCAAGAATAGCAAAGCTTAGGAGTACAGTAGAAGCTGCCGGTTCTGCCAATGCAGCGTTTGCAATTGAAAACATGAACACCATAGACCCAAACCAGTCCAGTTTGAACTTCGACGGCGCCCAAGCTCACGACGTTGCTGATATGGTGAAGCAGTATTTCAGAGAGCTACCCGATGCATTGTTGACTAATAAACTGAGCGAAAC
Organism: Dendrolimus kikuchii; assembly: GCA_019925095.2. NCBI lineage: Eukaryota > Metazoa > Arthropoda > Insecta > Lepidoptera > Lasiocampidae > Dendrolimus > Dendrolimus kikuchii. The sequence goes on from CM034408.1 coordinate 14,698,492, forward strand.
TTTCATTGCCATATTTCAACGTAAGTTTTTAAGTTTAGTTCTTAAGTTACGATGTTTTTTTAACTGCTTAAAGCGGGCAAACAGGTACCCAAGTAAAAGTGTTTACCTTTCCTTACGCACGTTTGTAACAACAGGGGTAATACAAACGCATTGCCAGCCTTTGAGTTAGAAGAGATAGGATAGGGAGATATGATAGGAAGAATGGAGAGCGGAAGTAGGATAAGGAGATATGATAGGAGGATTGAAGTAGAATAGAGAGATATGATAGGAGGAGTGGGTAGCGGAAGTAGGATACGGAGATATGATAGGAGGATTGAAGTAGAATAGAGAGATATGATAGGAGGAGTGGGTAGCGGAAGTAGAATAGGGAGATATGATAGGAGGAGTGGGTAGCGGAAGTAGGATACGGAGATATGATAGGAGGATTGAAGTAGAATAGAGAGATATGATAGGAGTGGGTAACGGAAGTAGAATAGAGAGATATGATAGGAGGAGTGGGTAGCGGAAGTAGGATACGGAGATATGATAGGAAGAATGGAGATCGGAAGTAGGATAAGGAGATATGATAGGAGGATTGAAGTAGAGGAAGTAGAATAGAGAGATATGATAAGAGGAGTGGGTAGCGGAAGTAGAATAAGTAGATATGATAGGAAGAGTGGTGTAGCGGAAGTAGGATACGGAGATATGATAGGAAGAATGGAGAGCGGAAGTAGGATAAGGAGATATGATAGGAGGAGTGGGTAGCGGAAGTAGAATACGGAGATATGATAGGAAGAATGGAGAGCGGAAGTAGGATAAGGAGATATGATAGGAGGATTGAAGTAGAGGAAGTAGAATAGAGAGATATGATAGGAGGAGTGGGTAGCGGAATTAGAATAGGTAGATATGATAGGAAGAGTGGAGATCGGAAGTAGGATAAGGAGATATGATAGGAGGATTGAAGTAGAGGAAGTAGAATAGAGAGATATGATAGGAGGAGTGGGTAGCGGAAGTAGAATACGGAGATATGATAGGAAGAATGGAGAGCGGAAGTAGGATAAGGAGATATGATAGGAGGATTGAAGTAGAGGAAGTAGAATAGAGAGATATGATAGGAGGAGTGGGTAGCGGAAGTAGAATAGGTAGATATGATAGGAAGAGTGGTGTAGCGGAAGTAGGATACGGAGATATTATAGGAAGAATGGAGAGCGGAAGTAGGATACGGAGATATTATAGGAAGAATGGAGAGCGGAAGTAGGATAAGGAGATATGATAGGAGGATTGAAGTAGAGGAAGTAGAATAGAGAGATGATAGGAGGAATGGAAGATAGGGAGATGGGATATAAAGGTTAGAATAATAAGGGAGATGAGATTCTCGCTCAACATACGAAATACGATTATCTCAATGCTAAATATGTCACGTCGATATTCTATAAAAGCGTGGTATCTCAACGATCGAGCTGGCCCTAAAGCTGGGTATGTATGCACTATGTTCGCAAATCTCTTGCACTCCACCTTCCTGCAACTGCTCCACATAGTGGATACGTTTGGGCTCCTGCAGCGTGCAAAGGCTCGCGCTCCGCACTCAACGCTCCAATCAGTAGCGGTTTTTGTGCGAACACAGAGGAGAGTTCAGTAAACTCATAAACTCATTTATTCGTAACTATGTTATACGTCAGGGTTATATATTTTTATTAATAAGTTTTCAATTGTTAAGATTTACATTATTTGTATCTATTCGTGCAGGAACGGAGAAAGAATACAATTTCCTGCGGCCGGGCGGCTTGTCGTAATAGGCGACTCAACAACCCACAGCCAGGTGGTAGGGTATTTGCCCGACTGGATGGCTACCACCCCTGGTCTAAAGAATGTCGCCATAACAACCTTGAGTTATGTTCCGGCATTAGTGACCAGGTTCCAGTCTCCCTTAAGAGAACAGCAGCGCATTTGTAGCAACTTTGGTGTTGCAAATGTCCATAGGCGATGATAACCGCTTTCCATCAAGTGGGCCGTCTGCCTGTCTGCTGAACTCCTGCAATGAAATAAAAAATTGTCATTAATCTTCATAATGCATGAATTCCAGGTGTGCCCGAGTGTTCTTGAGCCGGCTAATAAATGCACTTAAACTGCCAGAAAGTGTGATTTTTTTCGGTAGTTTATTATATATAGTCGGACCCATAACATGCGTTAGAGTGTTTGATTTTTTCAATCGCCTCGGTCTGTTCGTACGTGCCTCTTGTAGAGATGCGCGTACCGTCTCCGTCAAAGGAGTTGCGCGGAGCACAGTTGGTGCGCGAACATATTGGATGCCCAGCTTAAGAGCTGTAATAATAATAGGGAAGCAGACATTCAAATGAGAAATATTTTTTTATAAATATGCAAAACGTCGCGGCCTCGTAGATTTTTTTATGAATGTACCTAATTATGACGTCATAACTAGGTATAAGTAGAAGCAGTCAAAGAGCGCATTAATTATTCCAACAGTAAATAAAATAGATAGAGTAGATGAGATTTAGATTCTTTTATATGTGTAAATATTAAAAATTATCCTAACCTGTGTTCGCAACTCCATTAGGATAATGACTCCAGCATGGCTCTACCACGGTTGTTTGAACAACTTCAGTTGAACAAATTTGAGATATTGGTTATTTTCTATTAAATCAGTTACGTAGTCTATCGTAAAAATGATGTTTGTCGGCATCTTCCACTGTGAGCACAGAGACGCGCTTGACTGATTTTTTTCGTCCACAGATGTTCCTGAACCCTTAAGGCCAGACGCGGTGCAGTGTGCATTGCTTCTTTTACCAGAAGAACATTTAGAAGCTCTACATTCATTACTCATATTCCTTTCAGAGGTAAAAACACTCTGTCTCTAAAAACTCGTATATACTTCAGCTTTTATTAAAAACTAAAATTTATCCCGCGGGTACGCCGCGTGTCAAACCCTAGACATTAGCTTTATTCTACTTACATAAAAACTTAATTCGGTTTTTTACATATAATATAATTAAATAGATTAATAACAAAGAAACTAGGTCCATAACGTCTAAACAACACTGCCCAGCCCATTAAATTTCTATTGATCTTATTTCGACAGGTAGCAGAACATTCAGCTGTTAACCAAATGACTGCATCAAACCTGGCTGTGTGCTTGGCACCGACGTTGCTGCGGCTGCATCATGCGCCGCCTCAGACGGGAAGTACTAAGGAGGGGAATTCCAATAGGTGAATACTAATTATCAAGCTTAATTCATATTAGTGGAATTTATTATGTAATTGTGTTCTACACAAATAGAACAGTGTATCTATGATTGCAAAATAGATGCCAAAATTGAAGTGGAAATTGCTATTTATGCGAAGCCCAATCAGATTTTTTTTATTCATAACAATATTATACGCCAATTTCTATATAATTATCGCCTCAATTAATATAGTTCATAAACTCTTCATGACTTAAAAGTTGTGCTCAACTAACCACTCCCTGGGCCGTATTTTAAATGAATTGACGGATGGTGAGTCCTTTATTATTTTGGGTGGTTTATTCCATTCAACGGTCATATGACAAGCGTATGTTATGTTTTACATGTCTCATGTCATTTATATGCCGAGTGAAGTGCGTATGCATGTCGCTAAGCCACAATCATAAAGTGTGATAAAGGACATATGTAAGACAATGGAATAAAAAAACATACTTTGCCTTGATTTTATATGATTGGGAAAACAAATAAACAAGACAGGTGAAATATTTTAATTCTTGTTCTTTTTCATTATAGAATGGTGATAGAAAGTGTTGCAGACCAAAGACAAATAAGTGAGAGCAGAGCCGCACACGCTTGCCTTTTATTACTGATACAAAAGCATCACCAGTTATTCCTCGCGCCAGCAGACATGTTGGCAAGATGCAAGTTCAATTACTTCGAGGAAAGCGTGCCGGTAAGTGCTGTTCTTCTAATGCCGGGTTTATATATCATAAATAAAATAAATAAAAATAGCTTTTATTGCTGAAAAAGTTCCATAATTTCACTTAAATTAATTTCTTTAATAAATTGGTATCCAATTATAACTCCGTCCCAATTTGTCATTCGACAAACGCCTCTCAAGCTGTTTGAAGCCCAATTCTGCCTGTCTACAGGTTCAGGACCACGATATCCCTGCTGTGTGTTTGTATGTTCTTGTGTTGTCATCCTCTACGCCTTTTCTGTATCTTACTATGCAGTAATTTCCCTTACTACTAGTTATAGTTATTGCAGTCCACGAAGGCGATTAATTAGTGGGCATCCACTGATCAAAAATTTGATGTTAATTTTTGTATTTAATTCATTATTATTCATTGGCAACATTTTAAATTTCTTTGACAATTTATACTCTCTACGACTGTTTGACCATAGGCTATTAGATAAGTGCTTTCAGTATTAACGCAAAATAACGGAAAACAACAGAACATTTATTTTATTTAATGTATGTGTATTAAATAGATGTCACGTTTATTAAAATTTTAACTTTATACGCCTTCCTTCTCCATTAAAACTTTCATTGTGTCAAATCTCACACTCTTCTGCCACCACAATATGCTTAAATGGGGTATTAATATTAATAAGATTTTTTTTAATTTCCAGGTAGCGTTAGAAGAATTGGGAGCAGATTTCAACCAAGATTGGAAAGGTTTCCAACAAGCCTGCATCAAAGCATTACTAAAAGAAGCCAAAGAAAAGTAAGCCCTGTTCTAATTGTAATATAGTTGACTATGTTCGATCCTAACTAACTTGTTCTCAATAAATACTTGTAGATTGATTATATATCTCATGATGTCCTCGATATGTTGTTTCTTATAGTCTAACTGTTTTCCATGCTTTTTTAGAGTCTGTGGCCGCTCAGGAAAGAGGTGAGCTATCGGTGTTAGAGCGTTGTCCACTCATTTTCTCATGTTGTAGATTCCCTATGCTGTTCTGTTTTTTACAATTTGGGACTTAAAGTAACACCCTGTGATACTCCCGCATGGCTGTACTACGGCGCAGTTTTAGGCCTGGCTACTGTAGTGCGCGGAGCAATTTGTGCTACAATCCTTAATGTATAATGATAATAAATATAAATATAGCATAGAGTTCAATTTAATTTTTAAGTATATGTTTTTGTTCTATTTATTGTAAAATAAAATAATAAATAATAATGATATTGATACAAAGACCATGAATATATTTTCGGCTTAAACTTAGATTGTTTAGGCTCTTAGGTGTTAGTATCTCCCAGAGACATAAAGAAACTGAAATTAATGTAACAATATAAATTTTAATCATCGAAAAAAATAAAAACTATTTGACGATAATTCCTATATATCTACAAAGCGGCTTAAACATTGTTTTACAAGTATATACAAAATGGTTACTTATTTCGTAGTAAGTAACAGAATATCGTCATTTTGTAGCCAAATTCTGTTAGAAGATTCTAGATTAAATATAAAAATATTTTCCGTAGAGCAATTACACATCCACTATTGTTGTCATTTGCCGGAAAAACCTAAGAAAGTATATAATCAAATACCTTATATTTCAAAAATTTCATGGATCTTGTTTAAGCTAATTTTAAAATAAGTACGGTTATTAGGAGTACAAGTAATAAAATAATGTAAAGAATGGAACAGTATATTTTCAAAATTCATCAAAATTTTATCACATTCACCATCATGGCCACTTAGGTGTCTTGTCCTAGATATGTTTTGGTTGTTATTAAAGTTTTTTTTTTCTGTATGAAAAAATAATTCTCGTTTAATGAAAGTAGAATTAACTTCTAGTCAAGAGCAGAATAACATTATAGAATCTTTTTATTAATAACATTAATGTTGTATAAATGGAAATGGCACGTTTAATGAATTTAAATTTCAAACTAAGTATTACATCGTCTATTAAGTACGCTAAATTAATACATAACTACAATCACGTAAATTCTAATCCGTTAACTGTAGTACATTATTAATATTTGGACATAGTTTTGTTAGGTTCAAAGCACACTGACGCAGAGTCGAAGCGCAAAGAAGCGGCGATCTAATAAAGTACCAAACATGTTGACCTATCTCCACATCACATTTCTATCAAGATGTTATCATAACGCGTGCACATCTGCAAATGCGCGCGTGTTTTCTATGATATGTAACATACATGTGACGCTTCGATGCGCTTCTACTCTGCATCAGTGTGCCTTGACCCTAAATAAGAAAAATATCTATTATATTATTTATTTTTAATATTTATGTAACATGGTATTAGAACACAAGTTCACTTAACCGATTTAATCTCTCTTTTAAAACATCTAGACTATCTCAAAACTGTCATTCTGTGGTTTAATTGGGCAAGTTCCAACTTGCGGAGACTATTTGTTCTGTACACTACCTATGGTCCTTCGAGACTACAGATTAAATATCGAGTTTAGGTCACCACCTTCTATAGGAAGGTACCCAGACGGCTGACAATGGAACATTATTAGATAACAATTACAACAGATCAAAAATGAAAATCATGTTATTGCCAAAAATTCATAGAGAAAAAATTCTTACGTAGGTTCCCTCACTAGGACTAGCTTATATTATATTATGTACATCAAGTACGTGTGTGGTGGATTTACAAGTCTCTGTAAGCAAGATATAGTTCTTGCATTTCACTAAAGCTAGTGAGTGGTGTTTACTCGTGGTTGAACATGTACTTGCATATTGCGATAGTTTACGTGTCTGACAGAACGATCAGCTGTGTGCGTGATGTCCAATCATACCCATTTTTGGTCTCACGCACGCACAGATATGTACTTAATTACCACAAGTAAAGATTGCTCTCCTTCGTAAATTTCAAGAATTAAAATTGTCTCCCTTAATTGAACTTTGTTTAGTAAAGTACAATGCGAAATGAAAACCTTGTTGCTCCTTTTAGGGTAGGGTACATATAGACTGAATATGACTGTCTATTTTTAAAAGAACTATAGGGCTATGAGTTATTCTTTTTTGAAGAGATGACATCACACAGTTTGAAAAAAAATAAGTAGCTCTAGTTATTGTTCTGAACTCGGAAAATTTCAGAACGCGAGGATGGATGTCAGTGTCTGGTGCAGCACCACACGTGGAATTGTGTTGCAAAAAAGTTGGCGACGGACACCCCTTGAGGTTATGGAGAGCCACCACGGATGTGGAAGCGCCGCCTCAGGAGGTTATGCAAAGGTAAAAGAGGAAATATTCACTCGAGACCAATGATATTGCAGTAAAAAAAAAACGTAATTTAAGGAATTATCTATTGCCCGCATAAATTTTAATCCCCTATTTCACACCTTGCAAGATTATTTTTTGAAGTTCAAGGTCGCCTATCTTTTGGAATACCTATCTCAGAATACAAATTTTCCCGTTGCCAAATTTGATCAAAATTCGTTTAGCCATTTAAGAGTAAAAATGTAACAGAGTTACTTTCGTACTTTCCAGGATACTCCGCGAGCGGCATATATGGGACGATTCGTTGGTGAAATGGCGTGTAGCTGAGAAGTTGGGATCGAATGCTGAGGTGTTCCAATACGTCACGGCTTCTAGTATTAATCTATCGCCGAGGGATTATTGTGTCTTACGGTAAGAACCAGTCTTTAGATGGTTTTTTATAATGGAGTGTATCGTTCGTGTTCTTGAGGACAGTAAGTATTTATATAGATATTTTACTGGGTTTCCAGATTGAGCATTGGAAATTTCCTCATAGCAGACAAAAGTGACCCAAAATAACTATAGCAGCAACTCGACTCGACAGCTTCGTCACTGTCATAGTTCATACTTACTACTGAAACTCGTATTAAATTGTTTCTGCGTTACAAACAAAGATCATAGACAATTCCTATGTTGAATTTAGTAGCATTACGACTGTAATTAGAAATACTTACTAATTTTAACTTACGACACATTAGGATAAATAGATACCTACTGTTTTCCTAAAGGGACTTTCCGTTATTTACTATAGTTCGGAGTTTGGGAATTCTTAACTTGCGAGTATTTAATGTTTGTCTTCCGATTAAAAAAGAATATTCTTCGGAGCTAAGTGATAATAATAATATAGATCAATATGTATATTATAATTATCACTGGACAGGCTGTTTTTATATTATTATTTTTGTATCTATTTGATTGCCGCCATCTTGGGCGCTGTTAGTCAAGGCGCTAGAGTACAAAAAGTTCAGTGAACTAAAAAGTTTTTTACGTTGGTACTAATACTAGCCCGGCCTTACACTAGTATGTTTTTCTTATGTAAGCCTTTAAGGCTAGATGCACACTATGATTGTCAATACTGGACCTCATCCTTTCACACGAGCAAAACTTATATATAGTATAACGGCCGGGTTTAGTTCGAAAGACCGTCGCGACTTACAAGCGTTGCTTCGAAGTGACACAAAAATAGTCTTGCCATTTATATGTAGTAGCCAGTCCAGTGGTAATAACAGAGATCAGTGGATGGATAATATTTTCCAGGTCTTGGCAACAGGGTGGGGGTGGAGGCGGCTGGTGTGCAGTCGCAGAGACGTCAGTCGCGCACGGCAGCTCGAACGCAGAGGGCGCGAGGGGAGTCGTCTTGGCCTCTAGGTATTTGGCGCAGCCTGCCGGAAAGGGCCGGAGCAGATTAGTGCATCTAGCCAGGGTTGATACTATGTAAGTTGAAGTGTGTTGTATTTATTACGATTATTTAGTATTACATTATCATATTTTTTTTATATTGGTGAAGCACAGCCGACCGGCTGACGGCCCAACTGTGATGAAAAGTGGTTACCGTAGCCTATGGACATTAACAATACCAGAGGTGCTGGCCACTGATGGCCGGAACATAACTCAAAGTTTTGATGGCGGCATACACTAGACCAGGGGTGGTAGCCATCCAGTCGGGCAAATGCCCTACCACCTGGCTGTAGGTTGTTTTGTCGCCTCTTACGACAGGCCCGGACGCAGGAATAAGTATTATTTTACCGTTCGGACAAAATGTAATACAACTGCTCACATTAAGCAAATAAATGAACGCCATCTAATCTCAACAACAAACCACGATATTAAAAGATAAATATATTTTTTAATTAAGCTCATAAATTTTAATTAAAAAAAAAACAAAAAAATAATTTGTGCAAATAAAGAATTTTAATTTGAATTGAATACTAAAAATAAATTAAATTATTATAAGTTAATAGTAAGTAATCGCTGCCAGAGTAAAGCGTGCACAGAAGAATAATAATAGGATATCTGATATATCTGATAAATTAATTATTAATAAATATATTTTATTGATTTTCAGGGGTCGCACACCAGAGTGGTATAATAAATGTTACGGACACATCTGCGCATTATATCTCGCAAGGATACGGGCTTCGTTCAAACATAACACTGAAGGTCCCGAATCGAATGTATGATCCAAGCATTCCACTTAAGCTGCGAACCCACCGGTTCGAGCTTAAGTCGACGCGTCGCGTCGTTGTGTACATAGTTTTGTCGAACTGAGAGTTCTATCCGTCAAGTTTCATAAAAAATAGATGCTCGGTGAAATGAAGTGTTTGTTCGAAGTCATTTAAAATTCGGACCTAAAACAACAATCCACGTCGTTATGTACAATATGTAGATTTATGTCAGAATGACATTTCTATCAGTCAAGTTTGTAAAATTTAGGTACTTGATGAATGAAGTATTTCAAGTCATTTTAATTTTAACCTAATTACAATAAAATATTATCATTAAATTAAAAACTGGTACTTAACATTATAGAGAAGAATTTTAGATATTGATAGATATATGTTAATCACTATATTGTTTTTCAGAATTAATATCATACTTTAAAAAATTAAGATCTGACAAGAAAAGTATTTTGAGAACTCAAACGACTTGATAGGTATTTATTACTTTGTAATAGTCAAATAAATTTGCTACTAACAGGGTCTTATAAGCCTGAGTAGTGAATTTTTATAAATAAATATGATATAAAATACTAGAGTTCTATTTATAATAATATTATAATCATTATATACATTATAAAAGTATATAATATTATACTTATCGATGTCTATATAAATATGTATAAAATTAAGTATTAAAATATGACCAAAACCTAATTCATTTTGTGAAATGAGTTTTCATAGTAGATAGTTTCTATTTTTAATCTATATATATTTATATTGTCAAATTTAAAAAATAAAATTTACTACTCGTTGAATATGAAGTCATAAAAAGAGTTTTATAGTCCTTTCCAAACATTATGGCTGCTCTTAAATGCCAACAGATAGCTGAGAAATAGACGCTTTCTTATACAAACCAGATATAGCGTATTTTTGCACTTATTCCGGAGAAAGTATCGGTTTTAGTGCAGACTGTATCACTTATATTATTGAAAAAATTAGAATAAATAATAAGAAAAACGTTAATAGTAAATATTGGACTCGTCAAGTCGTTTGAATGTCACGTTAAGAAATAATAGAATAATTAGACCAAATAATAAGAATTCCACAATAATCGATAGGACAAAATTACTACCTACCTCCGAAATTAAATATACATTTTTTCCACTTATTATCCCTAAAGGGATCTGTTGAAAAGCCTGACCTTGAAAATTAGTTGTTTAGATAGAAAAATTAAGTTTTTCCCTCATGGTGCGTTGTAAATAAAATATATATCAACCAATATATCGAATAGAGAGGATATTATTTATTAAATGAGGGTATTGAATAAATAAAACAGCCCTAATTCATTGCACATAATACTACTTGGGTGACTAAAGTAAATTACGCATGTATTTAAAAATGTCATCATTGTACAGACAGTGAGCAGTGTCACATTTTTGATGTTGAATCTGTTTAAAAAAAATCAATTACGTTCCCCCGTCAATCAATGTATGCTGCAGATCGGCTGTGAATAATGAATACCTGGCAAGTGATTCGCGCATATATATATATATATATATATATATATATATATATATATATATATATCAGATCAAAAAATATATATTTAACAAGCTTAAACAACATGCCGTTCAAAACTGTTTTGATGTATTTTAACTTATTTGGAGAAATAACATGTTTTGACAAAGTTTTACATGTTTCAATAAGCAACATACGTCGTCAAATGTTTAAAAAGACAATCCATTCACAAATACTTATTTAAATAAGTTTATTGATAGGTTTTCATATTGCACAACCTAGATAGCCATAGATAATATTAGCACAATTTTGGTCTATTTTATTCAAAGCCCTCTATTAATAATGAATCAACCTTAAAGAGTAATCTCGTTATTTGCTATTTAAAATTAACCCATTTTACCCTTAGGTACTATCTATACTATAATTGTCTAGATACTCCGTTCAGTGCACAAAACGGCCGAATAAATTTCGACCGAAGCCGTCTTTCTATATTCAACTTTAAGCTATAGTAATCGGCGGAAAGTCGCTCCAAAATGAGGCCGTCTTTGTGTTTGTTTGTATTACTCAATCTAGACAAGGTTAAGGGTTACATGGAGAGAATTTCGTGCCTCCAAGATACGATTGTCGAAAGCAAGAAAAAAAATATTATCATGTAAACTAAACATACGATATCGTACGTGGAAGGGCGATAATCGTCTGGTCATTAAATATTGACGTCTCTGTGGAAAGAAAATACCGTGCTCATCACCGAGCTCGTAAAGCAATTGGCGCATTCAAATCGGTTCAAACTGATTTATAGTTCTAGTTTAGACAAATCGGAAAATCGTAGGCAAATATCTCAATGTGATTTGTCTCGTAGTGTAAACAAAACTCTTGATAATAATTACTTTACTTTTATCGTATCATATACCTACTCGTAAGCGAGTTTAGGTTTTTTGATTGAATGTAAACATATCAATGCTATTATTGTGTAAAGAGAATAGATTTTCGCCCCAAAACGTGCGATAAACTCTCTCCATGTAAATGGCCCTTTAGGGTCGGTTCAAGGTAGCGCAGAGTCGAAACGCTTCGAAGCGTCAAATTCTTCACATTTAAGTCAAATTCTTCACATTTAACGGGAAGTGTCACGAATGCGCGCATTCGCACGGTTTCACGTTTAGTACTAACAGACATCATGTCCCAGTTGACTGGACATGATGAAACACATATACAATGGTTGACATTGATCTTCCTTTGATTTTACTTATATCGGATGTTGAAGAAGAAGACATTGGTTCGCGTAGTAGGCGCTTGAATTGACGCGAACGCGCGCGCCCCAATCAGCGTTTGTCGCTCGCAGAAGCGAGTGTTTCGTACAATTCTCGTTTTTTACCCTTGTAGAATATGTGCATTACGTTCACAAATAAGGGTGAATTTGTCATGTCAACTTTTAGATTGACGTTTCGATGCGCTTCGGCTATGCGCTCATTTGAACGGACCCTTATGGTCTAAAGTTTTACCATTACCCTATGTGAAGTTATCATTACATATCACTAGTCATATGATATAAATAAATCAAATCACATAATATCCGTACCTGTCCTGTGTTCAGGAATATAGTATTAAATTATGATTTAACCGTTCTAAAATAAAGTTTTATTAACATAGTGCATGGTATTTTTTTTAAATGAGTGTTGCTGACTTCGTTTTTTATCAAGTGGCTCCAATAATATTGGTATTCATTTTGCCAATGACCTAGAATAATAAAAGAGGATATATAATACATGAATACATATATACGTAAAAGCTATGATGTTAAAATAAAACAACCTTGTAGCGAATTTAAAACGATGTCTTTGTTTTCTTTCACGCTATATTAATTTTTTGCGGTCTGTATAATGTATTTTTTTTTATACTCTTCTATTCTGACATTCGTATTTATAACCACCTATATAACATAAATCATAGCGGCAGCCTTTCTACTCGACGCTTATCCGTATTTTTTTTTTTTTATTGGACTTGACTTTATGTTGTTGGTCCGAAGACCTTACAACTTTACCGGGGTTTTTGGGGCGAGTGCCCGGGGGGGCAACTTGCTCGAGGGAGCTCCCTAAGGAGTTTTACCTCGGCTGAACTGTTGCCATGAGAGGGGGATGAATTTAATGATGGCCACCATTGGGCGACACAAAGCACTAATTGAGAACGGGCGACGGGTAATATAAGGTCCGAGGGGAAGGATTCCGGCGGGCCGGGATCGGTGGTTTGCGACGGCCTTCGCTATTTTACTGCCGTTTCGCAACGTGTTATGGCTGGGAGAGAGGAAACTGCGAAAGAAACTTCCCAGCAACACGCCTAGTCTATCCTGTGGGGGCGGGCTGATCCGGGCCAGCCGTTTTGTGATAACGTCGACCCTGTCCGTGAGGACGTTACGCGGTCGGCAGCCTTTCTACTCGACGCTTATCCATATATTTTGACCTATCCAAACAATTAAGTACTTATAATAAAATGTTAAAAAAAATGTTTAAAATGTTAAAAATATATTTTTAAATTATAACCTATGTATTTTCGCTATGAATTATGAATACATAACAAAAAGCTATGTTACTGTTGAAGCCGACCACGAAATCACTCCGCCCCGTGTTTAGAAAAAATAATCGCATTTACAGAAATGTCAGACATGCATTACAGTGGAGACTCAATTAACTAGAGTGATGATTGTCGTAAGGTGTTCGGATAATTGAACATATGAAAAAAAAACCAGTTTGTATATATTTAAGTTTTTTTTTCAATAAAAACATGACGTAGCCCAGCAAAATAAATATTGTAACTGTCTTCAGACAATAACTAAACGGCTGAAGCATCGCTTATGGCGCGACCGGATAGTGCCCTTCGCAATATGTCGGTCCACTGATGGATAGACAAAGTTATTTGATCGCGATTGCTAATCTGGATAATTGCAAATCCGTATAGTTTACGACCGGATAACCGAGTCAGTTGTGCGGAGACACAATGCGCACACGCGTATGCACCGAACACCGAAAAATTAGCGTTCGGTTTAATTATTTGAATATTTTTTTGCGTAATAGTGTAATAAATATACATCCTCACAAAATTTCTAGTTTAATCATATTTACATGATGTATATATGCATGTTGTTCTAAAGCGCTTTCAACTCGCATAAGTAAAAAAAATGCACTATATTATTGAAACTTTATATTATAATATCGGCGTGTAATATTAAAAAGCAATGTATAATATTAGATATAAGTATCTTTTTCTCTCTTATTAATAAAGGTGTTGTAAAAAAGTCTGATTGTATATAGTTGATTGTTAGCTTTTCTAATTATTATGACCATCACAATATTATTATATTTAGAATGTAAGTATCTGTTACACTGTTTGGAATGTCATATAGTGACTTTTTAAAAGCGTTTCTAGCAATCGAGTCTTTTGATCCAAAACCATGAAACGTTTGAATTATACTGTCACTATAAAATATTTCGAACAGGTCATAATATAATATATTTTAGGTCCATATCTATGAAGGTGAAGTTTTTATGGAGGAAGCACGCAATTCATATTATACTTTTGCGAATAAAACGTATTGACTTGAAAAAGAAAATTTTGTATCCTAATCCCAGGCTGCAACAGCCACTGCGATGTAATATGATGGTTCTTTGAGACTCATCTAGTAGGCGGATATGACTTTGACTGCAGCAGCCATTAATTAGAACTCTAAAATACGCTGGCTACTAAAATTTACTACACTCTGATTTTTAATTACCTGGACTAATATGACAGCTGTGACCAACCTTTTTTTGATTCATAAGTGAGTTGTGTGAGTCGAATGAACAACTCACCGTTGTATGTTCAATCCTAACAGAATTTATATAGAAAGGTATAGTATTCAACTCACAGTGGTGAGTTGCACCAAGCTTGCAACATAAGAAGAGCTCGAACGCAGCTGTCATTTTAGTCCAGGTAAATATAAAACAGAGTATACACAATATTTTAGCTGTCGCAGTCAGGCTCTTTTATAGTATAAATAAGGTTTTGTGGATATACATTATTCTCGCAAAGAACGAATTAATAAATTAAGGTGATTCCTATGAATTCACTACTGTACTACCATTTTACATTTTTCAAGATGAAAAATGTATTATATTTTGTAAAAGTGTAGTCTTTTATTTCTAAGTTTTTTGGTGTTTGTTTGTTTGGGATTCACATAAAAACTATTGGGCCGATTTCGACGCCGTTTTCGGTGATCAATAGAAAATTCCCGGACTTAAAATCTGTAGTACTTTATATTACGACAACCCCGCGGGAATTTTCATGGGAATGGTTTAGACTGATCAGAATGAAATAAAATCTGAATCCCATACGATATTTCTATCGATTGAAAGCAAATTTTACTTGCCCATCGTGGACAAAGTCGCGGGTAAATCCTAGTATCTTCTAAGTATTTATTTCTAGTTTAGATCACATCTGCACCAAATTTAATGGCAATTACAAATAAATCGAAAGACATAAAGTTATATTGTCAAGCTTAACAAGTCACACATGTACGATGGTCATAAACTTGAACACCTTTTCAAAAGCCACCTGTGATTAGTTTATTAAAAAAAAGTATAATTAAGTATCATAATCTATATTTATAATAATAGCACATATCATAGACATGGACCTAATAATTTCCTAAAAGTAGGAAAACAATTTGAAGCCAAATATCATAATATGAAGATATAAATCCAATACATGTAAATATAGTGAAATAAGTGTGTAAAATAATAATTTACAGTATCTGTAATCTCAAAATATTATAATGTTGTTAGAGTTACCTACGGTATCACAAAATATTGGTGCGGTTATTGATATTATAAAATAAATTTAAGAAAATAAAAAAATGCATAATATAACCAGATTCAATAAGTAGCGACATATGGAGTATAAGAATAGTCATTAAGAAATAAATAAAACAATATAAATTATTTATTCAATATAATAAAAGATTTGATAATAAAAATGCAAATATAATTACTTTAATACATAAATAATAGTTAAAACACGAATATAAGCACCATATCAGCACAGTGATTCTTAATTTATCCGAACTTTACATAAATCTCTTCATTTTAATTTTGATGATTTATTATATTGTCCCTGCTCCATCTCAGATATTGTTAGTGTTAAAAATAACGCCGTTAATAAAGCTTTAGTGTATATACATACATACGTTATCTGTCATTGTTTAACGTCATTAAAAGTTAGTAACAATCATCGCGTTCCATTAGTAGCTCACAACGCCCAACGTTTTGGTCGTGGCGAAATTGTCACTAATGACGTCATCATGGTCGTGAACGTGGTCGTTGTGAGTCCCTAATGAAACGTAACCAATATCGCATCACAAATAACGAATTAAACCTATTGCTGTATCTGGGTTAAACGGCCACTAAGAGATTATCCCAGATGGATCAGTAATATAAAAGTTGTACAAAGTATACCACAATATTATATATTTATTTATGAAGTATGAACGTTACTTTATAGGCCAGTTTAATCAAACTTGAATATTTAGAATAGCGAGGAATATAATCTCAACAATACATTTTTTCTTAACATCAAAACGGATTATAACTTTGTTCCAAAAGATTCCGAACCATCAGCAAGCTGTCTAACGCAAGTGCTACGTACTTTTTCTAACATGTAGTGTGTATGCGTTTGAATGTTTTGATTGCTTGGAAGAAATTTGAACAGACTTTCAATAAAGCATTCCACAATATGCCTTAGGTCCTAACTATAAATTACTTGATATAGCCTAGGTGGCGAAGTTCGTCAATGGTGTAAGTTCATACACCGCTCGTTTTTTTACTTTTTTAAACGGAATTCAACGCCAAATTCGAAGACAGAATTCAATTATGTCTTACCGTCACTGGCTGATATATTGTCGTCGTAACTATTCAAACACGGAAATAATGAGAGACTTCGGACTTCGCCACTTTGACTATACTTCCAACTTTCATTTATTCTACAAAACGCCCAACTTTCATATTACATAAACTGTGTGACGTAGTCTCCTTTCTTCGTTCTTTTCGTTCTTCGCTTACTTTCCTTCTTTCCATTATAAATATTTCCAGAAAAAACTGCTATTTCTGTCGCTTCAACAAAGTCGTTAATGAATTATAAATCTGACATATTTTTTTTGGACCACGCTTTCATGTTTTTTAATGTCTATTTTTGTGTATCTGTGTATATTTATGTCTTAATGTTTATTTATGTAAACAAACAAATTTCCTCGGGGAATCCCCTAAAACATTAAGTAGATAGTTAGATGCAAGGGCTATTCCCCAAAATATATCGTTACCTATCACTCGACGCTCAAGCAGTAACACATATAGGTAACCAAGGAACTTCCCGTAAAACATGAATGAAAAGGGATGCCAACTTGCAATTTTTGAAACCGGTAAATAAAATCGAGAGAATATCCTAACATTTTTAGAAATCGTAGAAAAATATAAATTCTTTTCGGTAGGAACGGGTTGAGACAACTGTCATGTGACTACAGCATCCTAATTTTCATATAATACCACCTTCGAAAAATTGAATCTCTACTTTACCTAAACTGAAGGAATTAGATTCTGTATTTTAAAATGTCAATTTGTCATGTATAGTCCGCGAATGACGCGGCAAATACTAAAGAACTGCAGTGAAACTTAAAATAGTGATATACCAGATTTAGATGCAGAACATTTGATATTAGATTTAACTAATAATGAATAAGTTCCAGTCCAGAAGAGTTGGTATGCAAAGTCATAATGCATAAGTACCTAGTACAAATTGTAAGGTACAATCTTTGTTTGTAGACTCCATTACTACGGTTTGCTAACGTCAAATATAGGGGATTTTTAGCTCAAGGAAATGTTGATGACATAATATTCTTGCAATCAATTCTGGTATTTACAATATTAATACTTTATGAGCCGATGGACTAAGACAACTAATCGCTCATAACTCATACCATGTAAATCCCAGGGAGAAAAATGGGAATGCGTCATATAAGGAAACAATGTAGTATAGATATATAAACAGTCATGGCAAGTGTCTTTAAAAAGTCTAGTTGTAAGAAGGAAAATTGGAAATTACATTTGAAAATTGCAAGTTATAAATAGCTGAAACGTATTTCCTACATCAGATAAATAATCCTAATAATGTCCTTCACATCAGTGGTAAAGAAAACAAACATATAATTTTGGAATAATAATTCCATAAACATAGATCCCAGTCCTTTGACTGGTATTGATTTTTGTAACGTGACGGGTTAGTGTGACCAGACCGACATTAAAAATCACACCAGTGTTTCGGGGTGAATCACTTCAATAGGTACTCTTTAATTTATGCTGAACATTATCATCTATTACACCTTGATTATTACTGCTTACTATGAAGTGGTATAAGCCTAATGTTCACAAAGTATTAGAATTCGAATACATTTGGTACATTGATGCGGTTATGTGAGCAAACCAATCCGTATCAAACTTTTGTTAAATAATAGTTGAACAAGTTTTAATCTTTTCACAGAGAACTTGTCCAATGAGGACTTGACCACATATTACCATGCGCGGCGCGGAGCCGTATACCTACTTGAAGCTGCGCGATGTTGTGCCGCGTCGCGTTTTCTATATTAAAGCTGATTTACATTGATCCAGCTACTGACTTCAAATAAATATTTTCAAGTCAGTCCGTTCCCCAAATCAGAAGCTGGATCAGTGTAAATTAGCCTTTAGACCATCTTGGGCGCAGCATATAGGCTAATATAATATAGCGATTTGAACGGGCTCGGGCACAGATGAACCCATACGCTACAAAGTATAGCACAAATCGCTTTATTATATTTTATTGAAGTTTAAATTCGTGCCTCACCTGAGCCCATTTCTTCATGGTCTAACATAGTATAAATCCGTATCACGGTACATCTAATAGCACACGGTTTAGAAAATTTGTTTACTCATGCACAATATGGCAACAAATCGCAGCTCCAGGGCCGCATCGCTTCGATCACAATGCTGCGCCGTGCCAATGTGGCCAAGCCCTTAGCACGTTAGTGGACAGTAAAACCTTGGTGGCTATGCCTGCTGAGCACTATTCAATTTCACACATTGCCTGATATGACAGAACGGATTAAGACATTTATAAAGCGTTCTGACAGTTTATGTAAATAGACTTTAATGATTTCTCTTGCATTTTGCTTATTATGCCTTTAAATTTAAATAAAAAAAGCTTTTAAAATATAGGTCAAAACTTGAACAGCGACGCGACAGACGTATTTCTGTATAATTTTCGCGAGCCTGACGCCATAGGGCGTTATTATCCATCAACGTGTTAATATTACCCGTTCACGATAACTTGATAACCCTGCGTATCAAGTTATCTTCAACGGGAACTACTTAATTTTTTAACCCTCAAGCATTTTAAAACAGGCAATGAATCACTTTAGATTGTGTCTTTGGAATTAAAAAACACATACGATACCTACTGTTTGAAAGAAATACGCATTAGGTAATACTTTACGTAAAATTAGTGTTTTGTAATTTCATAAAGCAATAATGATAATTCCGTTGAATACTCCATGTCTGCTATATTGTGTAAAATGTATTAAACTAATGCATTGTGATTTTATTCTTTATGAAAATATATGGACCATTATATTAAAATTATTTAGTTTTGTTTTCTTATTCCTAGGTACTTTAGTGTCCTCAATTTCCCGACTTTTTCTCAAGTTTCCAAAATCATTCCCAATCTAAGCAAGTGACATGTTATAGGACAGTTTGGAGTTGATCCCAGATACGCCCAAAGCTTGATTTTAGTGTCCTCTTCGTAGATTTCTAAAGAAGGAAGACTTTCTATTACTTTAAAGTGAAGAAAAAAGACTTGCATTGCCTAGCCATAAAGATGCCAGATGCAACTTAACCTGCGTAACTGTAAGGCCAGGGTTAGAGCTGACTGGGATCTTATACCTCACAATGAGAGACTGGTTTAAAATGTACCTTTATATTCTCTTCCAAAACAATTTACAAGTCATGTATTCCACTTGAGGGCCGATGCAGTAATGTTCTCGATTGTTTTCGGGAGACGTTCCACGATTACAAATAGTTATTTTCTTAATTTATTAAGAGGCCGTAATATGCATTAGTGTTAAGGTGCTCTTAAACGAGCAACTAAAAATGCTCAATCCCGGTCGATTCTCGTCAACTGTGACGTCACGACTACATCTAGCAATTTAGGACGATGGCAATATGAAGCAAGCCGTTGGTGAGATACGGCCAAACAATACCATGATGGAGCAACTTAAAAAATTAGGCACCCGCCTCCAGCCTGTTCGTCTCGCGAAAACGAGACGTAGTTATACGTACAAACGAGATATAAAGAAAAGTGCCTAAAAATTTCCAAACCGATTCGATATTCTGCAACTCATATGGCGACGTTGAAAAATGTGGAAAATGGAGCAAATAGCAGCAATATTCCCGAAACAATTGTCGCATTTTATTACTGTTAGCAAGTATGCAGCCAGGTGGTAGGGCATTTGCCCGACTGGATGGCTACCACCCCTGGTCTAAAGTATGTCGCCATAACAACCTTGAGTTGTGTTCCGGCATTAGTGACCAGATTCCAGTCTCCTTTAAGAGAGCAGCAGCGCATTTGTAGCACCTTTGATGTGGCAAATGTCCATAGGCGTTAGTAACCGCTTTTCATCAAGTGGGCCGTCTGCCTGTCTGCTGACCTCATGCAATAAATAAAAAAATATTGCTCAAAAAATTGCTGTCCAATGTAAACGAAGTGGCATGCAAATGCTAGTAATAATATTATAAAATTGTCGAAGTGTAGTATTTTGTTTTTTAGATTTTTGTGTTTGTCTGTTTGTTCGGGATTCACGTAACTGACTATTACTTTATATTTCCTAGGATTTCCTAATTTCGAACCCACGTACGTTTTAGGACTTGCTTTCTCAATTTTTATTAGACATCTTTAGTAGAAAAAGAAGCGTAAATTTAGTTCTGTAGGCCTTTAGTAACATTACTTATCCCAGGTTTTACGGGAATTTCCTGGATTCATGTAAAAAGGAAAAGCCAAAAATACCCATTGTTCTGCTACAAATAGCCTTTTGATCTTAAATACTGCAAAATTTTAATTGCCTACGTTCGGAAAATTTCTAAATCGACCCTATATCATAGATTATTCAATAATTATACAAAATTTATACTTTAAAATATGTAAGGTAACCTATCGTGTAGCTATCTATAGGTATATAATAGTTAAGCTATCGTGATCGCCATGTCCTTGGGTTATTTTCTAAAAGTCGCAACTTTACATAATCAATATTGGCTGCAGTCATTTTATAACGAATGAGATGAAGGAAATCAAAAATCTTATGACCTTACGGTACTTAATTATAGTCTACGGAATCTTGTAAAGAATTTCAAATATTGCATCATGTAGTTTCTTACCAATGACACTGATGCAATTTTCTGCGACGGTTTCTGATTGGATGGTACGTTGCTGGATTGCTAGTAGCAAAAATATTTAATAACTTATCCTTTCTTTATACTCAATATTTTGTTTTCTAGACTAACGATTTGAAATTTTCTAACAGATATATAATGATGTTTTAATTTCTTACATACTTAGTTATTTTATACAGTACATAAAGCGCATAAATTCGTAGTTTTTCCATATTTCTGTGTTAGTTAAAACCAATTAAATTTTTAACTTCTATTAAAAGCTCTTTATTATGCTAAACGGAACGTTTTTACCCGCCCAATATTCCTTGAAAACGTCAATCCAAAATTTTGAAAACGTCAGTCGTGTGCAGTACAGCGATATGGGTAGAGATAAAATTTCTAACTCAATAAAATTATAGTGACAGTTTATTGCAAACGCGTATCATCAAATACAAACAATGAGACTAAAGATTAATAGACATTAATAAATTAAAAAAAATATCTAACATCTGGAATACGTTCCGAAAGCAACTTACTTTCATTACTTTCTAATCGGAATCATCGTAGTGCTTTTCAAAAAGATTCAAATATATATTTTTAAATTTATAAGCTAGCTAAAGGAACCGTATAATCATGGATAAATTAGAAGAAACATCGAAGACTTATGAGAATGAGTCAAGAAAGGAACCCTTTTGGGTGTTTGGTTATGGCTCACTTTGCTGGAATCCAGGTTTTGAATACCAGCAGTCTGTTACTGGTTACGTGAAAGGATTTTCAAGAAGATTCTGGCAGGGGAACACCACTCATCGCGGGACGGAGTCGAAGGTATGCAAATTTCATTTATTATGAACAACATCTATTTTTATGTTTATTAGGTATTTACATGAATTAAAGTAAATACTTTGTATATATATTAATATTTTATACAAAATTTGAAGTGGACTACAGATAAATTAGCTTCGAGACTTGTTGCATTTGTAGTACAGTACAGTTAACACACAAATAAATAAACTAATATTTTTATATATTTTAATAAGTATTAAATTTCAAGTTTAACAGTCCTGGAAATATACAAATACTACTACACAAGCAAATCAGTCTTAAAGCTAATTTACCTGTACTTAATAATAAACTAGGGTGTGGTATAGATATAGGGCACATTTATTTATTACTTGAGATATAAAATTAATTTCGGGTGGTTATAAAAAAAAATAATCACAAAGGCTAAGGTGGGTGCTCCGCTTCTTCGCACCCGCCTTAGCCTTCTAACCTATATTAAAGAGTTCGGATTTATTCATAATAAACAAATGTGCAGTGTATCTATACACCCAAATATTTAAAAATAACATAATAACACGCTTCAAGAAAGGCCGCATATATGCATCCATCGGTGACGGGTACATATTTTTAGTTTTCGGGATTGAGACTGGGGCCATAGGGACATGACACTTATCAACATCATCTAGACCTTTCAAGGTGATGGAAAGGAGACTCGCGTGACCAAAGGGCTGGCCTATAGGGCAAAGGATTAGTGTTGCCACACAACATGGGAATACAGCCAGCATTTTGGGAAAGGTGTATCTCAATACTAAAATATGTTCATTCAACTGGAAATTTGTTCCAAATTAAATACCTATATATATTAAAATCATCAGATGTATATAAATTAAGTATTCAACAACTATAAAAGAAATAGCCTGATGTAACTTTATATTATATGGCCTTTAATTTTTTCAAAGTCATATTGTTAAGTTATGTGATTCAGAGGTCAATTTTAAAGTGAACTGTATTGTAAAAAACAAATTTATATTCTTGAAGTTATATTTTGCAGGAGATAAAAAGTAAGGACTTTTTATCTATCTCCTGCCCTTTTCTTCAAATATTGCACATAGAACAAACAAATATAAATGTATCCAAACAAATTAATACACTCACACATTATTTGGAACAACAAATATATAAGCTGACAGATTATACAATCATGAAATTAATGTTATACTTTAAAATTCTAATTTTAGAATATGTAACCTATGATTGTGACTTTCAACCATATTCATGGGTTACATCATATACCAAAAAATTGCATCTTTACACCTGATGGATAATATGTTTGTTAATACTAGCTGTGCCTGTAACTTTGTCTGGGTGGAATTTTTTTGCAGAATCCTAAAAAAATTTAGCCTAGGTTACTCTTTATAACATCATCTATCTGCCAGTCTGAAGTCCTGTCCAAATTGGTCTAGCCTTTTCAGAGATTTGCTGAGAGAAATAGTTTTAATTTTGTTTTGTGGAACCCTAAAAATAATAAGTAAAGAAATAACCTAAGTAACTCCTTGTAACATCAGCAATCTACCAGTGAAAGTCCCATCAAAATCGATCCAGCCATTTCAAAGATTAGCTGGAACATTCAGACAGATAGACAAAAATACAGAATTACATTTTCAGAATGTGGTCTAAAATATCCCCGTAACTTTTTTCACATTTTTATTTTGACATTACCAACAGACACTTCAATTTTATTTATGTGTATAGATTTGAGGAAGACTTGGCAAGAAGTCATTTTGCTCCTTTTTTGACAATTCCAAATAATATCTTTCTTGAGAAAAATGAACTTAATCTGTCTAATTACTAGTGTTTGTCAGCAAGAAAAAACAACTAAGTGGAATTTGTGGTCATTCATCATCATCATCATTATACGAGTGTTAAATCCCGGTTGCGAGTGTTCACTCTGATGCCCAGGGTCCGCTTTCCGACTTTTTCTACTCCAGTTCGCACGGTCGATTTTCTGGTAATTGTTATAACAATTTCAAAATTATACTAAAGTAGCAGTTTGTGGAGGATGATAATAATGATGATGTGGTGTGACCTTGCCTGAATAGGGAAATATGGAAGAAAGCAACATATTGTGCCAACACCAAATTGTGATTGGTAGACTGTGAAAGAAACATTTTTCAAAGAAACATTATCAACAATTATTTTCTGCAATAGTTGATGAGATATATTAGCTTTTAAAATTTTTAACAAAAAAACAGGTAAATACATATACATAATTATGTGCCCATTTGACTATAAAATGAATTTTGGGTGGTTATAAAAAATAACCAGGAAGGCTAAGGTGGGAGCTCTGCTTAGCTTTGCTCCCATCATAGCCTTCTAACCAATGCTAAAGAAATTCTGAGGTGTTCAAAAACCAAAACTGATTTTCTACATCTTGAAGTTGAAGCAAAGTAAATTATGTGCCCATTTGACATTAAAATGGATTTTGGGTTGTTATAAAAGATAACCATGAAGGCTAAGGTGGGAGCTCTGCTTAGCTTTGCTCCCATCATAGCCTTCTAACCAATGCTAAAGAAATTCTGAGGTGTTCAAAAACCAAAACTGATTTTCTACATCTTGAAGTTGAAGCAAAGTAGCTGTAGCAAGATGTTGTGGAAAATATTTATTTCTGTTGATTTTTATTTTCTACATTTTAGTTATGCAAATAATTGAATAGCATTAGAAAATAAAAATATATGAAACACATTGTATGTTCCCATAATATTTGAGGGATGCTCATGCTTTCCCTGGTATCCACTTATCAGATCCGGACTTGGTGACAATGGGTCCACCTCAGGAGTATACTGTTTTGAATTTAAAATAATCGAAATCATTCCACAGTTGACAGAGAAATTATGTAAAAAACATACAAAAAACATGCAGTCAAATTGAGAACCTCCTCTTTTTTGAAGTTGGTTAAAAACTGTCTCCCCCTCTAAGTTTTTATATATATGAGTTGGAAAATCCTGAAAAATGTTTAAAGCGGTAAAGCTTTTAAAAAAGAATATAAATAAAAATTATGCCTATGAATAAGATCTTTTAAGTTTTTGTTTTAGTGAAAAACTAAAAAAGTTTTTTTTGCTAAAATTTTAACTTAAGCCGTGGTAGCTTAGTGGCTAGTGTACGCATCCGAAACTCAAAGGGCGCGAATTCAAATCCTGGCTGCACCTCTTAGGCAATTTTCTGACCTAATGTGCCATGCTACATGGTAATTGTAACAATATGCACAGCATATTGGCACATGCTGATGGCAAAGGAAAAAATTGTGATGAAACCTGCACTTTGAGATACCAATGTGCCAAACCCGCCAGGACAAATGTGGCGGGTATACTATTGCCTTATAAATGGGAGGCCTGAGCCCAGCAGTGGGATGTTTATGGGCTGTTATTATGATTATCATAAAATTTGAATTAAAATACATTAGCATCAAAAATACTCGTACTCATCAGATTCATCCCTTGATTTTAAAAAAGTCACGCGAGATGATCGTGAATGAAGTGCGTGGTATATTTAAATTTACAAAGTATTTTGGTGTCAAGTGCTATTTTTGACAATCAGTATCTAAAACCAGATTATAGCCAGACACTGGCTGTTTCGTGTGACATTTATTATACTATTTTGTCAGTGTGACACCAATACAAATTTTATCACCTGTCTCCCAGTTTATGGCATAACACACAGCTGCATATTTATTAATTAGTATTTACCCTGTTCATTGTCACCCTAAGCAAAGACTTCTACTAAATTAGTCAAAACTTGAAACACACTAACAATTCCTATTTCTGTATAGTAAGAGTCCAGTAAAAATGGCACATACTTACCGCGTTCATTAAGCTTCAATTTTTTTTATTTATTTAATACATTGCATATTAAAATTCAAAATTACCTCCAAGAATGTAATGTGTCCGTGCTGGAACGGAAAAGAATACAATTTCCCGGCCGGGCAGCCTGTCATAAGAAGCGACAAAACAATCCACAGCCAGGTGGTAGGGTATTTGCCCGTTTGGATGGCTACTACCCCTGGTTTAGAGTATGCCGCTATAACAACCTTGAGTTGTGTTCCGGCATTAGTGACCAGCTTCCAGTCTCCCTTAGAGAGTGGCATCAAATTGGTAGCACCTTTGGTGTTACAAATATCCATAGGCAATGGTAACCGCTTTCCATCAGGTGGGCCGGCTACTTCTCTGCTGAGCTCATCCAATAAAAAAGTAAAAATAGAAGCTGGAAATGTTAAACCACTCCCGCGGCAACGCCTTGTGTTTAAAACCCAGAGACCGCTTATGGAGTATTGCTCACACTCATAGGCCGGGGAACCCGCCTACCAGCTTAAAGAGATTGTATCCATCGACTCGATCGATCGCTTACTCACAGACTAAATATGTTTGGCCTTCGGAGAGACTTCGCATCTCTTTCCGTTTTCTACCTTCTGTATAACCCTTAGTTAGTTTGCCGTGGAATCCTTCAGAATGCTGTCTTTGTCTTTCTAGTTTTACACATCTTGCCATCCACTGGTTTAATTGTACATCCGCATTTCTTTGCGCCGTTTCGCTCACGTGATTTAACAGTTCTCAAGAACGTTACTCTTGCACTCAATAGAGATTTGGATTAAGCTCCAGAGTATTACCCTAACGTTGCGATACGATACGGTATCATAAAAAGGTATCAAAAAATGTTCTTTTTAAACTAATAACAACCCACATAAGTTCATTCTGTTATCACAATTATTTACCTAGTGCCGGCTTTATCTGTAGTGCAGATTGTGCAGCGCGGCGCACACGGACGCAGGCACTTAGAGGGCGTCGAGTGCCGCTCGTGATACCTCCGAAAATCATGTGTCTCTCGCGGCATCAGCAGTCTCAAAGACCCTGCGCCTGTGTTATGGCTGACACCGGGCGTAGTAGTAAAACAAGACTCCACGAGCGGCTTCTTTACTCTATACCTACTGTATACAATAACTTTTGCTACAACGTGAAATCAGACTTTAAATAATTAATTAAAGATTACATTAGCATTATTCTTTTAACCCCTTCCTTTCTAAGAAATACTCGAATGCCTCGTTTCATATTTCTGTCTCGATTATCAGTATAGGCTAAATTGGAAGCGAATGAAATAAACTATTGTATATCCCTGTCTATTCCACACACCAAATTGTCTTATAACTGAAAAAGAAACAACAGTATATATGCTGTTGCTATTTTAGCACGGTTTCTATGAGAGTTCTTGTTCTGAACATGTATCTATTGTTTCCCGACATAATTTAAAATTGAACCATTTGTTCCGTTCACTGGTGAAAATATAACTAAGTATTCCATTTTGCCCGTGCTAGAGGGCGCTACATGGACTAGAGCCGCCTTTGTATTTACCCTCTACGAAAAAAGTCTAAAGACGCCATCTAATGTAGGACTTATAATCCTTACAGTTACAACGTGAATTTTTTTACTAGGCGATAATAATTTCTATGGTAATATTGAAACGGAGAGCTCTGGCCAACTCCAGTCACCCAGGCCAAAATAAACATAGGGAAGTTGGAAGACTGTTAAATACAATCTGACTCACAAACTGCTCACACGTGTCGATATTTCAAGAATTTACTATCAAGGTCTCGAGAAGTAAATATAAACATCACGCTAAAAATATTTGGGAAACAAAGAACTGAAATATTTTTACATCACTGATCCAGCTTCCAATGTTTGTTGTTATACTAACAATGCTAGCAGCCAATGACGAATTTAATTATTAAATTAATTATCATTATATGTCCAATTAACCCTGAATTTTTGAATTTATTTTTAATTACTAATTTAATTTATGATCCTTTGTTTTGATTGTATATAATTTGAAATGCAGTTTTTCCTTTCGAATTGGCACAAAAACTTCATTTTTGTTTACTAAGTCGCCATTTATATGGATCCATGTTTCATCGGGTAACTACGCGCTTCTTCCCCTGGGGAAGTGTTGCCATCCGTCAGTAATCCCATTGTGATAGGGGCGAGCCCGTGGGGTGAGTGAGAAGGAACACGCCAGGGGCTTGGTTCCCTTGGTAGTGGATGAGACCGATGGGCCACCGCCTGCTAGACCCGCGGAGTAGCCAAGCCTTTTAAGGCCATACATAATACATGGGTATAACCAAGGCACTGGCTCGAGACAAAGTGTCCCAACACTGAGGGGTTTTAGTGCATATCCACGACTCGGGTGGACATAGCGTTTCCTCGCAGATGCTGTTACAATCCCAACTTGGCGAATCCCATACGTCCCCACCGCGCTTCCTCCACGGTAGAAGTGCTCAATCGTGTTTTGCTCCATGAATAAGGTTCGGCACAGGCTGGTTGATTTTAAATATAGAATTGTCTGTTTATGCCTGAGTGTGTCAATAGAACGCATTATAAAAATTATATTATATCTATCTCATAATCACCAACTCGTTTTTCTTCTATCTTCCGATTATATCACCAAAACTATATATATTTATGTATGAAGATTATTCTAAAATTTTAATATTCATGAGTACTAAGGGGGCTAGGTGCAAAATTGTAAATAAATTGTATTATTGTTTGTTACAGCCCGGAAGAGTGGCGACTCTAATAGAAGACAAGGAAGTGAGTATAGTTTATTTTTATTTAGCAACCACATCGTATGTGATGGTTTATTGAGGTCACGATAACATAGCAGGTTAGACGATTGACCGAGTTTTCTATGATAGTTTAATCAGTCCGTTTCCTGCCATAAAACGACAGAAATTCGTATGCAATAAATAAATCCATCAACACAAAATTTTGATGCTTTTTGTGTTGATGGTTGAAGGTATATACCTTAATAACAAAATATACCCAAGACCAACTAACTATCTAACGTGTATAGTTTAGGGTAGCGTTAAAGTTAAAAACACATGCTAATTTCACATTGCGATTCCCCAAACGCGGTCGTTTAAGGCCCCAGATTTCGAGTTTTTTTTACACATCTTCCTCATCATCCAATTACAGTCTACTGCTAGGCGTAGGCCTCCCCAAGTCGGCGCCACTCATCCCGGTCCTCGGCCTTCCTCATGCAACTATTACCGGCGACCTTGCGAGGTCGTCAGTCCATCAAGCTGGAGGATGTCCGACACTATCACTATCTATCCGTGCAGGAACGGAGAAAGAATACAATTTCCTGCGGCCTGTCGTAAGAGGCGACTTAAACAACCCACAGCCAGGTGGTAGGGTATTTGCTCGACTGGATGGCGACCACCCCTGGTCTAGAGTATGCCGCCATAACAACCTTGTGCTGTGTTCCGGCATTAGTGACCAGGTTCCAGTCTTCTTTAAGAGAGCAGCAGCGCATTTGTAGCACCTTTGGTGTTGCTAAAGTCCATAGGCGATGGTAACCGCTTTCCATCAAGTGCCTGTCTGCTGAACTCCTGCAATAAAAAAAAATTACCTTTACCTAGACGTGGTCGCCACTTCAGGACTCGTCTGCTCCATCGGCCATCGGTCCTGCGACAGACGTGACCGGCCCACTGCCACTTCAACTGTTAATTTTGCGAGCTATGTCGTCATTTCATAAGAGAGACACCCAACATAGCTCGCTCCATAGCCCGTTGAGCGCCTTGGAATTGGTGGACTAGTCATGATTGTCTACGTCTCGGCCCCGTAGGTCAGGAAGGGGCGAACGCACTGCTTGAAAACTTTCGTCTTCAGACATTGCGGGATGGTCGACGAAAAGACTTAATGAAGTTTACCAAATGCTGCCCAGCCCAATTGAATCCTCCTATTGGCTTCCCCCTCGAAGTCGCCAACTAGACATCTGAACTATCTCAAAATTTCATGTTTCATTCTGTTTTTAATAGGAACCCATAAACGTCCCACTACTAGGCTTGACCCTTACAATTTTTAGTCCTACAATATACATATTACGCCTGTTTCCCATAGGGGTAGGCAACGACGATGGTATTTTTCATAGTTACTGATGTATTAAAATGTCAAATTGAGCCTCCCTTTTCATCGCCGTTACGTTAAGTAATGGAAGTGAAATGGCTTATGGGTATCGAATTTCATGATAATCGGTAATTCTCAAAGTCGCAAAGAAGGAACAAACATCCAAACAATGCCGTTTTATGCTTTAAATACGAGAAAAGAAAATACTGCTGTTACTAACTTCAATTATTTAATTAGCATTATTATTTCCATGTTTAAATTATAATAATCGTCTTAATTAAGCATCGATAACCCTTTGAACGATCCAAACATAATATGTATATGACATACTGGCACTTACGTTGTAATATTTGCATTGGAGAGATTCAACGAAGAATTTAAAGATACAGACGACCCTGGCAAAAACGATGGAAGGAGCATTGCGATGTTGTACTCTGTATTCTTGATTGAGATCAGTATGGCGGAAAGGTCGTCACCACCCCTTCTTATTGTTCCAATACAGTTTATACTAACTGAAAGATTTTTGGGTCTATGAAAAAATACGATACTAATTTTCAAAGACAGGAACTAAAGAAAATCGCGGTTATTGCTATCGCCATAATAAAATAAAATAATTTATTTTCTTAAAAACATGGTTAGTAAAAACATTATATGACAATATGTTATTTCATGTTTCATTTGTTTTTACCCTTTGAGGCATGCAAATAGTAATTAAAAGTTGAAAATCAACTAATTAACAAATACTGACTGTAAGCCACTCAATCCATAGACATTAACTGACTGTTATCCACTCAATCCATAGACATTAATATTACTTTATTTTTCCAGAATTATACAGTAATTATAGATAATATGCCAAGTGCAGAATTATCCCATATTATGGAGGGTAGAGAAACATCTTTGTATATGAAGAAGTGTCCATCGAAATGCATTAAATTAGGGTGGCGCCACTTTGGCATCAGGGTGAATTTTAAAGAAAGCGTCAAAAGTTATTATAGTGTTTTAGTTTTATAAAACTAAATATTACAAAATCACTAAGCGTATTATTCAAAATTTACGAAATAAAAAACGTTTTCACATAATAATTCTTTGAGCTTATATTTATTAAATTACTTTGTACTACGTAAATAGTTGACGTTTTATAACAGTGTACTGTCAACAACTACTCTAGTCGCCAAAGATATTAATTTTTTTAACTCGGCGTAGTTCGATTCGTCTACAACAGCTACATTCATACCATACCCTTTAGCTACATCAGCGTCATTGTGGACGGATTTTGAACTGTTATTTACAGCTTGACACTTTTTCAACTTTTCTCCGATATGAGATGATTCTCCTTACCTCTACCCTCCATATTCCATATAAAATACAATGTCAAAAATGTAAAAACGTCGTAATAGCATTTTTCGAATAATATCTTTTGTAGCATGATGATGAAAGAATGACTAAGCAGATATACTATGCAAAAGTGGATGGATGCAGAAGTTGTGGAAGGCCATTACACACCTTCCATGATCAAATTGATCGTGTACTAGCAGAAGGTGATGTCAGGAGCCTTAAGAACAGACGAGCATCCATGACAAGAGTTATGAATGTCAAAGAAGCAAGTGAGGTGTGTAAGAATAAGCCTGAATGGCGCTCTGTTGTTCGTGCCTACCCCGCAAGGGAACCGGCGTGAAGTTATGTATGTATGTATCTTTTGTAGCCTCTTTTTAAACAAATCTATGTTATCACACCTAATAGATCCAGATACTTTATTAAATATCACTGGCGCCATGCAGGATACACATTTCCCTATTAAAGCGGTTCTACGGGCAGGCATACAAAGCTTGTTATTTTCGCGTCTATTGCGACTTGCCATGTCGGAAAACTTACTAACTAACTAAACTTAAGCAAACCCACTTATTCTTTAGCCACCATGGCAGCCTTTCTCAATCTTAACTAATATTAGACATTTCATAGATTGCCAGTAATTGCGGTATTGCAAAAGCATCGGTGCCTTTTGTTTCATTATGGATGATTAGATTCGCTGGGTTTTGGGTTTCATGTTAAGAATGTAGGTCAATGTAATAGATTGCAATTACTCATCGTATACCAATCAGTGCCCATTGTCGAAGGTAGATCTTCCGCTTTCTCAAATTAAGCCAGAGGCTTAATTCTGCTGTTTCAATTGGCATTGCAGATATTTTCAAAGTACGATTCCATTGCGATAGTGTCGAAAATTAGTGTTCTACTAAATCCAGAATATCTTCTCGATA
Organism: Dendrolimus kikuchii; assembly: GCA_019925095.2. Classification (NCBI taxonomy): domain Eukaryota; kingdom Metazoa; phylum Arthropoda; class Insecta; order Lepidoptera; family Lasiocampidae; genus Dendrolimus; species Dendrolimus kikuchii. The sequence goes on from CM034408.1 coordinate 14,730,829, forward strand.
TCGTCGCGGCAGAATAATAGTAGATAAAATTGTTATTACCATTAGCAGAAATGGCGTTAGCCTAAAGTAGTATTAAAAACCACCAAACATTTTCAACATTTATTTCGCGTGTTTTCGCTTATAAATATTTATAGAGTGGTATTGGGATTGACAAAATACTGTTACAACTTAGCCAAAATTCCACGAAGCACCCCAATAAATGTGAATTCACACCGGCCTGCCATAAAGCACGGTTTTATTACCCTCCACATTTGGAGTTCTTTTGTTTACTTCGTGTTTAAAATGTGCAATTAGATAATAGCCTATTGTTATCGTACTTGTTTACGCCCGTTCGCAGGTGGGCAGAATTATGTTTTTCCTAGGAATTGCGCCGACAATGGCGCAGGTGTGATTCGTGGAAATCATTATTTACACGGTCGTAAGCTGAGTATAAATCAATCGACGATTACGATACTAGCAAGACGTGTGTAGTACTTTGGATTAGCGATATAGTGACGGACTTTGCGCGTGTTATTGAATCGTGCAGTGTTACTGGTTGTATCCAGTATATTTGTACCGGTTTTATACGTGTTTGTATAGTTCTAATAAACTCTATAGTAATTCCAACGGCATTTTAATTCGAGGCCCACACTCGTAACAATACCTAAATTAGGCAAACCTACGATTGAGACGATAGTATTCGGCGATTTTGACGAGGTAGTAATCACAGAATTGGGTCCCAGGTCCTGCGGAGGTCGCTCCACCGGAATGGAGGGAGTCTTATATTGTATTTGCTGAGATGCAACCACTGTTCAAGAGTTGTCTTCTCCATCGAACATCAGTCCTGTAATTTATATTTATTATATTCCTGCTTCGTTTGCGTTTTATGCTAGAGTTAGTGACTATGTTAAAATGCGTCTTATTTATAGCGCTAATAATAACGCGTTAACGAATAGATTCATTAGGGTAGTTATTTTTTTGCTTTCTCGTGTCTTTTCTCTCACGGTACTTTAATAGGGATGCGGACACATAATGTGTCTACATATAAAGAGGTCAGGAAAGAGGTCAAATTAACATCTCATCATTTTAGTTTTAAAATATCACCATATTTTTATTACATTTCAAATAATAATTATGGCGTTATTTGACTCCTTTTATTTGTACCTAACCCACAGCCAGGTGGTAGAGTATTTACCCGTCTGGATGGCTATCACTCCTGGTCGAGAGCACGCCGTCTTAACAACCTTGAGTTGTGTTCCGGCATTAGCGGCCAGGTTCAGTCTCCCTTGAGAGAACGGCAGCCCATTGGTAGCACCTTTGGTGTTACAAATGTGCCATGGCGATGGTAACCGCTTTGCTGAACTCATGCAATAAGAAAAAACTACCTCATAAGTAAGTACACTCGTACAATATCTATATGGCTGTGACGCACGACGTTTTGTACAAAGGATGATAAAAAGCATCTCAGTTGGTTTGACTGTCCGCCCCTATTGTTAATACGTTCACTGCGAAACTGGGTCTAAGTGGCTCCGAACGTGTCTCACTTGCGGCACGGCTAAGAAAGTTATATACTTCTCTGTGGTGCGGAGGGCACAACTTTAGTTTGGATATATAGGTGTCCTATCAAACCCGAGTTCCGTGGTATACCTACCGTAATATGGAGTTACCTTGACCTAGTACCGCACAACACAACAAAAATCCATAAATTATTTTATGTATAAGCCAAAAACAAATTTTAGTTTTTAAATCGTTACGGGGCTCAATAGGCCTCGTGTCGCCACATCGGTAGTTTTAGTACAAGGTCTTAAGCGCCCCGTATCAAAAGAATAAATCAGTGCCGCTGTGAACGTGTTAATGATTACTAAATGTGTGGTAAACACTCAAGCCTTAGGGAAAACTGGGTAAACTACAACATTGTGTTTTGGAAAAGTTTACGTAACCTATTTCTTATTGCTTTGACTAATTAGTCATGTGCATTACTGCGCACATGTCTCATGCACACAATCCCGTTTATCTCGACACGTGCTCTCTAATTTATTATTAGATATTCTACACTTGTACATTTATTAGACTTCTTTGTTCTCCAAATCACAGGGGAATGGTCGTCATTCTTAAACAGGAAACCATGTTATATGATGTATATCTGTAGCGTGGACTTCATACGACTCGATTCCCTATAGCCTACTTTAGGAAATTATCAACCAAATGGTCGAACACCATGCGCTCTGTTCAAACAATATTGTTACTAGTGTCTATAAATTAACTAAGCGACCAAAATTTATTGGCGCTTAGGTTTTTTAGTCATGCATATATTATTACTGTATTACTATTATCTTACGCTCGGCAGCTTTTCACACGTGTTGGATTAAATAGGAACTCATAACCCGATCGGGCACCGGCTTTTGTTTAGTAAGAAAATATATCGCAAGTTGACGTTTTTCAACAGCGGCGTGTAGTCGGCGTTTGCGTTTTACGGTATATTTTTTCAGCCGGCTTACCTTAGCCGACGTGACACTCCGCGCCACTGGTGTATATTTAAAATATTTAGTCCCATCAGTCATTCTTTACGACGCACATCGCCAATTTAGGTCAGAATTGCTTTTAATATAGGTCGCTTATTTAGGGTTCCTCTAAATTACACTTTAAGCGATAATGCTTCCTACTGTTTTCCAAAGAAAGTATTGTAAATGGTTATTTTTGTAATTATCTAAATCTAATCTAATTTTTGAAATCAGTGAAACTGTTAGAAATTTAGGAATAATCATTGACAGAGAACTGTCTTGGCGGCCTCACCTATCTAGATATCACCCAAGAACAACTAGATAAGCTTGAACGCCTCCAAAATGTTTGTATCCGGTTCATATTTGGGTTGCGTAAATATGACCATATCTCCGAATTTCGTAATAAGCTTAAATGGTTGCCAATTCGCCTTCGCCGGAATGTTCACTTACTCTCACTTCTGCACAATATCCTTTTCAATCCCTGTACTCCCCCATATTTAAAGGAACTTTTTAGTTTCCTCTATCAATCTCATTCCTGTAATTTGCGCTCAAATGAAAATCTTCTGCTAACGATACCTAAACACACTTCGTCCTTTGTAGGAAACTCTTTTGCCGTACAGGCTGTTCGCCTGTGGAACTCCCTCCCCTTGAAAATCAGACAAGCTACATCCATTGGTACATTCAAACACTTGATCACTGACCATTATTTGTCCGCTAAATAAAATGTGTTGCAGTAAATGGAATTCTATTATTATTCGCATGTAAGTATATGTAATTTATATTATTTTAATCTATTTAATTATGTATGTCTTTATTAGTTTATTATTGTGCTTTTTTTCTTCAATTATTTAATTGAATTAGTTTCAATTTAGTTAAGCCACCAAATATTATTTAATTTTTCTTGTAATATCTCCTTATTTATCTACCGGGTTGCCTGTGAAGAGATCGCTATAAGCGTAATAGAAGTGTATGTCATATTCTCAGGCAAGTTCCAATGTAAAGCTTTTATTACACTATACTGATGTTTGGATGCTTGCTGTAAATCTGGGTGGTGTAATATGAAAATAAAGTCGGAATCTTTGGCTAGGTCACTCCCACCTTCTGTACCGGGTCTCTAACATTAGTTTATTAAAGGATTAACTATAAGAATAATTAAGGCCGTAAGGTTCAGAGCCTATATACAATAAGCATACTTACAACTTTATTTCTGTTAGGCCAATATCGCATTTCACTATACGAAATAATATATGTGATTCGCGCGTTTGCATACTGGCACTGCCCATTTCTCTCGCAGCAAGTAGGCATAGTCTAAACCAGGGATATTGTTACACTTTCAAAAAAACTGAAGTATTTTGTATGAATACGAAATAAACTAGAGATATGATTTTGAAAGTAATTTGGCTATGGGTTTCTGAGGTATGTATTCATTTTGGAAAAGGGGTCTCTTGCCCAAAATAGGTTTTTTTTAACAACTCTACGATCTTGAGTTCCGTACCCTTTTTTAACCGACTTCCAAAAGGAGGAGGTTCTTAACTTGATGAATATTTTTTTATGTATATACACCGATTATGCTGAGATTTATGATCCGATTTACGTGATTCTTTTTTAGTTCCACGCAGAATACTTGCCATTAGGTCCCTTAAAAATGTAACATAGTTTGGCCCGGTAGTTTTCATTTTATGAACATTTTTATGAAAAAAAATTCCGTTCCCGTTTCTTGGGACCTATATTTTTTAAGGCGCTTGGCACCTTTCGTCTCACTACCCATAGCTAGACACTATAAAGTAACAAATAAAAAAAACTTCGTTTAAAAAAACCGACTTCAAAAACTAAAACTATAAAATAACTTATTTCTAAAGCTATTTTTAATTATAATATCTTATTTTTAATATATATTACCTAAAACATCTTGAAATCGGTGCTAAGTAAAACATAAAAATTAGTATATTTTGAAAATTACTAAGCACCGACTTTAAGATGTTTTAGATAATATATATTAAAAATAAGATATTATAATTAAAAATAGCTTTAGAAATAAGTTATTTTATACTTTTTAGTTTTTTACAACTTAATTTAGAGGAGAGTTCTTAGAATCTATACACGCTTATTAGTTATTTTTGTTATTGTGTGTGACATTTATTGAATGATGTTTGTGTTGTGGTGTACCTTACGAATAACTTATTATATTAATTCACATACACTCTACATTAGAATAATTTAGAGTGTTTACATGCTGGCGTTGTGAGGAAGTGCATGTGCAGTGTGTGCCTTATGTCTATACCTATATATATATATATATATATATATTTATTTATTTTTATTTTAATTTTTTTTTAAGGCGGGGGAAATGCTATTTACGCACAATACTGGGTCCTTTGCAAGGAATTAGACCACAGTTGATCATGAAGGCTTTCCCCTTTGACAAGGGGCAATCCGAATAATAATCAAGCCAGCTTGTGTGGAGACTCAGAGAAGTTGCACGGGCAACACCCACTACCCACTAAAACCACCCTCCTCCCATGTGCCCCGCGCTTTTTATGAAGGAAAGGCTGAGACTTAGAACGTAGTTACGCCCAGTCCGATCCAGCGCAAAATACCTATATATATTATCCTAACTAATGCCATGCGTGCCCAAAATAGTTTGGGAACCCCCGGTCTAACCAATGCATTATAACACAGCATGAGAAACCAACATTTTTGTTGTCCATTTGTTTTATGAATTTTAATTTGCTCTCTCGCTATTCAGAGGTTGTTGACCATTTGGATTTTCAATTAAAGAACAAAGAGTTGGCGTGTTTGATACAGTCGATCTTTTCAACGATTAAATTGACGAACGGTTTTGGTTTTGGATTATGGCCAATATCTAAAAAATTTAACTGCTAAATTGACGCTATTTTTTAATTTGGATGAATCAACCAAAGTGATCCATATAAATTTACTTGAACCATACAATGCCATTCAATATCGTCGAGTCCTTTCAGTTCTGTGCCTTTCAACCAAATTGATTCAATTTGGTTGATCCATCAAATATCAGCATGACGCCAGGTTTCTATCTATATATACCTACAAGGATATGCCCGCGACTTCGTCCACGCTTGACTTGAAATTCTCGGGACACAAAGTATCACAGCATTTAAGAAAGAATGTAAGCTACCGTTATAGTGGAAATTGTGTCGGAATAAGCTAATTTTTATGCACCCGAACAACTTCGAACCGCTCCCGGGAAAATTTCCGCGGGATTCCCGGGATAAAAAATATCACACATTTTCTTCATTAAATTTGCTATCGATTAGTGAAAAAAAATCACATTGGAATTCGATTTTTTTTAATCTGGCCATTTTAAATCTTTCTCAGAAAAAATTCTCCGGGGTTCCCTGGATAAAAAATAGCGCAGATTTTAAGTCTAAGAATTTGTTGTCGATCAGGCAAAGCTACATTGAAATCAGCCCAGTAGTTTTTCGTGAATCCCGAGAAAACAGACAAGAAGTCTAAAAAAATTGCATCTTTGCATCTCCATCGTTTATATAGTGTATTCCTGTTTTTTTAAAATAACTTCAATGTTTAACACTGGATGTTTAGAATTTTATAATATTATAAACATGATATATCTTATTATCCATTATTTTACCTTAACATTGGTAGAAATAGTTAAGGTCCCGCGGCGACTCGCTACTTATGGTCAAACTATTGTATACCTATTTCTTAATTCATGCAGAAAACATCCTTAATGATGCGTAATCCTATTTTCTACATATTATATTCAAATTCAAAAGCATTAATTCTAAATAAGTACTACTGGAGAAATCTACACCGCTTCGCAACGTGTTATGCTGTTAAGGAGACGAAGCGGCAAGAAACTCCCCAACAACACGTCTAGCTAAAAATTGATTAACTGAAACTTATCTTCTTTTTTAATAAATTTTATACAGAAATGTGTTACAGAATCACTTTTCGAAAAATTAATGGAGTTAGCAGACAGTGCATACTTAGTAACACGGACACAATAAAAGGAAAGAAAAATATTATTATAGTTATAATAATGACATGACGTAATAAAATTTTATACTGCTATTTTATAGCGTACAAGTACTGTGTGTAGTGTGACGCCTGAAATGACGTGCCAGGATTTAGTTATACGTCATTGTGGTAGATTTTTGCATAACCGACGCTGCGTTGCGCGTTTTTACTGGATCTAAAATTAGATTACACCTCCCACACTGTCTTCAGACAGCTGATTTGATTATTTTATAAGAGTTCCATTACTACGAAAAGGTCTATTAGACGCTAAAAAAAGATTCACAATGAAAATAGCATTTGCCTATAAAATTTTGACTGCAGCTCGACTCTCAATAAATGACAGCACATCCGCCAATTTGCGAATTGACAGGGTCATTGGATGGTGAATACCCCAATACCCTTTATCACCGCATTAAGCTACGTTTATACAACCAGAGTAGGCTCGGATCGAGTGCAATGATATCTGACAACTTCATACTTCTATATATACACGGATAGGTGTATTTTTTTATTGTCAACGGCTGGGAAACAGACATGGTCCACCTGAATATGATCACCACCTATGTATATTGAGGCTAAGAACCAATGTCTCAAGATGAGCAACACTTTCATGGAGTAAGCCTACAATGTGATCGGCGATGATGTTCGCTGGATGTGGCTCATCTGCTAGTTTGTTATCTGTATCACATAAAATTGAATGTTTGCAACAATAGGGGCGCTACTAACGCATTGCCAACCTAGGCGAAATTTTAATAACGCCCTTAAACGACCCAATGCCATAGTGCATTTATCCGTGCAGGAACGGAGAAAGAATACGATTTCCTGCGGCCGAGCGGCCTGGCATAAGAGGCGACCAAACAACCCACAGCCAGGTGGTAGGGTATTTGCCCGACTAGATGGCTTCTACCCCTGGTCTAGAGTATGCCGCCATAACAACCTTGATTTGTGTTCCGGCATTAGTGACCAGGTTCCAGACTCCCTTAAGAGAGCAGCAGCGCAATTGTAGCACCTTTGGTGTTGCAAATATCCATAGACGATAGTAACCTCTTTCCATCAAGTCGGCCGTCTGCCTGTCTGCTGAATTCATGCAATAAACAAAAAAAGCGCAACGGGAAAACCTCGACGGGAAGTGCCTAAATCGTTCTTATACACGGAATTAACGTAGAAAACCGAATCGCATCCCAATATAGCTTACTCATATCAATCTTTAAATTTTCTAGGTATCACGTAAATATATCAAACCAGCTGATTTTTTCTATATAGTCATCCGAGTAGACTTTAGTAGTAGTAGATGAGTAATTAGCTCGGTTAGGTAACCCAGATCAGCTGCCGTTTTTCAGGTCCACTCGAATTGCCAGTTGTCACGATACGAGTGACTTCTGATTCGCTATGTCTTGTATTGCTATGTCTGTTGTCCGAGTTCGCTCCGTCAGAGTATACTCTACTCGTGTAAACGTAGCATAACCCCAATACCTTTTTATGACCGGTATTACTTACTGTATTTGTTGTCGTAATATAGCAATTTCACAATTGTCGTTTTAAAAACATGATTGGTCACATATTGATGGATGTTGTTTTACTGATGTTGAAAAGCATGGAAGGTTTTACATCATTCGGTAGTTATAGTCATGAAAGTAGAAAACAAATCTATCATTAATTACGTCCTTTTGTAATGGCAGTGAAGTGTACCCTGTACTTAGCGACACGACCAAAAGCTGCGTGTCACGGACATGTTACACGTCGCGATGGATGTGTAGAGTCACGTGGAAAGACCGCGACAGTCTTCATATCCGTGACATAACAGACAAACTGCAGGAGAGGCGCTTACGCTCGATAATTGGGAGAAGGTGAAAGAACAGAGATCAAAGACACGCAACTCAGCAGTGAGGGAACGACTTAGAAGAAGAGTCCCCGCTATACTCTACTGCCGCTCTTAGTTTGAATTAGGAACACATGTTTGTGAAATAGATGCTTTTTCAGATAAAGTCAGGATTTGCGCAGTAATTGGCAGGTAAATTACGGTGCGCACTTATGCACACGTCATTTTATTTGAAACGTGAAGAGATGCAGTATGTCCGGGAGTTCTCAGAATTGTAAATTTTACCTTGTGAATCGAGTTCCTGTGAATTTTGGCTTTTGTCATAATTTGGTTTCGTTTGAAATGGCATTGAAAGCTTGCATCGGTGTAAAATTGCAATTTAATTAAAAAATAATAAACTAATAAGTATGTTCTAATGTATGCGCTTTTGAAAACGTAAATTCTTTTCAAATCTTAACTTTTAAAATAATTAAAAATTAAACTATTTGAAAAAAACCTTCGCATAATAGCACTTAAAACGAAATTGGTTTTTGAGTCTTGTAGTCGAATAGCAAAAACCTTACGTAAAACTATATCCAGTTGGCCAAATTTTCAATCAATATTTTTTTCTATCTCAATTTTATATAATGATGTCGATATGTCTTTCTTTCTTTTACAAAAATCTTATGACTGCTTCAATTTATCCATTTCAAGTAGATAAAAAGTTTTTACATTATATATTTTTATATAATTAAGGCTTTTATACCTCATATGTATTAGTGTGAATTATTATAAGTGCGATATTAATAATTGCTATGTTTAATTTACAATAACAATATGACACATTTACAATTATTGTAATGCTAATTGTGAGATTTATAATATAATTTGTTATCATTTAATTTTATAAACATTGTATTGCTATTTATCGTATGTAATTTGTAATGTTTTCCTTAAGACGCGAAATCATCGATAATACCTGAAATTGAACATACGAATGATGAATAAATTTATGAAATTAACGTAGACAAAAATTATAAAATTCTAAATCTAAAGATCAACCTTCCTCGGAAACCATAGGGTCGAATAATGGCCCGGACTTTTGCGAGGGCTTGCGTGGGGCCATGGGAAGGCCAACACGTAGAGGAGGTCCCTTGACAAATTTAATCTCAATGCGGCATGACACTGACCGGCGATTGTCCCTGCCTACACCATATAGGCCACGACACACCTTACATGATCAAATTGATCGTGTACTAGCAGAAGGTGACGTCAGGAGCCTTAAGAACAGACGAGCTTGCATGACAAGAGTTATGAATGTCAAAGAGGCAAGTGAGGTGTGTAAGAATAAGCCTAAATGGCACTCTGTTGTTCGTGCCTACCCCGCAAGGGAACTGGCGTGAAGTTATGTATGTATGTATGTATGTACACCATATAAAAATGCATCCAACGACAAGCCCCTGTAAGTGTAGGACTATTATAGGGAATGAAAACAAAAGGTACCGGGCTATTGGGATGAACTGCTAATGGAACTAGGGATCTGGGACTATAGGGACTATGGCATCTGCCCGTCGCAATGTACGGAGAACATAGAAAAATGGGCAGACGGTGACCCGCTACTCCCTGCATGGGCTCCAAAAAATTTCGTACAAAATTGGCGAGGCAACATGGCTAAGAGGTGTCCAGAGGTGGGCTGCAGGTTCACCGAAGCTTAGGCCATTTATCACTTCCACCCCTGAAGCTTGAGTCTTAGGCGGGGGGGCCTTGCTTTGGCCCCCGGAGTCAGGTCTGTCGCTACTCATCTAAGGCTTCGCCATAAAGCTCCCCTGCGGATCGAATTACCGATGCCGCATCAACATATGAGAAAGTGGCCTTATCGAATCGGCTGATTGATGTTTTTTCTAAAAACAATTAAATGGATTTACTCACCTTTTAATGCGTTTTACATCTATGTCAATTGGTTTTGTTGGCTATGAAAGAAATGTTACTTGTAACATTGAGCAACTGTTTTTATTCGAGATAATACAAGTATTATCTCGAATAAAAACAGTTGATCTGTGTGAGCAAAGATCGGCTTGTACATAAAAGACTAATTATTGTATATATTATTGACCAGCCTGATGTTGATAATCTAATAAAGAACCAAATATTTGTTTCTCCGGAATGCGAGTACTATCACGACCTGACTGCGTATTATACATACAACATATATATTATGACGCCTGTTTCCCGTCCAGAGTACGACAGATCTCCGCTTGCGACGATCGTAACAAATAATTTTCGCTTCAACTACTTTCATTAATCTCTTCATACATACATATTTGTTTGACCTGACCTGACCTATCGTTAACACTTCTGCTATTTGATCATACTGTGTACGTCGCGGTCTATCATACATTTGTTTTATGGATCTATTGTCGTCTGCGAATTACTTTGCTTTAGAACTCTTCTTTATTAAGCAGCAAAAGTCGTGGTAGCTAAATTAGCTAATGGATAGATAGATAGATAGATAGATAGATAACTCTTTATTGTACACCAATACAAACATGAACTTAAAGACTAAAATTATATCTAGTTATGTACAAAGGGCGGTCTTATCGCTAAAAAGCGATCTCTTCCAGACAACCCCATGGACCTCCTCATCTAATAATGGGGGTTTGAATTCTGGCCAAGAGCACCGCTTGGGCAGGTTTTTTGCCCTATGTGCATACCTATTGTAACAAGTACCATATACTGATGTCGAAAGCTAACATCTTGAAACCTACACGTTTGGATAACCGATAGCATGGTAGGTATACTGTCCATCCCGTTACAAAAGCTTCACGATAGTTCTTGCAATTTCGCTACACTCATTATGTAGTGGCTTATAAAATACATCTCTACATCTTTTATCCATATAGAACCCTGTAGTTTCGGAGAAAAAATACTGATATTTATACAGACTATGCCGCCATAACAACCTTAAGTTGTGTTCTGGCATTAGTGGCCAGGTTGCAGTCTCCCTGTAGAGAACTGCATTATTTTGGTAGCACCCTTGGTGTTACAAACATCCATAGGCGATGGTAACCGCTTACCATCATGTGGGCCGTCTGCCTGTCTGCTGAACTCTGGCAATAAAAAAAAAACATTTGACTGTATTTGAAGTCCATTAAAATATCCTGTAAAAAATACTTTCATTTGATACTGAAACTACAATTCATTTTAAACACCACAAATCTTAATATAGGATTTAGGAAATTTTTCTCGACACTTTCATATTTGTAAATAAACCGTGTTTTTATCTAATAGCCACTTGTGTTATCAGTCTGGTGCTTGAAGTGCCTTTAGTTTTATCGAGGCCGTTGGATTATAGTCATAATATGTCAAAATAATGGACTTCTGAACGTTAATAATAATAAAGTAGGTATATATATTATTAATAGAGTACATTGTTTTATTGCTTGGGTTCAGCAAACAGACAAACGGCCCACTTGATGGAAAGCCGTTACCATCGCCTATGGACATTTGCAACACTAAAGGTGCTACAAATGCGCTGCTGCTCTCTTAAGGGAGACTGGAAACTGGCCACTAATGCCGGAACACAATATTATTATGGCGGCATACTCTAAACTAGGGGTGGTAGCCATCCAGAGGAGCAATTACCTTACCACCTGGCTGTAGATTGTTTTGTCGCCTCTTACGACAGGCCGCAGGAAATTGTATCCTTTCTCCATTCCTGCACGGATAGTATAATTGGATTAGTATTTTAAAACACATGTGCAAAATTAAATTAAATAGCGTAATACGCCACTACTATCAACACATCAATGTTCAATTGAAACTTCACATCACACAATTCTGTTTATAAATATGTATTATGCATTTCGTATGTATCATATAATATTATATATATATATATATATATATATATATATATATATATATATATACCTACGTCGTACACTTCATCGTCATGTGTCTCGCTATGTGAAGACCAAATAAACGTTTTTTCTTTCTTTCTTTCCGATAATATTAACCCGCCGCCACGCTTATCCATATCCTATTGCTGAAGTTCATACATCCGTGTATGTCTCGCATGCTTAGCTGCGAATCTTAATTCATAATAACGACTCACACCTCCGTTTGCACATTTAAATAATATTATATATTTATTTTGAAAAAACATCTCAGTCGTAACTTTCGTTAGGCAATCGTTGCCCACTGCTGAATGTAGGCGTTCCCAAATTTGTAACATATATTATATCTACCATTTTCCTTATGGATTGAGCCCCAACAGGTGACCTTGCTGGTTTATACCTTCAGCGCACCGTGCTAGAAGTGGTCCTATAAAAAAAAACTTCCAAACTCCACCCGTTACCCCGAAATGGGCCTACCCAACAGTGGGACTATTGTGAGCTATAGTGATTAAAATACTATTGTAGGTATGTAATCACGTAAGTTGCATTATGATTTTGCAATTTCAAAGACTAAGCAACAATTGCATAGATAAGAAATAAAGAAATAAGAAATCAATGTATATTTAAAACAAAGAATAAGATAGTGAAACTCATTGTTCTATATGTTTATTATAATATTTCTTAATTGCTAATAAATCATAATAATTATTTTATTAAAACAAGTACTCATAGGAAAAAGTCTACGACCTATTTGCAAACGGCGCAACGCATAAGTAGGCTCTTGATAACAGTATTTATTTGTATTTATCGTATATTTTCGTAGAACATTAGCAGCAGTTTTGGTATTTTTCCTATTTATTTAAAAAAATCGGGTAGTGTGAGTTGGTCTACGCACAAAGAGTTCCGTAGAATTATCAAACCTCTACTGTTTTGAATCTTTGAATACGGAAGTTATAAAAAGTATTTAATCCAAAAACGACTTAAATTTTTGAAGCTCAATGATATTAACATTTTTTTTAGCTTATAGTTCAAAATTATCTATTAATAATATAAACAGCTGTGACATAAACATCAACGTTCAAATACCGGAGTAGATAAGGGATCTTTAGGTATCTGAACACTACATCAGAAAATATCGACCAAAGATATTTGAATTCTATGGTGTCGCCGCTGTGCTAAATGAACTAGCTTCAGGTAAAATCCGAACACATCTGGCAGTTCTATTGTTCAAAACAGAATGCAGGTCTGTTTTTTTTGTCCTTATATGCGTTTAAGGCAGTTAAATACCCATTTTTGGGTGATTAACTTTGACAGTTCTGTAAACATATTTAGCGGCAAATTCTGCGTTGTGAAAGACGCTAATTGTATTTAAGACTGTTAAATGCGTTTTGTGTTTCTTAAATAAATTTAAGCAACGTTATGCAAGCGTATAAAAGTAATAAACTGAAAAAAACTTAAGTCTTACTTATCCTAATTATTTCAAAGTGGGAGAACATTTTTTACTAAAACTATATCAGAACAATCTAGATTCATATTAACCCGGAATATTTGAGGTCAACATAAAACATCTAATTTACAAAAGAAATCTAAATTGCTACAGGCATAAAAACATTTGAATACAGTTAATTTATTCTACTTAAGGAAATCGATTTATTGTAAAGAATGGTAAATGGGTTTATCGGTTGTTTTTACCTACGTAAATAATAAAGAGCCTAGATCTGTTTGTATTATATTTAGGGCTACAATCTTGTTTTAATTTGGTTAACGAACGTAGAAGGTAACTGAAGGTATACCAGACACGCTTAATCAACTCGTATAGGCGGGATTCGCATCAATATGCAAATCGATGTTGCCGATGTAACATTGATGAGCAGGTTTCCTTGTGATTCCTCATTCACCGGCAATACGAGATAATTGTAATAAAAGAGTCTGAAAACATGCGCAAGCTAGGATTCGAACCCACTTTATTCAAATCATGTATGCGTGCTTCAGCACGAAAGCAGCCGTTGATCATCAACAACGCTAACAAATTGATGGCTTTATTTTTCCAGAATCTAGAAAATTGTCTAACTACACTATTTTGTGCCAATTAAAATTTACTTCTTTTGTTTCAGGGTGTCACTTGGGGCAAAGCTTTCCTTATATCAGCAGAAAACAACGCCGCCCTACCTTATCTAAGTAACCGAGAGTGCCAACTAGGCGGCTATAGAACTTACACAGTCAACTTCCAGCCACGACCATCATTTCTTCCATCAACCTCTTCCGACAAGAGAGACGCGGTTCTTTACATAGCTGTCCCTGAAAATCGTCATTGGTTAGGGGCTGCACCGTTGCCAGAAATCGCAAAGCAAATTCTTGAATGCCGTGGATCTTCTGGTTCTAACGTAGAATACCTTTTAAGGTTGGCAGATTTCATGCGGGAAGAGATCCCAGAGGCCTTAGACGAGCATCTGTTTTCATTAGAGAGACTGGTTAGGAAATTTGCTGCAGAAATGAAGATATGCTTGAAATCTATAATGGAAACAAAGGAAGAGAAAGAAGTCGCAGAGGCTAAAGCGGTTGTTCCTAGTTACCAATTCGCGTCCAGAGTACCTGAGAAAAAGTTGCGTTGTGTGAATATGTGATCTTACTGGGAATGGAGGTATGCTTACCTTGAGAGATGACGTTTTAGTGTTGCCAATGTTAAAATAGGGACAAGTGAAGTATAACGCCGAGCGTAATAAAGCTTATATATTATGTATAGGGGACTAAAGGGGTATTTGATTAGAATTCATAATTATAATAGACAAGAATTTAAGAGCCCACTTATCCAATTGTGCTGATGCTTGACTAAAGCATCAAATAGATAATAAAATACAGAATAAGCCTTAACTAATAGTTATAAGCCTACATAGCTACGTGTTGCTTTTATTTTTTCTAGATGCTTTTTGTTTCTAACAATCTTGTTTTGTATTATTTCATCGAAAAGCACAGGATTTTCCGCATCATTGCTCACACTAAAAATGGACTATATATTAATCTTTTGCCGATTATTTATACTTTCTTATTAATAATAATAATTTGATTCAGAATTACGCTTCTTTAACATTGAGTCATAAGAAACTATCTTCTTCGTTTTGGGACGTCGTCGCATAGCTGTGTCAGATTAAAATTTTGAAATTGTATTAGCGATTGCATAAGGTGGACTTTTAAATGAAACTGAATGGAATTTACATACAGTTCCCCGTCGTATGTTATGTTTGATTAGGATCAAAGTTTTTGTGTACAAAATCAAATAGTGCCCAGTTTTCTTCTGATAATCTGGATGCCACCTTTGTCAAGACTTTTATGTGTTATACTGTGTTAGGTTTTTATTAATTATATGTGATATTGTAATCGTTTTTAAAAGCCAAGAAACTAACTGTTCTCTGCGATTTATTAAATCGAACTTTAATCAATAGTTTAATAGCTGATCAGTGGCTGACAATATTATGATTTATATTTGTATGACTACAATTTGAAAATATTGACTTTTATTTTTAAATCCGTTAGCAATGATCAATTGCCTACTAAATTTTCGGAACAATTGACGTCCAAGTACTACTAATCAATTTAGATACCTATTGTATTTATTTATTTGTACTAGGAAAATTTTAACTCATTTGCCTTATTGTTTAATGCATATGCATAATTTGGGAAGATCTAAGTTCTTTTAATAAAAAAATTATATTCAAATAGATGCATTAGTCCCATAAATTACTTTAAAAATCTGTTAAAATTCTTAAGGTAATCTATGGGATTTATTTAAATTCTCAGTTGACGAAGTCTTAAGTGTCGAGTACTTTTGTCAAAACCCAGACACTATTGTCTTCATTTGCAATAGAAATAACATTGTTCATGTTATAATTGAAAGACGAACGTCCTTTAAAAACATATACATAGTGGCATAGATTGTATGGCACTAAAAATCAACGTTTTACTTTTAAGTCCTATCATAAAACTTGGTCACAATACCTAAATACTAATATCACTTACTTATATGACTTTAACTATTGTTATAATATACATGACATTAACTGTAGACTAATGTTATTTACTTGTATTGAAAGTAATGACCAAATACTAAATGGTCACATATAAAAATTAATTTGTTCTTTTTTTTTAATTTGACGGGAATATAAGGGCTGTAATATAATTTGTTTTTTTAGTTAAATATCTTTAAATTTTTGTTAACAATTACCAATTATATATTATATTCCAATACTAAAATAAATAAATAGATACCCGAGCGGACAGTCATGAAAAATAATGACCAATTATAATTACTTAAAAACAAGTTTGAAAGCAATGAGGTATAATGTGTACGTAGTACATATAACTCAATGCAAGAAAGTGGAAAGTGTCAATCGATTAGTGAAATATTTACAGAATCCTAAAGCGCTCCATTCGTAGAGCTTCCTCTTACGTCCGGCCCTTGTCTAGTGCCTATTAGTTTAAAGATAAAACAAATAATTATGCATACTTGACACTGGTTAAATAAAAAAACTGGGGAAGCCATATTTAAAAAAGAAGTAAACAATATTGCAGATTACAAAAAAATACTTTTGCCCCAGTGGGCACTGTGTAAACTGTGAAGGCCAAACAATAATATGAAGATGAGTGACTTTTATTATTTGACAAAGTGCGACGAGTAAGGACTTGATTTTATTCATAAGAATATTTTTAAAATTAAAAAAAAAATGTTGCAGCTCAAAATTGGTAGCCAAACTTTAAATACTTTGTTATGAGCAAATATTTTAATGATATTTTTATACCTATTACAAATTTGTTCCAAATTGCCTTGAGACCGGTTTTAAATTATTTGGAAACAGACTGTATAATTTTAAGGTTTATAAAAATTTAATAAAATGTTTGTGAAAGCGACTAGGTACTTATGAATGAATGCTTATAACTGAAAACGTAAACAACTTGCGCTAATAATGAGATTAGACGGGTCAATCAAATGGAATCCGTTTGGTATGAAAGACGCAGAACCGAAAGGAATATTGAATTTTATGTTTAGATCACTGGTTGCTTAATCCAGATTGAAAGATAGTAATGAACCGTCTAATATAAGCTTAAGATAATTTAATCATTAAAATTGTGGAGCTATAATCTGTTACACTAGATGTTACACCACTCCAGACCGCAATGTCCCAGCCAACCAATTGCGGTGATATGACCGCATGAATAAATGGAAAACAGAACATTTTGTTCAAAAACAACCATTTCCCTTGGTTTGCCGTTTGACATTTCTTCACAGAAATTTATCCTTACAAGCTAAACTATGATTTCGTATAATAATATAGGTGTGATTATTTTTTCAAACTTGATTCGATTCCAGACAAGGATACTTGCTTTTTCAAAAATCTGATGATCCACTTTTGTTTTTGTCAAAATCAGCCTCAAGACTCCTTTGAGTATTTTCCGCTAGTTAGCATAGTTTAAAATTTGGCCCTGGCCCACTTGAAAAATTTATTTGTATATATACATATATATATATATACATATATATATATATATATATATATATATATATATATATATACATATATATATACATATATATATACATATATATATACATATATATGTATGTATATATATATATATATATATATATATATAATTTAAATAAATGTATTGCGAGTATTAAGCAGAAATATGAATAGTAATAAATACCGCATCTGTTCCATTATTCTTTGTTATTAATACAATAAGACCTCTCCGCGGGTATTCCTTTTGATTCAAATGCCTCCAGTGTAACTTATAGGGAGAGGACTCATTAGTGCGTTGCGTCGTCGAAACGGACCAATTGCATGCCACACCTGCGTTGCGACGATGCACGACGCGCGACGTCGCAGCGCAGCGTCTCAAAGTGGGGAGTGTGGATTTCAGTCGCCTTTCGCCAATGGACCGGAACGCAGCGCTTCATAATGTGTCGTGTCACTTAAAATATATGTAAAACGACGCAGCGTTGACACTGCGACGACGCAACGCACAGCACTAACGAGGCCTCTCCCATAGCTAGTTTATAGGTATTAAGTATATGAGTAGACAAGTAGATTTTGAGTGCACTTTATTACTAAAATCATAATTTAAATAAAAGTCACTTAAAATGTACTCATACCCTATACATACGTATAAATAAGCCTTTATAGCTAAATGATTTATATTAGTATATAATGATATTGTGTAGTACTTTTTACCAGTTATCGAATATTAATATCTTTATAAGAATAAGGTGTTGTACCAAAAAATCAAGTATTAATTTATGGTTTAATATTATATTTGTGATTAAAATTAGATTATAACTAAACCTTTTTTTAATTTAGATACATAATTGTGTTACCTAATTTTATATATAACTATGGTTTGTTTGTAATTCTATTAAGTTCGCTAGTTTTCTTTACAAAAATGTGATAGAACGTAGGCTAATTAATTTAAATATATAATGTAAAACATATACGTAAATATTAATGTTTCATATGAGATTTGTTAGATATTGCCATAATATATGAAAAAGTAAATAAATATATTATGTGCGAAACTGTTTCTTTTTTTATTTAAACATTGTATCTCTTGAGAAATTGCATTTTGATTTAAAAGTACATTATGATTAAATAAGTAGCGTACTTAGGGGCCATGCATAAATTACGCCGCACGGGGGGTAATTAAGGGGGTCTAAGAAGGGGTGGGAGGGGTCCTACATTTCGTGACGTTACATTGCAAAATCGAATATATTTAAGCTTTAAAACACGAAATTTGAGCTATTTAAAAAATTCAATACTTCAAAATATTTCCAACTCTATTATACCATACAGATATGGTATGGGTAGTTTTTAAATTATGAAATTGAAATAAAACTAATTACGGAACTGCTGTTCTAACTTAATAATGTCATGATGTATAAAATATGTGATGTCACAATAGGGAGGGAGGAGTCTCACGAATGTGACCAGCTGTGACCAGGACGGGGGAGGGGTCAATTAAACCATGAAATTCGTGTGACATAATTTGTGGATGGCCCCTTTTCTACGAACTGTAAGTGAGTGGATACAAATACATGCTCTAATGTGTACGCCTGCTGTCTGCGGAGTGACGCTCGCGGACCGCGTTCGTAATACCGAAGTAAGAAAGAGAGTCTCGGGGTGAAGGGTAAGAAAAGGAATGCTCCGGTGGTTCGGGCATATGGAAAGAATGACTAAACAGATACAATGCAAAAGTGGATGGATGCAGAAGTGGTGGAAGGCCACGACACACCTTCCATGATCAAATTGATCGTGTACTAGCAGAAGGTGATGTCAGGAGCCTTAAGAACAGACGAGCGTGCATGACAAGAGTTATGAATGTCAAAGAAGCAAGTGAGGTGTGTAAGAATAAGCCTAAATGGCGCTCTGTTGTTCGTGCCTACCCCGCAAGGGAACTGGCGTGAAGTTATGTATGTATGTATGTAATGTGTACGCCAACATTGATCTTCGGTTTGTCACCGCATACCACTCGCCACGAGCTCGCGAACCACGTACACTACTTTTTGTTTAGAGTAACTGCGCAACGGTTAAGGCTCGCAGGTAAGTACGAGGCTTTATATACTTATATCTTAGGAATAATTACAGACACACTTTTCATGAAAATCACTTCATAGTTACTGACAGAAGCATAAAAGAAACTCAGAAAAATATCATAGCAATATGTAATCATTTAAAAACGTATTCATGAACTTTGCTAATTGTTGTTGATTACTCTTAAAAAGTAATCAACGAATTGTTGAATAAACCAATTTACCTATATTAAAGATGTTTGGATCCGTGCAGGAACGGAGAAAGAATACAATTTCCTGCGGCCGGGCGGCCTGTCGTAAGAGGCAACAAAACAACCCATAGGTGGTAGGGCATTTGCCCGACTGGATGACCACCCCTGGTCTAGAGTTCGCCGCCATAACAACTTTGATTTATGTTCCGGCATTAGTGACCAGGTTCCAGTCTCCCTTAAGAGAGCAGCAGCGCATTTGTAGCATCTTTCGTGTTGCAAATATCCATAGGCGATGGTAACCACTTTCCATCATGGGCCGTCTGCCTGTCTGCTGAACTCATGCAATAAAAAAAAATATTTTTAGAGACGACGACCATCGTCTCTGCCTGAGCCTCGAGCTTGCGCTCTTTGCTCCGGACTGAATTCACGGGGGGCAACTACTCCCCGGTAACGGGGTATGGGAGCCGCCTGACAGTAAGGGGTTGTCGGCGGCTCGCGTCGGCCAATCAGCGGCGTTCGGTGGCCATCACGGGCTCCGTGCGGCATGGTTGGCTAGTCTGCGTCGTCCGATGGCCGATGGCCATCTCAGGCTTTAGGTGGCCCTCTATGGCGTCTGGTGGCCTTTCTGCGGCATAGAGGAGATAGATATTGTTATTATTATACCATCCTGTTCTAAGATATATCCATCTCATAGTTTAATCGTTTACGAGAAAGTTGGGGGAGGAGGGGAGTTACTACATATTGGAAGCGAATACCTTCTTGAGTTATGTAGGGTTCTTATTTATCTTACTATTTGTTCATTTGACTTACTACTAACAAGAGTTTGCTTAGTTAGCCAGTAGCTTTATTTTACTTGCACAAAAACTTACTTCGATTTTTTAGATATAATACAAATAAACTAAGTCCGTATAGTCTAGACAACTGCCCAGAAAAACATATAGATGAGTCGAAGCCAACCTGATTTGAAGTAATAAAATGAATATGTTGTTTATGAAAACATAGGTTTTGTATTTGTTGGTGAATTGAAAAAACGTGACTGCAGCGCCATCTATTTTGCTAATCCATCTATTACATGGAAAAGGCGTTATTTATCGGGATAAGTGTCCTAAATTACGCCCGGGGATATGAGCTAGCTCGTGTTGAGTTTCATTTAAATCTGTTCAGTAGTTATCACGTGATGCTCTAACAGCCACAAAAATTCTAAAAATTGCATTTTTAGAATCTGCTGGTCCAAATTAGCCCCCGTGATTTTTTTACATTATTTAACACAATGTACAAACTCAAACCATTTACAGATTTATTATAGTATAGATACCAACGATTAATAAACCAGTATGATTCTGTCGCTATATAAATAGAAAGAAAACGATAATTTTATTTCCGACAATATAGCCGCGTAATGCGTATAGTATATCGCCTAATAGATCTACTTTTGACGGCCTCTGTAGTTGAGCGGGCTAAGCCTTTGCCGGCGTACCTCACTGCAACGCAGAGGTTACGGGTTCGATTCCTGGTATAGTAAATTTCGGAAACGTATTTTCTCCGTTATTTACTATGGTCTGGGTGTCTGGGATCGGCCCCAGAGTCATCCGTTGTATATTACCCATAACACAAGCGTAACTTGCTTAATTTGGGGATATACAATGTATGTTTGTCTGCCGATTAAAAAAAAAAAAAAAAAACTTATGGCCGGTTCCTATATTTTACTATTCATTCACTTGCCCTAGATCGGTTGAATTTTGATACGAGATAATATGGAGCTTGTGTAAAATTTTAACTGATAGTAACGCAAATGAACGATCGGAGAGATATAGGAACCGCGCATTAATAATACTGGTGCTTAGATTCAACTTTACGTACCTGATTATTAATAAAAATAGTGGCTAGATTGTTACACGGGAGGTGAAAGCGACCTATTTAGGCATGAGATGGTTATGGTTAGAGTGCTTTATATTACGAATATGAGAAAAATCAATAAAAACTAATTATTATAGTTAGACAAACAACTACATCTCTAATGAAATCAGACGTTAAATGGATATCTACATCTGATCAGATGAACTCATTTAATACGTCACATATGACACGTCAAGTAAATTTCTTTTACTGTGGCATTCTATTAGCCAGTATTTTTTTGTCACATGCGATAGTAAATATTTAACTCAGATTTAACCGAGGTCCTTATAAGTGAAATCCTATAAGTATCCGCGCAAGAACGGAAAAAGAATAATACTAATAATTCCTGCGGCCGTGCGGTCTGTCGTAAGAGGCGACAAAAAAACGAACAGCGAGTTGGTGGGATATTTGCTCTTCAGTATGGCTACCACCCCTGGTCTAGAAGCCACCATAACAACTTTGAGTTCGACATCAGTAGCCAGGTTCCAGTTTCGCCTTCAAGGCTGGCAGCACCTCTGGTGTTGTTAATGTCCATAGGTAACCGTAACCACTCCATCAAAGTGGGGCCGTCAGCTTGTCTGCTGTCCATTAAAAAAAATACGACTTTAGTTATTTATTTATTTCGGTTTATGGCTTGGTAGCTAGGCCTTTAAGCCAGATCTTAGTTTACAATATAGTTTCTTCATTTTCTTAAGCGTATGTGTAGCACAGTTGAACTGTAGGTTATCAGCTGGTGCCAATCAACGGAGTTCTTGTGACAACTCAAAAGGCCACATTTGACTATACAGTTAACATTTCTCACAAAACACATAATTACTACTCAAAAACTATCAATATCCTAAAACTATTGTTCATTTTAGAGTAATTTTACACATTTCTAGAAAATAAAACTGCACAGCACAACATCTCCTTTTAGTTCCCGCCAAAAACTCCTCACGACTAGTTAAAATTTGGCATCACACGAGTGATGTTGATGACAAACAAATGACAAATGGGTAAAATAAAAGACAATTACTATTTTGTTTGTTTAATAAATACTTAAATAGCATTTAGTAAGGTACCTTTGTTGAAATTGCATATTAAAATATTTTTGAACAAACTGACTTCCCTTGTTCCTGACAAAAAAAGTCATTAAAATCAATCATCAATAAAAAAAAAGGATAAATTTTCAATCAAACCTCCTTATTACAAAGAGTATATCGATATTAAATATATCTGAAATACACAATAAATTGTAATATACAATATATCGCCTATCTGCTTCAATAACAATATTTTGAACATTTAAATTTTTTAAAAGTTTTTTGACCTTCAATAAATATATATCGAAACTAATAACTTTTTTCTGTCAATCTACAATGTATTTTAAAAGATACCAAATAATTCGTTTTGATACATATAGTTTTGGTAGGTTAAAAAGACTCTCAAGATAATAAATACATTGAAGCAAAGAGGCGAATAATAGTTGTATATTTCAATCGGCAGGTAGTAAGACTATCCTTAATTTGATTAATATTTATTTTAAAGAACAGTGTATTACCTCGAAAAGCAGGACTTAATAATCCTCTAAACTTTTGAAAAAAGGTTTTTTAAGTTATGTTGGCATGTATATGTTCTTACTTGCAATATTATATTTTAAGGCTTCAATGCAAGTGGCACTGATGTTGCCAATGTCAAAATAAAGATAATGTTTTGTAAAAGATACTGAAATATAGTTACGTCACAATCATGAATGAACTTTTTTAAATATGCCTTCGCACTTGTTATAGGTTTAGCCAGTGTCAATTATTTATAAATTTTAGTATAATAATCAAGTAGTATAAGGCGATAGCCAGACCCCGACCTCATCACTCATCCAATTATATATATCTTACGTACACAAATATTTATTACAATAGTTTGACTAACACCAAACAAAAAATATATTGGTACACTAACACAACTAATGTTTTACAAGTGTTCTTAATTTTTAGGGGGTCAAAGCATCCAAGATACAATTAGGTAAGCGTAACAAATCCAGAAACTATCCACATCATGAAATAATTTTACACCAAATTCTGTATCTAAATATTGGGACTATATCTATAACTTATTCCTATCAACAGTCTGTGCTTGAAAGAATGCACCATCGGCCAGAGTGGCGTGTCTGTTGATCTCCTTGTGTCTGTCCCTTGAGACTATCTCTTCCAATACCTCCCCATCTCCCTTTATTAACCTGAAAACAGGACACAACTGAGGGATGGCAATGGACTTTTAAATTATTAACTCTTGATTGTTCACTTACAGCTAAACTCAAGACTTAAATGAACCATCTTTAATAATAGTAATACTAATACTACTAAATATACTACTAAATCCATAAACATCTCACTGCTGATGCTTGTGGGCCTCTCATTATAGGGTAATGGATAGTATACCTGCCACAATTGTCCAAGGTGGCTTGGCAGGTTTGACACTTAATTTATCTGTATGTGCAGGTTTCATCGCATTTTCCTACACCATTAACACATGGTAATTATAACAATATATACATTAGAGTCAGAAAATTCCAAAATTGCTACATGCTTTCTAGTCAGTATTTGAACTTGCACCCTTTGCATTTGGGATGTGTGATCTTTTATAAATTCATTTTTCTGAGAGCTACCTACCTATAGTAACAAATAGATTGACTTGATATTGACACAAGTAGTAGGGCACACTAAGATTTATATAGCATTACACTCATTTAGGGATTAGATTTATTATACTCGACGGTTTTTGTGAGTGGCCTGGAGTACTACATAGTTGTATACAACGGATTTATATCTGTAACACTAAGGTGTTGCTTCTAAAGGAGTTGCAAAAGTTTATAATTGATGGCAACCACTTTTCATCAGGTGGGCCACAAGCCTGTTTGCAATATAAAAAAAACACCAAAATAAATTAATGTTGCAGCCCATGAAGATATCTAGTATATCTATGTGGCCCTTATAACAAAAAGGTTGAGTATGGTGGCTGGTTTAGACAATAGCTTAAGGAATATGGCATATAAAAATGGCAGTGTGTAACTGTAAAACCAAAGGTGAAATAACACTAATTTCCTTATTCATTAATTATACAAGATTTATATGTACAAAAGTAAGTTTTATTTCTAATTTCATTTTAATTAGTAAACATAAATATAATGTGGATGGGAGCTAATCCCATACAAAACAGAAAATTTGTTTACAAAAATTTATCATGTCAGGAATCAAATCTGGAGCCTCTACAATGCTGTGTCTTAGACTGGGAAAGACCTATTCAACTACAGAGGCATGCATCTATTGTCTATAGAAAGAATACATTTTGACAGCTGCATGGAGTAATGCTGTAAAAGTCATGCTTGAATGGCAATTGCAACATTATTAGATGCAGATGACTGTATTATATGATGCAATTGCCTGGTCTAGAGTATGCCGCTATAACCTTGAGTTGTGTTCTGGCATTAGTGGCCAGGTTCCAGTCTCTCTTTAGAGAGTAGCAGCACATTGTTAGCATATTTGGTGTTACAAGTGTCCATAGGCAATGGTAACCACTTTCCATGCGTGTAGTAAACAATTTACCCAACACAGAATGTAAAAAACCCCTTCCTTTTGCTTTGCCATAACCAAGTAACAAATAAGAATGATAGGATAACCTGTATCTCCCTGTCTCCTCATCCATCACTCTCCGAATAACACTTTGCCGTTTCTCCCACTCTTCTTTGGTCATTGGCGCCATTGCTTTAGACTTCTCCATCAGTTCTGGAAAATTATAATATGAAATTTGAATTATCACTTCCAAATTGAATAAAAATATAGGTAGATTTTTATTAAATTATGTTTCATTTCAAATACAAATTCATTTACACTAATATTATAGTTGTAAATATAGCACTGAAAGAAAATTACTGTTTTTATTACTAGATATCAGAATTTACTATAGTAGTAGACTTAAGAATAAATCTTTTTTCGAGGTCAGAGATAATATTGGGTACTTTTATTAAATGAAATAGGAACAGACTTAAAATAGATTACAGGTTCAAAATGTATAATAAAAAAGCTAGATGGATGATACCTAACATTCTCTAAGATACTGTGACATTAGCAGAATCAGCACTAGTAGTATTGAAACCAATCTTCAAAAAATAGAATAGAATAGATGGCTAATTCTAAACTGTAACCTAAACAAAACAAGAAAATTATTGCTTAAATTATATTGATAGAACAGATTTCTATTATTGTTGGTCTTTCTGGAATAAGCTTTGGCCCAGCTAATTCACTGGAATGCATAGATCCTAGTTTTGTTCCCAGTAAAGTCTCTATCCTACTGGGAACAAAACTAGAATTTACTCTTCTAGACTTTTAATTTTAGGAAACTGAATTTTCTATTGTTTGCTCTGGTCTAAGATTGACACCAAAGTTATCTGTTTATTACCATAGTACAAAATTAGTTTACTTAGGATGAAAATATATAATACGTGTATTTGACTAAAATTGTATTAGTAAGTCATTTTATTACAGCCATATGGGACCTCACCTAATGGAATATCAGCAGAGGCTTCTTCATTGTTACCGACACTCTCATCCCTGTTACAACTCGAGCTTTTACTTCTACGCATCTTTTTCATCCTCTTTTTCTCTTCTTTAAGTTTCTTTTTCAATATTTTCTCAGTTTTTTTCTGTTCCTTCTTGAGCTTTTTCTTCAGTTTACGTAGTTTCTTCTTTTCACGCGATGAATCTGAGCTGCTAGAACTTGAACTGCTTTTAGATGATGATCGCTTCCGTTTTTTAGATTTTTCTTTGCCCATCACGCTTAGTGTATTATTAAATAATTGATTAAGAAGCCACAATTTTCACAAAATACAAACACGATCCAATAATATCTTGAACGAAACGAATCAAATTGTAAATGTGATTGATTTTTGTTTACTCTTTAGACTTAAGATGTTATTGTCATTATCTTTGACATTGACATATTGTTTCTTTTTTTCTAACGAGTTTTACAAATTGCAAATGTGCGGCTACATTTAAATAGTTAATAATATCCAGTCTAATTATGTAATATTCAACTTGTGACAAATAAAATATTATACGCTTTGAATGTTTCTTTTACCGTAATAATGGACGTTAATGAAATTATCAATATTATCTGTAATATACCGGGTGTTACCCGGTATATTACAGGTACAAAATATAATCTCATACGACTAGCAGGGCGTTTCATTAGTAGCTCACAGCATCCAAAATACTCCGTTGGCCGTTCTACAACGCGACCGCGGTCGTTGTGATCGTGGCGAAAACGTCACTGATGACGTCATCATTTTCGGTCACATAACGCTCATAACGATCCATGTCAAGAGGTGGGTCGAATAGCCGTTCCACTTGGGTTTACGATTGTAAGGCCGGCAAGCAATTGGCACGGGACAAATCGCGGTCGTGAACGTGGTCGTTGTGAGTCCCTAATAGAACATAACCTAAGTCGCATTTATAGATGATACACTATAATTATGTCGTATTTACGTGGGTATTATTCATTTGGAAACTCAAATTTGTTTAGAAAACTGATAATATGACGAGTGAATTGTGACAAATCTCTTCTTTCATTAATATCTTCTTAAGACTATGTAATTCCTACAATATTATTATTACCAGATCCAGTCTAAAATAGTCTGACTTGACCCTTGACTAAAATATTTGAATGAGAAAGTCTTCTACAAGCATGGAGATATATGTACTATTATACGTCGTAGTACATTATATCTCAATGTTTATAAACGAAGCCTTGTAGTTTACTAGTTCTTTGTTTATATGCTCTTTTATAACCATTATAATAGGATTTTTTTGGGGTTTAAAAAAATTAAAAGACAATATAATTTATCCTCCTTTCTATATTTTACACTTCACTTTAAACAAAATCTCATGCATACATTTATTTTCTAAATTTTTACAAACATCGACTGACCATCCGAGTAGACATGTCAGTGGCACTTAAAGCATGTAGTTCGTAGTCAGTGGAAGTTAGACAATATTTCACAACTTATATTGCAGATAACATATCATTTTTTTAAAATTTCCGTTAGGAAGTTGAAGTTATTCAACTTTATAAGTCAACAATATCCATCAAATTCAACAAATAATTGGTTGAAATTGATTTATGGTATAGTTCCTATATCTTACTTTGCGTTCATTTGCCCTACTACTTATAGTTATATGACATAAGCTCCATACAAGTAATATCAGATTTCTACCAATGGTAAGGGAAGTATATAGATGAGTAGTAAGATCTGTATCTTACGGCTGGAAATCGAATCAGCCATAGACAAATAATACGTGAAAATAAAAAATTTAAGTGTATGACAATATCATAGATTTGATTCATCCAAGAAGCTTACACACTGGATTCATCCAAAGTATCTCTTTAACGTATAGAGCTTAAAAAAGTCTTGTAATATAAATTATTTTAATATAATAATCTGATAGTTCTTCTAAATGTCTCATGTTGTCAAGTACAATAAATGTATGGAATTGGCGTTCATTTATACAAACTCCTAATTAGCTTATTTCTTTTTACACTATTATAGTTTTTGCAATCCACGAAGGCGAGTGGATTTCATTCGTGGCAGAACATATTGTACATTGCGATAGTGTGTGTGTATGAGGGCTTACTCTGAAACGTCTTCCGTCGTTCGTTTTTGTTTTAGAACGTTGTTTTTTTTATATTTAAGTGCATTTTCCATTGCATGTTCCATTTCGTTTTTTGTTATATGGACCATATTTTTGTTCTTTCTTTTTTGTATCTAAAATTTCATCGACTCCTTTGGGCTGATCGGACGAAAACGAACGACGAAAGGCGTTTGAGAGTGACAGTCACCAGAACGATCAGTTGTGAGTGTGCCGTCCAATCATACGTGCTTGTGAACTCACGCACACACACACACCTGTTTATCACTTATTAAACCCACTCTTTCCTCGCCTTCATAAATTGCAAGAATTGTACCAATCATATCCAGTAATATATTTAAATTATTATCATTAACATAACTTCTCATCTACGATAATCTCTTTATTGTTTAATTTTACAACAAACTAAACCTTTTATTTGTTAAAAAATAATATCTACTTTTTTAACAAAAACCTTCTTACACGGAATTTATATTATTACAAATATTAATGACGTATCTCTAGTAAATATAGTCTGAGCTATACTTTTATGTTCTTCGCTCTTAACTAACTTTGACTGCACAGTAGTCCCTTTTCCATACAAAGCAAGTTATTGTGCTGCATGCTGTTCCTATTCTGAAAAGAACAAAATTTTCTCGGACCGTTTATACTAAAGCGTAATACAAAAACCTAACTACAATATTTACATAAAATCTCGTTTTTTTTTTACTAACACCATCTATCACGTTGTTTGTCGTTGATTTCTTAATTTTATACTCTACTTAAATAATTAAGTACAAAAAAAATATTTGGTGGTAAAATGCATTCAATTGTCTATTATTATATTATCTATAACATAAATTAAATTCTACAGTGCTTTCACAATAATTTATACGCAGGGTTGCCAATTCCCAAAAAAAATCCACTCAATCAACCACAATTACTTGTAAATACCAATTTAAAAAGTACATATTACATTCTTTGTATACTTACATATATACGCAATTTTGTTTTTCTATATAAATAATCTCAATTTTTGCAAGTTATTAACACTGCTAAACAAATTATCGTGAACCTGCAGTAATACGTGTAATCATAAACGTAGAAAATGAAATGAGCATTATGAAGGGAATATACGGTCAGAAAAGTTTGAGAGCGATAAGCTACCAGAAAGAAGCTGCTGCAAACGCAGCAAAACATCGCCTTGCGGGTGTGCACGGGCGCGGGTCGGTACGTGAGGAACGACGTGATCGCCCGCGATTTGAGCATTCCCAGTGTTGAGGAATTTGTGGTGATGTCGGCCGCCACACACACCTCCACGGGATTGCTCCCCTGCACGCGCGTCCACCTGACAACGAAGTCTCACGCTGGCTACCGACCCCCCGTGACCTCATCCGCCGGGATAAAGGCGATGTTTAAGCCGCAGATAGGCCACCAGACGCCACAGATGGACACCTAAAGCCCGAGATGGCCGTCGGAAGTCGCAGACTGGCCAACCATGCCGCAGACGGTGCCAACGCGAAGCCCGTGATGGCCACCGAAAGCCGCTGATTGGCCGACGCGAGCCGCCGAGATACTCCTATGTGTCTGGCGGCTCCCGTACCACTCCACCGAGGGGTAGTTGCCCCCCGCGAATTTAGATCGGGGCAAAGAGTCTAGTGGAGACGATGACCAACTCGATCGAAAGCAATAAAGTTAACGTGTGACGAGTAGTAGTCACAAAAAAGAGACAGGTATTAACCGCAAAGTCGTTTCATTTCTGTCTACCGAGTGGTAAATTTTTTGTGAATGTTGCTCACTTACTCAGTCCATTTTCTGTCTTATTCATAAAGAGAGCATTAATTTATAAACTATTTTTTTTTAAAGCATCATTATTTTTTTAATCGACGATCGAAGCGAAAAAAATGTTCACAATGTGGACGGTTATATATTTTATAGTTCAATACATAGATAAGGTCTACATATTAAAATTTATATTATAGAAAGAGTTATTCATTTATTTGTTTAATTCGAATCCAGCACAATGGGAATTTGTGTTCAAGTTAAGTATTTTGTTTGACTATTAAATTTCATTGATCGATTGTTTTTATTTTTTTACACTAATTATATAATGAGCCGACTAGATACAAATTGGAAAATAAAAATAATAAATTAAAATCAAGTCGCTAATAAAAAGTAGTTTACGTATTACATTAAAAGATACTATTAATTATATTAAAAAAAAACTTTATTTATAATACAGAAAATGTAAATCAATACTTTGGTAATAAAAACCTTATTTACACAAACATCAGAAAAAAATATGTACACAAATTATTATGCAATACTTTGTTTCGCATTTTTTGATAAAAACGACATAAAATAAATGAAAATAACTATGTAAACTTAATTTTTAATCTTAAACTATTTATTTAAATTTTTTTTTAAGACGTTATAATATACAATTGTTTAAAGTTTGAGAGTAAATCCACTCTGGTTTAGGAGGAGAATGGGACAGGGCTGCTCAGTAAGTGCTATTGTGTGAAAAATACTGCGTAAGCATTATGTTGTTATTATGTAATCATCGACAAATTTAATAGCCCTTTAAAATTATTTGTAGAAGGTCATTACTAACTTTCATGCAATATACACTTATTGCGCAGTCATCTATTGCTAATTAAGAGTGACCATAAAGTTTGGTATAGACCGTAATTGTCGTCATCCATGCCGATAATAATGCTTCATCAGATTAGCTGCAGAAGCTTTTGCAGTAAAAAAAACCTATTGCGTAGCTACATTTTGCTATCTAACAATGAGCATAAAGTTTGATGCGAACTATGCCAAGCTTTAAAGCCGACTCGCCAATCAGCGTCCTTGTTTTACAATATTCTTAACATCATTCATAAATAATAATAGCAAGGTGGGATGTCATAGTTTGAAACATTGTAACATTTTATTCAAATCATAAAGATACTCATGAACTTGTACACTATTCATCATGGATAAATCATCGACTGTTCATCACCACTTTTTTAAATCGATCTTAAATAATTTTCTCTTGACTACTTTCTTCTCTTAAAAATATGGGTCTGAACAATCATATCTAGCCAGTGTAAGTATACACCAATAGTCAAGTTTCATGGCTTCAAGCAAAAGCCTCAAATCAATATTCTACAACTATTGCTGATCATCAACCATTGAAAATAAAACGGCACTGCAAAATATCATTTTTCAAATTCTCGCCAAAAACACCTGACAATGTATTTGTAATGCGATCAAAATCAAAGCTACCGCCATATTAAAATGTCATTCGAATTATGGCTGCCAGCTCTAGAAAACTTATTTCTTCAGTATCAAAAAGAAATTCCCTAAATTCCAGCAATTAAAAAGGCATAACCTAAATTCTTGCTAATGAAAGCTTATTTCTTTGTCCTTCTTCAAGTTTCGTCTAATTTATGTATAGCCCTCTAAATAATAACAGTAAATTATTTGTATGTCATATTTCCGGTAAACATATGACACAACTCACTGTCAACTGTCACACTTTACACTGTTTAGTACTTTTTAAAAAATAATGTTTGCTTATTTAATAAACGGAAACTCGCTGTCACTTTCGTCGCCGGAGCCATCGTAACTTGAAGGCGGCGTGTCAAGCTGTGGTAAGCCTAAATCCAGGTACTCCTGGTTGGCAGTCACTGTGAGTATCTTGTCGAGATCTTCCACCAGCTCCGTGAAGGATGGCCGATCACTAGGTGAAAAGGACCAACACTCGCGCATCAGCATGTATCTGAAAGTCGCAATCCCTATTAATACCTATTTAGTATTATAATTTTTTTGTGATTTGCCATTTTCGTTGGTAATTTTGGTCATTTCGTTCATTTCGCCATGTCGGTCATTTCGGCCATTTTGATCATTTTTGTCAATTTGTAATTTACAGATAGATATATGGGAGATAGATAAATAAAACTAGAACGGGTTGAAATAGAGGATGAAAGTTTGTATAGGAGACCAATCATTTCTTAAGTTTATATAAAATTTATCATGTATAAAAAAATGCGATAGTAACTCGATCTGTCGGTCTATTAAGCGTTCACAGAAAAACTACTAGGACTGCTGGATCGGTTATACTGTAATTTTGTACAATTATGTAGTTTTATTGTAGCGTAATGGCTAACGCACGTGTCCCAAACTCAAAGGGCGCGGGATCGATCCTGGCCGGAACGCATGCACCTTAGGCAGTTTTCTGATCTAATGTGCATATTGTTACAATTACCACGTGCTAATAACGGTGAAGGAAAACATCGTGATGCAACCTGCACATGGAGATAACCGATGTGTCAAACCTACCATGCCGCCTTGGACAGGCGTGGCAGGTATACCTACTGTCCGTTCCCCTATGGGAGGCCCGAGCCCAGCAGTGAGACATTAAGGGGCTGTTATTATTATATTATATAAGAATTTGCAGACGTAATTAGCTTAGATATAATTATTATGTAATAAGTAGTAGGGGCGTAGCTAAAGGCGGGTTTTGGGGGTTCACCAAAAATGAGAGCTACCCTGCTGAACGTTAATTATCTAAATAGTGCACGCACTGCTTCGTAAAGATGCGGTGGATATTTTAACATGTATATCAGTGTCATTGTATGCATTTTTTGTTGTTTTATTTTCTGATATTAAAATAATATATTTTCCGATATTAAAACTTGGCTACGCCAAGTATATAAGGTTTAAGTCAATGTAAAAATACATCATGTTGATACGACACATTACAATGTCATTAGAAACCTACTCCCATATTGTATTGCGACCCTGCCAGCTGCCAGGACCTGTATCGTAAAGAAGAGAATTAACTTGCAACACGTCAACATGATGTAGTTGTACGGCAAGCGTCACCAAATCACATGTCGGCCCTGCCATGGCCCTGCTAGTCAGGGTATATATATCACATCGGCCAGAGCAAATCACCTACTAGGTACCACACCGCAATATAATATTAGCCCATAAACATGCCAGTGAAAGCTTTAATGTTTTTAGGGTTCAGGCAGTAATACCATAGCAGTAGTATATTTTTTGCACCCATAATGATTGTTATTTTTTCGGCCAAATTAATCGATAATATGGTTAAATGGATGTTTGCACCACTGGGAGCGATGCCAACGCGTCACCACCCTTCATCAATATAAATTGGACAGAAGTGATGGCATTGGGAGATGAGATATAATAAGCAATGAAATTTCGAAATTTTATAAATACTTACATCTCTAGACTACAACAGGGCGGTTTCTCCATCCGGTGTCCTGCGCTTAGGTGCTGATACATGTACTGACCTGGCACAGTTGGGTATGGAGTGCCACCTAATGTCATTATCTCCCATAGGAGCACACCAAAGGACCACCTGAAAAGAGAATTGAATAATATGAGCGTATCAATGGAGACATACTTGCTTAGTTTCAAATTTCTAAGAGTTGGCCTAGTGTACTACTTACTACCTTATAATCTTAAGACAAGAAAATTTATTGCTATTTTTATGTTAGTGTTGTTGTTGTTTTTGTTGTATTTTCGAAATCTCCTAGTTCAAATGAGCCGCCTGGTTTTTCTCTTTTTTAAATTAGTTGTATAAACTAGACCCCTTAACAGATTGACATTACGATATAAAATGTGAATACAAATTCTTCTTCTTTGAGGTTCTTAAAGAAGCATACAAACTTACTCTCACTCAATATGAATAAGTTCGTAAATCACACGCGAAACAGCTAATAAGGAATAAAGAACTTACACGTCTGTTTGTGTGGTGAAGACCTTGTGGTAGAGCGACTCTGGCGCCATCCACCGAACTGGTAAGCGGCCTTCAGTCTTCTTCCTATAATAGTCGTTGCTATGCACGTCCTTCGCCAGACCGAAGTCTGCGATTTTGAGCACGCAATCATCTGTCACGAGGACGTTACGCGCTGCTAAGTCTCGATGTATACACTGCAAAATTGTATTTATATTATTAGAATACAAGAAAATACTTCAGTAGCACAAATTAGAAATTCATATCACTGTGATAAATACGCTGCGGTGAATGTGTGAATCAGGGTCTCCAGATTAGGGAATCTCTACCCCAGCAATTTTAGCTTAGGCTCAAATTATTTTGGGGTAGGTAATAAATTTTGTCGTGTATAAATTCGAGCCAAGCCTAAACTGTATTTAATAATAACGACGGTCATTATATCATCTTACTTACAACTTGAGACTTCAAACTGTGAAGAACTCGTGTGTGTGAACTCGTGACTTCACGGTTTGAAGTCACGCGGGAAACCCGCAGAAGATCGCGGTAGGAACTCTCGCATCTGCGTCAGCCTTAATGTTCGTGACATAGCAGAAAAAACGCAATAGAGTCACCTATACTGATACAGATATGTTTTACGGATTTGTAACAACAAGGGTGCTATCAATGTGCTGCGGCTCTCTAAAGGGACACTGAACCTGGCCACTAATGCTAGAACACAATTCAAGGTAGTTATAGCGGCATACCCTAGATCAGGGCTGGTAGCCATCCAAACGGGCAAATACCCTACCACGTGGTAGAACGAGGAGCAAGTACGAAAGAAAACCCCGTCCTCCGAATTTGATGCACCGAACGCCACTGAAGTTTAATAATACTAATATACAAAAAAGTCGTTGTAGATTATTGGATAAGGCATTTTTGTCTCATTCAAATCACGTGAAATCGAATCATGATTAACGCTACATTAGTGCTGGCTGTGAAGGCAAACATCTTGAGATACTGAACTTTAAAATCACCGATATGTATTCCCCAATTCACATTAGACAGGTTTAGTGCATAATCATCCGTTCCCTGAAATGAAGAGATACTAGAGCGAGACTGTAAGAAATGTATGGGTTGACATGAGATTTCAAGACAAGCAGTTATTTTACTTACTCGTCTTGATGCCAAATACTCCATTCCTCTTGCAACTTGATAGGAGAATGAGACTAGATCTTTTTGTGTCAGAGTCTTCTTCTCTTTCAAATCTTCGGTGGGAGATTCGTACCTGAAAAAGACAGGAATATTTTAAATTACTTTGTTACGTTTTAAACTTAAATTAATTTAAGTAAATTTTTATCTTTGTTAATATTTTGTAGTATTGTCACAGTGTCCGGTCCTGCAACAATAACATTCCTTTTTTATTTTATTGATATTTTTGCATCATCCCTATTATGTTTCGTACCTATTAAGCCAAGAAGTATATTAAGAATCGTCCAGTAAAAAATGCAACTCTGTAAAGCTCCTAGATTCTAGATGACTTACCGCGTCACAGTTCATTTTTTCTATCTTTTTGACCTTTTGTTATTTAAAAACATTTTTAGATAAAATGGGTCAAAGTTTTTATTTTCATCTTCATAAGAATTTTTCATTTTTATTGATTTGGTCTATTTTGTTTTTGTAATATAAATTCAAAAACCGAGAAAAGAACAATCGAGATATACAATAATTGGTTTTGGAATTTGAAAGCTTAGCAATAAAGATAAAATAGCATAGAACCTAGCAATTTCAATAAACTACAACAATTTTGCCATCAATCACAGCTACAGGCTATATTGATATTAAGTCTCCCGTACAATCTAGTGTCCTATTTATTTCATTTTCTCTGATAACTGGCTTTAAATATTGTTACAATTTCTTGCCCGACTACTATATGGTTTCTGTTAAATTATAGCACTGTAAAAGTTGTTTTATTTATTCTTATTCTTTGTGTTTGACTTTCAATGCCTATTTGTTTACACCCGATTTCTAAAGTTTCTTATTTACCTGCTTCCAGGTCTATGGTTTCTCAGGAATTCCCTTAGGTTCCCGTTAGGTGCGTACTCAACGATGACGTATAAAGGCCCGTCCTGTGTGCAACAGCCCAACAAGTTGATGATGTTCACATGCTTCCCAATCATCTTCATCATCTCCATTTCTGATACTAATGCCATCATCTCTGCATCTGTGTGACCTTCTGTAATGTTGAGAATATAATGGTTGATTATATTTTTGAAAGAATTTTTGTTTACTTTTACACTAGACAAAACTTACCATTCCAACTAAATAAAGCAGAGATAAGTAATATTCGGTAACATGTCGATTATATTTCTATTCATTCGATAACTAATAATATGAACAAAAATAAATTGTGTTAAACTACAATTAAAAATTCGCTATTGATGGGGATACATCGCTGCAATAGCGATCCGACGAACTTATTTTCATTTTATATGACAACATGAATATGTTGCCTCTCACGTACATGCTAGTCTTTATGGGACCTAAAGGCTAATCTCTATTACGAGAAGTCTATTAAACACATATTTATTTATTCCTGAGGTAATATTGCTCGGCTAGATAAAAGCCTCTAGTCACCTGTTTGTTTTAAATCTTTTCAGACAGTCTATTTTGTTATATTTAATTATTCTTACCTTTTAACATTTTAACAGCCACAACCGATTGCAGTCCAGGCTTAAGTATTCCAACGCATTCAGCTTTGACCACTTTTCCGAATTCTCCTTCACCTAACACTTTACCAAGTGACAATGATTCTCTGGGAACTTCCCAGTCTATATCCATTGGCAACTCATATTCCGACATCATCATTGAGTCACTAGTGTTGTTCTGGACTTGAGAGAGCTTTTGCTTCTCGATTTTTACTACTGGCATTAACTGAAAACATCAGAATCTTCAATATACTCCATGACATACAGTAGTTATGTTTCTGACACTAATAAAAAAAAATGCTGACTAGTAAAATTATGTCTATTGACAAATGTTCAGCCTGGTGAAGAGTCTTGGCTCTTGGTTGGGACAAAATTCAGGTGTCTCTTGAGGAAAATTGTAGACAAAACTTATTTAAGATAAATAGATACATAAAACCGTATTGTTTAACATCATACAAAATAATTGGTGGTTTTATCGGGTAAGACTGCCACTTCTTAGTAAACTAATTTTAAAGAAAATTTAAGCGAATCTGATATTAAGATGTAAGTGGTGCTTAAATTAAGGCATGACTAAAATGATTAGTATAGTATTAGAAGCTTCAAATACTAACTACAGTGACTATTATTTGCATATAACAGTTTTTTTACTTTAATAATTATAAACTATTAAATTTTAGATGTATGAACTTCTTAACTTATTCTTCTTAAGTTCTTATCTTAACTTCTTAACTTACCAAAGCTTCTCCAGTGGCATTCGGTGATCCATTCATTTGTGGTTTCTCTACCGTAACTTTCTTCGTCCAATGCGTCACGATCACTGCTCTCGCTGTTTCTATTGCCAAGTGCTTCTTCAACTTCTCCCGTTTTAACTTCTTAAACACCATCACCACAATTATTGCTGCCACTATAAACATTGCTCCCAAGACTGCTGTTAGAATGTTTATTAGGAGAGTATGCTTCCCATGGTCAAGCGGTTCCAAGACAGGTGGATCTGTAACATTAGTAAACGAATAAATTTTACCAATCAGAGAAATGAATTCAATGAGGTACTACGTACTAGAGGTGTCCGTAACTAACTTATTGGAACACTCGTTATGATCCGTGGACAAGAACTCGCTTAATCTGCAACGGGCTGTTGTCGATACTTTACATGTTTGAGTGAAAAGTAAGTATTAAAAAAATTCCTACATGTTTACTAAGGTACTGTTCAAACCACTCAAGAAACTTAAAGTCAAGGGGTGACTTTCCACCGGTACTACTACTACTACACAACTGCGCAACGAAACATAGAGGCGAGTCGCAGCCAACCTGATTTGTATTAGTTAGTGAAATGAAAAAACGCGATTGCAGCGCCATCTATTTTGCTAATGCATTTATTCCATGGAATCGACATTATTTATCGGGATAAAAAGTATCCTAAGTATTAACTCGGGTTATAAGTTAGCACTATGTCGAGTTTTATTCATATACCTATACGTTCAGTCGTTCCAAAAATATACGATCTTAGCGCCATCTTTTTCGCTACTTTCGTGTATCCCACGGAAACGACGTCCTTTATCGGGATAAAAAGTATCCAGACAGACAGACAAAAATTCTAAACATTGCATTTTCGGAATGATCTGGCCTCACTTATCCCCCTGATTTTATTCACATTTTTAAGTGCAATGTACAAACTCGAACCATTTACAGATTTATTATAGTATAGATTAGAAGAAACAGTTCTTAGCAACGGGTTCCGACCTCCTCTTGAACTTTGCGCCCCTGGCAGTCACCATCATTACAATGATTTGTCTAAGTGCCGAGCACGCTTTCACATATTTATAGTAATCGTTTATCATCACGGCAGCATTAAATTCAGATTGCTGTTGGAGTTCACTACGGAACCCGTATCCCTTTTAATTTTTTATTCCTCGTCGCAATGTTCAGCATCAATCATTATGAGATGATTAACACAAATACTTTCCCGCACGATATGAATCCAGCATGTTTTTAACAATGATTGCACTATACTGATATAAGGACCTGGTGAAGAGGGTGAGCGTAGCCTAGCTATGAATTGTGGCTCTCTTTCCAACTTATTTCACTATCCCGATTTAGAGAAAACGTCCAATAATATTAATCAGCTTCTTATAGTTTCTTATATCGAAACTCGGCAGGGTTAGTATAGTTAGACATTAGTTCGTCATATAACTAATCTTGTTGCAGACTCATTAGTTTAAAACCTATTTTTCTCATAGGATATAATTTTGAATGTGATTTTACTTTTTATGTCAAACTGTTTTTTTTTTTGTCGAGTGAAAATTATTGAGAGGAATACACGTATAAATATCCATTGTTGTGTTTAATAAGTTTATATATTTAAAATAATACAAAAAGCAGGATATTTCTATATGAAATAATAATATCTCTCTTCAACGACCACAAAAGAATGGCGACCGTGAGTATTTTAAAGAAACAAAGAACCATAAGTCGCAGGCTATTTTATTTGAGTTTATTTATTTGAAATTACACAAAAGCAGGATATTTCTATATAAAATAATTATATCTCTCTTCAACGACCACAACAAATCTATTTCCATAAAAAGTAGAAGTACTAGCTAGTATGATGTATGACTTTCTTGCAGCACATAGTATTAGTAAGATTGTCACTTTACGTCCTACATTTAATGACTGGAAAACACATGCATAAAAGTAGAAAGAGATCAATCAAAGGGAATGTGGTTCTTAACAAGAATCATTACGCATTTATTTATAATTGAATCTAGACAAGCCAATCAAGAAGTAATAAATCTAGATTTCACTTTAGCAAAATCCTGCAATTAAAACTATCTGTAATTATTCAAAGATTGGCTGTCTCGATCTGATTGATTCCATTGATAAAGGGTGTGAAATTCTTCTGAACATTATTGTGCTCATACAACTTCATAACAGGTGGCGCTTCTTGGAGCTTCGCACACTTCTAAGTTTCTACCCTTTTCGCAAGGACCTATTTAATAATAGATAGATAGATAAAAGTTTATTGCCTAATAAAATAAACGATTACAAGAATTAATAATATCAAAACTTTTTTGGCAAAAGAATAGATGGCAAAACTCCTTCAGGCAACATCTTCCAAGCAATCTAACCTAAAGGAAAGGTAACTAATGTAATTTTACTACATGTAATTTTTTTTTATATCTCTTTAAATGAGGCATAAATTTACCAAATATAATGCATACCTTAACTTATTTACAAATTAAATATGGGAAATATAAAACTTTCATAATAATCGATTTACACAAAGCCGTGAAACTAAAGCATACCTACTTAAATATTATTATATTCAAACAAACACTTTCACAATATTCCATATTTTATAACTAATTTACAAAACAACATTATTTAAAAAAAAAACTTATGAATTAGAAATTGTAGTGTAAGTGCATCGCCACACCTGAGGAACGTACCGCGCGGAAAGTTCGGCTGAATACGCTCGCAGTCTTTTTTAAGTTACACATGTTGGATCCTCACAATTTATCTGATGTGGGTAGTTTTGTAAGAGCCGCTGACTTTCGGTCTCGCCAAGTCAGTCTCCAACGCACGCGAGGTCAGTCCGGACCATAGATGACATACTATATATAGGTCCGGACGTTCCGTTTTCTCCGCGCTAAGACCAAGTGAACGTTTCACGTCCCAGTCTTCATACAAGCCGTGCTCTTTGGTGTGAGTTTTTTTTTTATTGCAGGAGATCAACAGACAGGCAGACAGCCCACTTCATAGAAAGCGGTTACCATCGCCTATGGACATTTGCAACAGCAAAGTTGCTACAAATGCGCTGCTGCTCTCTTAAGGGAAACTGGAACCTGGTCACTAATGCCGGAACACAACTCAAGGTTGTTAAGGCGACATGCTTTAGACCAGGGATGGTAGCCATCCAGTCGGGCAAATGTCCTACCACCTGGCTGTGGGTTGTTAAGTCGCCTCTTAGTTAGAGTTTGCCATAATTTAAAAACCTAAGTGCCATCCGAGGACTTGTTAGTGCCGTGCACTTTCAGGAGCTGTATAGCTGCCCCATTGGAGATGGATTCCGAGGTTAGTGGTGCTTATTACCCCATTGGTTTTTTGCAGGATTTGGCATACCTCTCATTCCCTTAAATATAACATACAGTCTATAAAACAAAATTACTCGAATCACCGAAGCTGTGTGTGGATCCGTGATCCAGCATCGCACAACCCACGACCCATAAGCGTAAATTACGCCAAGTCGTATCCGTGCAGGAACGGAGAAAGAATACAATTTCCTGCGGCCGGGCGGCCTGTCGTAAGAGGCGACTTAACAACCCACAGCCAGGTGGTATGGCATTTGCCCGGCTGGACGGCTACCATCCCTGGTCTTTAGACAAGTATGTCGCCATAACAACCTTGAGTTGTATTCCGGCATTAGTGACCAGGTTCCAGTCTCCCTTAAGAGAGCAGCAGCGCATTTATAGCAACTTTGGTGTTGCAAATGTCCATAGGCGATGGTAACCGCTTTCCATCAAGTGGGCCGTCTGCCTGTCTGCTGATCTCCTGCAAAAAAAAAGTCGGATTAGCGCCGATCCTTTAGTCGCCGAAATTTCCGGGCGGAACCTTCCGCAGGTGTTTTTTCATGTTTTTCTAATTTGATTATATGTAGTACAGGCTCTATAAAAATAGTGATTGAATAAGTACATTAATCTGTCTTAATATATCAAGGAGTAAATGAATATGCATTTATAAAGCATCGTGGGGTTGATACCGGTTAATAGTTTGTTACTCAATACATTTGATTGGATGACAGGCATCAATGCAGATTTATGCAAAACGTAAATTTACATCTATACTACATATTTTAAAGTTTTGCAAGCTTGCAAAGTGAATGCATTTAGTGACATGATAACATTAGTGAAAAATAATAAAGGCATTTCTTTGAATACAATTATTATAGATACACTCGTTCTAGATACACGGAACCATATTTGCATGATTTGAAATTGAAAATATATCGTGTAGTATTTTCTTAAGTTTGATCTCTTAAAAATATCGGGTCTGTTATCGTGTTAAGTTTATCGATAGCTCCATCCCTATCAGTTTCTCCGACTCTGTTATGACCTTGTACGTGCGTAAGCGTCATATTTTTATTAAATAATGTATTCATAATTTAAAAAATACGCTCGTTCAAGTTTCCACAGGAGCTGTCATCGGGAAAATAAAGAAATGGAAATAGTAAAAGTACAAATAACTAAAACTACGTGTTAACAGTTTTAAGTGCGACATTTATTGCTTCTTTTTTTTATTTCGTCGTTTCGTTCGTTTTTCAGTAGCCATGATCACGAAAGACAAAAATGTCAAGTAATTTTAATTGTTTTGTATTAATTTTGTTTATGGTTATTATTTATTTTTACGGGAGCCTAATCTAATTTAACACCGCTTCGCAACATGTGGCTTGAAGAGAAAAAGCGGCGTAAGAACGTAGTTTTATTATGTTTACCTACTAGTCGCGAAAACTTAACAAAATATCATCTTGAATTTGGTGCCAAATAAAACATAAAATAACACCAATTTTGCAAAATATAGTAATTTCTATGTTTTTCTTTGCACCGATTGCAAGACGTAGAAAATAATCATCTTTAATTTTAAAGTCAGTCTTGATTTTTCTTTTCAATATTTATAGAGCCTACCGCCAACTTGTTAATTTTAATTATGTAATATTAATTTTTGTTTTATTAGAAAAATCAAATAAATTTCCGACCTTAAAACTGTTAAAAAACAGTTTTAATTAACGTCTCGTGTGTTAAAAAAAATAACAGAAAATTTAACTTTATGGAAAGTATTAATTAAATTTTATTATTAAGTAAATTTTGTGACAGTGTTTAGCTGTTTCACTTATTAATGTGTTTAGGTACTTACATTCCAAAACAGTTAGATATCCTTTTGCTGTTGTATTTCCCAAGCTGTTGAGGGCAACGCACACATACCATCCCTCATCTTCCTTCGTGACATTGAATATTGTCAATTGTTCAGGCTTGTCTGCCGGATTTTGACTCTGGAATATTTACAGAAATTTGTTTATGACAACTAGTTAAATATATGATTTTACCATCAATACACCATGCGTGCTAATAATCTAAGACGACAAGAGCTTAAAAACAAGGAAATTTGATGTACGTTAGTACATTTACACAAGCATAATTAAAGCACTTACACAAATTCAGCCAGTTTTGCAACTACTCTGGACTTTAAATTGTCATAATTTAGATGGATTGAAAACTAGGTATATTTTATTATGGCGCTGTCAATATAATCAGCAGACAGTTTATGAAATTTGCTAAGGCGATCGCCCTTTATTTGTGGTAAATATGTATGTATCTGTGTCGCGTAAACTATCGCAATGTGCTTGTACATGTTCAACCATAAACAAAGACTCATCTTCATGAATTGTAAGAACTATATTTACTAGATCTATACAGATAAATAAAATAGAAGTGTCTGTTTGTAATGTCAAAATAACAACTTCTTACTAAATACATATGAAAGTATATACGGTATTTATATCAAAGAATATATTATTCTACTTTTTCGGCTCCATTTTTAAACAGCTGGACCGACTTTGACGGGACTGTCACTGGCAGATGGCTAATTTTATAAGGATTAACTTAAGCTACTTTCTTTAGGGTTCCGCGAAAAATCCACGCGGACAAAGTCGCGGGCTACAACTAGTTTAAAATAAAATAAAAACAAAACTTCATTTACAAAACATAAATCAGAAATTTAAGTTCTACATTCTACTGTAGCC
Source organism: Dendrolimus kikuchii (assembly GCA_019925095.2). NCBI lineage: Eukaryota > Metazoa > Arthropoda > Insecta > Lepidoptera > Lasiocampidae > Dendrolimus > Dendrolimus kikuchii. The sequence goes on from CM034408.1 coordinate 14,774,574, forward strand.
GCTTAAGCCTAAGTAGAAAACAAATACTAATCTTGGATAACTTCTCTCTATAGATAGTATGCAGCTTAGAAAATATGTTGGAGATAGTCACAAGCCTTCTGAAGATTCAATCATGCGCTTCGAAAGTTTAGAATTAAACGATGTAAACAAAATGATTTCTAAAAGCCAATACGCTCATGCAACACTTGTGTCGGATTTATAACTTACTATTCATTCTTTCCTTACTATTGATAGTACAAAGTGGATTTTATTTATATGAGGTTTGCCTTATAACAAGTAGTAAGGGACATGAATGAATAATATGAAATAAAAACAGGGCATTAAAAGCCCACAGCATGCGTTAGTTACGACCCTCACCGAAACAATCTTAGCCCTATCCATGAAAATCATTCTGTCTTTTGCATCATCTTCACTTATATCAATGGTATCATTGTATATGTATTCGTATTTTGTAAAATACATCCAAAACACATAGGAATGCAGGTCTGATAGGAATTCGCAGGTGAACCTTACTGTCTCACCAACCAACTTGGTTTGGTTCACCGCTCCCTGTGTTAATACCGGCTTTGCGTACAGACGTTCTACAAAAATGAAAATTTCAAAATTATTCCTAATACTATATTCTTGAGTTCTCACGACTGTTGCACATAATCAAGACCAGGTTTTAATTAGTTTAAAAGCTTTATGTATTTTGATCTTTTGTTCATAATCTTATGTCTCGACCACAAGCCTATTTACTAACCACGTTTTAAATTACTCCACTTTTTGGCAACAACGAGTTGAGGAGTTAGAATTATTTTTAACCTACACTTTCAATTACAATATATACTCTGTGGATAGTAATTACTTAGTCTATTCACATTCAAGTTTTAAATGTATTAAAATCATTAAGATTTTAAGTAAATACACCAAATGATCATATTTAAAATTTGGCTACAAATGAAAAATCAAATACAAAACGCATTTAAATCCAGTTGATGACGTCTATACACTGTCTTCTACATCTGCTATATTTATTTCTTAGATGAAAATCATTATAGATAGGTAAGTAGAAGATAGATTTATGGCAACTTGGGAGGCTTGGATGCCAAACTCTAGTAAAGCTGGAACTCTAGGACCACTTACTACTTAATATAGTTTATAACATTTATTGGTATGTCTCCCATCATACGTTTGCTACAACTGAAACTTGTAAACCTATAAATATTACTTTTTTTGATACAATATAAAACTACTCAGTTATAATATACGTACAGCCAACTGACCATCACCAAATATAAAATGCTAATAACTTAAATAAGTTATGAATGACTCTTAAACTAAGTGACACCATCACCGTAAAGTGTGAATAAATTGTTAAATATCATATTATATTGTCAAATATTACTACAATAACCATATCTCTTATATTCGGACAATGTATAATGTTTCATCAATGATGTTGTGAAGTCAAAAGTGCCAACCCACATATAATATGTAGAATATGATAGCAATGTTGAAATTAGAACCTTAACCGTAAAATATATTAATGTAGTAGACCAATAATTATAAACTATGCTATACTAAGGCATTACACACAATTTCTTTGTTCCAAAGAATGCAACGGAAACCAACATAGCGTTTAAAGTAAAAGTATCCCATGTTTCATTTCTGTTCTTCTTTCATGACAGTAGCTTCATTTAAGCAAGAGTCATATAAATATGGATCAGTTACAGCGTTAAAAAGTAATCTATGTTCATCCCCGTTACTATAACTACATAAACATACTTTCATTATTATTGGATCATTTTTAAAGTAGCTAATATAATTATGAACATCGCCCATAATTAGTGGTGTTAAAACAAGTGGTCTATAATACCCTCCACCAAAATAAATGGTGTATAAACCTCAATTATATCTCCTATAGGTATAGGCATGTCACTTGGACCAACTTCGGGATCTTTCGCTGTATAATTGATCGGTCTTATCCAGTATAGGAAAGGTTCCAAGTCCGATACAGGCGGACAAGACAGCAGTACTGTGTCGTTTACTACCACAGTAATATTTCCAGGATATCCTTCTTTAATATACGGCTTTGACGGGTATCGTTCTATAAAATTTAGCGTAATAACTTAAATAGAATGAAAGTTATTAATCTTTTGATCAGTAAATTTGTTATACCATAATCCTCTATTGTCTGTTAAATATTAGTTCAACTTTAATATGTTAGTCAACTAAAATAGTGTTTAATTGCCTGGCCTGATTTGTATTTCTTGATAACAAATACATAAAACATACATAAAATTAGTCTTATTTGGCTTTTTACATAATTTCAGTTGCTAAAACATTAAGTTGTTAACCTCTAGCCTAATCCAATTTTAGTTTTTTGAGGCTAAATAAGAAACTTCTTTTAGCAGCGCGAAAAATTGCATTTTGCGAAAGAGTTGAGAATTTTGACTAACTCACAATTTTTGATTAAAATAATTTCTATTTTAACATCTGATGTCCATTTTAGAAATATTAAAAAAAAAAATGTGTACAGTACAGCAAAAAAGAGTAAAGCTGTCTTTAATTCACTTCAAAAACTACAGTTAGAAGATTGCACTAATTTCACAACGATTATGCATGTAAATTTAAATGTACGTATATGTTTTGAAATTCAAGATTGGCTACCGGATCAAAATACTTCTTAATATAAACGAGTCATCATTTCAATTGCAAAGCTGATTAAGAATATTATTCATAAACTCGGGGAAAATAAAGAACATATTGTTTAAACTATATAATTCTAACCTTGTATATGAAGATCGACAGTATGCTTGATACAGTCTAATTCGTTACACACAACGCAAGTATAATTTCCATTATCAGCTTTAGTTAACTCGTCAAGGGTCATAGACCATTTTCCGTAAGAAGGTTGGAAATAAGTTCTTGATATTGGCGTACTTTTATTCTTGTACCATGTAATATTAGGTGTTGGATTGCCTGAAAGTGTAAAAATATTAGTTTCAAAAATTTTACATTATTTACAGATTGCATTGATTAACTCATATAATGCTAGATGTTATGTATTTGCTTTTACCTTCAGCAGCACATCGCAGTCTAATAGAGCTACCAGCTGGTTTCATGTCCATATTGAATAGTTTCGAAGGATGTTTAAATCTCGGAGGAAACTTTTTCTTTGTATCATCAACATGACCATAAATTGTATGGTCTTTCTCATTTTTATCTTCAGGATCTTCGTCTTTTTCTAAATCTCTGAGACTTTTCGTCATTTTCTTTATTTCTGTAAAGTTCTCTGTACTCGTATTGTTGTTTACAAGTGCAGCTGCTTTGTATTGTGAAAAACTTTCTGGTCTAATAGTTTCAATCTCCAGGTCTTGGTGATGATCTGAAAAATATTTTTAACATTATTCTACCATCTTCCTTCTTTTGACATATATTTTGATAATTGATATTTTTGACCTAATTAATTATCATTCCATTATCTTTCTTGTCCTGAATCAAAATGTCCAACTAACATTTTCTTGGGTATAAATAAACAAGTAATTATATTTGAGTCACTTTTCTATAGACGTAGTTCTCAGGCCCATAACATAATCATAAACAAGTGACACATTTAAAATGTATCTGCCACGTCACGTATTCCAAAATAAGCTTAGAAAAGTGTGTCGGAATAAACAACCGATTCAAAACCTGTTGAGGTCGTGTTAGCATCAGGAATACCGCACGTTTCATACTCCATCTTCACCTTTAGTTTAAAATCACCTCTTGTAAGCTATCTGAATCAATAACTGTTTTAAAGCAGATTTGATATTTGTAATCACAAAGGAAAACTTACGTTCTAACACCGTCAGATAAGCCCTGGATGATGTATTTCCCAAACTATTTAGGGCAACGCACACGTACCAGCCTTCATCATTCTTCGTAACTTTGAGTATAGTTAATTGTTCAGACTTATCAGATGGATTGTCACTCTGAAAAATGCTCATAGTGCTCATGCGAAATTCGAACTAGTATATATGTAGACATTTCTTTAATTATATAAAACACGACACAAATATAAAAAGTCTCATTCAGTACAACTTTGAACAATAATAAAAGTTAACACTTAATCGCCACAGGAAATTAAATATAAAAATGTAAACGATTTCTAGATTTCTTAAATATTTCGATATAATGGTAACCTGATAAATGATAACATAATTTGTTTACGTAAATTTGTGTGGATTAGAACATGGTCTAAACATCTAAATTATTATTAAACACTCACCGATACGACTTTAGTTCTGTCTTCCAGAATGTTTGTTTTTTCATCCACGCCATCACTTTTGTCAATAATTGCATTCTGCAAATCTTCTTTTGTGAAATACATCCAATATGCATAATAAGACATATTTGAACTGAATTTACAGGAGAATGTTACTGTCTCGCCAACCAATTTTGTTTCATTCAGTGGTTCTTGTATTAACAATGGTTTTGCATATATACGCTCTGTAAATGAACAAAATATTAACTTAAAATATATTGCAACAGATACATTGGTGTAATTTATTTTACATTTTACAATAGATAGTCGTGGTAATAGTCGTGGTAAATAATGGCTAGCGCACGCGTCCCAGACCCAAAGGGCGCGGGTTCGATCCTGGCCGGAACGCATGCACCGCTTAGGCAGTTTTCTGACCTAATGTGCATATTGTTACGATTACCACGTACTAATAACGGTGAAGGAAAACATCGTGATGCAACCTGCACATCGAGATAACCGATGTGTCAAACCTGCCAAGCCGCCTTGGACAAGCGTGGCGGGTATACAGTCCGTTCCCCTATAGTGGGAGGCCCGAGCCCAGCAGTGGGACATTTATGGGCTGCTATTATATAAATTACAATAGATTCTATTTTTAAAATTTTCATTTAATAGTGGGACCGATACAATAGATTGCTATCTATAATATTATCTTCATTTTAAAAAGTCTCTCTCTCTTTTTTCTTTCACCATATCCCAATTAATTGGGGTCGGCACAATATGTCTTTTCCTTCCACACTCCTCTATTCTGACATACATCTTCTGTCACACCACAAATCATCATGTCATCCTTCACACAATCCATCCATATTTTTTTGGTCTACCTTTATATGTGTGCCCATCCATCTTGTAGTTTAACATCATTTTTGTCACTTGACTTTCATCCCTCCTCATTATATGCCCATACCAACTTAGTCTTCTTCCTCTCAATTTTTCAGTCACGGGTGCAACTTTCAAAAATCCCCTTATATACTTATTTCTCACCGTATCCATTCTTGTAACACCTCACATCCATCTCAACATTCTCATCTCAGCTGAGTAGAAATGTTTGTGGTTTATCACTTTAGTGGCCCAACATTCGGACCCGTATAGCATGATTGGTCGTATGATAGACTTATATATTTGACCTTTTAGTTTCAGTGGCATTAGTTTGTTGCACGTAACACCGGTTACCTGTCTCCTGTGTTGCAAAGGATCTGTTTTGCGCATGGCTTATTATTAAAACTATCTTAAAGCTCACCTTGTATCTGAAGTTCAACAGTATGCTCGATACAGCTTAATTCATTACACACAACACAAGTGTAATTCCCATCGTCAGCTTTAGTTAACTCGTCAAGGGCCATAGACCATTTTCCGTAAGAAGGTTGGAAATAAGTTCTTGATATTGGCGTATTTTGATTCTTGTACCATGTAATATTAGGTGTCGGATTGCCTGAAAGTGTAAAAAGATTAGTTTTATAAATTTTACATTATTTACAGATTGCAATGATTAACTCATATAATGCTAGATGTTATGTATTTGCTTTTACCTTCAGCAGCACATCGCAGTCTAATAGAGCTACCAGTTGGTTTCATATCCATATTGAATAGTTTCGAAGGATGTTTAAATCTCGGAGGAAACTTTTTCTTTGTATCATCAACATGACCATAAATTGTATGGTCTTTCTCATTTTTATCCTCAGGGTCTTCGTCTTTTTCTAAATCTCTGAGACTTTTCGTCATTTTCTTTATTTCTGTAAAGTTTTCTGTACTCGTATTGTTGTTTACAAGTGCAACTGCTTTGTATTGTGAAACACTTTCTGGTCTAATAGTTTCAATCTCCAGGTCTTGGTGATGATCTGAAAAATATTTTTAACATTATTCTACCATCTTCCTTCTTTTGACATATATTTTGATAATTGATATTTTTGACCTAATTAATTATCATTCCATTATCTTTCTTGTCCTGAATCAAAATGTCCAACTAACATTTTCTTGGGTATAAATAAACAAGTAATTATATTTGAGTCACTTTTCTATAGACGTAGTTCTCAGGCCCATAACATAATCATAAACAAGTGACACATTTAAAATGTATCTGCCACGTCACGTATTCCAAAATAAGCTTAGAAAAGTGTGTCGGAATAAACAACCGATTCAAAACCTGTTGAGGTCGTGTTAGCATCAGGAATACCGCACGTTTCATACTCCATCTTCACCTTTAGTTTAAAATCACCTCTTGTAAGCTATCTGAATCAATAACTGTTTTAAAGCAGATTTGATATTTGTAATCACAAAGGAAAACTTACGTTCTAACACCGTCAGATAAGCCCTGGATGATGTATTTCCCAAACTATTTAGGGCAACGCACACGTACCAGCCTTCATCATTCTTCGTAACTTTGAGTATAGTTAATTGTTCAGACTTATCAGATGGATTGTCACTCTGAAAAATGCTCATATTGCTCATGCGAAATTCGAACTTGTATATATGTAGACATTTCTTTAATTATATAAAACACGACACAAATATAAAAAGTCCCATCCAGTAGAACTTTGAACAATAATAAAAGTTAACACTTAATCGCCACAGAAAATTAAATATAAAAATGTAAACGATTTCTAGATTTCTTAAACATTTCGATATAATGGTAATCTTAATGATAACATAATTTGTTTACGTAAATTTGTGTGGATTAGAACATGGTCTAAACATCTAAATTATTATTAAACACTCACCGATACGATTTTAGTTCTGTCTTCCAGAATGTTTGTTTTTTCATCCACGCCATCACTTTTGTCAATAATTGCATTCTGCAAATCTTCTTTTGTGAAATACATCCAATATGCATAATAAGACATATTTGAACTGAATTTACAGGAGAATATTACTGTCTCGCCAACTAATTTTGTTTCATTCAGTGGTTCTTGTATTAACAATGGTTTTGCATATATACGCTCTGTAAATGAACAAAATATTACCTTAAAATATATTGCAATAGATACATTGGTGTAATTTATTTTACATTTTACAATAGATTCTATTTTTAAAATTTTCATTTAATAGTGGGACCGATACAATAGATTGCTATCTATAATATTATCTTCATTTTAAAAAGTCTCTCTCTCTTTTTTCTTTCACCATATCCCAATTAATTGGGGTCGGCACAATATGTCTTTTCCTTCCACACTCCTCTATTCTGACATACATCTTCTGTCACACCACAAATCATCATGTCATCCTTCACACAATCCATCCATATTTTTTTGGTCTACCTTTACATCTGTGCCCATCCATCTTGTAGTTTAACATCATTTTTGTCACTTGACTTTCATCCCTCCTCATTATATGCCCATACCAACTTAGTCTTCTTCCTCTCAATTTTTCAGTCACGGGTGCAACTTTCAAAAATCCCCTTATGTACTTATTTCTCACCTTATCCATTCTTATAACACCTCACATCAATCTCAACATTCTCATCTCAGCTGAGTGGAAACGTTTGTGGTTTATCACTTTTGTAGCCCAACATTCGGACCCGTATAGCATGATTGGTCGTATGACAGACTTATATATTTGACCTTATAGTTTCAGTGGCATTAGTTTGTCGCACGTTACACCGGTTACCTGTCTCCTGTGTTGCAAAGGATCTGTTTTGCGCATGGCTTATTATTAAAACTATCTTAAAGCTCACCTTGTATCTGAAGTTCAACAGTATGCTCGATACAGCTTAATTCATTACACACAACACAAGTGTAATTCCCATCGTCAGTTTTAGTTAACTCGTCAAGGGCCATAGACCATTTTCCGTAAGAAGGTTGGAAATAAGTTCTTGATATTGGCGTATTTTTATTCTTGTACCATGTAATATTAGGTGTCGGATTGCCTGAAAGTGTAAAAAGATTAGTTTTATAAATTTTACATTATTTACAGATTGCAATGATTAACTCATATAATGCTAGATGTTATGTATTTGCTTTTACCTTCAGCAGCACATCGCAGTCTAATAGAGCTACCAGTTGGTTTCATATCCATATTGAATAGTTTCGAAGGATGTTTAAATCTCGGAGGAAACTTTTTCTTTGTATCATCAACATGACCATAATCTGTGTAGTACTTTTTAAATTTGTCGTCAAGATCTTCGTCTCCTTTTAAATCTCTGCGATGTTTCGTAATTTTCTTTATATCTGTAATACTTTCTCTGTTCGTATTGTTCTTTACAATGGAAACTAATTTATGTTCAAAAAAACTTTCTGGTGTGATAGTTTCAATCGCCAGATCTTTGTGGTTATCTGAAAAATATTTTTTTAATTATTTAAGTACTACCTCTCTCTTTACCTAGCAGTTATTAACCCCTACTGACATTTTATACAATCTACTAAACTTTTAACTATCTTTGACGTCTTCAATTTATCACCCCATTATTTCGCATGTCTTGTTTCACTATGTTCAGACATCGTTTTTAGCCACCCAGGAGGTGACGCTGTACAAGCATAATTAAGTTTTTCACATTTTCGTAAGGCTGGTTCCTACTTCGCACAGTAAATTGGTATTGCCATCTAGCTTGACAATGCAGCCAGCCAGTTCTGGGCAGACACCGCTGGGAGTGATTTTTTTTTCAAACAGTAACTAGGATACTATTTAATTCGATAGAATTATTAAATAATAACTAAGAATATAAAAAATATTAAAGCCACCAAAAAATATACCATCAAACAGGTCTAAATTTTATGGAAAATCATTCGCAATCATTGCTGCAAGGCTATGGATTGCATTGCCAATGCACATAAAATGTGTGTGGCAGTCCATGAACTATGAAGGATTCCGAATTCTGTGGGGTAAGAAACGTACACTGCTTTTGTTATTTAAATTTAAAGGATATTAGTTAATACAATTCACTTACCCTTCACATAAAGAGCAGTATTATGCTCGATGCATCCCATTTCATTGCATACAATACACGTGTAATTGCCTTCATCCTCTTCAGTCAATTCCTCAAGTGTCATAATCCATTTGACATAAATAGGAGGAGAATTTCTTCTCCTTATTGGTGTCTTCTGATTCATACGCCACGTAACGGTTGGTGTCGGATTTCCTACAATAATTAATTTATTAAATATTCATTTGTACATACATATTATCACTTGTTTCCCATAGGAGTAGGATGCATCTCTACTTGCTAGCACTTTGGCTGATATCGTTTGCTTAGTCTACTTTCATTAATATTTTTATACAGGCACGTTTGTTTGAGGTGTTTTTATATCACATTTTTCATCAATGTTTTTACCTGACCTTTTTTCAAAATATATGAGATTTAACCATTGTAAGTCATTATCTACCGGCACCAGTTTTACCATCCACAGTCGTACACGTCTTTTATGTTCGTATAATTGTAATAACCAAAGGATCTATTTGCAATATTATAAACTAAACAAATCTTATAATGACTCAAATCAAAATTTATTTTAGTTCCATCGTATTCTACTTACAATTCCTTAAGACTGTAAGTACTAAAGCCAGGTCACGATATTTTATGTGTAAGGTGCCTAAAAGGCTGGCTACGTTACTTCAGTGGATCACTATTCTGATCCGTTGCCCGAGATTACTACTAGTCTTCTGATCTTCTGAAGGGTTATGCGTTTTCTACAAAATGCATAATCAACTCTTCATGCTCATGGCTCATGGCCTCAAAACCCCATGGTCCAATCATCTCAACAGCAAATAAATATACAAGTAACTCTCACTAAGGGTATATTTACTCCGCTTAAGTTATCCAGCAAATTATAAACATCAAATATTTGGTTTTATCACAATTTCGTATGAAATTAATTCTTTTTACCCATATTTGCTTATGTAAATTACGGTAATATACCGCGGTAAGTATACTATTTCACTAAATAGGTTACTTGTGTAGTTTATAATATATTTTTAATAACTTTTAATCTCACTAGATTAAAAGTTATTAAAAATATATTTATTATCCTTATTTAATGTATTTGCATACTCTCATGGGAGTTTGTAAATTCTCAAGGTTGTGACAAAAGACCGAACCAAAGTTTCTTTTAAATTTATTCAAACTACATCGCAATGCCCCGCAAAAATACTCATTTTCTAGAGTAAAAATATCCTATTTTGTTCACCTTTACCGAAAATACATATATTATATTTGAAAATACAGGAGCAACAAACTAACTTTTATATATACAAATCATCACATTTATATAACTATATTAATAAGCAACATAACAGCAAAGCTGTTGTGTTATAAAAAGAGTTCATACCTTCAGCGTGACATTTAAATCTGTAAGTTGACCCAGGAGGCCTGAAATCTGCACTAACCATCTCCCAGGTATGTATAAACCTTGGAGAGAATTTATTATTTGTACTACCAACTTTCTTAGTATTTGGATGATCGTTATGAATTGTATCATCGATGTCGTCTTCCATTTCATAACTATTAATACTTCTCGCTGTTATTTTGTGTCCAGTGCTTGATTTACTTTTTACATTATTAGCAAATCTACCATTCTCTTCAATTTCTTTGTCTTGCTTGAGATCTGTAATAGAATATTTATTAAAATTACAAGTTTGATTTGACAAGAATCTAAATAGTTCAGTATGGCATAGATCCCAGCCTAAAGCGAAAAAGCGGAAGATTTCTGGACATCTTTTTTTTGCTGAGCAAGGTGTGGATTATAAATTACGTTAGATTATAATTAATATTATTTTGGTGTTTGAAAGAGATGAAACCAGAACGAATGCAAGGATAATGGTCGATGATGTTATGCTAGAGCAAGTGAATGAGCTTGTATATCTTGGATGTGCTTTTAGCAGGGATGGAAGGTACACCGCTGATATAGAAAGAAGAGTGAATTTGGGGAATAGTGTGAATGGAGCGTTAGGTAAACTTCTAGGCGCTAAGAACCTCAGCCAGAAGGCCCAGCTCGCCGTACACAACGCGGTGCTGGTACCTACGCTCACGTATGGAAGCGAGAGTTGGGTATGGAAGAAAGAGCATGAAAGTAGAGTAAACGCGGTCGAGATGCGAGCACTGCGCAAAATCTGCGGAGTGACGCTCGCGGACCGCGTTCGTAATACCGAAGTAAGAAAGAGAGTTGGTCTGAAAGAGAGTGTCGGGGTGAAGGTAAGGAAAGGAATGCTCCGGTGGTTCGGACATGTGGAAAGAATGCATGATGAAAGAATGACTAAACAGATATACAATGCAAAAGTGCATGGATGCAGAAGTCGTGGAAGGCCACGACACACCTTCCATGATCAAATTGATCGTGTACTAGCAGAAGGTGATGTCAGGAGCCTTAAGAACAGACGAGTGTGCATGACAAGAGTTATGAATGTCAAAGAGGCAAGTGAGGTGTGTAAGAATAAGCCTAAATGGCACTCTGTTGTTCGTGCCTACCCCGCAAGGGAACTGGCGTGAAGTTATGTATGTATGTATGTATGTATGTAATATTATTTTATTTAAAAGGTTTTATTAATAACAAAAAAACCTGTTAATCTTTAAACTTTAATAAGTTCTAAAAATGGGATCTTTTCTTTAGAGCCGCCCATAAAGTGTTTCACGCTAAAATTTGACCCTTTTCAACGCCTCCTCGTCACGCTGTTTCTCATTTTTGTCACTTTCTATAATTATCATGTTATAGAAACTAGTACTCCCTCCCCCAGTTCTTGTTCAGTTTTTCTTATCTTGTTTTTGCGAATGTCACATTTCTATTTCCGTCCCCCTTGTCATACTGAGCGATATGTTTACCCCTGTATACAAACATACTTTATGGGGGATTCATTTTTTTTAAATTAATTACAAGTTGAATGGAATCATTAATTTTACGTCATCACATAGGAATATGATTGCATTTTCACGTGTTTTATCTAATTCTTCAAAATATATTGTTACGTTTTTTTTTATTGCAGGAATTCAGCAGACAGGCAGACGGCCCACTTGATGGAAAACGATTACCATCGCCTATGGACATTTGCAACACCAAAGGTGCTACAAATGCGCTGCTGCTCTCTTAAAAGAGACTGCAACCTGGTCACTAATGCCGGAACACAACACAAGGTTGTTATGGCGGCATACTCTTGACCAGGGGTGGTCGCCATCCAGTCGAGCAAATAACCTACCACCTGGCTGTGGGTTCTTTAGTTGCCTCTTACGACAGGCCGCCAGGCCGCAGGAAATTGTATTCTATCTCCGTTCCTGCACGGGTACGTGCGAGCGGGGTACTCACTTGGGATTGGAAAGAAACATCAGTTCTTTAAGTAACGCTTTTATTAACTCACACAGCCGCGTGTAATACCTCTCTGCAGGGTTGCCCCTATACGCACGACTAACGATGCACTGTCCCGACGATAAGTTGTCTCGCTCACAATACCGTCGCCGATATTGCGTAGACCACCTCCTGCTGCTGCAGTGCTCGCCTCCGATACTACCGCGTGTAGCTCGCTTCTGGTTCTTCTCTCGAACTACGCTACACACCTCCTTCACTAAACTGCCCACTAAACTTTTCACTAAATTCACTACTAAACTCGTCACTGTCTTCTATTAAACTGTGGTTCCAACTCTTTCGTATCGCACTTTTCGCTTCACTGTCTTGAACTGACTCAACTCTAAAAACTGCCCTGTATGCGCGCCTTACGCTGCTTATATACCCGGAAGAATCTTCTAGAACCCATAATTTCGTTATTCTTTTATTTACTATCTGTCCCTTTCTAAAAATCTATCTATCTCTGTCTTTTCCCTCCCGAACCTTCTATTCGAGAACTTTCGTTTATACATCTATCCCTTTCTAAAATATATCCGTCCTTGTCCTTTCCTTCCAGAATTTTCTAGCTTTTTCTAAAAGTTCTTAAACTACCTAGATAGTTCCACCATCATTCGCCACAGTATAATATTGGCCATTATAACACATTTGCAGTAATACTTCATTACTTTAATTCTAAAGATTTTATTCTTTTCACACAGGAAAACAAAGTTATTTTAATGCATCAACTGTATCCCGTTTGTAATGTCATCGAAAAACATTCGAAAGTCGGGGACGCAGTTTATTTTCATCAGCAATACCGCATTAACCCCGGAATCCGCCTGTTTACACATCTGTTTCTTAATAAACGGCAAATATATTCAAAACATCATGTCTGCATACATTAAATTGATATTTTAGAGCATTGAGTGTCAATGTTAGGCACGTATCATAATCAGGTGCCAAAAATCAAGACCTAGAATAATAAATATATAAACGGTTTAATGCAGTATCTATTGAATTTTATAATCAACATGGAATAAATTGTAAATTTGTCATAGCTTTGTAGATAGCTCAGCTACAACCTCATAAAATTAAATTTTGGTTGCCTGGAAAATTTAGTTATATTGGCGATAAGGTTAGTTTGAATTTCCATATTTTTTTATTGATTAATAAAGCTGTGTCCGTTTTTCTACATAGTTATATTCTTTATCCTAAATTAATCCGGTTTATTGAAACTACTACATACATTTACAAAAATTGTCAACTGTCGGTAGGAAGCGTTCTTAACGCTTCCTACCGACCGAAAAGCTGTCTGCATTTCCACGCTATATGCATTTGCTAATGCGTTGTTCAAAATACAGGCCAACCTTTTGGTCACGCGAAACTTCTTTCAATAGTATTGAAAGGTCTCGATGGGTGATAATCCTTGCATCCCCACAGCCCCAGAGCCTCAACAACGAAAGCCATAAATGTGTAACCATTACCAAAGGATGCATATTTGCGATGTTTCAAGTTTTTCTTGGTTACAGGTATAATATAATAACAGCCCATAAACATCCCGCTGTTGTTATCTAAATTGTTAAGTATTCCTTTACCGTCAGCACTTGGTAATTGTGCACAATGACCAATATGGTTAAAAAACTACTTAAGAGCTCTAAAAATGCGTTTGGGTTCCGTGTTTAAACTAATTTAGTTCAGCGTAAATTGTCATGGTGATATGAAATTTAACTAAATCGTAATGATTTACTGATGTAATAAATACAGAAAACAAAACAAATGTTTATCGTAAATTACTCGTCACTACAATATTATACGTTCATATGTTCACGAAGTACGAATGGATTCTAAAAGCGGCCGAATTATAAGAGTTGCAAACTTTTTCGGCTACATTTCGAAGCCTTGTCATTTCTGTTTAGGGTGCAAGTGTTACAATTACTAAGCTAGTACGGCAAATTAGGGTTTTGATACTTTACCTAACAGAACTGGGTCAGCCTCTGTCTTATTATGCACGATGGTCACATACTTATGATCATCTTCCTCATTTCTGCATGAATATGTACCAGCATCTTTTGGCCGGAACCTTCTAATTATTAACCTGAATAGAAAATAATAGAATTTTATAATTTTCTATCTATGCAAAAGAGAAATATAACTACTTCCTGCAACCAAGTGTCCTTTAGCGAAAGAGGAGATAAAACTACCCACAGCCAGGTGGTAAAGCCTGTTCGTCTGGATAGCCACCACCTCTTCTATAAAATATGCCGCCATAACAGTTCCCCCTTTGAGAGCAGCAGCATATAGGCAGCATCTTCAGAGTGCCAAATATGCATAGGCGACGGTTACTACATTCCATCATTCCATTAGGCTGTTTTATATTCTGCAGCAATAAAAAATATATATGTATGGTAGATGTGAACGCCTCTTCCGGTAACACACACAACACTATTTACACGCGACTGTCCTACCGATTCACATCCGAAACGGGGGTCGTTTCGTCATCCATTATATTATATTATAGACAGTTCATAGGTGGAGAGTTGTCATTTTGAATAGGTACATAAGGCATCGTGGAAACACTTTTTGGTGACATTACAACCTATGAATGTCAAAGAAGCGAGTGAAGTGTGTAAGAACAAACCTGAATGTCACTCTGTTGTTCGTGCCTACCCCGCAAGGGAAATGGCATGAAGCTATGTATGTATGTTATGAACCAATAATCTTAAAATTTGTTATAAAAGTTCATCCCTGAAATGTGATTGCTCAAGCGGAGTATGAAACCAAAGTTTATCCAAATAAAGCATGCTAAAAATATAAATTTCTTGAAGTAACGTCATTTCTGTTTATGAAGTACTATAACTTCAGTGGAAATAACACTACGAATAAACTGTTATTGGAAGTGGAAATACAATATCGAGAATGTGATTACAAACTTGGCAAATATATTTGGAATGAGCACACAATGACGTAAGCGAGACTTAAAGGAAGTTCTGAAATTACTGTAAGATATTAATGTAACTTCATGGTAGGTAAGCGGTTCACTTTGCCACCAATATAAACTGTGTCGTGGTTTGCAACAGCAGAGATGTCACTAACGCGCTGCCAGCCTTGAAGAAATTTTATGACATCATTTTAAAAAACCCCATATTGTAACGTTGTGGGAAAACGACGGGAGCTCATTCCAAATCCCCACGCTGCGCTAGAGAAACATTTTAGTGAACCGTTGCGTACAAAAGCGAAGCGGCTCTAGGAAGTGGGAATGAACACCCAGCCGATGGAGTCCGGTGCGGTGGTAAAAGGAAGACGAAGGCACCAATCTGAACAGTTCCTCGGAACACTCCCCATTGTACAGTCGGTAGAATACACAGAGAGACGCGAAGTCTCTTCGCTTCGCTTAGATCGTTACTAAATTAGATATTTTCATTTTACTCTTATTCTATTTTCCTCGTCCAGCTATTACCGGCTGCTTTGCGTAGTTTATTATTTTACCGGTAAGGAATGCGCCCTATACTACGTTTTGTTTTGTTTTGTGAACTATCTCGTATGATAGTAATGGAATGAGCTGATCAAAACACCTTATGTAGTCCGCTGAGCCACTAGAAGTTCGTGGACCAGCCCCACCGCTATTTAGTCTATATATAATAATGCTTTATGCATACCGTTGTTTTCGTCGCATGATTCTCCCTTTTGTCAGGCTGTCTAACTGCTGCCCGTTTCTCGCCCATTCTATAACATGTGCTTGACTCTTAGGATTCAAACCACATACAAGCCGCAGCCGTTCGTTTGTAGACGCCCTCACCAACGTGTAGTTGTCGTCTGTAACAAAATAAATTTGATGTCAACAATATATATTTTTTTCTAAAGCTATTCAAGTATTTGCGTATATCACATTAGAATGATTTAAATAACATAAAGTATAATCAAACTACAATTTTGAAAATGGATATGATTATGCATAAACAACACAGTTTCGTGTAAAAAGTACAATTTTTACGCGATTAAATATAATCATTAGCAAGCATTCAACAGTTTTGCGATATAATGTGTTTAAATCGCAAACATTTAAATTTAAAATGTCGTTGTTCAGTATAATAATATCTTCATAGGGTATTTTATATGTATGTACTTAGTGTAATAAATGAATGTATTTATTTATATTAGCTTATTAAGGCTAGGTAGCTATTGCTGATTCTTTTTCAAAGAAGACCGTTTTTCATTAAAGGCCGCTTTTCGAATCATCAGAAAAAAGTTATCAATCGAATACATTATAACTTGAGTGAATTAAAAAGTCAAACCATTCAACTGTTTTATTCATGAAATTGACATTTTTAATTTTTACATGGCATACTTTGTTCTATGAATAACTTATATGTGGTGACTGAAAAACTGTCCGTTAGAGTCGATTTTTTAATCGCTAGATAAAAGTTATTCATAGGACAAAATACACCATAAACAAATTGCCAGTTGCATGAATAAAATCGTCCATGCTTTCACGGATATATTAAGTTAGGTTATAATTCACTGTTAATTATTATCCTAATGATTAGAAATCAAGCCTAATGCTAATTTTAAACCGATCAACCAAATTTAATCAATTTGGTTGAAAGGCGCGGACCTGAAAAGACTTGGTGGTATTAAATGACATTGAACGTTTCGATTTTATTTTTACAAGGACACTTTGGTTGATTCAACCAGATTAAACGACAGAAATGAACCGTATAATAACTGTTGTGACTTAAAGCAATATAGCATTCCTTGACGCAATCGAAGTTGAAAATGCTTTAGGATGAACAGACATTATATCAGTTTTCATATATCGCTCGATATATAATGTTACGGAAAAACTTCGTAAGCGACAGAATTTAGGTATTTCATTTTTTTTATTTTACATACAGCTAAAATAATTTAAATCCTAATACATACAAAGAACCTTTAGGTCGATATCTGCGTTATTGCCAAAATTATGAATACACTAAAACTCGAAAATCTATGAGTTAGCTTTGATTATGTAGACACGTATATAATCAAAGAAGTGATATATCAAGAATAATTTGTTAAATAGCTTTCTTGTAAAATTGTATATTTGTCGCTTACGATGCGATAAATTATTTAAATAACATTTAAAAAAACCACTAATAAAAATAGCTACTACAGTGTAACGGAGTTTCTTAACGATATGTTTTAAATATAGGTGATAAGATATAATGTTAAGTGTTTAAATCTCTTTTCTATATAAAAATGAATCGTAGAAATGTATATACGCACATAACTTGAGAACGACTTTACCGATTTTGATTAAACTTTTTGTGTGTGTTTGGGTGGGTTCCCGGATGGTTTAGACAACTGAAACTGGTAGGTGGCACTAGAATCGGGGCCTATATTTTATTTTTTCAGGGCAGGACAACGTCTGCCGGGACAACTAGTATATTTATAATATTCATATTACTATCATTAGAACCATATCTAAATTTAAATTCTGTATCATTTAGTATTTTGTTAAATTTAAAGTTATATATAATTATAAGATTGAAACATTAATAATAATAATTAAAACTAAATAAATACTGAAATAAGTATGTACTTATATAGTATAATTATAAGTATAAAATTCCAAAAAAATGTACGCCCAAACGGCAAAAAACCTGTGATCACTATAAAATAACAAGACCTATTTGTATAACTACCATGTTTTTGTGCAATAAATTATTTGATTTGATGCTTTTCCATAACAGGCTCGATATATAGCTGGTCTTTAATTTATTATTGGTGAAAAGAACCAGTCATTATCTTAAAATGTTTCAACAAGGTTATTTTAACGTGTTCTTGGAGACCGGACAATGTAACTCGTAAGTTTGTTTGGAAAGTGGGCCCAAATGAAATGTAATGTGCTACGAGATTTGTGACCTGTGAATTATTGCTTGGTAACAGTGATGATCTGTGTTATGTCGATATCGATACATTTTAATCGATTAGAAACAAATGGAATGCACTTCTAATAGCTTTGACATTTCATATTGACAAAGTGAAGACGTAAATCAAAATGTTGAATAAGTGGATATAAGTAATCTATAATCTAGTATATACATAAAAATAATGCATAAAATTGAAGTAATAATATTGATTGTTGAGATCATCTTAGTAAAAAGTGATTTTTTTAAAATAAAATAACGTTCCCTAAAATCATTAAACATGGATAACAAAATATTTTCTTAAGTTTTCGCGACTTGTATACATAATAAAACTACGTTTTAACGGTTAAAATGGATAACAAAATTAACCATTAGCATAAAATACAAGTAAACGTATAATAAAGGTGATTTTTTATATTTTAAATTTCATTTCGATTCCATTTCTTTCCTCTTATTATGTCTGTCTTATTGAGTGTGCATTGTTAATTACATTTCCATTAATTCTTCGAAAAACAATTGTACCTATAACATACTTTTGTATTTATTAGATAAATATGAAGAAAAAGAATTTTTAGCTAGACGTGTTTCTGGGGAATTTGTTGTCATCTAACACGTTGTGAATGGTGTACATATAATCTAGATTGTAAAACCTTTAAAAATGTTCCAAAATGAAACTTATTTTGAATAAAATTTATGAATTTGGAATGAAAATAATGAATATTTTATGGGATAAAATAAACATGGTATACTTTTATTTACATAGGTAGACAGCACGTTATAGATACTACTTATCAATCTAGATAAGATAAAGTTACATTTTATTATAGTTTTCTAATGTATGGAAAATCTATTAATTAAAAGTCTATCGGTGGGAAATTCCTTTTTTACCTATTGACTTATGATTTAATAAACTTTAAATTTTATTTTAAATCTTCAAGGAGACGATAAAAAATTGTATTCATTGAAAGTTTAAACAAAATAATATTATACCTAAAAACGATGGTCTTTTATCGCATAGACGTATACTTGACCAGGATTTTTATTTTAATGGTTTTCATACTTGTTATCGATGAATTTAGTATGCACTGATATTATCGATTGATAACACTTTATTGCTCGCCAAATATACAATTTAAAAAAATGCACAATTACAATATTGTCATGGTAGAAACAATAGGCGGCCTTATCACTTAAAGCAAACTCTTCCAGGCAACCTAATATTAAAGGAATATAATTTAACCTAATCTAGCGATGTAGGTAGTGCACATTATTAGGTAGATCTTAAACAAACATACTCAAACTACATATTTTATAAATTAAATATATACAAACATATTTACAACATACTAGTAGTCGCCCGTGGTCGAAATTCGACCATAATAATTTTTTGTCAAAGACTATACTTCAATAATCACAGATTTTGCCAAGGCTACACTGTTAATTTGACTTGAACAACAAACAAAAGAGTATATTATATGCGTGTGTATGTGTGTCAAATACATGGTAGTGTATTCAATGTATTTTTTATGCATAATTTAAAAAAAATATTAGCATCGTCGCTTCTTCTCCATAGAAACTATAAGTGTGCGAAATTTCATACTCCTCCGTCCGCGTAATTTTCATAAAAAGGGGTACAAAGTTTTTGCTTCACGTATTAATATATAGATATGTATTAATTAGACTATGTATGAGAATTAGGCATAATTATTTTTTTAAATAGTGTTATCTGAGTGGGTTTTTAAATGTAGGTGATGTTTTGGCCTCTCTGACAGTAAGAGGCAGCGCATTCCAAAGTTTATCGATATTTGAAAGTACAACCCTTAACTTTTTGCGAACTTCTCATATTCGATTTTAGTGGTTGCATATGCCAAGCAGATGTAGACTCGGTCATTGGAGCCCAAAAAACAGTAACTCAGGTCTCAATCTCCAATTTAAATACAAAAACAATGACCCGAAGGTCCGTCGGAGCGTGAACACACATGTGATTTTTGGACATTTTATTTTTTTGCAGTATTTTCGTGGGAATGAATGAAATTCAAGTCATTTTGTTAATTTTAAGGAAGTACGACTATAATACACACGTTCTTTTTAGGAAATAATTATAGAATAATAATCATATTTACGCAGGTATTAGGGCGGCGGCAATTTGCAGATTTTGTCAATATAATTAAGAGATCTTAGCGGTGCTTACTAAAAGTTTTTTTAATGCCTGTGGACTAGAGAAAATAATAATGACTTTTAAAAACGAATTTTTGAAAAAAACTTTAATTATACGTATTATAAAAGAAGTGTAATTTTTTAAAATAAACTATTTATTTATTTATTATTTATTGTTATATTTTTTAGAATAAACTAATTTATTATTAGTATACTATTAGTTGTTGTATATTGATTATTTTTAAACAGTGGAATTACGTATTAGTGTGAAGTTGTAACTCTCAAGTTGTCACAAAATTCAGTTCTTTTGCGTAAGTAAAACGGCTTACAACTTACTGACTCTTTTATTCAGAGATTATTTTAGAAATTGTATTCATGAATACGTCTTGACACTGGATAGATACCCAGATCGTTAAAGAGGCGAGTATTTTTTAAAATTTCACTTTACTTCGAGGGTAGTATAGTGCGTGCATAAGGCAATGCAAAAATAGCCCCCCGTGGCAAAAATAAAACAAATAGGAACCCGTCAATGCGAAAGCTCATTAAAATCACGTTTCGTGTTCAGAAATAGCTTCGCCCAAGACACCTGAACACTATAAATCTTTGGGTATTATTTTAACGGGCCTGTCT
Source organism: Dendrolimus kikuchii (assembly GCA_019925095.2). Lineage (NCBI taxonomy): Eukaryota > Metazoa > Arthropoda > Insecta > Lepidoptera > Lasiocampidae > Dendrolimus > Dendrolimus kikuchii. Next base: position 14,795,789 of record CM034408.1, read on the forward strand.
TTAAGCACTAGGCTAGTAAACTTAACGTCTGCATTAAGTAGCTGAAAGTATTTTCGAGTTAGTATAGATTTTATCATACAGTTTCTTTCTTATTTTCTAGTCTGTTTGTTTCGGGTAAATCAAAAGCCAGTGTTATTTATTTATAAATTTTACAATATATACAATAACGAAAGCTTTTCACGTGGTTTCGCTTGCTTATTGGGTTTGTAATCTAACGGTCGTGGTTAAACAAGAACTTAGGTATAATTACCTTTTTTTAACGAGAAGAAACCCGATCGAACTCTATCAGCCTATATAGGGGGGAAATCGCAGCCGGTATATGAGGATTTGACGGGATTTTTCATTTGACGGGAGTGAAGCAAGGAGGTCTGCTCACGCTCCCGTTCCGCCGCCTCCGCCGCAAGCATAATGCGCTCGCAGAAGGAGGAAACGGCGTCTCAACCGATTAGGCTCTCGACCATGGTGCAAACCACGGCCGGGAGCGAGAGGTCCAATCCGATAATGGCAACGAGGTCTCCGCTTTGTCCAGGCAGAACATATCTGGAAGGAGTGCAGCGCCGTATCCTCGTCACCGGCGTCGCAATGAATTGTTTGGCTAATAGGAATGTATTAACTGGATACTGTTGAACCTTCATCCCTTTGACTATGTAGTTGGCAGATAATCAAACTCTTCATACATACTTATTCGATTATTTAATATGCACTATGGTCTCGTAACGCACTGCGGCGCGATGACTTCCTATTCTAAAATCGGCATCCATTAGCCAGCTTTGCTCTGAGAGCTCAGGGCACCGTCTACCTATTTAGTTCGTCTAAGGGCCGATTTCCAATCATCAGATAAAATATATCAGACGAATAAATTATAATCTAAATTCAAAATTGAAACACACATCTGTTTTATTCATGTTATCATTTTTAATTTCACCATGTTGTGTTTTATTGTGTGAATAACTTTTATCCGGTGATTAAAAAATCCTCTCTAAGACCATAACAAACTCTTTGAGGCTACCCATGACCACAAGGTTGATTCATAGTGCGCACAGCGAATTATCAGCCATCCAGCGCGGCAATACAACCAACCTTCTGGGCACGCCTCCCTCTATCGTCTGTAATGAGATTTTATTACTTATTTTCAATTTAAAGTAACTTAATTTTTGTGTATTTAATTAACTTTACCTACAAACTGAATCAATGGTAATATGATAAAACATAGGTTCGAAACCTGAAAAACTAAAAATGTTAATAGGTCAATTTTCAGACGTAATCGGCAGATTGTTACGTTGCAAGATAACATAAAATACGAGATAAACAATGTTTTTTTTTTTTATTGCAGGAGATTAGCAGACAGGCTGACGGCTCACTTGATTTAAAGCGGCAGATTGTTACGTTGCAAGATAACATAAAATACGAGATAAACAATGAGTTACCGATGTACGAAACCGGCCATAGAAATGACTTGAGCTCGATAGTAAATCATGTAAAATTCTATCATTTAATATTAGCTAACTTCAAAGCAATTATATCACAATCAATAAACATAATGCAGTATTCATAACCAGTGTATAAAATTCGGGTCATTTCATTCCAAAATTGTTCCGACACACGTAAGACTAATATTTCGTGTTTAAAAAAGAAAACATTGGACACGAATGTCGCAATTAATTATCCAAACATCTTAAAGAGGTCGCAACGAAATACACGTAAAAAAACAAATTGCATCTACAATTAATCTTTCTCAAAATACCGCACAATATATCAAGAGCGTTATTTTTGCAAGAATACTCAACGATGAATGAGTCTTCGAATGTGTGTATGGTTTGAATAATTTCAGGAACTTTTGTATAGAAAGATAAGACATTTTAAGATTGATTCAGTCTCTGAAGAAGTCGGTCTGAGAAGAGTTTCTTCCTCCTTGACCACAGAATAGGTTTAGGTGGGTCAATGAATAATACAAGATATGAAGTATATAAAGTATTCTGTCTGTTCCGAAAAAAAGTTACCCTGGCCTGTCAAAGCTTTGGAATTCTTCAAGTAATTCAATAGTATCATATCAAACCTATAGTTGTCTGCGTCTGGATTATGTTGGCAGGTTTTCTTAAGAAAACCTTCGTCCCTTACAATGCTTTAAAGCAATGTAAAGGACGCCTTGGTCCTGGAATGATAGATGATGAAGAATAGGCATTATAGTCAACACAGTGTCCTCCGCTAGAAAACTAATTCAGCTCAAATGGTTAATTTATAGATAAGAACTCACCCCAGCAGAAACGTATAGTAATTTCATAAACTTAAAGGAACATTTGAAATATAGAAAATAATATAAGAAATTATGATAAGCTGATATATCAAATATTTGAATATCGTGCGAGAGACGAAAATTAAGCACCGTCCCAAGTTTTTTTTAAAGTCTTAATGGTGAAATTCTTTGATAGACATTAGTATTGTCATTGGCTATTTCTATATTTTTTACAACGGTGCAAGTGCAACGTTACACTATTTCACATGAAGGAGAAGTACTTTAAATATTGTAAATAGGCTATTTTGTACAATGGAACATTCTTTTATTTTGAAAGTAAGTAAAACTGCATTTAATTTTTTTTTAAGTTGCTTGCCTCATCTGGGAATCGAACCGACCAAATGTAAAAAACACAGGGTGTATTTTATTGTGTCAATCGCAGGGACCTGTTATAAGGATTCCCTTCTTCTCTCCGCTCGGAAATCGTGCAAGGTAATGATCACCCACGAAGCTATACTGTTATAAAGAAAAGGTACCAACCCTCTGATCACCAGAAGAGTCGACGACCCGTTATATTAGTTCGTAGTTAATAAGACGGGCAAATGGTCACCCGACTGTGTTGTTTTGTTGCCTCTTACGACAGGCCGCAGGGGTATTCTTTTTCCGCTCCTGCATTCAAAGGTTAAATTCTTTCGACGAATTGAATTGTATATTACAAATCATAAACATTTAAAAATAAACCTATACTAAAAATAAAACTATAAGCTAATTAAAGACTACGTATCACATCGCTGCAAGAGGGAAGCGTGCCCAGAAGGCTGGCTGTATTGCCACACTGAGTGGCAATGCTAATTCGCTGTGCGAAGTATAAAGCAGCCTTCTGGTCATGAACGGCATCAATTCACAATTGGAACGAGGGTAGTTGGCGCTGGGATCGTGTCCTAGATTTTATAATTTTTAGGGCAGGACAACATCTGCCGGGAGCGCTAGTATTTATATAAAACTTAAATATTTTGTATAGAAATTTGAAAATATAGCTAAGGATTAGCGGATCACCGCCTTTAAGTCGCACCTTAATTTGTATGCATGAAATGCAGTTGCGGTCTAACTTATGATCTGAGAATATCGTTTGTAAGTGAAATGTTTTATTTATGATTATTGTAGTTTATTTTCAAACAAATCGTCGACGAATGAAAGTAAAGATTGATGGCCTTAAGATTATTCTCAAGGCCGTGAAAAAGCGAAGGAAATTTAAACATTGTATATGTCGGCGCAAATACAACAATTAAAAACAATAATGATTTATTTAGTTCCTATGAGTTTATTGTAATGTGAAATTAACGTAAAACGACGTTTTTATTGTGACTTCAATACTTAACTTACAAATTTGTGATCAAGTGCACGTGCCCCGACACGTGCTTTGAGTCCTATAAATACGGCCGCACTATCAGCAGTCGGTCATTCCGCCCGCCCGCAGTTAGGACGGACAGACAGACACAGACGGCAGCGTCTCAGGCGCCGCCAATCAAGATCTCTCGACGTCCCTGCGAGGGACGCTAGGAGACATAGCCCCCCCACAGGATAGACTAGGCGTGTTGCTGGGAATTTTATTTCACCGTTTCTTCTCTCCCAGCCATAACACGTTGCGAAACGGCAGTAAGATAGCGTAGGCCGCCGCGAACCATCGATCCCGGCCCGCCGGGATCCTTCCCCTCGGGCTTTATATTACCCGTCGCCCGTTCTCAATTAGTGCTTTGTGTCGCCCTATGGTGGGCATCATCAAATTCATCCCCCTCTCATGGCAACAGTCCAGCCGAGGTAAAACTCCTTAGGGAGCTCCCTCGAGCAAGTTGCCCCCCTGGGCTCGAGCGCCTTCGCTTCGCGAAGGCACTCTCCCCAAAAACCCCGGTAGAGTTGTAAGGTCTTCGGACCAACAACATAAAGTCAAGTCAAGATAAAAAAAGTCGATCATTATTGCTCGGGCCGCCGAACGGGACGGACCTCTCTGGGAAGTCGTAACGCTCTTGGAATACGATACCCAGTACTCTTGAAATTCTATTTCGAGGACTCAAATATGGGTCGTCACCAAGAAGCCAACAACCGTGACGTCAGCATTGCTGGCGTCACACTCTTTAAAGACACTACGGAGGTTCCTCCTCCGTCATATATATAGATAATACTTTATTGTTTGCCAAAATAAACAATTCCAAAAATACACGATATCTATCTCTACGACAATATCAATACTTTCTTAGTAGATAGTAATGGTAGTACTAATACAGTGTAGTAATCCCCCCTATAACACAGTAGATTGGTTCCGCGTTATAGGAGTATTCCCGTATAACGCGTTTTTACGACCCCGTATAACGTGTTACATATAAATTATTCACGTTTAACTTTTCTCGCTAGATGGGGTTTAAATCGAATACTAAGAAAAAATTCTATACCTTTTAATACACAAATTTAATAAAATAATTTAATTAATTAAATTTCAATAATTTAATTCAAATTTTATATCAACACAATTGACACACATGCACACACGTGCGAAACTAATTATGAACTGTACATATCATAATAAATTTCACAGTACAGACATATAATGTGGGAAATCCCCGCGTTATATGGGGGAATGCCCGTGTTATACGGGGATTGAAATCGCGTAATATGAAAACGCGTTATAAAAGTACCGTTTTATAGGGGGGGATTACTGTAGTAATAGTAGTAGTAGTATTAGGGGTAGTACACACAATAGGCGGCCAACTTTATCTTTGAGCTTACTTTATCTCATACAGATGATTATTGTAAACGACTTTTATATAGCCCATAAAAATGCCACTGCTGTGATTGGGGCTCCTCATTACTGCGGGCGCATGGTGGACAGTATGCCCTGCCAAGTTTGCCCAAAGCAGATTGGCGGGTTTCACACATCGGTTATGTCAGCGTGTAGATTTCATCACGTTGTTTATCTTCACTCTTAGCAGCTGGTAATTTTAGACAATTGCATACGATTAATATAAATTTCTAAGCATTTCTGAGACCACCAAAGTGAGATAAGAATGTCTTAACCATTGTTTCAAAATGAAATTCAGAGCTTAATTGATGCAAGATTGTGTCTCTTAAAATAACGGTTATTATAACCGTATTGTAAGCTAAGGTATAATGCGCCCTAATTTCAAATGCAGTTCATTGTAAAACGTTTTAAGATATGTTGTATGTTCTATATTTGGTGGGATTATGAATAAATAAGTTATTCTTATTCTATTGACGTGATTTTGTAATAGGGGTACGGATACATTTTATAATAATTCTAATATTTCTACATACAAAAGAACAGGCGTCAAAGTAATATCTAACGGTATTATTCATATTGGGTTAAGAGTAAGTTTGAAGGCGTCTTTATGGTTCTTATAAAAGCGTTCAAACTTACTCTAACTCAATATGAATAAGACAGTTATTGTATAACTTTTAAAATATCATGATAGATACAATTTTAATTACTTTCAAACAATAAATTAATACGCCATTTGACCCATATTTTTATTGCACGAGTTCAGCAGACATGCAGACGGCCCACCTGATGGAAATCATTCAAATCTACATTAACGCGAGCGCAGCCGTGGGCAGAAACTAGTGTATTTATATGTAAAAGTACGTTGCAACTGTTTTAAGCGCACATCATCTGTACGTCTGTCTGTATATGTAAGTCACAATAATTTTAAAAGTACTCTGGGTCTGTATAGATGAAATCTGAGCAAGGAATTGTAGTTTATATACATTTTAATTATTCATCGTATTTTTATAAAGTTTTGAAATTAGTTTACATTTGAAGTGTAAACTTGTATCTATAAATATAATTTTTTTTGCAGTAATGCTGTATAGGTAGATTATAGACTCAAAAGGAAGTTATAAATGAAAAAACCCACATCCATACCAATTTTTTGACGGCTTGCCGACCTACCTCACTGCAACGCAGAGGCTCCGGGTACGAATCCTGGTATAGTAAATTTCGGAAACGTATTTGCGTCGTTATTTACTATGGTCTGGGTGTCTGGGATCGACCCCAGAGTAGTACGTTGTATATTACCCATAACACAAGCGTAACTTTTTTTTTATTTTTTTTATTGCAGGAGATCAGCAGACAGGCAGACGGCCCACTTGATGGAAAGCGGTTACCATCGCCTATGGACATTTGCAACACCAACGTTGCTACAAATGCGCTGCTGCTCTCTTAAGGGTAACTGGAACCTGGTCACTAATGCCGGAACACAACTCAAGGTTGTTATGGCGACATACTTTAGATCAGGGGTGGTAGCCATCCAGTCGGGCAAATGCCCTACCACCTAGCTGTGGGTTGTTAAGTCGCCTCTTACGACAGGCCGCCCGGCCGCAGGAAATTGTATTCTTTCTCCGTTCCTGCACGGATAAAACTAACTATAAAAGGTAACTTGCTTAATTTGGGGATATACAATATGTGTGTGTGTGTGTGTGTGTGTGTGTGTGTCTGCAGACTATTTTTTTTTCAATTTTACAGATACGAAAATAACGCTCTCTGTCTGCTACGTTTTCACAGAATAACCACGTTTTCGTAAGGCACTGCGGCTGGATCAGCATCCTATTCCAGCAGTCAGCTTTCCTTTGAGAGACCGAGATTCGGTCTTTCTATTAATGGTCTAAGCAAACCAAGTTCTCAATTCAAAACTTTAAACATTTCTAAGAAATGCAACGTTTGGTATCCATCATAAGAATCATCGAAATAAAAATGTAGGTAGCCATTTCATACATTGATATTTACAAGTAATATTGATAATGGATAGAAGTATTTAATATTGACGTAATATGAATCTTTTGGATATGTTCCAAATATATGAATACCCAATTTATCTTCCATTCTAATACCGTACATTAAAGTCTCATAATAATCTCAAGATAATTTCTATCAGTATTTATTATTATTATTCTCTATATAATGTATGCACAATCGTGGTATGAAAATGTTAGCCAGTTTTCGAATTAATTCATTTAACGTTCCGCAAGCACATGTTACATTTTCAAACTAAGTCACAGAACAGAGTGTTCAACAGAAAATTATATTTAACTATTTGACAATAAAGCTTAAAATTGTTTAGATTAAAGTTGTTTGATTTTCTATCTCGTCTAAGAAGATTGTTTAGAGATGTAAAACCTTTTTTCTGGTTTGAACATTTATGTTAAGGGGAGTGATTGTATACTCTTTATTTCTTATTGTTACTCGAAGCGTCTGTACATTACGATTTTCTTTTTCATGTTTCTATATTTTACAAACGTAAAATTTATGAAAATGTTGGCACTATTGTTTCTTGTACTCGTGCAAGTAAAAGTAGACTTTAGAGGTTGATGAATATTTTCATTCCGTGACTGTACAATATATTGTATTTTCGCGTCTGTTATTTATCCATACTTCTTCTATACATACTATATAATAAAGTCGCTTTCCGCCCCTGTCTGTCTGTGTATATCCGCTAACTCCTCCTAAACCACGCAACGGGTTTTAAAGCGGTTTTCACCATCTAGACAATTTTTATGCATAGTGAGTGGTAGAATGTGTCGTCTGTATAATGAGCTGGTCAGTGATAATACCATTTTAGGTATATTCAATGGTAATATTAGAGAGTTTAAGCGACTGATTCTGACATACTGTTACAACCTAGAACCCCGACAAAGACAAATTCCACGTACAGACTGTAAAAACACATTTTATTACCTGTCGGCATTTGAACTAGTTGTAATTCTTTTATGATAGTCTTCTTTTTTTTACTTATTTATTGGCATACGTTTCTGGAGAACAGTCTATAGTTTTATTGTACTCATTTACGGCCACTTGAGGCTGCCTCATTAGCCAGGTGTTATGGGTTATAAAGTACAAGCTGATTCTAGGAAATTCGGTCCACGTTGCCGGGCGGGCACATTGCATTTGTGCAGTATAAAACGATGGCCTGATTGAGGGAGGGGGCAGTCGAGCGAGGACCACGATCAAGGCGAGACGGGCTTTGCGCGTTTTATTGAATTACGACCTTCTGCATTACTTTTGGATTTGTTGCGTTCGGTTATATTTGTGCCTGTGTTATACGTGTTTGTATAGTTCTAATAAACTCTATAATAATTCTAACGGTATTTTAATTCGAGTCTCGCAACTCGTAACAATATATTAATTTATTGTTATCAACAAATATATGTTATAGAATTTAAACTAAGGTATAGTATATTTACATAACGCTATGTCTGTATCTTAAATTTCCTGTATTCACATGTTTAGGAATATTATTTTTTATCCGTGCAGGAACGGAGAAAGAATACAACTTCCTGCGGCCGGGCGGCCTGTCGTAAGCGGCGACAAAAAAACCAACAGCCAGGTGGTAGGGTATTTGCCCGACTGAATGGCTACCACCCCTGGTCTAGAGTATGCCGCCATAACAGCCTTGAGTTGTGTTCCGGCTTAATGACCAGGTTCGTTTCCCTTATGAGAGCAGCAGCGCATTTGTAGCACCTTTGGTGTTGCAGATGTCCATAGGCGATGGTAACCGCTTTCCATCAAGTGGGCAGTCTGCCTGTATGCTGAACTCCCGCAATAAAAAATATATTTTCTTAAGTTTTCGCGACTTGTATACATAATAAAACTACGTTTTAACGGTTTTATTATAAAAAAAAGAATATGACTTAGATTCTAAAAATATTTAGGTGTATTTATGGTTGTATTCTCCTGTGTGAAATAAATAAATAAATAAATTTACGTGTTTTTATAAAGTTCAAATTAGTAAGTTTTGAAGTGTAAACTTGTATTTTCTTGAAATAATGCTCTATACAAGTAGGTACATTACTCAAAAGATAGTTATAAATTAAAAAACACGCTCTGTGTCTGCTACGCTTTTACGGAAATACCACGTTGCCTATTTTGCAGATACAAGAAATCTAAAAATTGTATTTTCAGAAACTACTGGTCCGCATTGGCCGCCTAGACTTTTTGTCACATTTTTAAACGCATTTTACTAACTCGGACCATTTACAGGTTTATTATAATATAGATAAAGACTCATACCGCGAATAGACATAGGATAACTTTTATCCCGGAAAATGGGATAGCTTCTTATGCGGGACAGATGGGAATTTTCCAAGAACGAATAGCGCATAGATAGATAGATATATTAGATAGAAAACATTTTATTGCTCACCAAATACACAATTACAAAAAATAATATATGTCGCCGCACGAATTACCAAAGGATGATGTATTTTTTAATTTTATTAGTTGCAGGAGTTCAGCAGACAGACAGATGGCCCACTTGATGGAAAGCGGTTACCATCGCCTATGGACATTTGCAACACCAAAGGTGCTACAAATGCGTTGCTGCTCTCTTAAGGGAGACTGGAACCTGGTCACTAATGCCGGAACACAACTCAAGGTTGTTATGGCGACGCAAGTCGGGCAAATGCCCTACCACCTGGCTGTGGGTTGTTTTGTCGCCTCTTACGACAGGCCGCGCGGCCGCAGGAAATTGTATTCTTTCTGCGTTTCTGCACAGATAGATGTATTACATCGACGTAATAAAAAGACGTAACTTTTTACGATGACGATACAGATGTAACGACTAAAATCTTTTTAATCGACATTTATATTAGGAGATATTAATGTTAGAAGTTAATTCGTGGAACGCCAAAAAAAAGGCAATCGACAACAGAATTGTATCGGGCCGCACACGGAACACATGATTGTAAAACTCTCTTCATTGATAATATATTCCCTGAACCAGTCTCTTTATTGAAGAACCCGGTCAGCTCGATAACCGCTGGCCGCTACATGGTGGAGGCCACCGTTGACCGCTACAGTACACACCGGTCAAGCCGGGCAAGAAATCAGTACGCTCGCGCCGGTGTGTACACGCAATATCAAAATTGCCTATGACAAACGCTCATTTGTCTACGGCCAATCGCTAATATTCAATACGGAACGACGACGAACAATTGTACGCCCAACAAAAAAATATTGTAAAATTGTAAAACATCAAAATATATATATTGCTTGCAAAATGTGCTTGATTGAAGACTTCCTACGCTTCAAGCAATTTCTTCCAGGCAACCTAACTTAGGAAATAAGCGAACTTAAGCGCATACATAAATTAATCAAATACAGTGAATGCTTGCTCTCAAATAAAAAATTTAAACATTTCTATCCAAAACTTTGATTGGATGAAATTAAATTAAATAAGAAAGGTAGTAATCCTGTCGTCAATGTAATAATCCTTTTCCGGGCCCGTTAGGAAAAGGAAGCTATCAAACAGTTACGATATTCTTCGCTGTGCTATGATGGTCAACTATAGCTTGCACATGTCCACTGTAAAGACAGTCTGGACTTGCACTTGAGTCTTTAACGTTATTAATATCTAAATGTTAACTAAGGTATAAATACTTATATCTAGAATATTATAACATTCTAAACATGCCATGTATGTACATTGTAGCTATTATAAAAACCAACTGGAATAGACTATATAAACGACGGAGAACGAGGTGTGATTTTTTTAGATTCCTTTGTTTCCGTTTGTTCGATGAGGTTTTCGCTGGTCGACAGAAAATTCTTAGATTAAAAATCTGCGCTACTTTTTATCCTCGGAATCCCGCGGGAATTTTTCTAGGAATGATTTATAATGATCAGATATAAAAATCGAATTCCAATTTAATTTTTTCACTGATCGATGGCAAATTTTTATGTAATAAAATGTGTAATATTTTTTATCCCGGGAATCCAGTGGGATTTTTTCCGGCAGCGATTTGTAGCTGTTCAGGTGCATATAAACTAGCTTATTCCGACACTGTTTTGACTAAAACGATAGCTTACATTATCTTTTAAACCTTTTTTTTTTTACAAGGGGAAATCCATTTGCGGACCCCCCCCCCCCGGGGGAGACTTCGGCGGGGGAGTGTGGGACTCGCCGGCTAGAGAAGCCGGAATACCCACTAAAACCCCTTGGTGCCACCTGACGCCATGAGCCGGGGTCACGGGATATGCGTGAGCTTTTTATTTTTTAAACCTGCGGTGTTTGTGTCCCGGGAATTCCACGGAAATTTCAAGGCAAACGTGGACGGAGTCGAACACTACGACGTTTCTTAATACAATAAAAGTATTTCAGTTGATTTAACTGCCTCCTACCTGTCGCGAACGCGACTATAACTTCAAGATTCAAATGTCAAAGTCAATTAAAAACGTCAACGTGACACACATAAAGAACGGTACACCAATTTATGAACTAGAATTTGAATACAGACTTCAGCCGACTGCTTGTAATCTTACAATAAATAAAATAGTTATTCTCAAGTAATTAGCGCCTATGAATTCCTACTGCGAACTCCGGAAGCTCAAACATCCCTTATTATATTGTGGCGATTTCTCTGCAGTGTGAATGAAGCAGCAGCTATAAAAAAATACAATGAATTCGCCAAATCTACTATCGGAAATCAATAGTTCAGTCTAATCACACCATTCGATGAATTTAAATTTTGCAACTGTCATTTTTATTAACGGAAGCCATATATCGTGTTACTGTATTAAAACGCGTCGCATCATCCGCTTATAGGCGGCCATCTTTAATTGGGAAAAAGACAGCGCGCGCGCATAGAAATTCGAATTTCGAAGAGGAAACGGATGTGTCGGGTGTGGTTTTTAATAATTCTATTTTATATTCCCCTCGCGTGCACAGATTAGAAATAAAAAAAGTATTTTCTTCAGAAGTTCGAGCGGCACTTCGGTAATAATCTAATAGCCGCCCAACATTTGAAATTTTTCCTTTGATCTCGAACATTTTTAATGGACAATACGATAACTGGATACTAAATTTATTTTGAAAAATTAAGAAATAAATCTAAACAAGACATTAACATTGTGAATATCTTGTTTGTAATTCCTTGTTTTCGGTGGAAAAAATGAACGGATCTCAATGTTCCGAGTACGTTGTTTTACGAGTGTTATGTTTATCAATTTTGTTTTTCTTTTAGATTTTTCTTGCAAATTGTTGGCGTACGTGACCCATATCACGCTTTTTGATCATAAATTAGAATATGAAGGTTAATGAGGTCAAAACGTGAGGTTTGTGAGTTTTTCGATTTTAAACAATGTCAATAATACATAGTGCGGCTGAAGTTAGACTGAGATTTTGCAACAAAAAGTATATTAAGGTACAAATGTCGCTTAAAGTAATGACTCTTTATTATTTTTCAGGCTTATCAGGCTAATGTTGGAATTATTTACAGATAAATTAGCTTTGAGACGTTTTTGCGTTTGTAGTAGTGTACTGTCAGCACATAAATAAATAAGCTGTTATAAAGTATACATTAAATATATTAAGGTGATATTCTCATAGACTTAATAGTATAAATAACACTATGACTATATTCTATTCTTTGTCTATGTTTGTGGCTCCGGTGTCCATATTGCTTCTTTCTTCGAATAAAATGCGTTATTGGCCGACAATCAAATACCACTGCGCTTTATTTGTAATGATATAAACTAATACTTTTTATATATTGTTATAGGCAAGTACCTAATCTGAAGCGAATATTATTAAACGATATTAAAATAATAAATATTAATAATAAAAAAATAATACTAAATATCAAGGAAAAGGAAATTTAAATTTCAAGTTTAGAAGTCCTGTAAAGTATTAGTTTATTTATTTTTGTGCTGAAAGTACACTACTACAAACGCAAAAACGTCTCGAAGCTAATTTACCTGTAATCATCGACACTTAAGATTTCAATTAAAAAAAACTTTACTAATTTTCAAAATTCATTTGAATGGACATTGTGTAGGATCGCTTCAACCCAGCGACCAACTCGCACATGGCCACTTGTTTACGTAATCATATTACCGTATGCAATCTTCTAAAGTTTTCGGAAATATTTCCTCCCTTCCCAACATAACAGAATATTACACCGCAGGAAATGCTGCTATTTCCATTACGTCAAATACAAACCCGATATGACGTATGTTATACGATATACATAAAGCGGAGCTTAAATTATATGCTATTCAGTAAATACGATTACACTCTAATTACTAATGTTATAAAGTTAAAAATAGACTGGCAAATGTGTTAGGCGATTGCATTTGAATGTGGTGGCATGAGTGTAACATACGTCGATATTTGACGCCTATTACACGTGCGGTTTTTTACTTCTAATGCGAAGAAAAGGACGTTACAAGTATTAGAATGTTTCTATTTTCAAATATATTAAAAGTCTCAAAATATCCGTGCTACATCTGGGATAGTTGTGTTAGTGTCTGTGGCCAAAATGCGTCTTGTTAGTAACGTTAATGATTAGCTACACTATTGCGTGTACGGTCGGCCAAATTCGTCCTTGATCAGTTCTCTAACATTTTGCTTTGTACGGCTCTAAAAATTTGGAAATCCACGCACACACTCAAGTTTCATATACAACAATTAGGACGTTTCTGAAATGTTTCAACTAAAGGAAACAATTACTCGTGTTTATTTGCAATATTGCCGATTGACGACGCCCTTTTTCTTTTATATTCTGCTCTCGCTTTGTTTACGGACTTCGATTTTATTGCCTCCTTGTAAAACCCAAAACAGGTAATAATAAAATCCCGCCCCTTAAAACTGATGTTTTACTTGTGCGCGTGTCATTGCGTTGTTAGCGAGTTTTTGCCATGCGATTTTAGTCTTATCGGTGGTTCAGCGCCGCTTTGGTCCATTGTACATAATACGTGTCAATGTTTATCGTCATTAACAATTAATAACAATGGTGCATCACAAATAAAGCATTGAACCCTTGTCTACATTTGCGTAACACAATCACTATCACTAACATTATTCCAGATGGAGCAGAAACATAATGCGAAGGAAGGGCGTTACAAATATTAGAATGTTTCTATTTTTAAATTTATTACAATTCTTATAATAAATGTGGCTTTGCTCAGTTTGTGTATTTAACTAGTCACACGTATTCATGAATATTCAAGTGTTAGAATAATTTTCCGGTAAACAGACACCAGACGAAATCTGGATCTAAATAACCCCTCACCCATACCTTAGCCAAATTGTAGGTATGTGGACATACACAGTAAATACATTGCATATTCCAAAGCTAAGCAAATCGCAACGGACAACTCTGGGGCCGGCCCCAGACCATAGTAATTAGTGGAAGTTCTTTAACGAAATTTATTATACCCGGAATCGAATCCGTGACCTCTGTTTTATAAAAATAGGCGATCAAAGGCTTAAGTGTGATATTTGAACTCACTACATTGGAATGATACCTTACCTACTAAGGCACTACTTCATAATAAACATATGCAATAAAACAAATGGATGCAATCAATAGTTATCTTAATTAAATGATCTAAGTCACAACTTAATTGAAATTATTCATATCTTAACTAGCTAATCCCAGCGCTAACAATAAAGTACGTGATAAAACAAGAAAGCGAAATTAACGTAGCCGCCTACATGCGCCCGCGCAGGAAGCCGCCACCTCACGAAACATCATAGAATAAATAGCGTATTGAGCGAAGATAGTTTAATGCTGTTAGTATTTCACCGTTGTCAATAAGGTAACGTTACCTGATTTCTGGGCATTTGTATTGAGCATAGAATTGTATATTATTATTATTATACTATATATTATAGGGTGATTACTAGACTAAAGGAGAAGGATACGCTTTTATACCTTGTTGGGCCCAGGTTGTAAAAAGATAAGAATGATTTTATGATTTATATTTATTGTTTTTTTATTGCATGAGTTAAGCAGACAGGTAGTCAGCCCACGTAATGGTAAGCGGTTATCGTCACTTATGGACATTAATTATAACACTAAAGGCGTTACAAATGCGCTGCTGCTCTCTTAAGGGAGCTTGGATCCTGGCCACTAATGCCGGAACATGGTTGTTTTTTTATTTTTTATTGCTGGAGTTCAACAAAGAGGCAGGTGGCTCACTTGATGGATAGCGGTTACCATCGCCTATGTACATTTGCAACACCAAAGGTGCTACAAATGCGCTGCTGCTCTCTTAAGGAAGACTGGAACCTGGTCACTAATGCCGGAATACAACTCAAGGTTGTTATGGCGGTATATTCTATATCAGGGGTAGCCATCCAGATGGGCACATGCCCTACCATCTTGCTGTGGACTGTTTTGTCGCCTCTTACGATTTGTATTATAAATTGTATTCTTTCTCCGTTCCTGCACGCAAGAGAACAATGTTGATAATGTTTATAATTTTAGTAGGTGTAGTTATTTTGAATGAATCAATCGTGTTTTGTGTTTTATAATTATTAAATTTTTGAATTTCATTAGAATAAATCGATTATGATAATCGATAACTTATTTTGTTTGTGAACTTATTTTTAATATTTCTCTCGAGATAAAACGTAGGGACGAGGTTTTCCATTTTGTAATATAAATATATAACGCTTTTTTAAGCTATGTCTCAATTCATTAAATTTCATGGGTCCAAAGGTCATCATCTCCTTTGAATTGTCGGTTTAGTTAAATAGATAGATAACACTGTATTGCTCACCAATATAATGATTAAAAAAATTCACTATTAGAGTTATATTTTATTGGTAATAACAATAGGCGGCCTTATCGTTTAGAGCAATCTCTTCCAGTTAACCTAAATAAAAGAATAATTTAAACTAATTTGGCGTTGTAGTGCAGAGTATTAAATAACAGAGCAGTAACTTAAACATACACGCACTTAAACTTTATATAACTAAATACAAATTAACATATTTACATACATATTATTGTATATATATGACTATGTATATATGTATGTATTTTTATATTTATCTCCTAAATTAGTTTAAGTATTTATGTACCTATTGCCTTTTTCCTGCACCACCTATTTCGCCTGATTCAATTTCATTAATTTAGGTTGCCTGGAAGATATCGCTTTAAGCGATAAGGCCGCCTGTTGTATTACCTAGAAAATATTGTAAATATGGTCTGTTTATGCAATTATATATTTTGGTGCGCAATAAAGTGTCATATCTTTCTCTCTCTCTCTCTCTCTCTCTCTCTCTCTCTCTCTCTCTCTCTGTCTCTCTACAACATATATACAAGAAAAGAAAAAACTTGAGAGGTGTCAAGGGACACCCGGATGGAACGAAGTTCCTTTCGATTAATTAGTGAAGGAATTGTAATTGGAATTGAGAGAGAGAGACAGACAGACAGACAGAGAAACATGCGACGCCGCACAGCTTACAATAGCTCACTATAGCAAAAAGTGTCGTGACAACTTTTCGTAAGAATTTTTTCCGTCTAGCCCCCTTTCACAACGCGCGATAAGGAACTTCGTTCCAATTAGGCATAAATATTACACAAGGACAAGGTTACATTTTCCAAATTGTTTTAAATTATAAGATGGTGACACCCGACACAGCTAACCCCACAACAAGAGGCTTTAACACGGCGCCGATATTCAGCTATCCTATCGATATCTGCTACATAATATTATGTATGTTACTTCTAATAGAGTATGTGATTTTCTAAACGACATTTGATACGTGGTAGAGCCGCGCTAGAATCATTATCTTAATTACAGTTCTTAGGGCCCCGGCCGGCTCGATCGGTGTAATACCATGCTCTCACAGAATATCGGCGTAAAACGGTTTGAAAATCGTACGTCATGCGATGCCTGAAAGTTCCGATAGCATATTTCCTCCTCCCCCTCTATCAAATCTTCGCTATCCCATCCCCTCTATCCATAAAAAAATCGGATTCCACAATACGTCACAATATGTTGGCGCCACCTATTTCGCAGTTAGCAATTGAGCATTGGGTTTATAGCGTTTTGCAACCCCCGCATGTTGCCGCCGCCTGCTCTGCGCGTGCTTCAGTACGTTGCCAAACGCCACGTTACCGCGACGCACGCGAAGTAGTATCGCAGCCGCCTTAATAACCACACATTATAAGCTATCGAAGATTTCCGCGTCCAGTTAGTTACTAGGACATTCGCCTTAACCAATTTTATAAACTTAAGTGGTCAGTGTATCTGCGTCCCTTGCGCCCCGGGACTCGTGTAAAAGGACCTTGCCACCTTTGTATATCGCCACGTGATAAACAGCGGCAGACCCCCTGAACCAGCGCTGTGGTGGGCTGGTGGCTGACTGCGAGGTAAATGCAAGATTCTATATTCTCCAGGCACCAGTTCTTAATTGGAGAATAAGGGATGGTCATATATTGAGCACATAACCCTCATCCCGTGATGACTGCCTGATTGCATGTCCACAATATTTACAAGATCGTTTAGCCTGTCTGCGTGTAACTCGTCTATGCGACTAGGCGCGTGCCCGCTCGCTCGCGTAATGCAATGGGACGCGGTCAATTATGATACTCGCCGACGAATTTACACCGCACCAGACAGCTTGGATGAACTGCTTATCCTATTACTGCGATGTTTATTAGAGAATATAGTCCGGATCATGATTTACCTTTACTGGCTATGAGATCAAAGGCGTGAAGCACGTTGAAATACGATAAGGTGACTGTATTTGACGCATATACAATTTTAGCAAGTTTTCTTGGGTACTAAGATTTTAAATCGTAATAAGCCGTTGTGTTACTCAGGTGAATGATACCACTGCGGCAATAAAACGCTATAAGAAACTAATTTTGTCCGTGGCATTGGTCGCGTTAATGTAAATTTTGTAGAGCGTCAGAGTGGAAGACCGACCGTTGGCAGACCCACACTCCCCGGGCCTAAAGATAGTGGGCAAAAATATTTGCCAGAATTAAAAAAAAGAATATGTATGTCATGAAGTAGGCTTGTTATAATTCTTAGAAATGTTAAACTTAATTTTTTATTCATAATACCCGTAACGCCACACGGCAACACATAAATATTGCGTTGTCATGTTCGTTGCCACGACGATGCTTGCCTCGCTTAGCTTGTGAATATACTTATATAATTTGTATGCTGTTTGCCGATTTAAAAAAAATGTGTTTAGTTAAAAAGACTATGTTTTTGCTACATTTCATAAAATGATGATTGATATCCTCAACAGCCTCACACAGATAGTAATTTTGAATAATAATATAGTTCTAGACATTTAATTATAAACTAGTAAAATGAATGAAACTTAAATTGTATTCTACCCGCAATCCGTTAGTAGAATACTGATTCTAGGTCATCAAAGTCAATGGGTAAGGTTCCCAGAAGACTGGTTATGTTACCTCGCTGCATCACTATACTGATCCTTTGTTAGACAAAGGAACCAGCCCTCTGACCTAGTTCTTAAGGCTTGTAGCAACGCCAACGTCCTAGAGGATTTTTCGATACTGATTTTTCAGACGATAGCAGAAATTCCATAGATGCGGTCGTTTTTCAGATGTATTATTATTGTATTTTGAATAAAATAAAGTAGTTTAAAAAAAATCATAAAACAAATTATTTATCTCTTTTATAAAATATACATATTTTTTTATCCTGTTTTGATACAAATTGAAGCAGTAAAATGGTTCCGTATCAATAATTTGGAGGTGATTTGGTAAAAAATTTTCTTACCTTAAAATAACTGTACAAATATTATTAAAAAAATCACGTTATATCCCATATCGTGAAAAATTATGATATTTTTCTTGGTAAATTAATGATCAGTAAATACCAACGACAAGTTGTTTTGTTTGCACTCCACATTCCACCTCTTGCGGTAACAGGCGCCTTAAAGTAATGTGCAATTTTCTATAAATCTCATCCGTAGCTCGTGCCTGAATTCCTTTCGGAGGTTAATTTGTCTGTCGGCGACGTATAACTAGCCGACAAATAGGAAATCATTAGTCACGGGTTCTGTTTCCGGACGTCACAAATCCTGTATTATTAGTTGTTGAATTTATATTGGTTTACTAGCGTTCTATTGGTCATTTACTATTATAAAGAAAGAAAGAAACTTCATTTTATTTTCTCGCACAACAATTTACAAGTGATATAAGACCTGTTGTGTGATGAGATTGGTGCGCATTGTAGATCTGTGCAGATCTGTATTACAGGTCATCAGTGCTCCAACTCCATGGTAAAAACAAACTACATATTAATGTGTGTGCGTGTGTATTTGTGTGTGCGTGCGTGCATACATGTGTGTGTATGTATATATAATAATTATAATAACGATAAGACATGTGTAAATAGACTTATTATATCCGTGCAGGAACGGAGAAATAACACTAATTCCTGCGGTCGGGCGGCGTGTCGTAAGAGGCGACAAAACAACCCACAGCCAGGTGGTAGGGTATTTGCCCATCTGGATGGCTACCACCGCTGGTCTAGAGTATGCCGCCATAACTACCTTGAGTTGTGTTCCGGCGTCAGCCTGTCTACTGTACTCCAATAAAATTAAAAAAAAAATACATTGATTATATTTAAAAAAAATATTTTTTCTAAAAATAAAACTAATTTTAAAGTAATTAAAAGGTTAGGTATTTTTATTGATTAATTAATTATATAATTTATCTTACAATAGTATTTTCATTTCTCTATTAGAATAACAGAAAACAAATTTCAGGGTTAGAATGTTAATGCTTATTAAAACTTTATAAATAATGTATGTAATTTAAAAGTGAAATTTTTGTTTTTGTTGTTTATAGGTTATTTGTTACTTCTTAAGCATTTTTTATATTTTGAAATTTGTGTATATATAGTCAAGGTGGCGAAGTCTGTCAATGGGGAACATCATACACCTTCCCATTATTTCCGTGTTTGAATAATCACGACGACAACAAATCAGTCAGTGAAGCTAAGACATCATTGAATTCTGTCTTCGAATTGTAGTCAACTTTAAGTTCCGTTTAAAAAAGTTAAAAAATGAGCTGTGTATGAACTTACACTATTGACGGACTTCGCCACCTTGACTATACATACACAGATTCCAAAGTAGTGTATGTGTATTCTGTCTGTCTGGCCGTGTATGTGTGTTTGTATGTGGTATGTCTCCCCGTCTGTGTAAGTGCACGAGTGTGTGCAAACAGCGTCCGTCTTTGTGTGTGCAAATTATGCAGGAAGTCGCAGTATTAATCTATATATTAATACGTGAAGCAAAAACACAGCTAAAACTTTGTATCCATTTTTACGCAAATTGCGTGGACGGAGGAGTATGAAATTTCGCATACTTACAGTTTATATAGAGAAGGAATGCAGAATGCTAATATGTTTTTTTTTAATTATGCATAAAAAATACTACTACTACACTACCATGTATTTGACACACGAGCATATATACTATTTTGTTTATTGTTCAAGTCAACAGTGTAGCCTTGGCGAAATCTGTGATAATTTAAATTAAGAGGCTATGTAGACCTGATTCAAATCGGTTTTTCAGAAAATCAACCCCGCACGGCCGATATTTACTTCGATGGAACAGCGCGTAATAAAACTTCGACCGTGGCGAAATATTGCAACTGAACATACCTACACGCTGCGCGTCCATATCAACTTGATTCAATTTATTTCATTCTAAGGCTCGCGAAAGCGAGACAAGATATCCTAAAATGAGATAGATCGTTTATATGCTTAATGGCTATTGAAATTTTGACATAACTTCTTAAGCGTCTTTAGCCCAACGGTTTATCAAGCGCAATAGGAACTGTGAGATACAGAGTTCGAATCCTTATCAGGCTGTATGTTTTTTTATTTTGCCAATAACATTAATTATGGTCGAATTTCGACCAAGGGCGACCACTAGTTATTATAAACATACATATGTAACTAACTTCTTCAACCAATAAAGATGTGTAACAAATCCTGCAGCACTAATAATCTACAATAACTTTTTGTAATATACATAGTAAATCCGTGTAGTTAAATCTAATCCAATCAACATAATTTTAACGATAATCACGTTGATGATAGTGACGAAATGGGCCAGTCATGAACCCATTTATCGCGGAGATGTTATGCTTTCGCCAAATCCCGTACATTTCGGGGCTATTTTGGGCGATTTCCTTACAGTTTCGCACGAAAGTTCATTGACACGCACTATGAATATGAACGTACGGTTTTAGTACTCCTATAATTTTAATAAAATATCTGAACTGAATATTTCCCTGAGTTTCGAAAGCAACTTCAGTAGTTACAGTTATTTTTTTTTTTTGAAAGGGAGTGTTTGATATCCGAAATCTAGAATATTATAAAATTCTAAAAATGCCGTATGCCTATCTATAATAATATTATAAAGCTGAAGAGTTTGTTTGTTTGTTTAAACGCGCTAATCACTGCTGGTCCGATTTGAAAAATTCTTTCAGTGTTGAATAAATAGTACATTTATCGAGGAAGGCTATATGCTATATTATATTTTCAAAAAAATTAGGGATCCTTACTAAAAGTCCAATAATGTAACCCAAGGTGTAAAAAATTACCCGGAAAAATCCTTACACGGCGTGCGCTGCGGAAACTATTGATTATAGAACAAAAGAATGTACTACCACTTTGCAGAACATATAATTGTCTACAAAACATATCGCGTAACCATATGTCTAACTATTGTAGTTATCTCACAATAAGTGTTTTCTTTTATTTTTTTAAATAATTAAAATGCTGTCGCTTCAAAAACTCTTTATTTTGTACCTTGTCATTAATCCTTATCAAAATAAATTACTCTATATTCAAAACGAATTCAATACCTTTCTAGAACTTTTTGAATTATTCAATTCGGACGTTTCATTCAAAAGATATCGCGATATTTAAAATGTAAGTATTAGTGTTGTAGCCAAATATACTAATATTGTTTGATTGAACGCGCTAATCTCAGGAACCTGGTCTAATTTGAAAAATTCTTTCAGTGTTGGATAGCCTATTTATCGAGGAAGGCTATAGGCTATATATCATCACGCTAAGACCAATAGGAGCGGAGCACCAATGAAGATCGAAAATCGGAGGGTTTTGAAAGCAAATTGCACGCGGACGACGTCGCGGGCACAGCTAGTTTAAAATAAAACAACTGGAATACACTATATAAACAAAGAAGAATACAATGCATTTGTTTTTAGATTTCTTTTCTGTGTGTTCGGGTTTCGCTTAAAAACTACTGGGCCGATTTTGATGCGGTTTTTTAAAATCTACGCTACTTTTTACCCTGGAAATCCCGCGAGATTTTTTTTAGGAATAATTTAAAATCGCCAGATTAAAAAAAATTACGAATTTCAATGTGATTTTTTAGTGATCGATAAGAAATTTTATGTAATAAAATGTTATATTATGTTATTGTCCTGATAATTTTATCTCAATAATGATCGGGTGCATAAAAATTAGCTTATTCAAAAACAGTTGTCACTAAAACGATAGCTTACATACCGACTTCAGTTGCAGTAGGTACACATTTATGTTTGCTTTTTACTTCGTAGTCGGTTTTGATTTAGTTATTTTCTACTTTTTATTTACACAAATACTTAAATAACTTTAGAAAAAAATACACAAACCACGTTGTATGTGCCTATAATATTCGAGGGCTGCTCTTGATTTTCCTGGGATCCAATCACCAGATCCTGACTTGGTGATAATGGGACCACTTCAAGAGTACATTCTTTCTAATGAACTATAAATTTTCAAAATTGATCCACAGTTGACGGAGAAATCGCGTAACAAACAGATAGTCGAATTGAGCACCTCCTCCTTTTTAAGTCGGTTAAAATGATTTTTTGAGGAAAAATAAGGTGTGCCTACTAGTATTCTTTTCTCATACTAATTGGCAGACAAACACACATTATATCCCCAAGCTAAGCAAGTTACGCTTGTGTTATGGTTGATATACAACAGACCACTCTGGGGCCGATCCCAGACACACAGACCATAGTAAATAACAGAAAGTTTATTTCCGAAATTTACCATGCTGGGAATCGAACCCGGAGAGGCGTTCTAATGAGTTCGGCCGGCTATGACTTAGCCCGCTCAACCACAGCGGCTTTCAGAATCATTTTAGAAGCACGAAGAAGTGAGTCATACAGTCATAAAGAAAATAAATTAATTGGGTGTGAATGCATCAATACCGTACAAACAGTTACCTGTAAATAATTCAATGTTAATAATAAATTACAGTTTCCTCTCAAACATCCGCTAAATCATAAACAGCCTCAAATTCATATCATAATTGGCTGCCAACTCATTTATGAACTTTTCAGCAAAATCCTACTTTCATATGTAGGACAAATAAACAAATTACATTTTAAAAGTATAGCAGACGATCGATGCTAGCTGATCTCATAGCTCTAAGTAAAAACACACACATCGGTGAAGAAATATATCGCTATCTCTTGATATTATATTACATTAGATTAGGAAAACAATATTTAGCTAGACGTGTTGCTGGGGAGTTTCTTGCCGCTTCTTCTCCTTTACAGCATCAACACGTTGCGAAGCGGTGTACATAGGATAGGAAGTAAAAATTAAATTTTAACTTACATGACCTTCAAAAAATGTTCTCCAGTGGAACTTATTTTGAATAAAAACTTTTGAATTTGAATATATAAGAATTTCATGGCAGTGAAGCGTGACCTGCACTTGGATGACACAAGCAAGAACTGCGTTTCACGGAGACGAGTATGTTGCGATGGTTTAGTGGCGTCACGCGGAAAGACCGCGTTAGGAACTCCAGCATCGGCGGCAGTCTTCATGTCTGTGACATATAGCATAGTAAACAAACTGCAAGAGAGTCGCTTACAGTGCTACGGCCATGTTTTACGCAGACCGCCTAATTATGCGGAAAACAAATGTCTAGCCATTCCACCTTCGCCAGGTCCCTGTCGAAGGCTTGAAATGTTGGCTTGTCGTTGTGAAGGATGATATGCGTACCATGATCTTAAAAGGGGGGGGGGGGGTGCTGAAGACCGCGCGAAGTAGAGAAGAAAAAGTAGAAATGCCGACTCTGGATCTCGGAGCGAACACTTCGAACGCAATTGAAATTTAACACTCGGATTACATTAAAAAAAAATTCATATATGGTTAATAGCTCATTAGAGCTATCGAGTACCCCAACAAACATCGCCTTCCACGGGTAGACGACGCGTTGTCAACCAGTGAACGTCGCATTACAAAATTATATGTAATCGGTCTATCTTCTTGCGTACCTCTCTCCACGACACTGATTTCATAGTCGCAGTGCTTATTCAGATATTTTATTCTAAGCTAGGATATGCCCGTGACTTCGGCCACGCTTGACTGGAAATTCCCGCGGGATTACCAAGACACAAAGTACCGCAGAATTTAAAAAATAATATAAGCTATCGTTTTAATGAAAATTGTGCAGGAATAAGCAAATTTTCATGTACCCTAACAACTACAAACCGCTCCCGGGAAAATTTCCGCGGGATTCCCGGGAAAATTAATATCACACATTTTATTACATAAAATTCGCTATCGATCAATGGAAAAATTACATCGTAATTAGATTTTTTTAATGTGGCCATTTTAAATCATTCCCAGAAAAATTGCCACGGGATTCCCAGGATAAGAAGTAGCGCAGATTTTAAGTCTAAGAATAAAATTTCGATCAGTGTAAACGCATCACAATCGGCCCAGTAGTTTTTACGTGAATCCCGAACAGACAAGAAATCTAAAAAATAGCATCGTGTTCTCCATCGTTTCTATAGTCTGTTCCAGTTGTTTTTTTAATAGCTTTAACGTACAGACACGTCAAGTTTAGAAGTTTATAATATTATAGATAAAACAAAGTAGTATATAAAATACTTAATACATAAACCTGATTTCTCTTTGTTTTATAAAATGTAGATTTTTTTTTATTCTGTTTAGAAATTGAAGTAGAACGATTTTATGACAGTAATTTTGATGTAATTTGATGTATTTTTTCTTAAAATAAGAACCGTAGAAAAATTAAGAAACATCAAGGTTACACCTGTAAATCTTGAAGATAAATCTTCTTCTTAATATATATAAATTACGTGTCACGTTGTTTGTCCGCGATGAACTCCTAAACTACTTGACCGATTTTAATCAAATTTGCACACCGTGTGCAGTTTGATCCGACTTGAAAGATAGGATAACTCACATTTGGACCCGGTGGGTGGCGCTGCAATCGGGTTCTAAATTTTATTTCTTCAGGGCAGAACAACGTCTGCCGTGACAGCTAGTATATAATTATTTTTATTACAGTAATTACTAATTAAACAAACTATAGACATGTGCGCCGAAAATTAAAAGGATGCTACATAAAAATATTTGTCTGAAAGTATCAAAATATTAATGAATTGATGTAATCTATACCATTCCAATGATCCCCAGTTTTCCTCACTACAAACACGTCGATCAGTCATCGTTATCGGGAACTGCGCGCGCGCACCGTTCATGGCATTTGTGCGTCAGACAGTAGCACACAACCGTTTCAATGTAGCTAAAATATATAATTATGATAATTGATCAAATTAGTTTTTGTGGGTAACCAATGATTAATGTAACAAGATGTTTTATGATTAATCACACTTTGAACTTAGTCAGGAAATTCTATCTGCAATATAATGATATGTAATTTTATATAATTAGTAGATATTATATTGCCTATAGTTATATGTTTACTATGTTTAAATAGTTGCATATTATCAACAAATCTTGTATATGTATATAACTTATGTGTATATTTGTATATATAGTATAGTTATATATTTATTATTAAAATGTAAGTAATCGTACAATAATTATGTATACCACCGTCGCCACTCCTAATCAGCAATATTCTTGCCACGGGTTGTCTGGAAGAGATCACTTTTTAGCGACAAGACTGCCCTTTGTACCGAACTAGACTAATACTAGTTCGTATGTTTTTCTGTAATGATGTACAATAAAGTGTTATCTATCTATCTATCACACTGGTCGGCAACCAAATCCTCCTTTAAATAAAAATCCGATAACTATATAGAATTTTACATACTGAATTTAGATCTGCTTTTAGTTTCTTTCTATTACGTATACTTCTTTTTTAGTTTTGCTCCTAACCATGTTTTTTGTGCGAAACTTTTTTCTTCTTATCAAGTTTCAAAATACCATCATGTCAGTAGATTTCTTTTCCGCGAATCTTATAGCAATATCTCATGAATGTGGTGAAATATTCTAGCAAGATATATTAATATATAAAGCTGAAGAGTTTGTTGGTTTGCTTGAACGCGCTAATCTCAGGAGCTACTTACTGGTCTTATTGGAAATATTATTTCAGTGTTAGATAGCCCATTTATCGAGGAAGGCTATAGGCTATGTATCATAACGCTAAGATCAATACGAGCGGAGCACTAATGAAGAATGTTTCAAAATCGGGGGTTTTTTTAACTTACTTTTTTTTTTACTATTCCACGTGGACGAAGTTGTGGGCAGAAGGTAGTATTACATATAGAGAAACGACACAACGGAAAATGTTTATAATTATTACTTGCAGATTTTTGTAACTTGATTTGCTACGAAATTACAATAGTATAAATTAAAATGGAAAAAACTACAAATTAAAATTACTTCAATAATTTGACATATACTTTTGATGACTTTAAATGTCTTCGGATGATTTAAATAAGCTATTGTCACAATAATTAAATATACGTTTTGAATGAATAAAAAAAAGCTTAATTTAAAACATCAATTACAAAGGTGATGTCAGGAGCCTTAAGAACAGACGAGCTTGCATGACAAGAGTTATGAATGTCAAAGAGGCAAGTGAGGTGTGTAAGAATAAGCCTAAATGGCACTCTGTTGTTCGTGCCTACCCCGCAAGGGAACTAGCGTGAAGTTATGTATGTATGTATCAATTACAAAAAAAATGGATGTAGTCCAAACTTTTAATACTATATTTATATTCAGAAGTATCGAAATATATGTATATATGTGAAGTAAAAATTTTGTACCCCTTTTTACAAAAATTGCGTGGACGGGGAAGTATGAAATTTCGCATACTTATAGTTAATATTATGAAGAAGGAGTGCAGAATGCTAATATTTTTTAAAATTATTCATAAAAAATACATTAAATCAATAAAAAAAACATTACAAACACTACCATGTATTTGACACACACACGCATATATACTCTTTTGTTTATTGTTAAAGTCAAATTAACAGTGCCTTGGCGAAATGTGTGATTACAGAAGTATTTGACATTAATTATTATACGAATTTCGACCACGGGCGACCATTAGTTAAAAAAAATCACAATAGTTAGAAGGAGTGATTTTTTTCCCGACCAGTGTCATCCATATAGAAGTAGTAAGTAGTGTTTGTTTGTTTGTAATAGTAACAACGCGTTTGTCGGCAATCAGTGGGTATGTGGCAATATTCTGATCAGGGTGCCCCATTATTTGTGATTACGTAAAGGCTTCGGGTAGTCGGGCTCTAATATTGAACCAAATGACGAAATACAATATACTGTGGGTCCATCAGCAAAGGGTTTCTTCAAAGTTTGTAAGAAAATCTTTGATGCCACCGATGATTAGGAGGGTGGTTTGTATTTCGCGCAACGAATCAGCATTGTCATACAGCGTGGCAATCCAGCCAGCCTTCTGGGAACGCTTCCCTCTGACAGCGATCTGTCACATAGCTTATATTAATTTATTTGTAACTTAGTTTATTTTTAATATTTAATTGTATTTCTTAAGTTTTTTTAGTTTTAACACTTATGTTACATTTTATAAATAAGTATATTGTATGTGCGTATACTGATTTAATTATTCAATATACAATGATACTTCACCGAAGACGTAATGCGTGAGTAAAACATTAACGGATTCTCTTTTCAAAAACAATTAGTAACTCACTCTCATAGATAACACTCACTCTGCTTTCTATGACATTGCATAATGCACACTAGGTCCGGAGTTGTGTCAGCGTGACATTGACATTTGACAACTGTACATTGCCACTTAAAAATAAAGTAATTCAATTATCGTTTAAAAATTACAACTTCAAAGAATTATTATCGAAGTGTCTTCATATTTTTTTAAATTTCGATAGCGAATTAATAACCGGCAGATAAACACACATACTATATCCGTGGCTGGTGTGAATATGTTGACATGTTCAAAATGTCAATTTTACAGGGGCGCAATTTTAAAGTTTGACTAATGATAAATCGTAATGAAATGTAATGACTAGTAATGAAAAATCTGAAAAAGTTATGAATATTTCGGAATGTCTATTTTTATCCTATAAAACACAGGCGTAGGAAGCGTCTAAACGAATAAAAAAAAGATGTATGTCGAGATATCAATGTATTCCCACCAGACACGGATATATCCCCAAGCTAAATTGCTAAGCTTGTGTTATGGTTAATTTCCGACGGAAAGGTCGTTTACGAAACTTACCACGCCAGGAATCGATCCCGGAGCCTCTGCGTTCCTGCGTTTACCACGTTCGTGGATTGCTCAGTTTGAACCTTGTTCTGTAGATTTATTTATTGAAAATTATGCAATAAATAAATCTACACAACGTGACGTAAAATTATATAAAGAAAAATTAAATTGTATAAATCATTATAACACAATCGTTTACAAGTGTGCAACCAATATTTTAGGCTATCCCTTAAATAGCCGTATTACGTGTCATATAGAATACAAATAGCGATTGCAGTCCAAAACTACAGTTACGCGTCGCAATTGTTACGAATATAGCTGATTGTCACACACCTGTCATAATAGTTATGGTTATGTGTTAATTTATTTGAAACGGTGCGTAAGTTATTGATTAATTAAACTAACGAGTTATTAATGTTTTGTTTTTAAGCTTCTATTAAAATGAAATGACAGTGCCTTTTTTTACTAAAATGGTATTATGCAGGCGTTGTCGACACGGTTACAAGAATTATGAAAAATCGGTCAAGTGCGTGACAGTCCATAGACAGTGGAGGGGTTCGTTGAAACAATGCGTTTTTGCTGTTTTATGCATTAGGTTACAAAAACTTAAGAAACATTTTACAGAAAATATTGCATATTTCAAAATTTTTATTTTAAATTCTTTTTAAATTTTTCTTCATAATGAATTTCGGGATGGAGATATACACAATTTTAGGCTTTTGGGTGCGAAGTGTCAATGAGTTTAGCTTAAATTAGATAAGGCTCCCATAGAGTAAATAATAACCATAAAAAAATTATAACTAATAAAAATGAACAAGTTGGCGGTAGGATGAATAAAAACTTTAACGTTACTCATTGACACTTGATATCTTTGTCCTCCGTGATCACGGCTACTGAGAAATAGCCCAAATGTCGGAATAAAAATCAAATAAAATACCGCGCTTAAAATCGTTAAAACGTAGTTTTATTATATCATAAATTTTTAAGATTCAAACGCTAAATGATTGAATGCAATCATATTTCGATTAAGCCTCCATTAGATCTTACGTCATATACTTTTTCCCTCTAAATTTTAAAGTATGAAGTAGAAAATTCTGAAAGCAATCAAGATTACAGAGTTTCAAACATCCTAGTCTAAAGTATGTCGGCATAACAATATTGAGTTGTGTTGCCATCAGTGGCAAGGTTCCAGTCCCCCCTTTCCAGGTCGGGAACTCTGGGTAACACGTTTAGTGTCACTGCTGTCCATAGGAGACAGTAACCAGTTTCCATCAGGGCGGCCTGTCTTTTCCTTAACGTCGTATAGGTCCATTTGACAGCTATCTCACCTGATGTTTTTTTTATTGCAGGAGTGCAACAGACAGGCAGATGGTCCACTTTATAGAAAGCGGTTACCATCGCCTATAGACATTTACAAGACCAAAGGTGGTACAAATGCGCTGCTGCTCTCTTAAGGGTCACTGGAACCTGGTCACTAATGCCGGAACACAACTCAAGGTTGTTATGGCGACATGCTTTTGACCAGGGGTGGTAGCCATCCAGACGGGCAAATGCCCTACCACCTGGCTGTGGGTTGATTAATCGCCTCTTACGACAGGCCGCCCGGCCGCAGGAAATTGTATTCTTTCTCCGTTCCTGCACGGATGTTAAGTGAAGATGCAATCTAAGATGAAGCACGATTACCTAGTACATACCTATTCTCTCGTGACTTGAAGACCAATGGTTTGTATGAATCGGAGAACACAGACTCCGGGAAATTGTTCCACTTTACATCGTTCCGTGCGTCTGCTATAATCCAGCAATTTTTAAAAAGAATACGAGATCCCCTGCTTTGTACACAGGCAAATTTAAACCATAACAAAAAAATTCAAACAACAATATCCTATCCACACGTGGTGAATCCGCGATAGACTAATGCAAAGATTAGGTATTTCCGTTGGTTTGTAACACACGCGCACATAAGAGCATGTGAGATGTTTTGTCCGTGAGTCACATAGTCTACTGGATTTCGTGTAAAGGAAAACAATCCTGGAACACATTACTTAAGGGGTACAACGGCTCTTATAACTGAAAAAAAACATCAGAAAAAACCAAGTACATAAGTGACTAAAAAGCAAAAATAATCATCTACAAGGTCATGAAGCAAAGTAACACAACGATGATATCTATAATGTGAAAAAAATGTAAAAGTGTAGTCTTTGTTTTTTAGATTTCTTGTGTTTGTCTGTTTGTTCGCGATTCACGTAAAAACTACTGAGCCGATTTCGATGCGGTTTTTGCTGGTCGATAGCAAATTCCCAGACTTAAAATCTGCTGTACTCTTATATCCCGGGAAACCCATGGGAATTTTGTTTAGGAGCTATTTAAAGTGGCCCGGTTGAAAAAAAAAAACGTATTCCAATGTAATATTTCCACTGATCGATAACAAATTCCCTGTCATAAAATCTATGATACTTCATATCCCGGGAATCCCGCGGAATTTTTCCCGGGAATGGTTTCAAGTTGTTAGGACACGTGTAAATTAGCTAGTGCCGTCATACGTGAACAAGGTCGCGGGTGAATATTAGTTTTTAATATTTATTTTTTGTGGCAATGTGTACTGTAGTAGTTTTTGATATAGGCTATAATCTCAAAAGCATTCAACTGATTTTGTTCAAACCACTATATAATAAGCACTTTAAAATTGAAAATTAAAATTTCATCTTAATCGTAGCTAAATTAATACAGTGACGCTTATGTATATACATATACACACAGACACACACACACACACACACACACACACACACACACACACACACACACACGTGTATGTGTGTGTGTACATATTAGATTCTTCAGATCACAGTCTTCTAATCCCATATAAATAAAGAACACAACTTCTAATATACCTAATCGAGTCACATTTTTCAAGTAAATGTAAACAATTAACTACATGGCTGGCCCGAATACAATTATATCTCCATATCTTAGACCATAATGATCTAAGCTATACATGTTTTTATAATAAATTATATTATTAAAACCAACATTAATTTAGCTTATTTCTCATAATGATTTCATAGATCGCATAAAATTATGCTTACTTAACTATTTATGTATAAGAAATAACTTCATTTTTTAAATAAGATAGATTACTCTTTATTGTACACCAATGCATAGATAATCAAAAGTAGAAAAAAAGAGACAGTACAACGGGCGGCCTAACCACTAAAAAGCGTTCTCTTCTATCAAATGTTTAAATTGCTCATTATTTATAAATTTGAAAATACATAGATATATAACTTCACACCAGTTCTCTTGCGGGGTAGGCACGAACAACAGAGCGCCATTTAGGCTTATTCTTACACACCTCACTTGCTCCTTTGACATTCATAACTCTTGTCATGCACGCTCGTCTGTTTTTGAACATAATAAACATATTCCAGCCATCTATGGATGGAACTAATCTCAGCATTTATGTACTTAGCTAATTGCAATAATACAATACCAATATGTACAATTGCACCTCTGAATTGCCTTAACACCACACAACTCTTAAACAACGCCTTCTTAAATGGGTAAACAGTTATATTACCTCCACTTGGAGTGTTGAGCAAATACCAAAGGCTCTTAAGGCATACGAACACGAACGGTAAAGCATATATCGATTTTAAAATGAAAAAAGAATTGGAAATAAAAGTGTGTAGCAGTGCTACCACAATGAAGGGTTCCTTAGAGTTGGCAGTTCCGCCCGACTCAAAAACTACTCAAAACTAATGCATCTTAACGGCACAATATAAAGGTGGGACTTGATTTGGAATAATGTCAAAGATTAAGACCGTTTCACGAAGTCCGTTTCAGTTATTTAAGATGCAACATTCTGAATATCTTGAAATATTGACAGATAACGTATGAATATACACTAACGTGGCTATGCGTTAGTGGCTTTATTTTTTAACGTTTTAAATGAGCCGCATTATCCCATAGCCTAAATCTTTAACACTCATACAGATAAAAGTTGTCTAGAATAAATCCCTAATAGTTATAAGACCGCTTATTGTATTGTAAAAATATATTTCTGTTAATTGTATCTTTTAAAACACAATAAAGGATATTCATTCAATCATAAAATCTGAGCATAAAAATTACAATCTAATGTAACAATTAAGATTAATTGTGTAGTAAGCGAAGGTAGAAGCGCATATTCGTTGGAATACAAAGTACAGCGCATTGTAGACAGATCATTAGTCGTTCAACCGCCACCACGAGCAGAAGTGAATAATAGGCTGCTGGAACGACGACCTAAGAATAAAGTGACCTATTGTAATGATGACATCTTAAGGATAATAAATACTAGATATAATCATTTAAACTAACAAGTGTCCAATAACACATTTCTGATATTCTCTATTATTCTTATCCGTGCAGGAACGGAGAAAGAATACAAGTGGTAGGGTATTTGCCCGACTGGATTTGGCATTTGCCCACCTCTGGTCTAAAGAATGTCGCCATAACAACCTTGAGTTGTGTTCCGGCATTAGTGATCAGATTCCAGTCTCCCTTAAGAGAGCAGCAGCGCATTTGTAGCACCTTTGGTGTTGCAAATGTCTATAGGCGATGGTAACCGCTCTCCATCAAGTGGGCCGTCTGCCTGTCTGCTGAGCTCCTGCAATAAAAAAAATATATATGGAGAAGACACTGTGTTTTAGGTGTTCTTTATTTACGTCTAGCACTTTTCATTACACTTTGTTCTGATACTGTTAAAACGGTTGGTCAAAAGGTATGGTTCTTTTGAGTCTTCTCACTAGGTCTGTATTATTGAGGAGCTCTTTGCTTGTGTTTTCGTTTGTCGTAGCACAAAGAATCATAAAAATATGATATGCGGCACTTTATGAAAACCTTTCACCGACTTGCTCGTAATATTCTTTGTGTTTAACAAATCCAACAGAACAGAAAGTAACATATGCGTTGTAATATACATGAGTAATGCCTCGGTTTTGTCTGCGTCTGGCGTCTCGGTGCCGTCTCGTCACGACAAGGTCAAGTGACTCATAGACAGGCGGTTATGTTGATTTTATGTTAAGTGTTGATATGTAGAGTAGCGACAGAAATTGTCTTCGCACTGCAAAAAGGTTAAGAGCTGTTGAAAGATTTCAAGAATTTTGTTGTTTCAGTATGATTTAACAAAAAAATTGGAGTTAATGATGAGTTTTAAGTAAATATTATGTCATGTTAAAATGAAAGAATTAAAGGGCTAAAGAGGATGCATGGATTGTGTAAAGGACGAAATTAAGATTAATAATGTAACATAGTATTTATGAGAGAATAGAGGATTATGGAAGGAGAAAGAATATAGTGTCGATTTCAAATAAACGAGAGAAAAGGATAGGAAAGAAGCTTAAGTGAAGCCATAGACGGGTCTGGTATTGTTATTTTTTGTAGCTGGAGTACAGCAGAAAGACTGACGGCCCACCTGATGGTAAGCGGTTACCTTCACCTTGACGTTTGCAGTACCAGAGGTATCACCAACGCGCTGCCGGCCTGATAAATAGATAATATTTTATTGCTCATTAAAAGCAATTACAAAAATGCATAGGTGCAATATTTACTTGGACAAACAAAAGCCTGCCTAATTGCTAAAACCGATCTCTTCCAGGCATCATGTAAGTAGTACTATGATTATAAATGTAATCAGAAGTAATAGGCCTTCTAAAAAATCATAAGGTTATTATTGTAATTAGTCTTTTGAGATTAGACTAAAGAATTGGTCTATAATAAATAAAACAAACAAGTCCATAAACGCACCACTCTTGAGCCTGGACCTTCTAGTATACGGGAATGGACAGTATACCTGCCACGCTTGTCCAAGGCGGCTTGGCAGGTTTGACACATCTGTTATCTCTATATGTAGGTTTCACCTCGATGTTTTCTTTCACCGTTGTTAGCATGTGATAATTGTAACAATTCGTGGTAAACCGTAAATGTAAAAAGTCGCGGCAGCGTAATGGCTAGCGCACGCGTCCTAAACTCAAACAGCGGCGGCGGGGCGGGGGGCGAGGTGGGGAGGGGGGTTCGATCCTGGCTGGAACACGTGCACCATTTAGTCACCTTTCTGATCTAATGTGCATATTGTTACAATTACCACGTGCTAACAACGGTGAAGGAAAACATCGTGATATATAGTGGGTATACTGTCCGTTCCGTGTATAATGGAACACCCGAACCCAGCAGTGGGATATTTCTGGCCTGATATTATTTATAAACAATATTATGCATTCTAGGTGAGAAAGCTACCATGTGGTGCTGCGTTCCGGTCCGGATTCGAACCTGCGCCCTTTGATTTCGGGACGCGTGTGCTAGCCATTACGCAACCACAGCTTTGAATTAGAATTTGCCTAATGAAGACGAAATTGTAGCCGTAACTAATTTTAAATCATATAACGGCTATTGCCATTTCCCGATCTATCAAACTTGACCCCAGTGCAAAATACTGCAGACTGGCAAAAAATGCAGACGCATAAAAACTACACCGTTGTTGAATGATTATTTTCGGGTGCATTTACCGCGATTGTGTTCACTCTTTAGAAACGTGAATATGTCGTGAAAGATTATGATATAGTAGCGGCAACTCGCGACTTCGTCCGCGTTTGTCTTGAAAATTCGGTATACAGACTTAATCGTCGAGAACGTCTGGACTAGGCTTCCCAAGCGTACTATAATATGTAGTATCATACTATACTATAACCGACTTCAAAAAGGAGGAGGTTCTAAATTTGATTGGTATGTTTTTTCTTTATGTTTGATGCGGAATAGTTGCCATTTGGTCCCCTAAAAATTTAACATAGTTTGACCCAAAAGTTTTCATTTTATGAACATTTTTTTATGAAAAATTTCCTTTACCGTTTCTTGGGACCTATATTTTTTATTTCATCACTAATTCAATTGCCCCCTTTTTTGTTAAGATTCTCATGATTATTTTAAAAATAATAGATTTTTGTTTGTCAAAGCAAAATAGTAGTAATAAATACACATTGAAAAGTCTATAATGAATGAAATTAAAATTAAATAATTAATGTAAAATAAATAAATAAAAGTACGGATTATTACGGTTAAAACCCAAAAAGACTATCATCTCTCTCTCTTTTATTTCTTCATGTCCCAATTATTTAGGTTCGGCACAATATGTCTTTTCCTTTCACACTCCTCTATTCTGACATACATCTTCTGTCACACCACATCATCCTATCATCCTTTACACAATAAATCGTTTAAAAAAAGGTGGCAACCCTAGTCTGAATACAAATATCAACGACGTCTGCTCTCACGCGTTTACCCACTTTAAGATCACTCACTAGACGATGTGGCGTTTAGCCATAGAACTCGTGGTGAATACACCGCGTGTTCTATGGTTGAAAAGGCTAAATCTTTGCCAGCCTAGGTCACTGTAATTATTATTAAAATATACTATGGGGCCAATTCCTAGCATAGTGATTATTTACTAGGGTTTAAATGTTTGGGCACCTGACCAGTAATACAAGCGCAACTTGACTAAATTGGAGATATGCAATGTATGTCAGTATTTCTTTGCCGATTATTATTCTGATATATAACATATTATATTACTGTAAAGATTCATCAAAATCTGTTTGGTAGTTTTCACGTGAAAGTATAGTTATAATAAACGTCCTCACGATCTTTCTCGTTTATAATATTAATAGAACCAATAAGAAAGAAAGAGACTCTATTTCAAGAAATACGTACATTCGCTATTATTACCCAATAGAAATATTTGTACATTATTATCATCAAACATTTGTACACTTCTCACCAATGGGTCTAATTTGATAGCGTGGGATGCACTTGAACTAGAAACAACTGACCTTTGTCCAATGTTTGTCAAATGTGGGTGGTGATAATAAGCCGCGACAAATAGGCAGTGGGTTTAATATGTTTATGAAGAAAGTTGTATTTTCGATATGAATAGGTGGGTTTTAGTTAAAAGTATGTATGGTGGCGCCACCCTATTTTTAATTAAAATATCATCATTACTCGACATGTGCGTCGCGTTGAAAGTTTTGCGATTTACAGTCAGCGGCGGCGCGGCGCCGGCGGCGGCGGCGTGACAATTTCAAGCTTTCAGTTACTTAATGAAATCTATTCCATGTATGTTT
Source organism: Dendrolimus kikuchii (assembly GCA_019925095.2). Lineage (NCBI taxonomy): Eukaryota > Metazoa > Arthropoda > Insecta > Lepidoptera > Lasiocampidae > Dendrolimus > Dendrolimus kikuchii. Next base: position 14,832,493 of record CM034408.1, read on the forward strand.
GCTTCGAAAATAGTCACAAACAAGACTCGACCACCTAAAAGTGTGAGCTGCAAGCCGGGAATAAATAGACACAACTCAAAGATGCGAACATTAAATTTGCTGTTTACAGTCTGTCATCCAATTTTTAACGGTTTCTATCGGTTTTAAAAAGCTCCGTGATTTTCAAATACTTAAATTGTTCATGTGGTATACATTTTTTTCTTTTCTATTTGAATTTTTGTGTGTTTACTTCATATTTTGTTTTAATTGTCTGTGTCCATGTATGTCACTAATGACTCTAGCGGAAGATCAACGCTGGTTAACTCAACCGGCAATTTGCTAAGCTAGGACCAATTTAGAACTACATTTGCTTGTTTTTTTTTAATAGTTTAACTGGTTTTTACTTTGTATATTATTGTAGTTCTAAATAGATCTTGTTTCTTTCTTTCTAAATATAAAAATAGAATGGAAAGTGTTTACAACTCAACCACATTACGAAATGCGCCGCGCCGGCGCGGCGCTCGAATCTGCTGTTGACTCAGCAGTTAAAAAAAAATTGCTGTAACTTACATCTAAACAGATGATTGATGACAGAACATGGCGATTTTAAAGAGGCCCAATTTTTTTTTATTGCGATGCTGGCAAACAGGAAGACGTCCCATCTGGTGTAAAGAGATTACCGTCGCCAATTGACGTTCGAAACACTAAGGGCGAAACCAACGAACGGGTTAGTGGAATCAAACAGGAAGACTGGGATAGGAGAAGTTGAAGTGTGTCATCGGAACTCTCCTTCATTGCTCGAAACAGGATTAACTCAAGGCTAACCGTTTCACGCCGGTATTCTGTGAGAGCGAGATACATCGATCGAGCTAGCCCGAAGACCTATAATGAAGATAATGATTCGAGCATGGCTCTACCACGTCAAAACGTGCTGCGAAACCCCAGCACAGAAGATGATTACAGTCGAAATTTGTACTGTATCAAGGTTAAAACGTTTTTAATGCGATCGTACTGTTATATAAAGTGGCAAAACATTCCCGCGTCATTATGTCCATTAATAAATAATACAATAGTCGATATGCCACAATGCGCACCGAAATGCAAATTTGAATATAATCTAATGTCGGAGCGAAGGTATATGTCCAAACGTGAGATTAATTTTATTATAATGAATATATTTTTTTTTGCATGAGTTCAGTAGACAGGCAGACGGGCTAATCATAAGTGGTGACCATCGCCTATGGACATTTATAGCAGCAAAGCTGCTACCAATATGCTGCCGCTCTCTAAAGGCGTACTGGAGCCTGGCCACTAATGCCGGAACTCAACTCAAGGTTGTTATGGCGGCATCTCTGGAGCAGGGGCTGCACCTCACTGTGGATTGTTTTGTCGCCTCTTACGACAGGCCGCTCGGTCGCAGGAAACTGTATGCTCTGTCCATTCCTGCACCGATTGAGAATATTTATATTTTATATATAAATATCTATATAATTATAAAATTCAAACATGCTGTGTCTACATAAAAGCTATTAAAAAAAACAACTGGAATAGACTACATAAACGATAAAGAACACGTAGATGTCGTCTGTTTGTCGTTTGGTATGTTTGTTTGGGATTCACGTAAAAACTACTGGACCGATTTCGAAGCGGTTTTCGCTAATCGACAGCAAAATCTGAGTCTTAAAATCTGCGCTATTTTTTATCCTGGAAGTCCCGCGGGAATTTTTCTGAGAATGATTTTAAATGGCCAGAATAAAAAAATCGAATTCCGATGTGTTTTTTTTTCACTGAATAAAATGTGTGATTTTTATCCCGAGAATCCCGTGTGAATTTTCCCGGAAGCTAATTGTTCAGGTGCATAGAAATTAGCTTATTCCTACGCAGTTTTCACTAAAACGTTAGCTTACATTATTTTTTCTAAACGCTGTGGTACTTTGTGTCCCGGGAATCCTGAGGGAATTTCAAGTCAAGCGTGGACGAAATCGCGGGCATATCCTAGTATAATAAAACTACATTTTAACGGTTTTAAGCGCGGTAATTTTATTTGATTTTGTTTTTTTCCGACGTTTCGTCCATCTTTTTTTAATTATTTAAAATTAACAAGTTCGCGGTAGGCCAAATAAAACTTTAACAATACTCGTTGACACATGACATCTTTGTCTTCCGTGATCTCGAAACGTCGGAAAAAACCAAAATCAAATAAAATTACCGCGCTTAAAACCGTTAAAACGTAGTTTTATAATGTATTAATATTATATCCTAGTATACTAAAATAAAACACTATAAACTACAATCAGTCTCACCCGACAAGACCGCTGTCGCTGTGCAGTGTGCCTAGATAGAAGGCTGGCAGCATTACCTCGCTGAATAAATACACTAATTCTAATCAAAATTACTATAGTAAAGGACAATTATTATTAAATACAAAAAATAGGTATACCTTTGATTTTAAAAGATAGAAAATGCTAGCTTATATCTTATACTAATATATAAAGCTGAACAGTTTTTTTGTTTAAACGCGCTAATCTCAGAAACTACTGGTGTGATTTGAAAAATTCTTTCAGTGTTGGATAGCCCATTTATCGAGGAAGGCTATAGGCTATATATCATCACGCTAAGACCAATAGGAGCGGAGCAGCAATGAAAAAGTTTCAAAATCGGGGGGGGGGGGGGGTCTTTGAAAACAAATTCCACGCGGACGGCGTCGCGGGCAAAGCTAGTAGCTTATATTTTTGCATGAAAATACCCATCATTATTTCTCAACTAAGACTGTATATGATTGATGTAGACTAATTTCATTTCCGGTTTTTTGATTCATATACAAAAAGAACTGTGCTTTTTTCGTATATTTTTAGAACAGATAATCACGTTTTGTTATAAAAACTCATCATTTGATATAAACGTCTTGAGCTTCGTTTAATTAGGCTATTTTATGAACAAAATTGTCTATTTGTGTTTGAATAATTATAATTATACCTTCAGTATAATCTATCTTATACTAATATATAAAGCTGAAGAGTTTGTTCCTTTGTTTGTCTGTTTACTTGAACGCGCTAATCTCCGGAACTACTGGTCTGATTTGAAAAGTTCTTTCAGTGTTGGATAGCCCATTTATCGAGGAAGGCTATAGGCTATATATCATCACGCTAAGATCAACAGGAGCGGAGCACCAATGAAGAATGTTTCAAAATCGGGGGGTTTTGTTTAATTTACTTTTTTTAACTATTCCACGCGGACGAAGCCGCGGGCAGAAGCTAGTATTATAATAAATCTGTAAATGGTTCTAGTTTGTACAATGTGTTTGAAAATGTAAAAAAAAAATCAGGGGTCTAATTCGGACCAGCAGATTCCGAAATAGCAATTTTTAGTCTGTTAGAGCATCACGTGAAAACTACTGAACGGATTTAAATGAAAGTCGACGTAGAGCTAGCTTATATCCCGGGGCGTAACTTAGAATATTTTTAATCCCGATAAATGATGTCGTTTCCGCGGGATAGACGAAAATAGCGAAACAGATGGCGCTCCTGTCGCATCTTTTTTGGAAACTACTGAACATATAGGAATAAAATTCAACACAGAGCTGACTTATAAACCCGAGTCTACTTAGGATACTTTTTATTCTCATAAATCACGTCGTTTGTGGAATAGACGGATAAGTGAAAAAGATGACGCTGCAATTGTGATGTAGACAACATACATACATACATAACTTCACGCCAGTTCCCTTGCGGGGTAGGCACGAACAACAGAGGCCATTTAGGCTTATTCTTACACACCTCACTTGCCTCTTTGACATTCATAACTCTTGTCATGCAAGGTCGTCTGTAGACAACCATCGCTGTAATTCGATAACAAATACTGGGGGGCGCTGTAGCTCACTGATAATAAGCTGGTTCAATTTGTGATGGAGTTTGCGAGAGATATGACCTAGATCCTTGCACTGGAAAAGTAGAAGCTCCACCAACCTTGATATCTGCCCTCTCCCGGCTCGGTTCAAGTTGCACACAGGAACAGCCCACGGCACTAAATTCCACTTTGGAGCTAATACCTGTACAAAGTTTTAAGGATAGCAAATGTTCTTGGCTCGCAATTCTTGCACAGTAGGTCCGGTAGTTTACATTTTCCCTACACATTTCGAAATTTTGTCGCAATCTAAAATTGAAATTCACAATCTTTGGAAAGAATATTTTAATGAACGATCGAAGCCTAAATGGCACTCTGTTGTTCGTGCCTACCCCGCAAGGGAACTGGCGTGAAGTTATGTATGTATGTATGTATGTATGTATGTATGTATATATGTATCGAAGACTAAAGGTATATGGTACAAAACATTTCAGAGTGAGCCTCCTCGCATACCATGGTCCAGTGAGAGTAAGTTGAGTCGCTCCTTAGTAGTTGTTGCTCACCGCCTGCGTGCTGGACATATGCCGCTCAAGACATTTGCTTTTCTCATGAAAAAGACAAACAGCCCCAATTGTGAGACGTGTAATAAAACACAGGACATATATCATATTCTTGTAGAATGCTCCAAGAATAACAATGAGAGAATAACTAAGGAGAGACTTATGCTTAGACTTGCTGGACTTTGGTGTTTTTCATTCCTTTTTAGCCGATCCCTTGTCTGTAAAAACAAAGTTAGTGTTAGACTTTATTGTTAAAAGCATAAAATAATAAGGTAAGGAAAGGAATGCTCCGGTGGTTCGGGCATGTGGAAGGAATTACTAAACGGATATACAATGCAAAAGTGGATGGATGCAGAAGTCGGGGAAGGCCACGACACATCTTCCATGATCAAATTGATCGTGTACTAGCAGAAGGTGACGTCAGGAGCCTTAAGAACAGACGAGCGTGCATGACAAGAGTTATGAATGTCAAAGAAGCAAGTGAAGTGTGTAAGAATAAGCATAAATGGCGCTCTGTTGTCCGTGCCTACCCCGCAAGGGAACTGTCGTGAAGTTATGTATGTATGTATGATTTTGCATGTCCATCATGCAAAAACACTATTATTTTATGCACTTTTTTTTACGTGCATGTAAGGTTTTGTACTCACGGAGTGATAGGGACGCTAGTCCAAATGTCATTTTAAAAAAAATGTTCTTGACACGGCCAGTAATCACAACGAGTTGATAAGTTAAAAAAAAATTCAGCGCACGGCTGTGTAGTTCTCAGCAAACGTTGATTGTGAGTGTCCAAAATGGCTGCCCTTGCCCTGCTGTGCATCGGCCGTCACCTCACACAAAGAGGTTAGACAGTAAAATTCATGAAGCGATGTTCTACCTACTTCACTAGGCAAGGACCGAACAAATACGTTGTTATATTGTCCTCTTTACGTATTAGGTACTTGAAATCAGGTTGGCTACGTCTTATCACTCTGTTTTACTGTGAAGTTGTCTACACTAATTTGACTTAGTTGTAATTATAGTGAGTTGAAGAAGAAACTAAAGTATTGAAGGTTTTTATATATATAAAACATCTAATTAGACTTTTATGTACGTAAGGTAGAGCTGCTACCTGGGGTTTTTCACGGGGTGTAACCGGGGGAAACGCTAGTATTATCTATCTATAATATTATAAAATTCTAAACGTGCCGCTTCTGTACATTGAAGCTATTAAAAAAAAACAACCGGAATACACTGTATAAACGATGGAAGACAATATGCATTTTTTTTAGATTTCTTGTCTGTTTGTTTGTTCGCGATTCACGTAAAAAGTACTGGAGCAATTTCGATGCGATATTCGCTGATCGACAGGAAATTCTTAGACTTAAAATCTGCGTTACTTTTAATCCTGGGAATCCCCCGGGAATGATTTAAAATGGCCAGATTAAATAAAATCGAATACCAATGTTATGATTTTACTGATAGGTAGAATGTATATATGTATACTTTGTGTCCCGGGAAGTCGCGGGCATATCCTAGTCATCTTATACTAATATATAAAGCTGAAGTGTTTGTTTGTTAGATTGAACGCGCTAATTTCAGAAACTACTCCGATTTGAAAAATTCTTTCAGTGTTAGATAACCCATTTATCGAGAAAGACTATAGGCTATATATCATCACGCCAAGACCAATAGGAGCGGAGCACCAATGAAGAATGTTTCAAAATGGTTTTGAAAACAAATTCCACGCGGACGACGTCGCGAGCACAGCTAGTATAATATAAATACATACCTACATATAAAATACAGACAATCGTCAGAGAAAATACAATTCAGGTGATTAAACCGCTTTAATAATAGAACTGGAGTCAGCGGTGTTGTTACCCACCCTTCAAAGTTCAAGGCCACTGAACCACTGGAATGGTTCTGTATAAATATTTATTTAGTGGCACGCTCCTGGCGTGTATATTTAAACCTGAAAACCCCATAGTTTTATGTTTCGTGTTATTTCGATTGCTCTGCTGCATTTAATTTGGCTACATGTATTCAGATATCAGACATGGCAGAGTCCTGCTGGAATCATTATCTTTATTGAACTCTTAAGGCCGCTCAGCTCGATAGGTATGATGCTACAAGTAGACGTACGATGTCAGGCCATCGATATATCGCACTTAGAATTATAGAGATAGATCAGAATATAGGTCTCTATAATGCGATTTTATCCGTGCAGGAACGGCCTGTCGTAAGAGGCGACTTAACAACCCACAGCCAGGTGGTAGGGCATTTGCCCGACTGGTTGGCTACCACTCTGGTCTAAAGTATGTTGCCATAACAACCTGGAGTTGTGTTCCGGCATTAGTGACCAGGTTCGTCTCCCTTAAGAGAGCAGCAGCGCATTTGTAGCACCTTTGGTGTTGCAAATGTCCATAGGCGATGGTAACCGCTTCCCATCAAGTGGGCCGTCTGCCTGTCTGCTGATCTCCTGCAATAAAAAAAATGCGATATGTTGTAAATACCAAGAGTATGGAACGCTATGCTTAATATAACAGCCCATAAATGTTCCACTGCTGGGCTCGGGCCTCCCATTATAAGGGGAACGGACAGTATACCCGCCACGCTTGTCCAAGGCGGCTTGGCAGGTTTGACACATCAGTTATCTGGGATAAAATAGCCAGATAGTTGTAGACAATTCTTTAAAAGCCTCAAACTATTAATCTTACCGTGCTTATCCATTTTTGAAATAGCAGTCTCTGTAAGGAGACACCCTGAGCACTATGAAAACATTAAGATTGTAACAATGATAAATTTAATAATATAATTTTGACGAATGCAAATAAATGTACACACTGTAATCTTCCATGAAGTCAGTAAATAATGTAGTCGGTGTCGATAATAATTGTGTAGGGTAGTCTGGAGGAGATCGCCTTTGGCGATAAGACCGCCCATTGTACTTTAATGTATGTGCAATAAAGTTATTCATTCATTCATTCATTCATTAATCTCGATGTGCAGGTTGCATCACGATGTTTTCCTTCGCCGTTGTTAGCACGTGGTGATTGTAACAATATGCACATTAGGTGAGAAAACTGCCTATGTGGTGCATGCATTCCGGTTAGGATCGAACCCGCGACCTTTGAGTAAGGGACGTGCGGCGGCCGGCGAGTTGCAATTCAGCAAAAATTGTAAGGTTCGAATATTGAAGCGCTCTCGCTAGTCGCCCCCCGTCAGCCCTAGAGTGAGTCGTGTATTACGTTTGTATTGTGTGGGATTTATTTAATAATAATAATCTTTATTTGCCAGAATGCAGTACAAAAGTTGTTACAATGATAAGTCGATGTCCTATACATTCTACCATTTTCATGGTGTGCAAAAAATAAATATAATTGTAAATTAATTTAATATTTGAAAAATCCGTTTTCTTTAACACAGCTATACCTATTTTTACAATCACTTAACGAAATTATTTATTAATATTTAATTATTTTCAATATTATTATTCCTTTAAATGTATATATATTACCTATAATTTATTTTTACATAATATGTACTATGTCAATCAACTAAATCTACATGTCATGTCAATACGTATAAATTGTAAATTTCAAGTAATAAGTAAAAGACAATTAGTGCATACAGACTTTCATTTATTTCCCGCTGTTCGACACGCCACGATTGGCGTCTAAAGAGAAGTATACATTAGTAGACATTACCAATTACAACAGGACGTGTGCGCTAGGCATTACGCTACCACGATTTCAGCGTTATGCTTACACTTTTATAATACGCACCGCTGAGGAGTGGAACTCCTTGCCGTCGTCTGTTTTTCCTGAAAAATACAATTTATGTGTCTTCAACTCTCGCGTGAACAGATACCTTTTAAGTAAGCTTTCTCCAGCTTAGACTGTATTTTCACCTGATATTAAGTGCAATGTTGGTCAAACGCGAACCTATAAGAATACTACACTCTCAAAGAATTTCGGCGTGCAACGGTTAGCCTTGAGCCTTTAGCTCATAAACAAAATTAAAATGAACAAGTTAGCGGTAGACTAAATAAAACTTTAACAATGCTCATTGACAGTTGATGTCTTTGTCTTCCGTGATCATGGCTACTGAAAAATGGCCGAACCGTTGGAATAATAAAAATCAAATACCTTACCGTGCTTAAAACCGTTGCATTGTATTATTATTTCCCATTTATGTAAAGCGATTTCTTTTTTTTTAGTCAATAAATCTTTTTTCTTTCTTTCGTTCTTTCACACCATGATCCCTTAATAAATTTTAATCGACATTAATCCGATTAGCTTAAGAGCCCAGGACTGCCAGGCCTTCGTCATTTTATAAAACCTGAAAGTTTTTCTGTGCATGTCCCCTATACAGATGAGAACGACCAGCGACTATAGAGTTTGGGTTGTGGTTACTAGGGCAGGTAACAGGTAGTAAAGGTATTTAAAATAGTACCTTAAATTCGTTAAAGTATAACGCTCATTTTTTTTTTCGGGATAACTTTAGGAATCTCGTCATCCATTGCCGCACATTTGTGACAGTTGCTACTCCCTGCCAGACACCCCTAAACTTTAAGAAATTATACTTTCCTAATAGTATAAAAGCTAAATTTTATATATGTTAATTGGGGACTCATAAAAAATGTTACCTCAATAGCCGGACAGTTTTAATGGCTTTTACATCTACTATAGTCGCTGGTCGTTCTTATTTGTAGAGGGGAAATGCACAGAAAAACTTTCAGGTTTTATAAAATGACGAAGGTTTGGCAGTCCTGGGCTCTTACAATAGATGCAGCTCAACTGTTAAGAAGACTTTTTCGTACTATTCTTAAAATAGGTTTGTGTTGTAACGTAATATAAAATCTTAAGTAACTCTATCTCGCACTGTTTTTAAGGAAAACAGGGGTTCCCTGTAAAGTGTCGAATTTACTCAAGTCGTTACAATAAGGTACAAGTTTGTTTATACCGGGTTTCATACTTTCAATATCTTACCATCTATTATTTTACCTTTAGCCTGGTTTATATTTATTTACATTCGTGGAGTAGTTAATTAAACTGGCGAGTTAAGTGCTTACCATTGCTTGTACAGATTTTTTTTGGTTAAATTACTTAAGGCTTCTGTTGCCGTAAAAAATCGAACACATCGTGCAAACGAAGCAACTTTTCATTGGTAATCACTGATCAATAATAATTCACCAAAAAATATATCATAAATCTTCATCAAATGAGATGAAGCGTGGTTTTTTTGTAATGTTTCTACCGTTATTTTAAGTTAGTTAAAAAAATCACCTCATTTTTTATCAAAACACGATAAATAAAATATCTACATCTTCATAAAAGAGAGATAAATAATTTGACTTTATTGTTTTTTTTTAAATTGTATATTTTATTCACAATAAAATAATAATGCATCTGAAAAACAACCGCGTCTATGGAATCCCCGGTATCACCCGAAAAATCAGTACCGAAAATTCTTCATTACGTTGGCGTTGCTACAGGCCTTAACTTTAGTTTTTCTATTAGCACCTAATAACACTTTAATTCAACGCACACCCGTTGAATTAATCCCGCGCTTACTAAATTCCTTACTTGATGATTTTAGGAACAGTATTACGCTTAAAAACATTAAAAATAAACTAAAATTACACTTTTTATCATCTTAAGTCATTTCAAATTCTTAAATGCAACAGACGCTGTCAACGATAATGCTAATACAAACCCTAAAGGATTCCAATACTATGTATAAATCGATCAATTGTTTTTTTTTATTTTTTTATTGCAGGAGTTCAGCAGACAGGCAGACGGCCCACTTCATGGAAAGCGGTTACCATCGCCTATGGACATTTGCAACACCAAAGGTGCTACAAATGCGCTGCTGCTCTCTTAAAGGAGACTGGAACCTGGTCACTAATGCCGGAGGACAACACGAGGTTGTTATGGCGGCATACTCTAGACCAGGGGTGGTCGCCATCCAGTCGAGCAAATACCCTACCACCTGGCTGTGGGTTGTTTAGTCGCCTCTTACGACAGGCCGCCAGGCCGCAGGAAATTGTATTCTTTCTCCGTTCCTGCACGGATAAAAATTGTACGATTTTTTATTGTTGTTTCTCTCTCTCTCTCTCTCTCTCTAATTTTTCCACTAGTATATTATTTCAAATTGGACAATAATCTAAACATGGGTAAAGTTCTGTAGCTTCGCAAAAAACACACCAAAACATAACACGATGCAAAAAGCAGTTTTTATAACACGTTAAGCAAAATCACGGCGATAAAACGCCATGTGCAATGAAGCACTCGAGTTCTAAATATTAACAGTCTCAATAAAATTAAGAACATTTCAATTCAATAACTAAATAAAGCTTGGAACACACTTTTACAAAGTAATAAATTGGTAATCAAGTTTTCAGTGGGAGTAAAATATAATCCGGAATTACAGATGTTCTAGAAGCCAGTTAAGATTATGTGAATAATAATCAACTTTTAAAAACAAGAATTTATATATGTTATTGGTCCGTTTACATGCGTGTAAAGTACTTTACTTAGTATTAAAATACTTTCATATGACGCAATATCGAGAGTAACGAATTTTATCGACACTAATGGATTAGGAACTTATTATCAATATTGTTCTACACTTTTTGGGTATGAAAAAGATATCGCAAATTAGGTTACGCGTCACAATTTATTTGTTCTGTATAATACATACATACATACATACATAACTTCACGCCAGTTCCCTTGCGGGGTAGGCACGAACAACAGAGCGCCATTCAGGCTTATTCTTACACACCTCACTTGCTTCTTTGACATTCATAGCTCTTGTCATGCACGCTCGTCTATTCTTAAGGCTCCTGACATCACCTTCTGCTAGTACACGATCAATTTGATCATGGAAGGTGTGTCGTGGCCTTCCACGACTTCTGCATCTATCCACTTTTGCATTGTATATCTGTATAATATTTTCATAATAACGACTTGCCTGTAAGAAATCGCTTTAATTCGCTTTTGCCTATTATAATGAGTTTTATTTCTAACATTATTACGTTTTCCCATCGAACAATAAAGAATATTATTTATAACTAAAACCCTAAGTACATCATTTACAGAAACACTATTATTTCACTAATCTAAAAAGAACAGTATTTGAAAGAAATCATCGTGATGACTTATTTGTGTAATTTTGTTGACAGTGTGACTTCATCTTAATGCATGCTTGTTAGACCATTTTTTGTTCGAGTTGACACTATTTATGTATGTTTTTTAATGTCTATAACAAAAAGTTACGGTTGTAAATCTGCAAGTTTTAGAATAAGAATTGTATTGAGTCGTATAATAATTTTAAACACTCATATTTTTATTACAACCTTTTATTTAACTTGCAATGGATGTACCTATGTATGTATGTAAGTTCGGGTGGAATCTTGCAAGTTAAATTTGACCAACATCCCGGTTTCCGATTGAGCTGAACTTTTGCACACATATGTATATAGCGTGACAATGCAGTAAATGGTACAAGGAGCTGATCTGATGATGGAGTCGGAAGGTGACCATAGGAACTCCTATACTAAACAAGATACACCCGTCGTGTTTGGGCTCGTTTTACTTGTCTTGGGTAGCACTCTGATGCTACATGATATCCAGGATCTCAAAAGCTTGTATTCAAAAACCTTTTTAATAAAGCTTATATAGGTAGTAGTTACGGTTCGGCTTAGCTCTAGTGTTGTGTTATACAAATGAGTAGTATAGAGAATATAAACATTTAATAAACATGATATAGTCTTTCTTATATCATCAGTCTATCTGGTAGTTTACTTCGAACAGACTTCGTAACAGGTCAACGGATTTCCATGTTGATTGAAATGAAAATGTTGTCTGTACTTGCATTTACATTTCGATATCTTATAGAGTTCAGAATATATTAATATAATGCCATAGATTGTAAGATAGTCATGTCGGCAAAGGTGGCGACGAAGCGGGGTAGGGAGTGAACTACGCAGCCCCGGACGACGGGCATGGTGACAAAGAGCGTCGAACAGCCTTCGGCCGCCATATCCGCATGGCAGCGGGTGATGGTCCACAGTGACTACTAAGCCGTCACTGCACTCAGGCTACCAAGAGGGCAGCGCTGAGATATTCCGAGCGCATTTCTTCTAACTGAAATTAAATTGGAGTTGCCAGGGGGACCAACTGTCCCCGGCCCAAGAAGTGGCTCGCTCGCAGACGGGGATGAGCCCACGTGAATCAGGGCTGCAGCGTAGAGCACACTTTTATTCCTATAGCCCGGGCATATGATGACAGGATAAATACCGGGCTGTTTAGAGGGTATTCCGGCGGAGTAGCCGGCGAGTCTCAGACTATCCCATTGTCATGTCCCCGAGGAGTGGAGTTTCAGCAATGTGATTCACCTCGATAAAAGGAGGATAAATCTTCCGAGGGCATGATTATCCACAAGTATGTTATTTACAGTATTATATCTTATAATATTTTCTTAAGTTTTCGCGACTTGTATACATAATAAAACTACGTTTTAACGGTTTTAAGCGCGGTAATTTTATTTGATTTTGGTTTTTCCGACGTTTCGGCCACTTTTCAGTGGTCGTGATCACGGAAGACAAAGATGTCAAGTGTCAACGAGTATTGTTAAAGTTTTATTTAGCCTACCGCCAACTTGTTAATTTTAATTATTTAATTTTAATGTTTTTTGATTTCAACACCCAAATTTCAATAGAGAAGATGGTTGGCAAGTACCACCTGTTTGGGATCCAATTATTAAAACTATTAAGACCCAAACCCAGCAAAAACCAGCTGCCAGACCTCAAGACACTGTGAGCTCTTTCTGCGTACAACGGAACACAAACCAACTTGACTGATAATTACTTTTATTTTTCCTTCCACCAATTTTAATATTATATAAAATTATTAGAGCTAGGCATGTTTGCTGAAGAGTTTCTTGCGCCGCTTCTTCTCTTCAAGCCATAACATGTTGCGAAGCGGTAGTAAATTAGATTAGGCTCCCATAGAGTAAATAATAACCATAAACAAAATTAAAATTAAATAGTTAAAATTCACAAGTTGGCGGTAGGCTAAATAAAACTTTAACAATACTCTTGACACTTGACATCTTTGTCTTCCGTGATCACGGCCACTGAAAAGTGGCCGAAACGTCGGAAAAAACCAAAATCAAATAAAATTACCGCGCTTAAAACCGTTAAAACGTAGTTTTATTAAGTATTATATCTTCTTATGAATTTCTTCTATTCAAGTGCCTTGTAGCGGACAATGACGCCCTCGGGCGATTCACCCACATAGGTAGTTTGTAATCAAACAAACAATCTTGTCCTCAAATCATTGTAATTATATTCTTAACTACCAAGTTTCTAAACATCTAAATACTTCATACAAATTAAATGCGAACTTTCTAGCCACAAATGCAACTGCATTGCATCGCTATGCGTCGCACATGTGCGTCCGTGAGAAAAATCCCGCCGCACGATGTTTACAGAAGTTCGCATTTCTTTGTGATATGATGCCGACAAACTACTTAAGACTAGCTGGAATTATGCGAGAGCTAAAGACCTATGCTTAATGTTATGAATCATAATAATACATTACTAACATTGCTTCCATAAATATATACCTATTAGCTGTGCCCGCGACGTCGTCCGCGTGGAATTTGCTTTCAAAACCCTCCGATTTTGAAGCATTCTTCATTGGTGCTCCGCTCCTATTGGTCTTAGCGTGATGATATATAGCCTATATAGCCTTCCTCGATAAATGAGCTATCCAACACTGAAAGAATTTTTCAAATCAGACCAGTGGTTCCTGAGATTAGCGCGTTCAATCAAACAATATTAGTATATTTGGCTACAACACTAATACTTACATTTTAAATATCGCGATATCTGTTGAATGAAACGTCCGAATTTAATAATTCAAAAAGTTCTAGAAAGGTATTGAATTCGTCTTGAATATGGAGTGATTTATTTTGATAAGGATTAATTCCAAGGTACAAAATAAAGAGTTTTTGAAGCGACGGCATTTTAATTATTTAAAAAAATAAAAGAAAACATTGTGAGATAACTACAATAGTTAGACATATGGTTACGCAATATTTTTTTGTAGACAATTATATGTTCTGCAAAGTGTAGTACATTGTTTTGATCTATAATCAACAGTTTTCGCAGCGCACGCCGTGTAAGGATTTTTTCGAGTCATTACACCTTAGGTTACATTATTGGACTTTTAGTAAGGATCCCTAATTTTTTTGAAAATATAATATAGCCTATAGCCTTCCTCGACAAATGTTCTACTCAACACTGAAAGAATTTTTCAAATCGGACCAGCGGTTCCAGAGATTAGCGCGTTTAAACAAACAAACAAACTCTTCAGTTTATAATATTAGTATAGATGTTCCTATCGCATGTACAATTTACATGTGTATGGTTCCCATAGACATGGAAGAAGGATGGAGAATAATACTTCGAATATCAATTGTTTAGTAAAAGATGTAAATCTGCAAATCTCCTAAATCTTAGATGAATAATTGGCCCCACAAATAATTTTTCTTATTTTTTATTTATTTTTTAATATCCTAAACAGCCAATACAAAATTTGTAAAAAAACTTATTAATATTTACAATTTTTCTCAGTTATGTGTAGAGTGGTGATCCCTAAATTGTACTTATTTTATACATACATACATACATAATTTCACGCCAGTTCCCTTGCGGGGTAGGCACGTACAACAGAGCGCCATTTAGGCTTATTCTTACACACCTCACTTGCTTCTTTGACATTCATACATACATTATTTTATACAACTTCAGTATATCATCGTGGAGCGGTAGGTATAAGCAGTACATGTACTTTCCTATTCTTCCTGCTTTTACACGAAATGACCGTAAATTATTTACTTTATATGTCGTCGTCGGCGTTAGCCAATCACAGTCCACTACTGGACGTAGGCCTCCCCAAGTCGGCGCCACTCAGCACGGTCGTCCGTCTTCCTCGTTCAGCGCCTACCGGTAACCTTGTGAAGGTTGTTAGTCCATCAAGCTGGAGGGCGTACGACACTACGTTTACCGAAAAACTTTATGTGTATGTGATGAATAATAAAGAGTTTTCTATCTATCTATCTTACTAGCAAATTTCACCAAAATAGATACGATAGTTTTTGAGACTATGAGTGTGTCATATAGTACTCACCCAAAAACACAGGTAAATGTACCAATACACACGACGCACGCACATAACGATTGTATATACCAGAATTTCATTTTTGCCAAAATTGTTATGCATCTGTAAAAATCTCGAAAATGTTCTACACCCAGAAGGTATTTCAAAAGTGTCAGATCATATTCCAAAAACAATTTAACATAGCTTGGATGACTCGTGCGGCCCTCGTACAGAAAGCACAGCAGTATTTTCAGATAACCAATATTAATCTCTTGTTTTAAGAGCAAGCGTTAATACAGGATATTTTGTATTGTAATTTTATGTTGGTGCTATTTGCCCTCGGAAGATTTACTTCATTTGATATCGCAAACTATCCCATCTACCGAGATGAATAGTATCTATGTCCATTTTCGGTATTCAGACAGACCGATCGAGTGAAAGTCGCATTTTTTTAAAGATTATGATTTTTTATATCTATAAACTTGATAAATGATTGGTCCCCCATACAAACTTTAATACCCTATTTCAACCCGTTCGAGTTTTATTTATATAACTAAATATTGTGTAAACTACACAAACGACCAAAACTACCAAACGTACTAAAACTGCCGAAACTACCAAATCTGCCAACCAAAAATACCAATAGCACCAACCAAAACTACCACAATTACCTAAACTACCACAATGATCAAATCTACCAATCAAAACTACCACAACTACCAAAACCACCACAACTACCAAAACCACCACAACTACCAAAACTACCACAACTACCAAAACAACCACAACTACCAAAACTACCACAACTATGAAAACTACCACAACTACCAAAATAATCGAATCTACCAAGCAAAACTACCATAACTACCAAATCCACAAATTTAAACTACCACAGCTACCAATACTACCACTACTACCAAAACTATCACAACTACCGAAACTACCAAATCTATGAACCAAAACTACCACAACTACCAAAATAACCGAATCTCCCAACCAAAACTACCATAAAGACCAAATCTACAAACCAAAACTACCACAACTACCAATACTACCACTACTACCAAAACTACCACAACTTCCGAAACTACCAAATCTACAAACCAAAACTACCACAACTATCAAAACTACCACAACTACCAAAATAACCGAATCTACCAACTAAAACTACCATAACTACTAAATCTACAAACCAAAACTACCACAATTACCAATACTACCACTACTACCATAATTGCCAAATCTACCAATCACAACTACCACAACTACCAAAACCACCACAACCAACAAAACCACCACAACTACCAAAACTACCACAACTACCAAAACTACCACAACTACCACAACTACCGAAACTACCACAACTACCAAAACAACCGAAACCACCAAAACTACCAGCATAAACTACCGAAAATAGCAAAACTACCAACCAAAACTACCACAACTACCAAATAACCAAAACTACCTAAACGACCAAATTGACCAAAATAAACAAAATGACAAAAATGGCAAACCACAAATAAAAAATCTATCCTACTTTCCGGGATAATCTTTACATAAATCTATCCCGAAATCTATCCCAGTATCTGGGATGAAAAGTATCCCTTGGCCACCCTCGCTATTCACATTACATATGTATCGAGTATCAGCCACATCGGTCCAATAGTCTTTCCATAAAAGGATAACAAACAGAGAGACAAATATACTTTTATCCCGGAAACTATCCCAATTTCCGGGATAAAAAGTATCCTATGTTCATTCTCGGCATCGAAAATATATATATATACTGAGTTTCAGCCAAATCGGTCCAGTAATTTTTACGTGAAAACGGAACAGACAGACAGACAGACAGACAGAGTTACTTTCGCATTTATAATATTAATAGGGATTTTTAAAAGAAAAACTGATGACTCAAATGGGAGTCGTAATCGATCAGGTAATCTCTTCTTCTGATCACGTGAGATTTAAATTCTGCTAACAAACTTGGCTCAGCGATCTAAAATATATCTAGGCCTGAAAGACGAGAACATGCCACATTTCTCTATCCTGTGCGGTTTATTGGAAATTATAGGCTTGAAATTCAGCCTCTCCTTTCAGCAGTATTTAATCCAAGTAGTGAAATATAAACCGCTTACGCAGCTTTTTGACCTGATGTACGTATTATATTATAATAATAACTAAAGCAAAATATCATAACGAAGCCGAGTACATCGAGAATACTGATCTGCAAAACGATCTTTAGACAAGTGTGACGGGTATGCTGTCTGTTCCACTAAGAAAATACAGAGACTTAAGCCAAGCAATGGTACGCTAAAAGATATCGTATTATAATAAGAAATTGAAAATCTTTACTTGTAAAAAGATTAAAATAGATAAAAAATGTTTTGTTTAATACAAATTAAGCACAATCATGTATGTATATATTTATAAGATACTGATTCGATAGTGAGAATAATGCAACGTACCTCCGTTCTTATCAATTTTTTTGTCCATTCAAAGGTTGTCTGGAATTATCTCTCTCTCTTTCTCTCTCATATCTCTAATAGCCATAAGATGCCTATTGTATTGTAAAATTTTATTTCTGTTAACTGTATCTTTTAAAACAGAATAAAGCATATTCATTCAATCATTCATTCATTCACACTAATGTTACACATAACAAGAATCTTGCAATTTCACTGATATCAATGCTAGCTATCAACTTATATCACGTGTTTCTTGGTTAAAAAGTCTAGCGAGCTAAAATCATGATCGTTTTAGCAAATACTACAAAGAAACAAGATGCAAACGCAATAAAAGTAGAAGCAGTAACAAATTTAGCAAAGGGATATACAAAGATCGACATATGGGCACCTGCAAATGAAACGCAGAGATATGCAAGGATTCCTAGAATAGCATCAGTCTGTAAAATGAAGGAGACATGTGCATTCATATCTGAACCAGACAAACTTTTACCATCGCTAATATAATCTGCAAACGATATTGAAGCTTAAGTTCTAGAAGATAAAAATAAAATCATTCAAATCTTTTGTGATTCGACAGTAAATACAGATGGGTATTGGCAAATGAATAATTTGTCATCAGGATGGTGTATCGTTGACAAGCCGACTCGTCTTTTTGCTAATGTTTTTGGGAGGTGGGCTTGGTAAGTGGAAAAGTCTTCAGATCCATTTTTAAAACGTTTGATGTAGATAATTCAATTCCGATGAATTGCAACATTAAATGAAATTGTGTTAATTTATAAGACTGTCCCTTTGTTAGTTATATAAATTTCTTGTACAGTGTGGTTATCCCAAATTTAAGATTTTTAATCTAAAAATAGCAGTCTTACTAATGACTTCATGGCGACGCCTAAATTTTAAATATTTTAACTCATTTTTAATAAAGGAGGCTCTCAATTCAACTACAAATAACTTTTTACGATTTCACAACATCTTTGTTGGGAAGCATTTATAATATACACTAAAGCTACTAAATTTCATTTTATATTTAATATAAACCGAGTAATTTTTGAAATAAATAAGTGTAATATACATTAATAGACGAATAAACATGGCGACCAAGTTTCTGTTTTGCGAAAATAGCTACAGAACAGTAAAATTTATTACCACTACGTCAAAATCAAAAATAAAGCAGTATAAAATGAAACAATATATATTAATAAAAATAATATGTATAGTTAATATGAGCTTCCCAAACAGCCCACAAATATAGACATAAGCCAACGAACTGCAGGCTATGATCCCGTGGCATTGCAAATATTTACAAATGGGCAGCTGCGTTTGCGCAAGTCTGCAACGTTAATATATCAATGACAGGGGGTAATTATGGCTTGGTAAACATTTTAGAGATAGATTGCGAAGAAATTATAACAAGGAACACAATAATAAAAAAACAGAGAAGATAACTAGATGTGGATGCTACTACTTCTTGAGCAGCTTTATCATATTTTGTTACTTCGGATTCATATCCCGTATGAACTGTACACAAGTTTCTCCACTGGAACGAATGTATATCATGATAATTACTTCATTCTCCATGTCATGAAAAGTAACAAACAAATGAAACTATGAGTGAATGAGAGAGTAATGTCACATTTTAAAGATTTTTATGTCGCATGAAGGTATTATGTGCCTGCAAACCATATTAAAACATAAAACAACTTTATTTTTGCTTAGTTTTAAAAATTGCACGTAATGAAAGAGTTATATACAAAGGCAAAATGATAGCAAATAAACCGTTGTTACCCATGTTCCAAATTTTACCAATCGTAGTATATCCTGTTCATTAAAGTTAAAACAACAATCTCACTTTCACATGTATGTATTAGGTACCACGGAGATAAAATAATTGTAGTAGAAACTTGGACAAGAAGACTGGACTGGACTTGCACAATAAGAATAAGAAGATAAGAAGTTTAGTAAGCTAGGTAACAATATCAAATTTGTATTACAAGAAAGAACAAATCTACTTGAAACTATACAAAAAATATAGGCTAACTACATAGAATAAATAGCCACAATGACGTCTTTGAATCAAAATAATAAACATAATCACATTAAATCAACGAGTCATACAAAATGTTTTGAAAATACACAAAAATAGAAAATACTAAGCAAACGAAGACGAGACACGTCAAATTTGCAAGATTTATTATGTGCCGAGTATAGCTACACGGACAGACGTGATGGTACCTACATTTAATGGAGGAACTTAAAATATAGCTGTTGCTGACGGGCTTAGAGTAGATTAAGATGATATAGTATGATTTGAATGGATGCAAATGAGACGAATCGCTTGATTGGCTCAGCTCAGGCCAAATTACAAAATTAGACAGGTAAAAACTTTAAAGAAAGCTAGAGCTATTATAAGGATACTGCGTTTTAGGGTACCGTTGCTAGTTTAAAAAATCGGAACATTTATTAAATTGTCATTTCTGTCCGTTTGTCCGTGTGGCTTTGTAGGCCACAGTCATTTTGGCCAAAACTAAGTCTATGTGATCTATACGGTGCTACAAAGGTGCTACGACATAGTGAAGTCTCAAAAAAGAACTTGCCGGCCTAGTTCACTGGAACGCGAGGCCCCAGGATTCATGGCATGCTTAATTTCGTAAGTGACCTGAGATCGGCCTTAGTGTGGTGCGTTGTACGCATATTATCCATAACATAAGCGTAACTTGCTTAACTCCAGGATATAGAATATGTGTGTTTGTTCGCCCATTATTATTATTTTTTATTAAGAACGGCTCGTCTACACGTAAGTGATGGATGAAAAAGTTGTTTTACTGTGTATGGGCGTATTTTATAATTACTTAACAATTAAGTCAATAGATGGCGAGATGTCACTTGTAAAAGCTATGTAAAGCTTTTGAAGTATGTGATTGAAAATTCTGAAAATCATCAAAGTAGTAATGTACAAAATACTTTTAGCAGAACGATCTGTTAAATACTTTTTGAGATATGGGTTATTTTTTATAAAGTTCAATAGCCGTATGAAAAAAATAAAACAGTTGATATTAATGGTCTCCACGAAACCTAGCGTTATACGTGGCCACGTACTTTGCCTTTTATGTGTTTGACCATATTTAATGTATTACCCGAACATAAAGACTTGTCAATGTCTCCAAACGTTCCAGATTATCAGTTGATTCGCTCTCTACTCACTCCGCCATTTTGTCAGCTAGTTGTGCCTCTCTAATACAAAACAAAATATTAATTAATTATTTTATTTAAACAAAGCATTGAAACTCAAGTAATGTGAGCAATGTCCGCTTGAAAGTAGAGTGTATTGAATCGAGTAGAATAATTCTGGATAATCTGATATAAACACCACAGCCAAATCAGTTTACGATGAGTGGGTCAGTCAGATATAGGTACTTATGACGAGCACAAAGTCATCAATGTCACATTTTACAATAAAATATCTCACTAACACATCAATTAAGAGACAACCGAATACTAAAATCAAACAGATTTTACTTTTACCCACAACGAAGTCGCGAGTGTACTTTATAATAATGTTGCCAGGCTTTGAACTTTGCCGAAAATAATTGTTAATCATTGAATAAATAAATAAAATAAATAAATAAATATAAATAATCGGCAGACAAACACACAAATTGTATATCCCCAAATTAAGCAAGTTACGCTTGTGTTATGGGTAATATACAACGGACTACTTCTGGGGCCGATCCCAGACACCCAGACCATAGTAAATAACGGAGAAAATACGTTTCCGAAATTTACTATACCAGGAATCGAACCCGGAGCCTCTGCGTTGCACTGAGATAGGCTGGCAAAGGCTTAGCCCGCTCAACCACAGAGGCCGTCAATCATTGCTTCTTTTGTTTTAATATTTCTTTTCAGAATTACTATACTTTACGTTCAATTATAGACGCTCAGTGGCTAAAGCATCTACTTCCACCTCATTACAAATATAACGACTCAAGTTCCAAACCTGCCACAGAGCTATAGGCTTCTTACAATTATACAATATTATCAACGTAATATATGTACATATTAATTGATTATTACTCTATGACATTCTAGAAAAGTTTACGCTGCGGTTGGCGACGTATATCACTATAAAATTGTGTTGAAATGGAGTCCGTTATACTGAAACTGACAGGTCCAAACCCAGCAATAGAACATTTTTAAAGCTTTATTAATTTATAGTATTTAAGGGTTATTGTCGCAGGACTGACGTCCGATGGAGCAAACGAGTCCTGGAGTGGAAACCATGTCACGGCATACGTAGCGTAGGACGCCCGCCAGCCCGGTGGACTGACGACCTGCGCAAGATCGCCGGCAGGGGCTGGACGAGGAAGACGGGAGACCGGGATATGTGGCGCGTACTTGGGGAGACCTACGTCCAGCAGTGGACAGAGGTTGGCTGAAGAAGAAGAAGGGTTATTGATATTCTCAAAGAAACAATTTCACTGCTACGACTTCAAATACAAAGTTTTGCTTATGTACATATTAAAATTTAGTCAAGAATGGCACTAATTGTCTTAATAAAAACATTGAAGTGACAAAAATGAAACAAAGTTACGCCTTAAATCTCAAAGAAAAAACTTTAGCTAATTCATAAAAGTTCTGATAACGGTTGTAAAAAATAAAAGAGTCGGTTAATATATTTTTACAACTGGCAACCCTTATTGAAAGTGGTAGATCTGCTTAAAAGATCGTAAAATTTTTATAGTACCAATGAAAATAAATAGTTTTCCTGGCGTGTTCCATTTAAAAGATATACAATAAAATGTTGTTTTATATCTCTAAGAAAATAGAATTGATATTTCGTAATATTACTAACAGATTTGTGAAAGAGAAGTAAAATCTTAATGGTCATGAGGCCGACCTCGTGTGAGGTCTTATAATAAAATAACATCATTTATTTATTAAAAGATAATAATAGTAAACAGAGTTGCAGTGCTCCGAGGAACTGTTTAGAATGATGCCTTCGTCTTCTTTTTACCACCGCACCCCACGCCATCGGCTGGGCGTTCATCCCCACTTCCTTGAGCCGCTTCGCTCTTCTACGCAACGGTTCTTTAGAACATTTCTCTTGCATACCGTGGGGATTTAGAATGAGCTCCCAGGCGAGATTTTCTCACAGCGCTACAACATGGTGTTTTTTAAAAAGGGTGTCATCAATTTCTTCGAGGCCGGCAGCGAGTTAGTGACACCTCTGGTGTTGCAAACGTCCATAGGTGACGGTAACCGCTTTCCATCAGGTGGACCGTCTGCCTATCTGCTGTACTCTAGCGATAAAAAAAGTCAAATATATACACACAAATAAGCAGACACAATAATATAAGTAGAATTTTTTCCTTATTTCCTTATATGTTTTTTTATCTCCTCTTGCCGAACGAATAGATTGTCCACGCTTATTGCTTTTTTTATGTTTATTTTTTCTTTCTTTCTTTTTTTTCAAAAACGATTTTTTTATTTCGCCAACGCCTCCGTCAAGTTTCAAGACACAGTCTTTTCTTTTCGTATATTTTTATTTTTTATATCTATACTAAAAACACGGGGGTAATAAGTAGGGCGAGTAATCTTTTGTATTTTGTTTTTTCTTTTCTTTTTTAAAAGCCAAACCTTATACTCTATTACATATTTTCTTTCTACAAATTTATATCTACTTTAATTCTTACCTATTATATTTTATGTTAGAATTGTTTACTAATCTATTACATTTTTTTTTATCCTGTCGACTTATTTCTATCTATTTATATATAGCCGTATAAGATTAGCGAAGGGCAATATGGGTGTGATTGGCTAAGAGATGTGGAGAGGTGGGCTGCAGGTTCACCACAGCTACTTTCCACGTTAAGCCATTTGTCACTTCCACACCTAGAGCTTGACTCTTAACTCTGGCGATCCCCATTCCGTGTCAACTAGCTAAGGCAACCACGAAGACGGGGGGGGGGGGGGGGTTGGACGGAGGTGGAGTGAGAATTATAATTATTTTAATTACAACATTATTTCAGAATAGAGGAGTGTAGAAGGAAAAGACATACTGTGCTGACCGCAAATAAAAGGCGAAAGAAAAGACAGACTTTATAAAGCCCATGCTCCAAATGCGTTTTATTTATAGCTTTAAAAATAACGCGTCAACCATCACCTACATTACTGAAATTCACCACCACCACCACATGACTTATCGCTTAATGTTCATCGTCATTAACAGTGTCGCAACCCAAATAACGCATTAAAACCTTAGCAACATTTGCGTTATGTCTTTATTAGTGCGTTAGTTAAGCATTACGGCGCAGGTGTAGCAGAAGCTCAAGACGAAGTTTTTTAAAGGTGTGAAAATGTATTATTATACGACGGAAAAAAACGTCATTACCACCTTAAAAGTT
Organism: Dendrolimus kikuchii; assembly: GCA_019925095.2. Lineage (NCBI taxonomy): Eukaryota > Metazoa > Arthropoda > Insecta > Lepidoptera > Lasiocampidae > Dendrolimus > Dendrolimus kikuchii. The sequence goes on from CM034408.1 coordinate 14,856,891, forward strand.
AGTCTTTAAAGGTTACATTACAATAATGAAGTGCAGCTGTTACAAAGAATGTCACAATATGTTTATTATGTACAAATTACTTCCATTTATAGGTGTTATGAATATACTTATACAAAAAAATAGGACAATGAGTTTCATAATTAAAGATAGAAAAATTGTAGATCGCCTGGACAACAACATTTTATATATTATAACTAGTGTACATTAAGACGTGTGATGGAAGGTGTGTCGTGGAAGGCCACGACACACCTTCCATGATCAAATTGATCGTGTACTAGCGGAGGGTGATGTCAGGAGCCTTAAGAACAGACGAGTGTGCATGACAAGAGTTATGAATGTCAAAGAAGCAAGTGAGGTGTGTAAGAATGGGCCTAAATGGCGCTCTGTAGTTCGTGCCTACCCCGCAAGGGAACTGGCGTGAAGTTATGTATGTATGTATGTATGTACATTAAGAGTATTTACATACATACATAAATACATAACTTCACGCCATTTCCCTTACGGGGTAGGCACGAACAACAGAGCGCCATTTAGGCTTATTCTTACACACCTCACATGCTTCTTTGACATTCATAGTACAGTATAGTATATAAGAGTATTTAGTGTATATTAATTCGGAAAAAACTGTATCTGTGAATTGCTATTTAAAAATGAATTTTGTATTAAATTAACGGATTGGCAGAATGAAAATGACCCGTACATATAAAACATATAGGTATAATTTTCTATTCCATATGTATCTACATATACGAAATAGTTTACAAATATACTATTGAATTAACGCAGATTTTAAATTTAAATAATTTGTATAGGAACAGAGAAAGATTGCTGCCGGGAGGCCTGTCGTAAGAGGCGACAAAACAACTCACAGCCAGGTGTTTGGGCATTTGCTCGACTGGATGGTTACTACCCCTAGTCTAGATATGCCGTCATAACAACCTTGAGTTGTGTTCCGGCATTAGTGACCAGGTTCCAGTGACCCTTAAGAGAGCAGCAGCGCATTTGTACCACCTTTGGTGTTGCAAATGTCCATAGGCGATGGTAACCGCTTTCCAAAAAAAACGTCTTGTGGCGCGGACTTTGGAATAAGAAGTAAAAGCGGCAGCTCCACTGTTTAATAGAATTTTGGTCGTAAAGTAGCCAGACAATAAATTTACGGCTTTAATTATGGAAGTTTTTGTATTTATTATTCAGTAATTACCTACATCGACTTACGTATTGGCAAATAATTACTCTGGCAGAGTTATTACAGCGATTGCAGCGCCGCTTCTGTGGGACTTCATTTGTGGTGCGGTCTCTAAAATTTCATGAGGATATTATATCTATCAATCCAAATAATTGCTTAGATAATTGTAAGTAAAAAAATACAATATGTAAATGCGTATTTCCAATCGTAGGAAATTATGATTTCCTTGGCTAATAAATCGATCGTAGTGTATCATAATGCATTACCAAGATGACACCCACCATGTAAGTTACAACAATGTTTAAACAACTTATGCATTTTGATACGTATTCACATCATAATCGCGATGTTTTCCAAGGCTGAGGAAGGACGTCATGATTTATAATAGCGTATAATCACGATTTTCCCGAGAATGTTGCGTACGCGTCCCACGTTTCGAAAAGTGTAGGGTGTACATAAAATATTTTATTTAAAAAAATATGCAATGGTTTAAACTAACCTCCAAATAAATGAATCGTTTTTGTTTTTCAATTCAATGAATCTTATAATAATTTTTCAAATTGATAAACCCATTCTAAGGAACATTCTTTTGTATATTTTAAATAATTTCAAGGACAATATGAAAGGTTTCATTTTAAATATTTGGCAAACGGCCCATTGGATAGTAAGTGGCTACAAAAACTGAAACACTAAGGATACCGACGAGTTATCTACCTTGTCAAGACTTTAAATATGTGTTTACACAGTTTTTGAAAGACTGAATAATGCTATTCGATTATTTTTTTATAGCTGAACCACAGCAAACAGGCTGATAGTCCAACTGTGATGGACGGTTACCGTCACCTATAGACATTAACAACACCTAGCCACTAACGCCGGAACACAAAGCAAAGTTGTTATGGTGGCATACTCTAGACCAGTGGTGGTAGCCATTCAGTCGGGCAAATGCCCTACCACCTGGCTATGGCTTGTTTTGTCACCTCCCACGACAGGCCTCCCAGGCGCAGGAATTAGTATTCTTTTTCCGTTCCTGCACAGAGAAAATGTTACCTCGCCGTAACATAAATCTTCAAAGATCGACCCATATTTTATAAATCAAGCGTTGTAACTTCAAAATATGTTGCATCTATGCCGATAAGTATAATACATAAACTTAAATTAAAAACGTAGTCTTAAACTTAGTAAATGAATCTATATCAAAAAACATTTGAATTCTAAAAATTCAAAGAATTGAAGCTAAACAAAGACAGGTTATAATAATATCCGGGTAAAAGTGCAATGATGGTGCGCCTAGCGCGGTGGATGCGCCGGCGCATACGTCCGCCCAGCAGGCAGCATCGCAGCAAAAGAAGCCGACATCCGTTTTATTATACAATATAATCTATTGGTATTCTGCATTAAAGTATTTATTTTAAAAAAAAACTGCATTGGCTTGAGATCAATACATTTAATTTCAACGGATTGTCACTCTACTTTGTTCTCATTTACGCTTTTTGATTGCCTGATGCAGGCAAAGGGACTGAAGGCCCACTAGATGGAATCGTTTTATCGGCTCCTATGGACGTTGGCAATGCCCCTGGGGCCCATTCTGCTATTACTATCTCGTCAAAATCGCTGGAAACTATCGTCTCGTCATCGTCAATCGTCGGTTTGCGTAATTTCAGTATTCTGTTAATTCCAATGGCGTGCCCGTCGCACGCCACTTTTTTATAAATATTTATAAGCAAAACATCGCTAAATAAATCTTTAAACTCAAAGTTTTAAACTTGCTTATTAATGCTATAATAAATGAATTCATGTATAGTTCCTATGAATCTTATGCGGTCACATCGACCTAAGCACAGTGAAAAACAAAATATTTTCGATATGTCGATAAATAGCATCACTGACTACGCTCAATCCGTAAAACGATCTTTACTATTCCGCCGACCGCTCAAGATCCGTGCTGGGAACTATACGTGACGTAGCAGCTACCATATATCTATAATTCTATACTAATATTATAAAGACGAAAGATTTGTGTTTTGGAGTGGTTCTATGTCAGCAACGAATAAACTCAAAAACTACTGGACCGATTTCAAAAATTCTTTTACTTTTCGAATGCTTTTTTTTCTTAAGGCGGGGGAAATGCTATTTATACACAATACTGGGTCCTTTGCAAGGGATTAGACCATAATTGATCATGAAGGCTTTCCCCTTTGATAAGGGGCAATCCGAACAATAATCAAGCCAGCTTGTGTGGAGACTCAGAGAAGTTGCACGGGCAACAACCACTACCCACTAAAACCACCCTCCTCCCATGTGCCCCGCGTTTTTTATGTAGGAAAGGCTGAGACTTAGAACGTAGTTACGCCCAGTCCGATCCAGCGCAACTTTTCGAATGCTACATTAACCCTGATTAATATAGGCCCTAATAAATTAGGTATCCTTAATAAAACTTAAATAACGTATCTAACCCATCAATCATTTTTGTAATAGTATATTTTGGTGTGCAATAAAGTGTTAGCCCTCTCCCCCCCCCCCCCCCGTCCCCCGTCCCTAAACAAAACACTGGCGCTGGCATCGGGTTCTAGATTTTTATTTCTTCTGGGCAGGACAATGTCTGCCGAGACTGCTAGTTAAACTACATTGGAATTCCATTTTTTTTTCAATGTGGTCATTATAAATCATTCCCAGTAAAATTCCCGCCGGATCCCCGGGATAAAAAGTAGCGCAGATTTAAGTCTAAGAATTTGCTATCCATCAGCGAAAACCGCATCGAAATCGGCTCAATTGTTTTTAAGTGAATCCCGAGCAAACCAACAAACATACAAGATATCTAAAAAAAATGTATCGTGTTCTCCATCGTTTATATAGTCTTTTTTTAATAGCTCCAACATGACATGTTTAGAACTTAACTTAACATAAGTATTAAGAAAGAATGCATGATGAAAGAATGACTAAACAGATATACAATGCAAAATTGGATGGATGCAGAAGTCGTGGAAGGCCACGACACACCTTCCATGATCAAATTGATCGTGTACTAGCGGAGGGTGATGTCAGGAGCCTTAAGAACAGACGAGTGTGCATGACAAGAGTTATGAATGTCAAAGAAGCAAGTGAGGTGTGTAAGAATGGGCCTAAATGGCGCTCTGTTGTTCGTGCCTACCCCGCAAGGGAACTGGCGTGAAGTTATGTATGTATGTATGTATGTTTAGAACTTTATAAAATTTCTATTTCTATTTCTATTTCTTTATATATTGTAGATGGATAGATTTGCCACCCTCATTGTCGTCTAGCCATAACTTCCTTCACAAAGGTCTACATGCTAATATCTTCAGATCATCCTGACAAGATAGTGAGTGTTTGTTTAGGACTACCTCAAGATAAATATTCGCAGAATCATTGCAAACAATGCTATTTGTTTTGGCGACATATTTGAAGTCCTTTAAACAAATAGAACTTAGGTTGTGCAGTTGTAAGAAAGCGACTATTTTAGTAAGTTATAGAGTTAATGTATGCTAGGTTATTTTTATATATGGCTGAGTATGGTCTGTAGATCGAGGCAGTACCAAGTATTTTTTTAATTTTTTTATTTAGGATAATAAACTAATAAATAAAGATATACACTAAAGTTACATAATAAAAATAAAAAAAAATAGTATAAAATCAGTGCTTATCCAACTACATTATCCACGAACTAAAAGATGGTAGTGTACAATACTTTAAAAGAATAGGGGACGTATACAAAACTCACGGTCGCCCACCCCCAAACACACTCTCACACACACACACACAAATGAACATGAACGCGCCCGCGCAATCAAACACACACATCAACACGCTTATATACACCTCACATACATTTCATATATGTGAGGGATAAAGATAACAGAGAAACAAAAATAAAAATGACAGAAAATTACAATGTCTGATCCTTAATGGCGTTAATAACATATTTTTTTTAAATTTATGAACATTTAAATTATTAATAATCTGCAGACAACGCATTGGGCTCTTATTAACCTATCATATACCATAAATATGCAATTGCATTAAATGGAATACAGACAATATAATTTGCTAAAATAAAATCTGTCCATACTTCCCTAATGCACTTTTTACTTAGATTAATTTCCAATATTTCATATGAATGAATGTAATGTAAATTTTTGCGTTTCGTTTGTTTATATTCCTCCGTCGAAATAACTTCATGTTCTAAAGTATATAATATGAAGATGTGATGCGAAATACATTATAGGAGCTACACACTTTCTCGCGAAAACCTAGCGAGATCGCGAGAAAACTATATCTACGAATAACCAGAATGTGGAACCTACACATAATTATTTTTTGAGTCGACAACCAACTTCCCTCTTTCTCTGATTATAAGAATAATTGTTGTCAATTTTATGAACCCAGACTTTAGACCAACAAAAAAAGAATTTTCATTGGCCTGACCCTGAAACAAGTGACCCGCAAACGGAAGAACGGTTAGGTTTTTCGTGCTTTTCTCGCGTTCTCGTAGGAATGAGGAATGCCTATAAAAGCTATTGGACTTACAATAACACCTATAATAAAATATACTAATAGCTGGTTCCCGTAGCTTACTAACTATTCATTTGCCTTACTATCGATTAAAATTTGACATAAGAGGGCGCGGGTTCGAATGCTGACCGTAACGCATGCACCACTTAGGCAGTTTTCTGACCTAATGTGCAATATTGTTACAATTTCCACGTGCTAGCAACGGTGAAGGAAAACATCGTGATGAAAGTTGCACATCGAGATAACCGATGTATCCAAACTGCCAAGCGGCCTTAGAGAGGCGTGGCTGGTGTACTGTCCATTCCCCAATAGTACATAGTGGTAGGACGTTTATGGGCTGTTATTAAAAAAAAGATATAGAAAACGGCCGTAAATTAACACATTAAAACAAATTGTTTTTATAATTCATTAAATTACAACCAGAGATAAATAATCTCATGCGGAACATGTTATTACTTCACGGGTACAAATCGATTGTTAACTCTCTACCCTCTCATTTGGTTCTCATTAAAGGGCCGGATGCTTAATTATTTTAATGACCAGTCAATTGGGAACTCTTTGTTTTGTTTGTTCAATTCTGACATTGGTTTATTTCGGTACAATGTGTATATGAGGAAGGTCAGGTTATACTGGTTCTTTGAATGATTAAATTTGACGTCTTGGTAATTTTGTTACCCTGGTACTTTATATTTGGTTTGGGAACAATATTTGGTCAATTGAATGATGTAATTAATTTCTAGGGTTCCTTAGCTATTTTGGTAAAAACGGAACACTTATAAACTCATGATGCCCTTCTGCCTTTTTATGTCACAAGAATTTTTCTCAGAAACTACTAGGTCTAAGGCATAGGTCCCCAAAGTGATCCATATAGACCTCTAGGGATCCATATCGAACTTCAAGGGGTCCACAAGCTGCAAACAGGGGTCCACAATAGTAAATACCATCAAAACAAATCTTAACGAAATATTCTATAAATAGAACAATAAAATATGATAATGTGAGTTTGTATTTATAAGCTATAAGATTGATATGGGACCAACTAGAAACTATACCAAATTGAAGACAAAAAGAATTGTCAAAATCAGTTTAGAAATAAACAAGTTATGGCTGAACATATATAAACCTCCTTCTTTTTTACAGCCGGTTAAAAAGATAGGGTTCACAGAATGGAGTAAAAATTAATAAAGGGTCTTTGAGTCAAAATAGTTTGGAGACCATTTATCTAACGTTTAGAACGCACCGCGATTACATTCTTCGTCAAATATTTGCGGAATTCGCGAATTAAGTTGTTGCGGAATTCATCGTTTGGATATAAATTTTCTAGCCAAACGATATTATATATTCTAAAAAATCATTCCTTCTACATTCTTAATTCTTTCATTCATCATCATTATTCATTCAGCAATAGAACGTTTCTATAAGAATGGTACGACACGGACTTGGCTAATTTGTTAAATTCCATAAATTATGGTTATACTCACAAATATAAAGTGTTGAAATATTCTAAAAAACCATTCCCTCAACATTCTTAATTCTTTCATTCATCATCATTATTCATTCAGCAATAGAACGTTTCTATAAGAATGGTACGACACGGACTTGGCTAATTTGTTAAATTCCATAAATTATGGTTATACTCACAAATATAAAGTGTTGAAATATTCTAAAAAACCATTCCCTCAACATTCTTAATTCTTTCATTCATCATCATTATTCATTCAGCAATAGAACGTTTCTATAAGAATGGTACGACACGGACTTGGCTAATTTGTTAAATTCCATAAATTGTGGTTATAGTCACCAATATAAAGTGTTGAAATATTCTAAAAAACCATTCCCTCAACATTCTTAATTCTTTCATTCATCATCATTATTTATTCAGCAATATTTTCTAATACACTAAGACAAATTCAAGACGCGTTTTAAAGCATTTCAATTTTACTATACAGACTACACATCTACTTATCTATAGAGACCACCTACTATCAAACAGTTTATATCCTCAATAATAACCGCACTGTGTCCTTTACATAACTTATTTTTATGTACAACACCGTGTTTATAGGAAACTTAATTCTGGACATGGCGCCTTAGACGATCAATGAATAATAAGCAATGGAAAGAAATCATTTCCGATTGCCAAAAATAAAAATGTATAGGCCCTTCGCACGTTTCGACATGCATTATGTATTCTATACAATGCTGGAGATTAAAAATTCAAATTCGGAACGCTGAATCGAAAATTTTCTTTAATATCATGTTAAGAAGGTAGAATACTAAAGAACACGAGAAGCGGGTGTCGGAATACGGACAATGAAAAGTTCCGTAGTGGTAAAAACATAATAATTGTTTTATCATCATAGTATTTAAGGGCTTAGCTCATATCGGTAAAGTCTCCTCCAATCCTCTCTATACTCGGACAGCTGTTTTACTTCTTTATAAGGCACGACACTGCTAGTTATAAGCTGCTAACCGGATCCACAAATGGCTGGTAATGAGACGGGTACCAGATATGGTAGTTGGCTATGAATATTACGAATAAGCAGTCCCCGACAATGTAATGGCAAGACTATCAGGGCATAAGAGATAGTCCAGTGGAATGAACTAGACCCCGGTAAAGTTGTAAGGTCTTCGGACCAACAACATAAAGTCAAGTCCAATAAAAAAAAAAGTGGAATGAACGAACCCAGAAAAAACTACCCATGATGATCATGTTACGTGGTAAAGAACACCGCCACTAAATAAGCGTTCCTCTTCTGGCAGTGGGTAACAGTAGTATCAATATCAAAATAAGGCTGAAGAAAAGGGCTCTAGAACGGTTTGTCTTCAAACATCAGCAAATGAAATACCATGTATTTAACTGAAGTGAGGAAAGCAAGTTAGGAAACCATCGCACAAAATTTATCCCTAATTCGGAGCAATATGGAAGATAAAAATAAAAACAAGCAATATAATAAATACATAAAAAAATGTTATTTGCAAGATAGTACCAGTTGTTAAGTTTTTAAATTGCACCGCTGATTTATTGTGACACAATCATTAGTGTCGAATTAGTAGCCGTATGGAACATCTTGTGTCCAAGTGTCGCTGTGTATGCAGAATTTACAAGCATTTTTTACATCTTTCAGTAGACTAGTCTACTGAAAAATGAGGCTCATGCGAAGCAAGGTCACAACCAATAACTTCACGCAGTGACTGAATTCGTCGGTTCGTCATTTCGTGTCACAAATTCTGTAGGTACATTTATGTGCAGATTTCACAAAGGTATAAATATTTCGTCAAGTGGTTAATACTACAGAAATTAATGTCTGATATTTGTGTCGTAATTTTTATGTAGTTTAACGGCCTAATTACTTTTGTTATGTGGGAACAAGTTCCAAAATTAAGTTTGTCTCCTTTCTTTCACCTACTTCCAATTGTTTGGGTCGACACTAGTTTAACATACATATATCCTTGTCATACCAATAAACTTTGTGACGTCCTTCAAACTATCCACCTTTTTATTTCATCAATCTTCAAATTTAACATTTTTTTCCTTATATCATCTATATAGGTCTTGAGTTTAAGCAGTCATAATGAACAAAGACAGACAGACGTATCATGACGAAATGAAGTTTCTGTTTTACAATTTGACTACAGAATTCTATATTTAAATCATAAAACAGAACCAATGTGCAATCAATACGTGTTGCTTAAATTACCAAATTATATGACAGCGATGTCGTATTGTTAAAAAAGCAATATAAATTCATCGAAGGTGGCATTTTTATTGGTTTGCATTTGATTATTGTAATGCCTTGTATTTAGGCAGGATATATTTGTAAATGTTAAGCAATCAAAGAACAGTACGTAAGTGTGACTTTTGTGTTATTGAGATTAGTTTCGTGCCTATACATAAATACGCATAGCACGTACAAGTTGCTTTAAATTCATTGGAAAAACTAACAAAAAAACTGATATAACAATCAAATGATAAAAAAGTCACATATTCAATTTAGTTGATATGATACCTAAGTAAGTATAGAAATGGTCTCGAAGAAATTTCGCGAGCAATGCCATGGTTACCACCGTTTTATTGCATGCAGCCTTCAGGCTGGTGTGCATAGAGATTCAACCGATGGTTAAAATAAAATAATCGCTAAAACTATATGCGTAAACAAAGATTATTTAATTTGAACTGTCGGTTAAATGTCTATGCACACCAGCCTCAGTAGCGGCAGACATAGTTTTCATCCAAAATGATATAATTTTTATTCATATAAATACACTAGTTTTTGAGCGAAATAACTATGATCTACAAAGACAGATAGATAGGAAAATTTTACAATAGTTTTGTTTTTCCAAAATGTTACTGTATCCAGAAGTGATGATAGTGTTACATTTACAACTAGTTGATTTTAACAATTAAAGAAAATATCGTCAGTGATACTGTGTCCTTAGAAAAACATGGGAACTCTGAATACGGATTTTATGTAATTTTAAAGTAGTACACAGATAGCGCAGTAAAGACTTAAGACTACAACACTATACACCGTACACTCTGTATACACACGGAATATCTGTTGCGAACGCTAGTGTCTTTCGTTGTGACACTTATTGGTGATCAAATTAGCCGTTGTTTGAATTTCAACTCACATTGTGTCCCAAGTGTCTCAGTGGTTGCCGAGTTACAAGCAGGTTAGATATTTTTTCAACACACCAGAAATGAGACACAAATTCCGTATATTGATAACACTACTTAGGTACAAAAATGTCGTTTATGAGTAAACATTGAAAATCAATGTCTGACATTTGTGTCGCAATTTTTATACTACTTTAAATTTATCTTTACTCCGGCTAAACAGAAGTGTAGGACTTACCTAATACGATGTCTCTGGCTTGAACGTGGCAGGCCAATGATAGAAGGACAGTGACTGCGATTGGCATGTGCCGACACATGCTGGCAGCGGGTTTCATGTTACACACGTTTCAACTGTGCCGAGCCATTTGATTCTGGAACAAAAGATTTTTTTTTAGTTTGTTTATGGTTTCACACATAACCTGTCAATTACATACAATCGTTTATTTTTGTTTAAAATCTTTATTCAGTAAAATGTAATAGCTGCCACAGTAACTGCCTTGTTTGACGACGTCCCCGAAACGCTGGCCGCATTTCCGCGCTGGATGGTAACGCCGATGCGTTGCCCCAAATACAGACCAGCCTTTTGGTCACGTGGAACCTCTATCAAACGAGATGATAGATCTCGATAAAATCGATAGGCTTCGGGACCCCATGGCCCTAGAGTTTCGACACCGAACGCCACAAATATGTATCCATGAAATAAATAATTAAGTCAATTTTCGGGTCAAATTTAATTTTAGAATTGTAAAAACAAATTTGCCTTTGCAAATTGACCGGTACACCTTCTGAACACTGTGTTACCGATTTTATGATGATGGTAATAAGATTGAATTTCGTTCATAACATAAAATTGTAACCTGTAACGCGCCTGGAAAATCTTAATGCAAAAAACATGCATTAGTTTAAATTTACGCTTCGATTTATTTTTTAGGGTTAGATAAGTTTCGCTTGTGAAATTTAAAAATATTGTCTGGGACACCTTTGTTTGGTCAAGATCTCGTCCATCCAAAGGTTGCTTGGAAGAAATCTCTTTAAGCAATAAGGCCACCTATTTTACAATCCTATAGTATTTAAGACAATAAAGTATGTTATTTTTATTTCTTAATAAATTTTAGTTCAGTTTTGTTACCTCTTTTTATTCACATTGAAAAAATAAAACTAAACTAAAACGATATTTTGAAGAAAAACAATTTTAAACTACTACTAGAGATTACCGCGCAGCTGCGCCGCGGATAAGCCCTGTGTAGTTGCTTGATTTTGTTTACATATAAAAAGTTAAAACCTTCAGTGATAAATTACCTAAGTGATGGTGAAAACCGCTTAAATATCCGTTGCGTAGCTTAAAAGGATTCAGCGGATATATACTTATATACAGACGTGGAAAACGGCTTAATTTTATAGTATGTAAAGATTGTACACAAAAAAGTTACATATAAAAGTAAAAATAGTGGAAATATACAAAAGCAAGCTTAACACTAAAAGAGTTTTTTAATCGAATAAACCTATGCGTCCCACAAAAAGGGAGAAAGAGAGCACACTAAACTTATACCATCTATTAGTAAACATAGATTAAAGCTAGAAAGTTATTTGTCAGTTTATGGTCATTTTCATTCATCTAATCGATCCTTTTACTTTTAAAATTATTAATGTTAACGTAACTTACTCATTTCACTTGGTGTTAGGAAGGTATTGTTACTCTGATGATACTTTTTGTTTATTACCCTTTGTTACAATGAAGTTAACACTTGGTTATGTACAGAGTAACTAGTGCAGCCTAAAGTCGGAGCAATCCTAGGAATAAGACATTTTTATTAATAAAATATGGATCCACTTATACCTAAAAATATTGTACATATTTCGACAATATATAATTTAGTGTGAGATTTATATAACGAAACACGTAGCACTTTGAGAACTTTTTTATTTAAATTCAGAACGATGAACGCCAATCTTAGTATTATTAATTATTCCTAATTATTAGTATTAATAATAAATTGGGAGAGTGTCGGGGTGAATGTAAGGAAAGGAATGCTCGGTTCGGGCACGTGGAAAGAATGACTAAACAGATATACAATGCAAAAGTGGATGGATGCAGAAGTCGTGGAAGGCCACGACAAACCTTCCATGATCAAATTGATCGTGTACTAGCAGAAGGTGATGTCAGGAGCCTTAAGAACAGACGAGCGTGCATGACAAGAGCTATGAATGTCAAAGAAGCAAGTGAGGTGTGTAAGAATAAGCCTGAATGGCGCTCTGTTGTTCGTGCCTACCCCGCAAGGGAACTGGCGTGAAGTTATATATGTATGTATGTATGTAATAATAAATTGGCTACTCTAGAGAGCTACTACGAGATATGCATCCAACCAAAGTCGATGTGAGAATGATCTATAGTCACTACGCCCGCTTGTTTTTATATCCGATTAGTAGACACCACTACCCGCAAATATTACAATAGTACAATAACAAGTGGCACTACTTGGAATAAATGTTATCAATACCTACATGTCTATTCTAGTGAAAGTCACTATTAACATTATATGCGAAAAAGATAATTTTATCTTATTTATCACTGAATTTTGTGAGGAACCTTCAACCCATTTTTCATATTTAATTTTAACTTTCCAGTGCGCCGTGCGGGTCGTTGCCACCGTATAAAATTAAACATTAAAACAAACAAGCATATAAAATAACTCAACTTTTTGATTCACTCCAAACAGCGGCGTTGGTCCATGAGGGGGTGTAATGCGTTTACATAAATATTTTCTAAGTGTCATATTACGTTTGTCGATAGTTCATTGGTTTTTTTTAAAAAGGAATTTATTTCTATATAATGTTAACAATAACAGCTTGTCATCTAATATATAAAATTCTCGTGTCACAGTGTTAGTTACCATACTCCGAAACGGCTTGACCGATTTTTATGAAATTTTATATGCATATTCAGTAGGTCTGAGAATCGGCTACTATCTATTTTTCATACCCCTAAGTGATAAGGGTTGTCTACTCCTAACATATTTTAAATTTTTTATAATGTTGCATTAAAAAATACATACAACCCTAAATTTTCACCCTTCTATCACCAACCCCTATTTTTTAATAACGATATAAGTACTTTAATAATTTTCTACTCTGTTTGTTTAAGTTGATTTGAGTTTAGATTAACATTTGGTCCCGGTAGATGACGCTGTAATCGGGTTCTAGATTTTTATTTTTTAAAGGCAGGACAATGTCTGCCGGGTACAGCTAGTATTATATAATGTTAACAAATATATTTATTTAGATTATTTTGTATATAATATGTCTGGATTTATGTATGTATTAAATTTATAAATTAGTGTAAGTATGTATATTTAAATTGTACAGTCCTATCTTTTTTCTGCTCCACCTACACCGCCAGATTAGTTAAGAATTTCTTTTAAGCTAAGTAGCCTGGAAGAGATCGCTTTTAGAAATAAGGCCGCCTGTTGTTTTGCCAAGAAGTATTGTAATTATGCATTTTGTTTTTGTATTTGTTTATTTTGGTAAGCAATAAAGTGTTATCTATCTATCTTCTATGATTTTAATTTTATATATATTTTGGCCTCTGTCGTTGAGCGATATAAGTCTTAGCCGGCCTACCTTATTGCAACGCAGAGGCTCCGGGTTTGATTCCTGTCTGCTAAATTTCGGAAACGAACTTTTCGTTATTGAGTGTGGTCTGGGTGTTTAGGATCGGCCCCAAAGTGGTCGTTGTAAATTACCCATAACACAAGAGTAATTTGTTAGCGATTACCTACTTTTTCTTGCATTCCAAAACTTTCTTGTTATAAGAAATTGGCATCAAGAAAAGTTTGTGAAAATCGATTATCAGAGTTTTTCCCCAATAGTGACCATTGACGTATGAGCGAGGCATTTTGAAGATATCTTTAAAATGGCAACAAACTATAGAGCAAAACGGTGTATTTTGACCCAGATTAGAAAATCCGAAACATGTTCAATAAGGTCTTGAAGTTTGCGTAAAAATAATGAATTTCTTTTTCTCCAACCTCCAATATATATATATATAACAGAGATAGATAGATATACACCGTTTTGTTCTATAGTTTCTTGCTATTTTTAAAGGTAGCTTCAAGCTTCAAAATGCCTCTCTAAAACGTCAATGGTCACTATTGGCGAAGAACTCTGTTAATCGATTTTCACATCCATTTCCATCATCACCTGATAATTATATTTCGTTACTTTGGAACAACAGACTCTATTAACTCATATAGCTAACAATCTACTAAAATTTAATATCAGTGCCTAAAAAAGTTTTTTAACACATCACCACATAAACAGTTAAAATTTTACGAGCCGTCATAAGCATAAATAGTACGGCATATAAAAGGACTGGAAACATTTTGGATATCTCTGTTTTATGTTGGTCTATGGGGCGTTAGTTACCACGTGCCAGAACGTGATATTTCATCTCACGAAGGGTTAAATCCATTTATAAATTGGTATGTTGAAGGGTTAAGAAGTTGATGCCTAGTTTCTTGTTTTGTTACCGAGGTTTGGATGTCAACTACAATGATTTGATACATCGGTAACTTGAATTTATCTATCTTTTATTGAATTTATTTATCTAATATATTTATTTATATATATTTTAATATATTTAATCATTTATGTAATTTATTTATTTTATCCGTGCAGCAACGGAGAAAGAATACAATTTCCTGCGGCCGGGCGGCCTGTCGTAAGAGGCGACAAAACAACCCACAGCCAGGTGGTAGGGCGTTTGCCCAACTGGATGGCTACCACCCCTGGTCTAAAGTATGTCGTCATAACAACCTTGAGTTGTGTTCCGGCATTAGTGACCAGGTTCCAGTCTCCTTTAAGAGAGCAGCAGCGCATTTGTAGCAACTTTGGTGTTTTAAATGTCCATAAGCGATGGTAACCGCTTTCCATCAAGTGGACCGTCTGCCTGTCTGCTGAACTCCTGCAATAAAAAAAATAAAAATAAAAAATCAGTGGTGTATAGTTGTACAAAATAACATTGGACGATTTAATAAACCGCTCGTTAAAGTTTTCGTAATCAAAGGAGTATGTATATATTACTGACTGCCTATCAAGCTGCGTACTATTAATTATAGGTTCTTATATAAATACCAGTATTACAGACAGGTACGGTAGATTATTTGGAACTTTAATCTTCCCTATTATATCAAAAAATGATGATGCGTATTTCTTGACTTAAATTTCATAACACTCAACTATGGTAGATTGACATGTTTTACACGTCGATAATCTCCATAGATATTTTCCTCGCGCTATTCTTCATCTCTAATAAAAAAAAGGTTACCTATAAGATAGAACATTAGGACAAAAAATTTGACTAAACGGTCTAAAGTGCTTGGTACAATAATATTTTAATTGGGAAAATCCAAAAGCATATTTATGAGGAAAATTATACAATATTGTTTTTTAATTAAAAGGTAGTCTAAGTCCTTCTCTAAACTATAATTTATCACCGTGTCAAATTCAGTCGTTTGGTCGTGTACAGGATTAATTTCGTGTTTAGAATAAATTAGCATATAAATGCTATAGAAGTTAGAAATAGATTAACCAACCGAAATATTAAAAACTTATATTTGATAGCCAGCTAAAAAAGCAGCTGCTTACTGTTTGGCTAATGGGTGAATGTATTGCAAATTCAAAGGCGACGGTTGACGGCTAAGCTGTAAACTTGTCAGTAATCGATTTTATTTGCCAACCATTAGCCAGCTGGCGAGCTAATGGACAACTTAGACGTAGCTATTTTGTGAACTACCTTGATTTTAACATTGGCTATACATCTCTAAATTATTATTTTTAAAATTCGAAGAAATAAACAACGTGTTTTAAATTAGATTATTTTTTTATTGTTCAACTCAACCCTAAACTCCAAAATAGAACTATCAGCGAAAGTTTGTATGCTTTTGATTAATATATTTTTAAAGGGGTGTTAAAGTTTATTTCAGTTTAAGGGTGAAATATGAATGGGATTATTTTAGTTTTATGATTTATGATGTATCTTAAGACAGCAAGTTTTTTTTAACTAAAATAGAGCTAGACTATAGCCAGACTTCCGTTATTCCTACCTATATTACTATATACTACTACAAGGGCTGAATTTTTTTCTGAGCATGCAGATCGCGGTTTAAAAACTAGTAACTACTATGAACCTTGAATCGTAGCGACGTGGGCAGGGAGGGGGAGGGGGAGCAGGTAAGGGGCTATACACAAATTACGTACCATGTTAAGTGTGGGGGGATGGTCGACGGAGTATGACGTTCTGTGACAAGGGGTGGGAGGAGTCCTAAATTTCATGAGGTCACATTTCAAAATCTAATATTATACGAAACTGCTGTTTTAATTCAATCATTTCTTGCTGTTAAATTGCAATATATATGATGTCACATTAGGGAGGAGTCTCACGAATGTGGCCAGTCATGACAAGGACGAATAATAATAATATTTCTGGTTGTATATTTTGAACCAGAATTGGTTTGAACAAGGTTTATTTATTCACTATCGGTACAGGAATGCAGAAAGAATACTCATTCCTGCGTCCGAGCGATCTATCATAGAGGCGACAAAACAACCCACAGTCAGGTGGTATGGAATTTCTCCATCTGAATGGCTACCACCTCTGGTCTAGAGTATACATACATACATACATACATAACTTCACGCCAGTTCCCTTGCGGGGTAGGCACGAACAACAGAGCGCCATTTAGGCTTATTCTTACACACCTCACTTGCTTCTTTGACATTCATAACTCTTGTCATGCACGTTCGTCGTCTTTGGTCTAGAGTATGCTACCACAAAAACCTTGAATTGTATTTCAGCATTAGTGGCCAAGTTTTACTTCCCTCTTCGAGGTCGGCAGCACATTGGCAGCACCTCCACCTTGCAAATGTCCATAGGCGACAGTAACGACTTTCGATGTGTATGCTATACCTTTTTTTGATGACACAAGGCAATGTCATTTCTTGCGACACCACCCTCAAGCCTTTAAACCAAAGACAGGGGGATGTCAGCCGTCAAACTACCCAGTAAACCTAAACTGCACCCCTCTCCTATCCGCTTTTACGGGTCGCCACAGGAACTAGTTCTGAGACACTACATCTGGACTTCACGCTTGGCTTCTTACTTAGGAGGGTGTCCTTCTCCGCAGGACACCTTCTTCACCAACAGGGGGGGGGGGGGTTCCGGGCCCCCTCGGTCCCTGCGGATGCAATCACGGGAGAAGTTGCGCGTAGCGGCGCCTACGATCCCTACGCCGCCTTCTGCGGATGGGGTCCGCTGACGCGGTTTGCTCCCTCTCGCGCTCTTACTCGCAGAAGGAGGCTACGGACATCCACCTTTGTTTGCTCCGGAGCATGGCTTCGACCAAGCCCCGGAGCGAGTCCGCCGGACCAACGCTTTCCAGTTGGAAGGACTATAGCCGTAGCAAACAACACATGCCCCTTAATCGCACCGACGTATCAGTTTGTACAATCATAGTAATACAATCATTTACGCCAAGTCACAATAGAATAAATAATTACATAATGCGAGCGCCATGCACCGAAGATGCCAGATGTCGCGCGCGGCGGTTTTTAACACGAATATTAGTAAACAGAGTTTTTATGGATGCACGTAAAGGATGATTCATATAGGAGTTAATTGATAGATAGATAACTCTCGGTAGATATATACACAATTTTTATCCGTGCAGGAACGGAGAAAGAATAAAATTTCCTGCGGCCTGGCGGCCTGTCGTAAGAGGCGACTAAACAACCCACAGCCAGGTGGTAGGGTATTTGCTCGACTGGATGGCGACCACCCCTGGTCTAGAGTATGCCGCCATAACAACCTTGTGTTGTGTTCCGGCTTTAGTGACCCGGTTCCAGTCTTCTTTAAGAGAGCAGCAGCGCATTTGTAGCACCTTTGGTGTTGCAAATGTCCATAGGCGATGGTAACCGCTTTCCATCAAGTGGGCCGTCTGCCTGTCTGCTGAACTCCTGCAATAAAAAAAAAAAAAAAAAAACAATCCATATATATAGGTATTGTGGGACCGATTATATGATGATTGTGGTGTGACAGAGGACGTATGTCGGAATAGAGGAGTATGGAAGGAAAAGACACAGTCGTATTGTGCCGACCCCAAATAATTGGGAGAAGATGAAAGAAAAGCGTATTTCTCTAAAGCGAATTAAGCAGGTATTAGAAAATATAACTAACTTACTTAACTTAGGTAACTTGAGAAAATATTAGGTATTAGACTGTTCAATCAAACTGAATAAATTTGGTTGAAGGACGCAAGAATTAAAACATACGACAATATTTGGTTGGTTCATCCAAATTGTAAGGCAAAAGTGAACCGTCTCATATCGGTTTATCATTTCAGCTCTGGGCTTTTCAACTAAATCGATTCAATTTAGTTGAACTGTCTAATATCAGCTTTAGTTTTTTTTTGGATTTTGAGTAATTTGAACAAATATTTTAAGTAACAAAATGCAAGGCAAGCGAGAGAATAATGTAATATCTCCATTCCTATAAGTATTCTTCTAAAAATTGCTTATGACATCTGGTTTATGTATTTTATTCTCATGACATTCTTTCAGTTATTTATTATAATAAATATACAATTCATCAAATTGTGTTTACAAGTTTAGAATTGTTATATATTTTTTTAAGTGGACGTGTACCCAAACATTTGTGTGAACGTATGTAGGTTAATTGCAGTGAAACTTTGTTACCATCTCTTGTGCAACTATTACCTGTATTTCAAATTCAAAACTTTATTTATATTCAAAATAAATTCTACTGGAGAATACTTTTTGAAAGCCATGTATATAAATTTAAATTTAATTGTACTTTCTATTCTATGTACACCGCTTTGCAACGTGTTATCGCTGTTAAGGAGAAGAAGTGGCAAGAAACTCCCCAGCAACACGTCTACCTGCAAATTGTCTTTCTTCTTATTTATCTAACCCAATTTTTTTTTCAACAAATTTTATACAGACGTACGTTACACAATTACTTTTCTATAAATAAAAATTCATTAATTATTCTTCTACAGTGAAACCAAATCTTTTGCAATTTGATACATATAAATCAGGTTTAAATGCAAGTGTTACTACTAAACTATAACTACGAACTTAACTCAAGTTTATATAAATGAAACTAAGTGGACACCCTACTCATACGTAAACTGTGTACCTAACAACCCTATAAACTTAATACTCATATTTCAAATAGCATTAACACACAATGTGCCCATATTAATTACACCGCAATTAGCGAGTCGTTTTATTCCATTTGTTCCATAACCGCAAATCGCCTTATTGGTTCCAAACGTATGCATTACTTGAAACTATGAACTGCCGTTTTGTTGAACTAGAAGTTTGCTGCTGTTTTTCAGGTTTTGTCTAACTTCCATTTCCATTCTGATGATGCGACCCAGTATCAGAAGCTTTGTTCAGGCGTTTCAAACCATAAATTAAAAAAAAACTGTTTACTTAAATCCGTTAAAACGTAGTCGTAATGTGTAGTTTTTTCAAAAAAAAAGTACAATGTTTTGTATTTTTATAAAGCAAATATTTGTATATTTTACTATTTGTATCCTCAATATTTTATATTTTTAATATATGTATTGAAAATGTTATATTATAAAGAGGTAAAGTTTGTGTTGTGGGTTATGACGTTGTAGGGGGTAGTCTCTGGATTTACTAAACCGATGTTAAACATTATTTTACTGTTAGAAAGCTACGTTAACAGGGAGTGTCATAGGCTATATAAAATGACGCTATATACCATAGGAGCGGGACAGAGCGCGGGTGAAATCGTGCCGGGCCGCTAGTATTGAATACAAAGAACTGTATGTATGTTTATTTTAATTCTGAAAATAGAAATCAATACAAATCCATGAAAATAGCTAAGATAATAAATAGACTGCAACGTAATCGCAGTACTACAATATATAATATTTTGTTTCATTTTACAATACAAAATAAAATAAATATCAATTACAAATAGTACCTATAACTGTTTTTGATATCGAACCCTGATGCCAATTAATTGAACCTATTTATGTACTTCAATACACACAATGCCAAATCACCAATCAACTGAACGTAAATTGCAAAACAAATGGCCATTTCGCGGCATTACAGCGAATGCCGGTACGAAATCGCGTTCGAATTTTAAAACATCCTGTGCAAGGAAGCGCGCGCACGTGCTCGGGTAAACTTCCTGCGCCCGCGCACCTTATGACCAGGGTTGCCATGGCAACGCTAATAAATTTAATAATAGTTACTCAATGAATATCGCACTGTGTTTTAGCGGGAACTAGAACGTTTTGCTATGCAGTTTTGTTTTTAAAGACTGAACCATAGTTGTTTAGCATCAATGGCCTACATAAAATTTTGCTACGACAGGCTTTTTGAATATTCATGGATACTTGACCCCTGGCTAGATATACAAATCATGCAGAACCATATTTAAGAAGAAGACATACATCGAAGTAGCTTTTGGCGGGAAAATACAAAGTAGAATAGAATAGAATATACTTTATTGCACACAATGTTATAAAATAAATTCGTACACACAATCGTAATGATAAGTACAATGGGCGGTCTTATCGCTGGGAGCGATTTCTTCCAGACAACCTTTGGATGGATAGAAACTCGGTATGGAAGGGTGTAGGTAAGTAATTCTTTTTTAAGGATTTTACGATTTATTGGCGGGAATTGAAAGGGGACGTTGTACTGTGCAGTTTTATTTTCTAAAAATGTATAAATATATATATTAATATAATAATATTTAGATGTTCATAATTTTTGAGTAATAATAATTATGTGTTTTTATGAGAAATGTGAACTTAATGGTAAAATGTGGCCTTTCGAGTTTTAATAAGAACACCGTTGAAAGAAGTCAGATGAAGACCTACAATTCAGCTGAGGAATATTGTATGGACTAAGATTTTCTTGCCTGCCATTGTTTGTGGCGTATACTACTACTACTTAAAGATTTTACGCTCTGGTAACAAAGACCTTTAAGCAAGGCCGAGCCTCAAAATTGTGTATTCCTTTGGCTGTCGTCAAACAACTAAGTTCTTGTGGCAGCCCGAAAACATCTAATACTAAACAGTAGACATAATCCACGCAAACTACAGTACAAAAATTTCTTCCAAGCAAACACAATTAACTTGGAAAGTTGTGTTTTGTTGTTTAGTTTTATTTTAAACATGTGTATTATTTTTTTAAATGTAGAATACTGATCGTTTTGTATGCTAAAATGTTATGTTTTTTTATAGCAACACTGGCACATAAGCTCTGTTTGGCGTCAGTCAAGGAGGTATAATAGTTCTTTACCTTATTTAGAATACTGTTCTAAAATCTGACTATACAATAGCTATAATAGGAATGTAACACTACAACAAGACACATAAAAGTTGCTGTTTAATTCGACTCCCAGTCTATACAATTAATTATAAGTTATGATTTTCGAGAATTTGAGAATAATGCTTCGTTTTTTTTTTGTGTAGGATCTGAATAGCAGCAGATGGCTGTTTCAGCGATACCAGGCTTGGTGGACTGCCCGACTCCGTGGGAGCGAAGGCGTTCAGTTCGGAGCAACGCGCTCGAGGAGGCATCTCCTGTGAGGTTCGACCTCCGTTCATCGACTCTATCGGATTAAATAACGCTTCGTCGTTACGAACGCTCGCTTTTATACCCGAGCAATGACGAAACAAGTAAATTAGTAATCACAACTACCCGCAAATATTACAATACAATAATATGTGACACTACTTAGAAACATGTTATTAACTTTTCATCTATTCTTTTATGATACATGTGTATACTAAACCCCTTTAATTTCAAACTCCTTTCTTTGCTATTCATACAGAACAGTATGTAATGTAAAAGTTGTTTATAAATGCATGAGCGAGTCATAAAACCAAATAAAATTGTGTAGACTAAAATGATTTCAAGATATAAGAATATTTTTTTCTCAGAAACAAACTTGATTCATCATGAAATGAAATAATACGAAGATTGTATTTTTAAATGATCCTAATTTTTACCCATCCTAAATTTCCTTGTTGCATTGTTCAAAAAGTTTTGAGGGTTTTATAACCAAAACGGTTTTATAATCAATGTTCGAAAAGTAATTATAGCTATTTCTATAGTGACATTTTAATAGTTAGACGATAAGCAGCGGGTTCCTTTAGTGACTCACAACGCCCAAAATGCTCCGTCAGCAGTTCTACCTGGCGACCGCGATCGTTATGGTCGTGGCGAAAACATCACTAAAGACGTCATAAGTTTTTATCTCGCAACGCTCACAATGATCCATGTCAAGAGGTGGGTCGAATAACCCTTCCACTAGAGTTTGATTGTAACGCCCGCAAGCAAGTGGAACAGGAAAAATTGCGGTCGTGAACGTGGTCGTTGTAAGTCTCTAATGTAACGTAGCCGATAAGAAGTAATTTTAAAATATATTTAAAAAAAAGACATTAAAATGACATCTGAAATCTTAAAATATAAGAATTTATTATAGCATGTGTCCGCATTCAAATTGTAAGCAAAACAAAATATAGTACCTTCTGACTTTTTTGGTGAAATCATTTTTTTTTTGGAGTGTCTAATCAAGGCTTAAATGTTTATCCCTCAACCATCTGCCAGGAATCGTAATGCTTAAGCCATGTACGGTGGTGGTGGTCTTACCATATCACGGTACATTAACCACGTATAGTTAGGGTGCGAGTGCTCTTCATGATCTATTTTTAGGATGCAGGTAAGGCACCCCTGTTGAAAAGACTAGGCAGGGCGGCAAACTCGTTAATTAAGATAGAGTAATAAATAAAATAAATGTAGGATAATATGAATGTATCCGAACTTATTCGTTGTTCTATCTAATAATATATTGTTCTCAGTCTCACAGCCGTTCGGATACACACTTAACTAATCTACATGGAGGAGGACGGAGGAGTATGAAATTTCGTACACTTATAGTTTATATAGAGAGGAAGCGACGAATGCTGATATTTTATTTTAAATTATGCATAAAAAATGTAATAAATCAATAAAAAAAAATTACACACACTACCATGTATTTGACACACACACGCATATATACTTTTTTGTTTATTGTTCAATTCAAATTAACATAGTAGCCTTGACAAAATCTCTGATTATAGAAGTATAGTCTTTGACATTAATTATTATGGTCGAATTTCGAGCACGGGCGACCACTAATAATAATAAATCGACATACCCCCATAGTCCCAGATCACTAGTTTCACTAGCAGTGCATCCCAATAGCCCGGTATCTTTTGTTCTAATTTCCTACAATAGTCCTACACTGACCGTGGCTTGTCCTTGGGTGCATTAGACACTATACGGTGTAAACAGGAAAAATCACCGATCAGCATCACGCCACATTTACATTTTTGTCAAGAGGCCTCTGCGTGTTGGCCTGCCCATGGCCCCACGCAACCCCTGCAAAAGTTCGGGCCATTTTTATGGTCCGTGGTCTTGAGAGACATACATCGACACATAAACACACACATTATGTATTCCCAAGCTAAGCAAGTTATGCTTGTATTATGTGTTGTGTTGTAGCACTGGGGCCAATTTCAAACACCCAAACCAGTGTGAATAAATTTAAAATTTACCTTATCAGTAATCGAACCCTGGATCTCTGTGTTTATCGAACTTGTTATGCCAAAACTACATTATATCACAAAAGCCATCAAGTGAAATCACGTAACATAATTGCTTTCAGGTAACGATTAATGATAAAAAAAATGCCTTATAATCATTACACACAATACGTAAAAAAGGTCAATTTAATTTATTTACAGTTTTGTAGTTATTTTGGAGATAAGAGAACGAGGCACTGAAACAAAATTTCAAGAATACAATTAATACTACAAAAAAAGTGAATTGCATTCAAATTCTTTTTTAAAGTAATATTCGTAGCCTTTTTATATTGAACTAGTGGTCGCCCAGTGTTCGAAATTCGACCATAATTAATTTAAATTATAAGCTCGAACATTATTAAGGTTCTGTTGTCAGACTATACTTCTATAATCACAGATTTCGCCAAGGCTACACTGTTAATTTGACTTAAACAATAAACAAAAAAGTATATATGCGTGTGTGTGTCAAATACATGGTAGTGTGTGTAATGTTTTTTTTTATTGATTTAATGTATTTTTTATGCATAATTTAAAAAAAATAGCATTCTGCACTCCTCTATATAAACTATAATTTGAAATTGTAAGTGTGCGAAATTTCATACTCCTCCGTCCGCCAAATTTGCATAAAAAGGGGTACAAGTTTTTGCTTCACGTATTAATTCACGAGAGCAGCAGCGCATTTGTAGCACCTTTGGTGTTGCAAATGTCCATAGGCGATGGTAACCGCTTTCCATCAAGTGGGCCGTCTGCCTGTCTGCTGAACTCCTGCAATAAAAAAAAAATAAAAAAAAAATTAATATAATAATGTACCTACTCTTCTGTAAACATTATTTCGATGAAATGTAGTGATAAAAGTTTTGAAAACTTGTATTTTCTATTTGTAGTACGGGCTTGAAATATTTTAAGTAGTTAGTTCAAATCCATAAAACTAACCTACTCCAAGGCTGGTGCTTGAACGTTTTTAAATCGAAACAAAAATAGCTATTTAAAAGGGTTACACTTGAAACAAAGTGGTGTTCTTTGTATTTCAACTTCGCGGTTGTATTTTTGGATAAAGGTTACTTTGTTGTTTGTGGTTATTTTGATCTAGAACGTAGGTCGCGTAAGAAACACTGAAATGTCTATGATGTTATAAAATTCTAACAGCAGACACTGAAGCTATTTAAAAAATAATAACTGGAATACACTATATTATACCACGATGGAGAACATGATGCAATTTTTTTTGATTTCTTGTTTGCTTGTCTGTTTGTTCGGGATTCACGTAAAAATCACGGGGCTGATTTCGCCGCATTTATTGTCGATCTGATCGACAACAAATTGTTAGACTTAAAATCTGCGCTAATTTTTATCGCGGGAGTCCTGCGGGAATTTTCCCGGGAGCGGTTTGTAGTTGTTCAGATGCATAAAATGTAGTTTATACTAAAACGATAGTTTTCGTTCTTTTTTAAATGCTGCGGTACTTTGTGTCAGGGGAATCCTAGGAATTCATACATGCGTAAAATTGCTCTGTTTATTTATTACCTATACAGTATACACAGTCTGTATAATGGGGAATGTTTCGAGCAACTGTTCAGAATGGTGCCTTCGTCTTCTTTTTACCACCGCACCGCTCGCCATCGGCTGGGCGTTCATCACCAACTTTCTTGAGCCACTTCGAACATGTACGTACGTAACGGACCTCTAGAACATTTCTTTTGCACACAGGGGGCATATGGAACGAGATCCCAGCTGAAGTTATTTCAAAAAGGGTAGTCATAAAAATTCTTCGAAGCCAGTATACATTGGTAACAGCTTTGACGTTGCAAATGTTCATAGGTGACAGGGCAGCCGTTTTCCATCAGACGCCCCTTGAGCCTATCTACTACACTCCAGCAATAAAAGAGAGTCCACGATATTTACAAGGAATTTATACGAAAATTGAATATCTCATACCGAATACAAACTCGGTTAAAATTACTTCAATTTTTGGCCAAATCAGAACACAAACAAGCAATCATCAGAATCTGTTTTACATCTGCCTCGAAAACGTTGAAAGAGTTAGAAACAAACAGGTCATTGTTTACTATGAACATACGGCGTTCGGGCGAGATGATGAAAGACTGAAAATTAGCTACTGGAAAATAGAGTGTTCAAGGAAAACTATAAAGGGCAAAGTCCAGTGTTTTGGTTATTCACTACGGAATCCGAAAAAATCATTTAAGGCTTGTATCGACGCCAACGTTCTTGAGGATTTTTCGGTAGTGATTTTTCAGACTATATTCCACGGACGCGGTCGTTTTTCAGATGCATTATTATTTTATTGTGAATAAAAAAATAAAGTAGTTTTTCAAAAAATAACAAAACAATTTATTTATCTATCTTTTATAAAGATGTAGACTTTTTGGTTTCATATCAATAATTTGATGGAGGTGATTTGATGAATATTATTCTTAACTTAAAATAACTATAGAAGCACTGAGACCATAGATAAACTAATTTAATAGAATCTAAACGCTAACGAGTGTCCCTTGTGCGTGCACTGAGGCCACTCGGTTTGAGGCTCTATTGCCCGCAGCCCGCCCTGCCGGACGCTTTGCCACTCAGGCCGTACATTAATATTAGACGATGATGCGGTCGAAGATGGAGCAAGCTTACCTAGACAATACCTATTCACACGAGACTTGAAGACTTTCGGATGGGACTTTTCGTGAAACCAGACCCTGGTAGTGCATTGAGCAGCTCTGCCGTAAGCAGAAGGAACGTGGAAGCAAAACGCTTCGTTCGTATTGGTGGTGTTTCCACTGTGAAACGATGGTAGCGCATTCAGCAGCTCTGCTGTAAGCAGAAGGAACGTGGAGGCAAAACGCTTCGTTCGCATTGGTGGTGTTTCCACTGTGAAACGATGGCGTAGACCAGAGCGCCTTATCGTCCGAAGATTGAATCATGTGGGGGGAATTAGTTTGAACGGTTCAACTGCACACTCTCCGAAATACCGATAGACTAGCAACCCAGCGTCGATGCTCTAATATTGAAGCCTTGCATTGACAATTGACTATCTCCTGTCATAATCGTAATATTGGACGCTTGTGGAAACACATCGTATCTCTACCTCTGGACCATCAGACGATAACTGCCTGTATGTTTGCCTGCTTCAGACAATAAAAAACTCAATTCTAAACATTTAAAAAGTAATAAAAATCAATACAAATTAGACACGCACTCATCAAACATGTAATATAAAAACATTCCCACATAACAAAACCGCAACAACTGTGCATTAAATATTAAATATCCTATTCACTGGACAATTATAGCAAAAAATAGCTTCCGTATTCACTTAAGTATGATTTATTTTATAATTTATCGATATCGCATTGTTATTTGTTTGGTAGGAACCTCCCTTACGCTATTGCTATTGTCAGTTGACGATTTGTACATCGATAGGTTGATGACAATAGTGTCGATGTTAGTTATTACATAATATATCGATAAAAAAATATTTTATATTTTTTTTTATTAATTGTTATATACAACATGTAGGATGTCGTGGTAGCGTAATGGCTAGCACACGCGACCGAAACTTTGCTGTGAGCTTCTTGTTGTTTCTATTTGCTGTTAAAACGCTTTGATTATTCAATCCTGAAGTCTTGAGCTTGTATAAAGAACTTGCAAAGCGCCTGATCAAATCCTCAGATAAATCAGTACATACATACATACATACATAACTTCACGCCAGTTCCCTTGCGGGGTAGGCACGAACAACAGAGCGCCATTTAGGCTTATTCTTACACACCTCACTTGCTTCTTTGACATTCATAACTCTTGTCATGAACGCTCGTCTGTTCTTAAGGCTCCTGACATCACCTTCTGCTAGTACACGATCAATTTGATCATGGAAATGGAATTGGATCATGAAATCAGTACACTAGTATCTATCTTAGATAACGAATCGATATATCAACCCAATATGGTAATGTCGTCCGCCTCATCTGGAAGAGATCCCTGTCAGCGATAAGGCCGCCATTTCTACCAAATTCAATGTTGTATTTTGTGTATCGTTTCATTAATTTTATTGTACAATAAAGTGTATTCTATTTCATTCTTAACTGCAATTATACAATGTTGTTGTTTAAACAAACACAGTGGTCAATTCATTATTAATTAATAAATTAACGGTCACTTATCGATATTGATCTAGCACATCACTCAATTGAGTTGCGCAGGAGCATAAAATCGTTATTCAATTGGGCATGCCCACTACAAACCATAACGGCAGTTACTATAAGTTACGTGGTCCGAATTACGTTAGCAGGTCATTATTATTGTAGAAAATCGCGGGCTTTGGTGCGTTTATGCATATTGAATATTAATTTCTCACTAAAATATTTCGATCCGTCGTACTCATATTGGTGACAGTTAGTATTTAATGAGTAAGTTTCTGTATAACGCTGATTACGGAACATGAATGTTAGTAAATTGCTTACTTTTCCACTGGATAAGTAGTTTCGTATCGTTTCTGGGAATATAAATTTACAGTCACATCCAAAAATCATAAATTTTATTGCTTCAGTTAAGAAAGTTCACATATTTGGATAGATGTCGTCATGAAGTGGTACGAGTAATTCACCACTATATTTATTTGTATATTTCGATTGGTCAATTCTAGAATTATAAACAATAAAATGAATAACTTTACGATCACTTGTGCACAAAATGCTTAGGTTATATTAATCAATACAAAATATGAACTTTAAACTTGTTAAAATATTATTCGACATTAATTATCATTAACAAAGTTGACATTCATCAAGTATATAAATGTAATAAATTTTGACATATAGGTGGCAAAATTGTGAAAAAAGTTGTAGTGATCTTCTATAATATATCATAATAAACGAGTATTAAATTAAAGTTATTTACATATTAGTTTTTAAGAAAATTGTGTATACCGTAAATGACGAAATATATCCAACTATATCATAAGACCTTGTTATCCATGTTTCATACAAATAAAGAATACATTTTATTTCATTTCATTTCAAAATAAATTTTAGGTAACCAAAAATAAACTAGAATACTGTTCAAAAGTATTGATATTCATTATGCTTCAAGTTTAAAACCTCTTAACATTCAATTGAAACCTTATGACAACAATTCCGTATAAAAGCGCCTAGCGTTTGAATTTTAAATCCTCTATGCAGAACTATTTGAATAACAACAGATTAAGTAACGAATGTTACTGCTGCTCTCGAGTAATATTTATTTATTAAAACATGCACGTAACATGGTAGAGTAACAAAACAAGTCAATTCTAACTAAAACGAAGCCTAGTGGAAAAGAAGTAACAATTGATTGCTGATATTTAAAAATAACACTAATAATTCTTATAATTTATCAATATGACATAAATAATTGTTTCCATGCATTTGTAGTATATTTTTATATTTAAAAATAGTAATCATTCATTAAAATGTAGATTACAGGAAACAGGCACGCGGCCCACCTGATGGATAGTGCTTCCCGTCGCCTATAGATATTTGCAACATTAAAATGCTACCAATGTTCTCCCGGCCTCAAAGGGGGACTGGGATGGACCCGCAGTGGCCAGGCCAGTGGTACATCAGTGGCCAGGGCCACTAATGTCCAAACACAATTCAAGGTTGTTGTGACAGCATACTCTAGACCTGAGGCGGTAGTCATCCAATCAAACAAAAGCCACATGTCTGTGGGTTGTTTTGTTGCTGTTTACGACAGGCCACCCAGCCGCAGGAATTAGTATTTTTTTCTATTCTTGCCCGAATGAAAGTGGTTGTTGCCAATTTAAAGGCTTGTTTAATAGATTTGATGTGTGTATCTACCTAATAAAGTATGTATCTACACGCTACTCTAAATATTGTTATAAATTCCTAAAATCATTCTCGTTCCGACAATACATATGGTAATTTAAAACTAGTGGTAGACCATTTCATCACATATACATCTAAGTCTTATCAAGTAAAAGTCTCAAATCAAATAAAAAGTCACTAAATTGACAACAACGTAAGTAACAATATATTGATAATAAAAATATATTTTGACTGAAAGCTACACTAATACTCCCGTATTATATTTCCAATACCAAAAATTATCTAAAAGAGTTATACCTATTTTATATAAAATATTATTACTCTTAATTCGTAGAGTTATTTTTACCTTTCGCGTTATTCACTTTACCTTAATACCTACATCATGTTCATCGAATAAATACATAAATTGTAATAAGAGAACCAACAAGTCCTTATGCAATAAAACATGCTTCCGAAGAATCGATACCCATAAAAGCTGTACACAAATCAACAGTCATTACTCACATGTTTAAAACATAGGTTATTTTTGAATAAAAATCACGAGGCCACTACTCGTATCTCTAAATGCAAAGTAGCCAATTTATAACATAAGTCAAATGCAAATAGTGCCCATTTAATTCACATTGCTGTGCCCAGGTTATTTATTCAACGGCCCGCTGAAGTTTTCACGACTCGCGATAATTTATCGATAGTTATTTTTGCTTTGGGCACTGTGTACGCACCACACTAGCGGCCGTCCGGTCATGCAACACTTGATAAATATAATATTGTCTAATGTAAATGTAAATTTTATATATATACTTTTTTATTCTAGTTATATTGCAAAACCTACATGTTACACAATTTCTCTTTAATCCATCCTAAGGTTGTCTGGAAGAAAATGCTTTTAGTGATAAGACCGCCTATTATCTTCTGTACTTAAACTTCTTGAATTGTATCTTAATGTTATGCAATAAAGTATATTCTATTCTATGTAGTTCTTTTTAGGGTTCTGAAGCCTAGAAGTAAAAAATAATCGATATAGTCTTAATTCGGTACCGGTCCGTATCTGTGTGTCAAAACCGATTACCTCAGAAAATCTTATGGCTAAAGATATATTTATTATACAATTGCAAAAATATTTGCATTCATAATAAATCCCTTTTTTCATCAAAAAGAGAAGATTCAAATTTAAGCGATAGCAATGTCGTTGAGTAGCGTAATAAAGAATTCATGTTTTTATTCATTTGAAATATTTATTTATTTTTCAAATTATAGTTGTAATCCAAATTTGTAATAAATTACAGCTCCTTTGCTCTTTTTTCCGCAGTTTATACGAAAGTTAGTTGGATGGCATTTGTCTTGTGAATAAAGATTGTCGTTTTTCTCTGCTGTCGTCTGTTGAATTCAATAATTAAAACCAAATCTATTTCTCGAAAACTAATATTTGACATGAAAGAACATATTGTACTACATAAACGTTCTGAGTAAGGTCCGGAAATTCGTTGGTTATAGATACCCACTTGTATTTCTATTAATTATATACATATGTTCATTTATTTACTATTTCTTAAGTATCATAGTACCTGTCATCCTACGTTTCCATTAAAGACAGGTCTATAAATCTATCACTCAATCTGTACTTTTGTATGGGAGTGAGCATAACAGGGCAAACCTGCTTGTCACGGAGACGAATATGCTGCTATAGATGTATCAAATTACTCGGAACAACTGCGTTAGAAACTCCTGCATCTCTCCGCAGCTTTCATATCCGTGACATAGCAGACAAACTACAAGAGAGATGCTTACGTTGGTACAATCAAGTTTTATGGAAATAGCGTACTTATGTGGGGAACGTAAATGTATAGATGCTGTTTCTACTGTCTTAGTAAAAAAACACTAAAAGGGTAGACTCAGGAAATGCTGACTTGATATTATTATAGATGATATGCTATGCAAATTCAAGCAATGGTCTAACAATAAGGAATACCGAAGAGAACGCGAAGAACAGAAGAAATGGACAATCTAAAACCAACCGGGATTTAAGGATAGAATAGTAATGTAACCACTATAAGCTTGGCAGAAAAAGGAATATATATCTAGTAAGATATTTTCCATAAATCAAACCAAATCAAAGAAATCCCAATTGATTCTCAAACCATAAACATTTTTGTAATGTTTATCAAATTTTCAAGGAAAACGCTAGAATTTTCCTGTGCGTTTCATCTTTGGAAGGTCATTTGTTGTGTGCGAGCTTTATATATAGAAATCTAAGAAAATTTGGTGTCGAAAACCAAATAAACAAGTGGATTTACAACCAAAATAATGTTCGTATGCGATGTAATTTTGCAATTCAATTTTGGTAGCCAAATAGCGAATGTTCTTGCGTACTTGTTATAGAGCAAATATGGTTATTTTTGTTTCGCATATTATATCAATAATCTTTGATAGAAAATGATGTCTTCTATTAGGTATTCCCAAATTTTAGGGAGATTTCAAGGCGTTGCGTTAATGAGACATTTTAATGTTGCTTAGCTATATTGACAAAATCAGAACGTTTCTTTTTATTGCGTGAGTTCAGCAAATAGGCAGACGGGCCACCTGATGGAAAGCGGTTACCGTTGCCTATGGACATTTGTAACACCAAAGTGCTCTCTAATAGAAGACTAGAACCTAGCTACTAATGCCGGAACGCAAGTCAAGGTTGTTATGGCGGCATGCTCTAGACCAGGAGTGGTGGTCATCCAGAGAGACAGCAAATGTCCCACCTGGCTATGGGATGTTTTGTCACCTCTTACGATAGGCCACCCGGCCGCAGCGAAATGTATTCTTTCTTCGTTCCTGCATGGATTTAATATAGGAGTTTGCATCATCAGGGTTGAAGCCAACACCTTGCCAGCCTAAAGGCTAGCAAGGTGTTGGCTTCTCGTCTATGATATACTTTAGTATATCATAGACGGGATAGGATAAAGGAGATAGTATAGAGGGATAAGACAGAAGGAATGGGATAGAGAAGATGGGATAGGGGAACACAGGAGGGGAAGGGGGAATTGGACCATCGGAACTCTCACGATTAGCTCAAGGCTAACTGTTTCACGCCGATACTCTATGAAAGCGTCTTATCACACCGATCGCGGCGGGCCCTAAGGGTGCCTTTCCACCAGAGATGTGCTATGTAACGTGGCTGTGAATACGTTTGATATCCTGCAATCATATTCATTGGTCTACATAGCATAGCACTGGTGGAAACTGATTCAACTAAGCTACATTTTTATTACAAGCTTTTATTTAACTTGCAATGGATGTACTATGTATGTATGTAAGTTCGGGTGGAATTAGTGGAAGTTAAATTTGACCAACTTCCCGGTTTCCGATTGAGTTGAAATTTTGCACGCATATGTATATCGCGTGACAATGCAATAATATGGTAACATGGAGTTGATCTGATGATGGAGTCGGAAGGTGGCCATAGGAACTATTGAAGTACTATATTATACTATTGAAGAATACTTAAATGACAAAAATTCATTTACACAGCAGCTCGCTCCAACCTCTTATACTAAATTCAATTCATATTTATGGAGACATATTGCAGCATAACATTTTAGTACGTCATGTCATTATTATAACTATAACATTATTTTTCTTTCCTTTTATTGTCTTGGTCTTATTGAGTATGCATTGTTTGCTGCAACTCCATTAATTCTTCAAAAAGTAATTCTGTAACATACTTCGGTACAAAACTTATAAAAAAAAAGGATTTGAGATATAAATAGAATATGAAATATAAAGAAAAACAATATTTAGCTAGACGTGTTGCTGGGGAGTTTCTTGCCGCTTCTTCTCCTTTACAGCATCAACACGTTGCGAAGCGGTGTACATAGAATAGGAAGTAAAAAATTAAATTTTAACTTACATGTATGACCTTCAAAAAGTGTTCTCCAGTGGAACTTATTTTAAATAAAAACTTTTGAATTTGGAACTCCTGTACTAAACAAGATAGACCTGTCCTGTTTGGGTTCGTTTTACTTGTCTTGGCTAGCACTCTGCTAGTACATGATATCCAGGATCTCAAAAGCTTGTATTTAATAATAATATGGAAGGATGCGTGCCTTCCCTATTGTCGATACGTCGCATAGCTCGAGTTGCACATCTTCCTCGAAAAGTACCTTGCGGCGGCGCATTTCATAGCACATCTCACTCGTTCCGCTATATAGTTTATCATCAGTAGAAATGGTCACATAGATTCGTAGCTTAGCTTTTACATTGTCGCAGCATAACTGCATAGCACATCTCTCGTGGATAGGCTCCCTAAGAGCTGTAATAAAGTTAATGAATTCAGCATGGCTATACGTTAAATACTAGTTTAATCACTCGAAACTTCCCTACGTCTGAAGTTTAGATATACTTAATTTCTATTAAAAGCCAAATATAGTAAACATGTTGCACAAGATGATCGTGGTCACATAAAACATGTACTCCCTGTGATCCTGGCGCCGTATGCGGTGCACCGTCAGATGTTTATTTTAAGACGGACCACAGTGTTTTTCAAGATTTTTACAAGCTTTCTATTAACTTGCAATGGGTGTATGTAAGTTCGGGTGGAATCTTGCAAGTTAAATTTGACCAACTTCCCGGTTACCGATTGAGCTGAAATTTTGCACGCATATGTATATCGCGTGACAATGCAATAATATGGTACCATGGAGTTGATCTGATGATGGAGCCGGAAAGTGGCCATAGGAACTCCTGTACTAAACTAGATAGACCCGTCGTGTTTGGGCTCGTTTTACTGGTCTTAGCTAGCTGCTACATTATATACAGGGTCTCAAAAGCTTGTATTTAAAAACCCTTTTAAAAAGCTTTTATATTTATAAATCTTATCAAGGACTAGATGGTGTTTTCCATTTAACAGGCTATAGCTGAACCTGGCTCAGAGGCCTTGCTCTCAAACGCTTTTCGTCGTTTGTTTTCGTCATATCAGCCCGCAAGAGTCAACGAAATTTTAGATAGAATAATATAATCTATACTAAGATATGCCCGCGGCCTCTGTCCACGCTTGGCTTGAAATACCCGCGGTATTCCCGGGATACAAAGTTGTAGTAACATGTAATCTGTATAATAAAATGTCACTGTCAATAGTGGTTGACAGCAGTGACAGGTGAATTACCACCGACCTCCTCGCGCCCTCTTAGAGATAGAACACGGAGACATTAACATCTAATAAGACTAAGATTAATGTTTAAAACAATAAGTGCTTGCCCACCACCTCTGGTCTAGAGTATACATACATACATACATACATAACTTCACGCCAGTTCCCTTGCGGGGTAGGCACGAACAACAGAGTGCCATTTAGGCTTATTCTTACACACCTCACTTGCCTCTTTGACATTCATAACTCTTGTCATGCAAGCTCGTCTGTTCTTAAGGCTCCTGACATCACCTTCTGCTAGTACACGATCAATTTGATCATGGAAGGTGTGTCGTGGCCTTCCACGACTTCTGCATCCATCCACTTTTGCATTGTATATCTGTTTAGTAATTCTTTCATCATGCATTCTTTCCACATGCCCGAACCACCGGAGCATTCCTTTCCTTACCTTCACCCCAACACTCTCTTTCAGACCAACTCTCTTTCTTACTTCGGTATTACGAACGCGGTCCGCGAGCGTCACTCCGCAGATTTTGCGCAGTGCTTTTTTGAATTAGCCAGACAATTCAATTTTATTTATTCGTTTAAATTTGTATTGAAATTAATTATTAAAAGATTTGCCTTATATAGAGGTAGTATTGAAAAAAACCTACCCAAACAAGTTATTCACTATGACCTCAGACGAAATAAAAGTATAGACGGAGCCTCCTTGAACATGAACGTCAAATGAAGTGAAGCATTTTTTTAGAATTGTGTGCGTAAACTTATTTAATATACACAGGGATTGCGTCTGTGTGACTGATAGTAATGTATCCACTGGAAACCATACCACATTTATCCGTACTAATTCAATTAATTTTATTCTATTTAATTTTGTACTGGTGGTCGCTCGTGCTCGAAATACGACCATAATAATTAATGTCAAAGACTATAGTTGTACAATCACAGATTTCGCCAAGGCTACACTGTTAATTTGACTTGAATAATAAACAGAAGCTTATATATGCGTGTGTAATGTTTTTTTATTGATTTAAAGTATTTTTTAATCATAATTTTAAAAAAAATATTAGCATTCGTCGCTTCTTCTCTATATAAACTATAAGTGTGCGAAATTTCATACTCCTCCGTCCGCGCAATTTTCATGAAAAGGGGTACAAAGTTTTTTGCTTCACGTATTCATATATAGATTCTAGTGCAGCACTGCGGCGTGATTGGCATCCTTTAGAGTTGGACGTTAGCAGGCTTCACTTTGACAGTCCAAGACTCCGTCTTCTATTATTAGTTTCAGATTGGTATATATATATTAAAATTGATTGTTTAAAGACTTTCCGTATAAGAAGTAGGTTGAAAACATTTCGAAACCAAACAAGTGGTTCATTAAGACCAATTTTGTAATCAATTTTCTGAGAACACACAATCTCAAATATCACTAACTCTCCAAACAATTAACCTAAACAAAGTATAGTGGGTATTTAATAAACCATTTTTTACAAAGTGCAGACGTCTAGACCGAAATAGGTCACACTGTACTGTTACTGGGATTTAAACAACGGTCGCTTTGTTAATGGACCAATGATCCGTAGTGGCCGACAACCTCTAATAGTCCTGAGGGATTAAGTGGATTGGTATTAATGAGTACCAGATTTGGGAGGATGAGTGCGGCAACTCAGTAGTCGAATAATAGCATACTAGTGGTCGCCCAGTGGTCGAAATTCGACAATAATTAATTTAAATTATAAGTTTGAACATTATTAAGGTTCTGTTGTCAAAGACTATACTTCTATAATCACAGATTTCGCCAATTTTAATGTTATTGATTTAATGTATTTTTTATGTATAATTAAAAAAAAAATAGCATTCTGCACTCCTTCTCTATATAAACTATAAGTCCCCCCAATTTTCGTAAAATGGGGTACAATTTTTTTGCTTCGCGTATTAATATAATGATAAAGCTTAGTAAATTGACAAATTTTTATGGTTATACTCGTTTATTCCTTCTTCTTGACTGCTTGATTTGTGTCTAGGCAGTGTCAAGTATTCATGAATATTCAACTTTTAGAATAATGTTCAAGCAAGAGCTTAAGCCAAATTGTTGATCTTTTGACTGAGAACAAACGAGGGAGCCGAAATTAAAAAAATTAAGCCGCGGCGACGGTGTGGTGTGGCACCTCGGTCGTACTTAGTCTACACAGTTTGACGGGGCAACCGCAATGCGGTAGCAGTGAACGCGTTTTTTATTGAAAATAGGTATGCATTTGACCACCAACAAGCCTAATGTCAGACGATGATACAGTGATAAATTAGCACGCTTACCTAGAAAATATTTATTCATACAAATTTGAGATTCTACAGCTCTACCGTTCGCAGAAGCAACGTGGAGGCGCGTTGTAAAACCTCATTTAATGTCATAGACAAAAATGTAATTAATGTGTGGAATCCATTTTTAAATTCAAACTCACTTCAATAAAAAATGTAGAACAGTTAACACAACCTTTGACTTAAAAGATTTTCCAATAAGGCGAAACGTTTCATTCGCACTATTGGTATTTCCACTATGAAACGATGGCGTAGACCAGGAGCGCCTTGTCGTCCGTAGACGTGCGCTTTATACATTTTATAAAATATACTTACTGCACAGAAAAACCTCACTCATCGATTTCCCGCCAAAAACCTCATTCGACGACCTCAAAACACTTTCCGATCAATATCCATAGATTGATAGTCATATTCATAATATACGTCTAGACTTCTGTAAACATTGCGTTGAGATATTTATAAATGTGTCGAAGAAATTGGGTTAAATAGGAATGGATTATATCGCTTTGTACTATGTATATTTCAAATATACATAACTGTAAGATCCTAACTGTATCTAATATTATAAATCCAAATGCGACTTTGTTTGTTTGTTATGCTTTCACGCCTTTACTAAGCAACAGATCGTCACGAAAATTACATATACCTATTTTAAGTCTTGAGCCTCATTGCAAGTGGCACGCATGAAGGTTAGCTAGTAGGCAAGCTGAATGGTCGAAATGCTTCAATACATAGTGAACTAAAGTGTGTTTGGAGACATGTATTTTGTTGTGGTGGTTGTCTAGAAAACTGCTTCTTACAGAAAGATCTGTCCTTAAATTTCTTTCACTTTAACAAAATTATTGAACATGTTGGGTAGATGATATTAATATGTTATTAATATCATGTACCCAGGCAGGGGAGCCGGCTTTTAGAAAACCTCGTGGGTGCTCCTGATCTTTAAATGCCTATGCCGACATACATATATTAAAAGTAGTATTTCTTTTCTGTCGGTGTATTTAGGTACACTTCGGTAGCTACTTTATTTAAATACGGAAGTGTGAGTGTGTAAATACCATATTAATTGTGTAACATGTTATGAAGTGCTTATTGAAATGACAAAATAGTAACTTGAAACACCAAAATACGTCACGTACAAAAAAAACAAATATTATTAGAATTTGCCTCAATTGTCACCCAATTACCAAAACACGGACCACCTTCAATTCGATTACCGATATTTTCGCAGAGAGAATCGATTAATTCCCAGTATAGGTGTTAAACAACGCTCCCTATGACAACGGAGATGCTATCTCAACTCGATTGTCATTCGAAATGCGAACGGGTTCGTGTCGTCGGTTGAAAATGTGAGTTGCATCCAGAATAGGGATTCATTCTCAGAATATCATGATCTTAGGATTACGTGGGGTAGGTTTTATTTTGTAAAATTGATGGTTGTTTTAAAATTATATCTGCAGGATACCAGAATATCATTTACTAACTAAATAGTTATAAAATTGTATTAACAATCAATTTAATCGCAATCTCTTCAGGAGTTCAACGGACTCATGAAGGGTTATTACCTCGGGCTCTAAAGTCAATGATCACATCCATATTTCTCCCATATTTCCGTAATTCTATACATTATCACTATGATTATATATATATATATATATATATATGTCGAAGAAGCATTGTTCGAGTCGAGTGTAGTGGGCATCATCAGGTAAAATGCGAGCACAAAACACAATAGTCATGGTTTATACACTTTTAATTTAGATTTAAACAATATTTCGTCACAGTTAAGATTGAGCAGCGGGTTCAGGGCACCGATCTTACTTTTTAAATTGTCAACGATCCAACTCGATTCGTCGCTATGGCTTAAATGTGTCGCAAAAACTCGTCCACATCCCTAAGTACAGATGGCGCCTCGACCCCCCTCGAGGCACGTGCCCTGCTCTGATTGGCCGCTTGTTAAATTACAATATTCATTTGTTTTATTAGGTTAGGAAGATTTTTAAGTTACAGAAAGATTTAACAAATCAAATAAAATTAAGGTAAAAATTTTAAAAGTAATTAAGATATAAACAAATAATATTTGTACGTTCTACATGCAAACAACAATCAACCCGACTCATAGCTTCCTCCAACATATATATGTATATTTTTCTCTTACTTCTATGTCTATTATACTTACCATTTCAAAATTTTATGCATATACTTTTTTAGTCTAGTTACATTGCAAAACCCACATGTTACACAATGTTTCTAATCCATCCTAAGGTTGTCTGGACGAAATTGCGTTTAATGATAAGACCG
Organism: Dendrolimus kikuchii; assembly: GCA_019925095.2. Taxonomy (NCBI): domain Eukaryota; kingdom Metazoa; phylum Arthropoda; class Insecta; order Lepidoptera; family Lasiocampidae; genus Dendrolimus; species Dendrolimus kikuchii. The sequence goes on from CM034408.1 coordinate 14,896,501, forward strand.
CCTATTGTCTTCTGTACTAAAATTTAAGTAGTCTGTTATAATTAAAAGATTAATTTAAATTACGTATCAAAAAAGTTGCAAAAAAGATAATTTTTTTATAGCCTGAAGCAGGCAAACAAGCAGACGGCCCACCTGATGGAAAGTGGTTACCGTCGCCTATGGACATTTGCAACACCAGGGGTGTTACCAACGCGTTGCCGACTGCTAAGAAGTTTTATAACGACCTTCTTAAACAACCCCATGGGAAGTTCCCTCCAGATCATTGTTGTACGCAGAATAAATGTTCTAGAGAACTGTTGCGTAGTTGAGCGTGGGGGCTCAAGGAAATGGGGGTGAACATCCCGTCGCTGGCGAGCGGTGCGGTTGTAAGTGAGGCGTTAGCACACCAGATCAAACAGTTCCTCGGAACACTCCCCGTTGTACAGGCATTAAAATACGCAGAGGGACGCAAAGTCGCAAGACGCAAAAAAAGATATTATTATAACATAGTAAGTATTTTATACAGAACCATGTCGTTTTATTCGGTATATCCGAAACGTTTAAAATATGTTGTTGTTTATTTGTTTTAAAAAATGTGCCTTCGCCCGTAAAGTATTCCATACGGTTGCGTGCTTCGTGAACGAGATACGAATCGGTGGCACTCTGTCGTGTCCTTTACAAAGGTGTGAAACACTTGGTGATGCGCTGCATGTCGCGATTGGACTTCTTAATTGTCTACAAAATTATGGTTTGTTTTTAGTGTGGTATGGGCGGAGATTACAGTGTAAAACAATAATAACAGTCCACAAAAGTCCTACTGCTGGGCTCGTGCCTCCCATTATAGGGGAACGGATAGTATGCCATGCTTGTGCAAGGCGGCTTGGCAGGTTTGACACATTGGTTATCTCGATGTGCGGGTTCCATAACGATGTTCGCCTTCACCGTTGTTAGAACAAGGTAATTATAACAATATGCATTTTTTTTAAAGTCAGTAGTTGAGAGTTACATTTTTAGCTGGACGACCATGGCTTCTTCTGCGATTACAGCTAAATTTTTACTTAATTTCGAAAGTAATCGCCGGCAACGATTAGTTTCACATAGAATTCATCTAAGTAACAAGTAATCAATGGTGTACTTTTGTGTGTGATGGGCAAATATATGAATTTTGTCACCCACATACTTGCATGCGGGTTGCCATTAGCATTCCGAACGTTTGTTACGAATTCCTGAAGCTTGTTCGACGTTCGTTACGTGACTTTCGATTTGTTTATAGAATAGGTATATTTACAAATATATAATCTCTATATATTAATACGTGAAGGAAAAACACAGCAAAAACTTTATACACATTTTTACGAAAATTGCGCGGATGGAAGAGTATGAAATTTCATACACTTACAGTTTATATAGAGAAGGAGTGCAGAATGCTAATATTATTTTAAAATTATGCATAAAAAATACATTAAATCAATAAAAAAAACATTACACACACTACCATGTATTTGACACACACACGCATATATACTCTTTTGTTTATTGTTCAAGTCAAATTAACAGTGTAGCCTTGGCGAAATCTATGATCATAGAAGTATAGTCTTTGACAACAGAACCTTAATAATGTTCAAACTTATAATTTAAATTAATTATGGTCGAATTTCAACCACTAGGTGACTACTAGTAATTTATAAGTATACAAAAAGACTCATAATTCCGGTCGTGCATCTATACTTCTATAGTGTTACGACCGAATGCGGACAAAAGACGCACCTGCGTCTGTAGAAACACATTTTATTACCTTTTTGGCATATGGATTTCTTTTGTTTGCTTTGTGTTTAAAAATTGTAATTAGAAAAACAGGCCATTGTGTATTGTAATGTTTATGATAGTCATTAGCCAGGTTTGATTCTTAGAAATTATTGTCATGCGGTCGAGTATTATGTCGAGACATATTGAATAGTTTAGTATAAAGCAATGCCCGAACGGAGGGGTGGGGCAGTCAAAGCGATAACACAAGCGAGGCAAGACGTGTGTACATTTTAGTGACGGACTTATTACGTCCGGTTATATTTGTACCTATGTTATGCGTGTTTGTATAGTTCTAATAAATTCTATATTAATTTCAACGGCATTTTAATTCAAGTCCCGTACTCGTAACAATATGACTGTTTTTGTTTGTAAAGAGAAGATTTCGGCTGTTTTATGAAAAGTTAATTAATAACTAATATTCTAAAAGTGTAGGAGAGAATGATAATTATACTATTTATATTGTAATACCCACATGTTTCACATTTTTTTCTTATCCATCCTAAAGTTGTCTGGAAAAAATTGTTTTCAGTGAGTAAGTAGGGAGTAAGATTGCATAATATTGTTTTTTGTGCTTAAACTATTTTGAACTCTATCTTGATATTACAAGTGTATTCTATTCTATTCTATATACCTAATCAACTTATGAAGACGACATTAGTAGGTATAAAAAATTGTGTGATAAAATTTTAAAGCGAAATGTAAATCTAAGTTACTTTATGGCGCAACAATATTAATACATTTTGAAACAAGTTAAATTTATACAATCAGCAAATCATTTGAAGATTTCTATTATAAATATAAGATAGTTTTATCCCAGAAATAGTATGGATTCTAGAGAGTTATAGAATCATTAACATACGTCGATAAGTCTATAGCACAAAATAAATTCTTTGTAATGTTTCTTCTATCTTCTTCGTTGAGTAGAATCTTAATTAAAAAATAACTTTAATAAGTAAACACAAGTATATTTAACTTAATGTCTGATAGCCATCAGGTCTAAGATAAATGCATATTTAAGTACTAATTAAATTGTTAATGCAGTGAATAAAAATTAACGGCAATGTAACGGCATATTGTGGTGGCATGCGGCAGTTAGATTATAATCGCAATTAATATTATTTACACGTAGGATTACTGTACATAGCCTACCAACCATACCTAAGCAGGGCTGAGCAACCTTTGGCATGCAAATTACAAACTAAATGAAAAATACAATTCATTTATTTGCACTACTATTGATTGCAGCCGAGCCCAGGTTAGCAGAAAGGTTTTTATTGTTTGTCGTTTATTTTATAAAAGCTGCCCCTATTGGTACGATTCTAAACGTTGTACTGTAACATTTGCAATACATATATTAATATTCAAATATTTTATTAATCTATGAAGATTAAATATATTTTCATGCGTTTCGCTCAAATAAACCAGATACCGGAAATTTCATATATCGTGTAAAGTAGCTTAGATTTCACGATAAAAAGTATCCTATTTTCCCTTATGTTTGTTTGCTAATTGCCAAGTATTTAGTGAAAAAAGAAAGTACAAATTTTAGTCACAATTATATTAATATGAGTAATAATTAATTTACCTACTTCTGTAATATTGTACTCGATATTCCGACAGTTTTACTTTTATATTTTTTTCTTCTCTATAGCCTTTTTTGTACTATTATCTACTATAAAAAAAATATTAAAATTTTGCACTACAATTATGAATTTAAAGTTTTTTGTAAGTTACAACGAACGTCTTGTATTTGTGTATTTTATTAACATAAAACAATAGTAGGAACATGTTTACAACACCTGGTATAACTCTATAGATGGTTTTATAGTCCAATAATTTGAACGCTAAGAAGCTTTGTGACATAATTTCACGGATTTGATAGTATGTTGTGGATTATATCGACTACATGTAGGCAAATATTGATCCAGCCTACTTTTAGATTAAGTCTATAAGTATAGCCCTACAAAATACGGACAGAAACCTACATATATAGGTTTATTTACTTAGAAGCAAAATTCGTTTTGCAAAATAAACCAAACAGAAAAAAATTGAACGATTCTCATTTGAACTTGAAACTTTCCTAGCAATGAAGTTAAAACTGAAATCTTCGTGTCACGTTTAAGCTGCTGTAACTCGAAAAAGTATAATAGGTACATATTTCTATCCACTCTCTTAAAGCAGTGAGAGTAAACTGTACCTTATCTAGTTATTCACCAATATTGGTATACGGCAGCCGTGGCGATATAACGTTGCAAGAAAACGTGACGCTTTTTTTTAAACCATACATTCCTCCATTACGTGGATAAAGACATTTTCTTTCAATAACATACCTATTTATCTGGTATATTTTTCCAAAAAAAAATCCATGAGCGTAGTTCCAAATTTAGAAATGGGGGCGTTTATAGTTAAACATTAAATTTAAAAAAAACAAATAAACATTGTTATGAATTTTGGATAACCTGTCTAACACGCCTATGTACACTGATTTTTTCATCGGCCGGTATCTTAACCATGTCTAGCGGAATACTGGAACTATGAAACTATTTGACTGCTTAACAACGGGGGCCGTTGCCGTAAAAGGTCGAAAGTGGTGTGCAACAACAACAATAACAATACTCTTTATTGAACATCAACATAAAAACAATAACCCATTTTCATATCTTAAAATTAGAAAGTAGTAGTACAATGGGCGACTTAGAGTGCTTAGAGTAATCTCTTCCAGGCAATCTTTGGATGGATTGTTATGCAAATGAAACAACTTTTCGTCGATATTTATTAATCAGAAAATCATAAATTTTCAGGATATGAGACGTAACGTTGTTTTTTGGTAATTTTTCTATAGTTATTTTAAGTTAAAAATAAATCACCAAATCACCTCCAAAATATTTATATGAAATCATTTTATTGCTTCAGATTTTATCGAAACAGGATAAAAAATATCTACGTCTTTATAAAAGAGAGATAAATATTTCGTTTTATTATTATTTAATACTACTCTGTTTTATTGACAATAAAATAATAACGCATCTGAAAAACAACCGCGTCTGTGGAATCCCCGCTATCGCCCGAAAAGCAGCATCGACACATTCTCAAGGACGTTGGCCTTGCTACGATAATTGTCTAAGTAACGTTAAATCTCACACTTTATACTACAACGTAAGTTCAATCACAACTTTGCTTTAGGTAGGTTGCGACCTGTGTTGATACACTAGTCCCGTCACAACTTTCATTGACCGAGTCGGGCTGGCAACGCCGCCCCCATAGCGGCGGCGTTGCTAGCCCAGCGTTTGGCGTCTTCAGCTGAGCCAAACGACGCAAAAAAGAAAAGGTTACATATTTGTGCCGCTTGGAGTTGAAACATTAGGCCCGGGGTCCGTTGGCAAAGAGTTTCTTAAAAGACATATATAAGAAACTCTTTGACACTACCCGTAATCAGAAGACTGGCTCATATTTCGCGCAGCAAATAAGTATTGCCATACAGCGTGGTAATGCAGCCAGCCTTCTGGGTACGTTCCCCGTTGGCAGTGATCTGCTACACAGTGTATTTTAGTTTCGATGTCTTTGTTTTTTTTATCTCAAATAAATTAATAGCTTTCATAAATATTAAAGTCCCATTTAAAAAATATAATATAAACAGTATAAGTATTTTGTTAACTTTACCAATCTTAAATGTTTCGACTGTTGAGTTGGCGGTTTCCACTGTGGAAATTGATGACATGATTTCTATCTCCTGTATAAAATACAAGAAAATCGCACATTATATCGTGGCATAATTGAGCGCCAATTCTCTATACCAGCGTTACCTGCTGCATTCTTATTAAGGTGATGTGTTTGGACAGAATTTTTTAGCGAACAACACTTACGACATAGAAAGGGACTATGTCGTAAGTGTTGTTCACTGTATCATCTATTTTTATTGCGAAGCTCGCAAAAATATTAGGCCGTTACTAGTTAGAAGAGAAATTGATTATCGTAGAAACTTTCCAAAAGAAATAACCTACAACATCAATAAACAACAAAACCAACATACAAACTTTGATGTCGCAGGACATACCTAGTTTATGTATTAAAATTTATATACATCCATACATCTTGTCTGGCTTTTTCGATTAGAGGGGAGACAATCCGTCTTGCGATCGCTATGGATATGAATGGAGTCTCTTTGCTTGTATTTTCTAACCGTCGGAAACGTCCGTCTTTTTTATGCTCGACTTTAGAGTCTAGAACATAGACGCAAGGTAACGCGGGGCTGACTGTCTTCTATCGGATACATTTCGGGGAGTGTTCCTGAGAATTGCGCCAGCTGATTCCTCCATCCCCTTTTTACCATCGAACAACCAGACGCACCGGTTTGCGCCACCGTTACATGGTGGAAACACCACCACTCAGAACCAAGCGTTTCGCTTCGTCTTTTCTGATGCGCACTGCCGAAGAGTGGAATAATTTGCCGGAATCTGTTTTTCCTGACAAATACAATCTTGAAGTCTTCAAGTCACGAGTGAATAGGTATCTTCTAGGTAAGCTTGCTCCATCCTAGACTGCGTCATCACTCAACATCAGGTGAGACAGTGGTCAAATGCAAACCTATACTTCCATTAAAAAAACTCGTAACATTTATGGCAAAACGAAACCCTTATTAAATCGCCATCTTGGTCACCCCGTCTGACCGTCTATCATTGTATGTCAGTCAGTTTTCTCTAAAACTACTAAGTATAGTATAAGGATGAAATTTAATAGAAATACATATGTAATATATATGCAGCAATGCAATACTGAAGAATTGTGAGAAAAATAAAGATTAAAGCCAGCCGGCCCTTAAACGAAGGGGAAAAAATGAGTGTAATTGCAACTCCACAAAGTGATACTAAATTTTAAGACAAACAATTTATTATCACTTAACTGATAAAGGGATATAACTTATAATAAGGTAAGTAATACAATATAAGTCTTTGTCTGATAAAAACGAGTGTGCAATTTGTTATTGCTGTCTTATCGTTGACAGTGATAATATTTTTGCTAGAGGTTAAACATGTGACCAGATAGGAAATCAATTTCCGCTGGATTAGGTGACAATAAAAAACAAAAATTATTACATCGATAAATTTAAATAGACTATTTGTGAATATACTATAGATTGTCTTCCTATAGATAAGTCCATGTAGATTAATTCACCTCGTAGATTCTTGTTTTGTATCTGTAACCACTAGAGCATCCAGTGCTTATATGGTAAAGAAAAATATGTCGGGTGTCGCGGGTGCAAAATTATAATCTAGTTTATTTCTTAAGTTTGCCGATATAGTTAATAATAATATAATAATCGGCAAACACACATATTGTATATTCCCAAATTAATATATACAACGCACTACTCTAGGGCCGATCCCAGACACCCAGACCATAACGGAGAAAATACGTTTCCGAAATTTACTATACCAGGAATCGAACCCGGAACCTCTGCGTTGCAGTGAGGTACGCCGGTAAAGGCTTAGCCCGCTCAACCACAGAGGCCGTCAAACAGCTAAAGCGTTTTTCCCAAGGTGATCCCAAAGTTATAATGGATACTCTCGGTAGGTAGTAAAAACTTTTGAATTTGAATAAATATTTGAACGCAGAACAAAATCGATTGGAATTATAACGCGACTCTACATACTCCCTTGTTCGTCCCGCTCCAATAAGGACCTAGTACATGCGTCAAAATGTTAAGATACAACGGCAATAAAGCGGCACCATTGTCCGTAAGTATCCCCAGAGTTTAAACCACTTGTCTTTGAGTGGAGCGGTTTTGTTCTTTGTGTGGTTTTCAAAGTATCAGATTTTAAGTATATGTTGTATGTTTGATATTAAAAAACAATGTTTAATTGACCTTTGATTGATTTTTTGATTTGTAGCAAAGAGAATCAAATATAATATGTGCTTGATCTCTCTTGAATAATTTTTGTTGAAGTACAAAAATGTATTTATTTATTTTTTCCTTAGTAAAATCTTCAAAGGCTTAGAAGGAAACAGTTTATCATGGAATTTGGACGAAAAGTAATTTCGACAGCAGAGGTGAACATATAGGTATGAGTTTACCTTCCTTTCCATAAACATGTTTTGAGAGAAGAATTGTTTTGAGAAGAAGAAGAAGATTAATTAGATGAACAGAGAAGATTAATTAGATTGTATTGTAGACAATTTTTAACTAAAAATATCTTAAAACTATATGACAAAATAGTAGATTTAAAAATATACAGATGAGATTAACTGAATAGGTAATATAGAAATAGCAAAAAATATTGATATTAAAATTTCAAATGGCTCTACTGAAAAATTTGATTTTGTCCTGTTTAGCGGAACAGGACAAAAGTAAATTTTATTGTATTATAATATTCCACACCAACGGCGTACATATACTGATAACAAATGTACCATACATATTTGATTTAAGTTTTTTCCTTGTGAATTTTAAATCAGAAAAACTTTTTTGTTGAAAAAAAAATTTATAAATATTTCAACCCTATCACTCGCATCTTTGAAATTATACTTCATCAGTCGACAATTATCTTAAAAAGTGACCATCGTCCGAAATAACCAATTTCTCTTCACCATTAAACATTTCCACTTCATAAATCCCTTCACATAGCAACATTGACTGTCCAATAAAAAATATATAGTACACACTCTGTCTTTCTAGCAGTCCATTGACTTATAAAACCGGAAGCGTCGATAATATTCCACTAGGCACCACGAATATAGATGATTGACTGCAATAAGACGTTTGTATTGTCTCTCTTACACTTAACATTAATGTAGTAAGTGAGAAAGAGATGGTTGACAGACCAATAAATGCACTACACGTACAAGGAAGGAGCTATGATTCCCGATGTGAGGTTGAAAATATTAAACGTATGTGCTGTGAATGGGAACGATCAGTTTTGAATGTTATGTAATTATTGTAGTACATTATTTATTAGCTATCTTGTAGCATGAGATCAGCAGGGTTAAAATGGCTACTATTGCAGAATGGTATTCAGAATCGGTTAAATGTCAAAGTGTGAGAAATCCTATACAATATCGTCCGTGTACCAAAATATCTAACAGGTATTAGATACATAATACAATCAGGACCGTCATTACCCGGGGGTGTATGGGGTGCGTAGCGCCCGGGTGCAGAGACCTAGAGACCTACACGTACTTACCACCACATACTAGTTAGATATCTTACCATGCCCAATTTGGTAGTTTCGAAAGTTTCTAAACATCATCTCAATTCGATAACTGAAAAAAGATTTAATCCATTACTATTGTTTACAGACTATATCATAGTACTAATTGTGCAATCCCGAATCTCGAGATCGCCGTTGGAGCGAACTGTACCCGTACATGACGAGCGCAGCGAGTGACTGTGGACGCAATTCTACCCTCAAAGCTTAACACTATTGAATCTATTAAAATCAAATACTTTTTTATAGCTGGAGTACAGCAGAGAGGCTAACGGCCCACCTGGTAGAAAGCGGTTACCGTCGCCTACGGACGTTTGCAACACCAGAGATGTTACCAACGCGCTGCCTACCTCGAAGAAATTTATGACACCCTTTTTAAAAAAAGCTCCATATCGTAGCGCTGTAGAAATACCTCGGCTACTTATATATAATGAACCTAGTTATCGAAGTTATCGAAGTCAACGGGTAAGGTTCCTAGAAGGTTGGCTACGTTACCTCGCTGGATCGCCATACTGATCCATTGTCCAAGGTACGAACCAGCCCTGTGATCTCCCGAAGAGTCAATAAGTCGTTTTGAAATATCTTTGTAGAGGCTCATGGCCTTAGCCTCCCACGGTCCAAGCGTTTCAACAGCAAATACTGATTAATTACAACGAGACTAATAATAAAAAGAGAAAGGTGTTTTTTTATTTTCTGTTACTAGAAGGGTTGATTTTCGCACCCCGGCGCCCAATATAGTTGACGGCCCTGAATACAATTATTCACTAACAAATATAATTCTGCTAATGCTGTTAAAGGAGGCTACTTATATACTCGTAGTAAAGGATTCCGATACCAGAAGATAAATAAGAAGTTCTTTTGCGCTCATCCTGGAACTTTCTGAGAAACTACAGTGCCTACATATATGAAATGTGACGTACGTATAGAAATCTTATTGTGAATATAGGTAGTATCCAAATTGCTAAAATCTTTTTTAATACAAAAATGAGAAATTTAAATGTGAATGTCTCTGCGTACCATCATGTGAGTCATCAAAGGAATGGACTCTATTTGTTTTTTGTCTATTATTCTTTTTCAAATTTCGTTCACAAAATTGTAAAAGTATAGTCTTTTGTGTTTTATATTTTTCGTGTTTCTCTGTTTGTTCGAGATTCACGCCAAAACTACTGAGCCTATTTCAATTCGGTTTTCGTTGAGCGACTGCAAATTCCCAGATAAAAAAATCTGCTGTACTTTTAATCCCTGGAATTTCGCAGGAATTTCCTTGGAAGCGGTTTAAAGTCGACAGGTCGAAAAAAATTCTGATGCCGATGCAAAATTTTTATAGATTCAAATTCTCTGTTAAACAACTATGATCTTTGCTACCTATCCAAAGTGAACAAGGTCGCGAGCAAATCCTACTATTTCATATAATAGAATATAAAAAATATGTGAATTTACTTTGTCAATATTTATTCAAGCATCCCGACAAAAATGGCTACACAAATTACCTTCTCAAAAAGGAAATAAGGAAAAATAAAACATCAAAGTGACGTGGGAACAATGCAAAAAAAAACTTCGTATAAAATAGTTTTCCTCTAGTGATATTACAATATTCCCACTAAATCTCGAGAAAACAATGGTTTATAAACCATAATGTAAACAAGCGCATACGCCGACTATAGACATGTAAACAGTAAGTCAATTGACTTTTATTTACATGTAAATGAGATAATAAACGGCCAACGTCCGTCATTTTAGTGTCGTATTAGGACTCCTTTGCTTGAATATTTTTATTTATTTTAATGTATTGCCAGCAAAATGTCTTTTATGGATGCCATAGTCAAGTTTTGATCTACAGCTTAGAAGAAAAACGTAAGTTATTATTCTGAGAGTCTATGTAGATATAACTTATAGTTCTTGAGGGTAACTCGAAGAGTGATGTTATCGATGTTCAGTATAGAAAGAAGGAAGGAAGAAAAATCACTTGTTTCGTTTTTACAACACATAGCAAGACATATTAAAAAAGTAACAATATGTGTCGCGATAATACCAATACATATAAGACATATAATTACGATAGACGTAATATAATAATAATAAATACTTCATGATAAATTTCGTGAACCTGTAGCCCACCTCTTTTCATCCCTTAGCCACTCACACCCATGCTGCCCCTGTCTTCCATAGTATTTTTTGGGGTCACTGTCTGCCTATTTTTCCATGTTCCCCGAACATTGCGTTCACCCTAATAGCCCGATACATTTTGTTCTCAGTCCCCACAATAGTCCTACACTGGCCGGGGCTTGTCCTTGAGTGCATTTTTACATGGTGTAGACCGGAGTGATCGCGGGTTAGTGTCACCCCACATTTTTTCGAAACGAAATTTGTCAAGCAGCCTCTACGTGTTGGCCTTCCTATGGCCCCACGTAGCCCTGCAGAAGTCCGGGTCATTTTTATGGCCCGTGGCCTGCAGAGACATACATGTATAGTACTTAATATTAAAAAAGAATATTGTGTACAAATTTCGGTTCGTCTTTATATGATTTCGGTATCATATGTCATTCGCTGAAATATTTCTTACTGCACTGCAATTTTGACGGAAGCTGTGGTAATTTTCGTGAGCAGGTTACAGTTTTTAGTGTGGTTTGGTCTTCACAGTCTTTAATACAGGTTCCTTTTTTTCGAGGCGTATTTCGTCATGGACTACTGAGGGTAATACCAGAATACTGTTAGGCTCCGGAATAATACAGATGGCATGCATGCTTGAACCTACCAACTACCATTCTACCAAGTTCCATCTCATTACAGTATATGAGGATTTCTGGAACTGAAGACGCATCCAACAGCTTTGACAGATTTAATACAGACTCCTGGGCCAGATCATTGGGTCATTTTGTCATCGCGATAGATGAAAGGTTTGCTTGTATAGGCTTGTCTGCAACAAACCGTTTATAGAATATTATTGCCATGCTTTGAAGACTTAAAAAATAGCCATGCACATTTTTCGATAAGCAAGATATCATAGGCGTGTTTACAAATCAATATAATTTGATAAAAAATATGTCTCATCTGTTATCAAATGGGTGTAGGACAATCTTCAGCGTCTTTCAGACTATTGTGAATAGAAAGATATAAATTTGTAAATATTTTTCTAGATTTCATTTTTGCAACTACATAAACAAAACAAGATCAATGTTAAGCCCTAATTCAATAAAACAAAAGTGGTTAGTGATTGTTTCAATCACACGCGAGTATTATCTTCGATTGTCCCACAATAACACTTGCCAAGGGTGACACGGGCGTGATTTTGATGTTATTGCCATACGAAAAATCTCTTTATCCTTTATAACATAAGGTCGAGATTCTTACATTTGTCTAACTGTCGTAAGTGTCTGTATAAGCTTCATAAACTGTATGAAACGCAATAAATTTCAATTAATGTTGTCAACAGAACAAATGACATTGTCTTATAGAGATTTGGCTATACAAGTTTTTTTAAATAAAATAAGACAGTGTTACCACATTTATGCGTCTAACCTACTCGTAAATGTTATTATTTATGATAGTATAAATTGTTTTTTATGTTTTACTGACAGTTTTTATACGATTTTACAAGATATCAAAAAGTATTTTTATGTTGCAAACAGTTCAGATGTTTCATAATTATTTAGCAAAATTTTTACAACTTATTCGAGTACAAGGTCGTGATTTAGAAAATTGATTTTATGAGACGATACAATGACTACTAGTGTAAAATTATATTTATATCTACGTATTTTATGACCTATTAACATGGGCCTTTAAGTCAAGTCCAAAATCCTTTTGAACTTTTGAATTATGGACGAAAACTTAGATTAAAATCAAATTTGCTATTATATCAACATTTACGATTAAATGTTCTTTTAAAGCAATATTTAATCGTATTATTCAGTTCCCGCCAAAAACGTATGTCTATGTCAAGTGGTAGTTTTTTTCTTAATGCTACAATGGCTGTCAAAGTGACTAAGTCCATACAGCCTAAACATATCTACTCGCTATCAGTAACGACCAAATTCAAGATGTTTGACTGACACTAAATGATAAAGTTCTTATAACAACTTGATAAGTCACATTTTAATAGATGGGTAAGATTTTCCACATAAAAATAATAATAATTATCGGCAGACAATAACACAGAATTGTAAGTATATTCTCAAGAAAAGCAAGTTACGCTTGTCTTATGAGTAATATAAAACGAACCACTCTGGGACCGATCCCACACACCCAGACCATAGGAAATAACGGAAAATTCAGTTACAAAATTTTACATGTCAGGAACCGAACTCGGAGCCTCTACGTTCTTCGGCTTAGCCCGTTCAACCACAGACACCGAGACTATTTTTTTTAAACAATAATAAAAACAGACAAATATCTTAGTTATACCAGCGGGAATGAGATTGTATTTTGGGAATAATTTGGGACCTACATATATACTATTCCATTTTTTTTTACCCTTTTTATATAATTTAATTTACTTTAAATGTAAAATATTACGATATTTATGTTTAGATTTGTTTCATTTTCTGTAATATAAATAATTTATTGTAATTTTGAAATGTGTATTTTCCCCAATTATATTAACTTGTACAATATAGAACACTACAAGTATATCTATAGCGCAAACTATAAATATCAGATATTACATTACTATGATTAATTAACATCCTACAACACGCACACTGGATGTGTTGCCTTGACAGACGCTATCTGCGCAGGCGCTGATATGAAAAATCGACATCTCAACTTCGCCGACAACGTGTCTAGATGATTTGTGACAAATTACATTTTGTAAACATTAGTGTTTTTATAATAGCTATTGTTAGTGACGTTGAGACGTCACAAAATATATGCATAAATATTTATATCGTAACATCAGAAGTAAGAGAATGAATAAATAATATTCGATAATTTGACATATATTGCCGAGACGACATAAAAAATTCCCCCAACCTCCCCTCTAGCCATCTCATGCCTCGCAGTTGTTAAATTATTATTTAAGAGATTCTTATATCATCTCAAATATACACATCAAAACAACAACATAACAAAAAACTTCAACGGACAAGTAAAAAAACGAATGGTAACGGACAAGTGGCAAAACGAATCGCAACAAAATTTTAACTTGTAGTTTTACAGGCAGATTGTTAATGTACTTGTCCAATTTAAAAACAGAACACTGAAGCCTTTTCATATATTCATTCATAGCAATAATTTAATACTTAGTATCCAAACAAATAGAGTCAGTGTCAAGTTATCTCAGGTCACTTGTCAGCCAGTATCGCAGTATCCGCCAATACATCATCGCTTCCTCATAGATACGAGGCAAGAATCACAGCCGACTCTCACAAAGGAAGACTGTAACTGTCCAACTGCTTATGACTGACGTATCATAAATCTTCTTTTCAATGGTGGATCGAATACTTCTTTTTCTATAAGTCTTCCTATGATGTTCTTATTATGAGTAAAGTAACGTCTTTATCATTTGCTATAAACAGGTGAATTTTTCAAGTGAGTCTTCAGGGCCAAAACTTAACTATGCCAAATAGCGAAAAACACCCATAGGAGTTTAAATGAGATTTTTGTACAATCAATCATCCTTATCAGGAATCGTATCGGTTGATTTTGAAAATATAAACACATCTGTATTATAGTGTAGCTTCTAAGGATTCATCTCTGTGAAGGAATGTCACACGGCAAACCAAGGGAAATAGTTGTTATTGAACAAAATTTTCCTTTCAATGTGTTTATTTTGTTTAAATCAGCCGATTCGATTCCTGACAAGGGTAATTGATTTTTCAAAAATGTAATGGCACCATTTTAGTTTTCGATAAAATGGGCCTCGAGACCTCATCTGTATATAGAAATAAATAAGAAATCCAAATCATTACAATAATATATGCTACGTTAGTCTATCTCACTAAAGTGACGTCATATATGGGTATAAAAAGCATCCTAAGAGTTGATCTGAGATATAAGCTATCTCTGAATCAAGTATCATTTGGATCAATTCAATAATTTTCACGTGATACTCTAACAGGCAGACAGACAAAATCATAAAAGTTGCATATTCGGGATCTGCCGGTCCGAATTTATCAGATCATTGTACAGTAATACATAACTAATAATTTCCCCCGATGTACCTTCGCAGTAAACCAATTTTAATACGCGCAACAGTGTACGAAATCGTGTAAGCGGGACAGAGCTAAGAATACAGCAGGCAACACTCTACCTTTTGTGAATAAAGTTCAATATAAATTATTTACATGTCAAACAAACAAACGAAAACTACCGACCCTGATTATATTTTGTGTAAGTGATTATATTTTGTGTAATACTATACAAACTTGACCCATCTTTATTATATTTTGGCGACCGAGGGTAGAACTTTCTGGCAACGTAAGCTTCTTACAAGACTTTCAGAAAAAGGTAGAAGATATTGGAAGGAAATGACAAATCCAGATACATTTTAGAAAGAGTTAGACGATGAACAAAAGAATAACGAAGTGAAGATCGAAATTCTAGAATAGAAGGTTCAGGAAGGAAAAGACAGAGATAGATATATGTTTAAAAAAGGATAGACAGCAAATAAAAGAATAACGAATAGATGACAGAAATTATGGGTTCCAGAAGATTCTTGCAGGTATAAAGCAGCGTAAGGCGCGCCTACCGGAGTGTTCAGTATAGTATTATCTATGAATTCAGTTGAAGAGAGCGAAGCGACAAGTGCGATACGAGAAAGTTGGAAAGAAGTATATTAGAAGACAGTGACGAGTTTAGTGGAGAGTTTAGTGGGCAATGCAGTGAAGAAGGAGTTTAATGTAGACGAGATCCAGAAGCGAGATTCGCGCCGTAAATTCGGAGGTGAACACCGCAATAGCAGAAGGTGGTCTACGCAATATAGGCGACCGTATTGTGAATAAAGGTATGCGTGAAGCGGCTACCTTGCAGAGAAGAATCACGTACAGCTGTATTAGTCAATAAACCTTTAGGTGCAAAAAACTGATGTTTTCTTCCAATCCTAAGTGCGTACCCCCGCTCGGACATAAGAACATTATAGATTTCGCTGAATTGTTATATTAGTAAATAAAGCATACACCTGACTCCCAACGCACTGGGATTAATATGAGGAATGAGGAGGAGTCTATACAAATTGTTTTTTGTAACGGTACAGACTCTGCGGCTTTGTTTACTACTTAAACAAAACAACCAAAGTAGAACAACCCATTTGTAACACCTATTAACATTTTTAAACGCACATTTACTAGCTTTCAAACAAAACACGTCTTAAATCGATACTATCAGGAATGTCCCGCAAATGTGACATTAATGGGTTGGCCACACGTCACGAGAATCACGGGCATTAATGTCCATGCGTCACGACATCGTAAACGGGACGTTAATGTCCTTTGGCTTTCATGTAATAGGACGATTTAGTACCCTCAGTACGGTCGAGGAAATATCGAGTTACACTGACTTGGTTTTAAAAGCTTTTGGATTCTTGTAACAGTTTGTACTGGCGTGTATAGTTCAATGTCAAAATGTGTATAACATTGGGCGTACTTCTAAATAATTCAAACTGATGCACTCAGAGTTGGGTAATGGATTATTATATTAATATACCTACTGGTGGCAGTTGCTTCTTTTAAACATGTTACTCGATATATACTGGACTGTATGATTATTATTGAAATATTTACATAAATTAAATTGTACATAAAAGAAGTACGTATTGCAATGAACAAGTAATTGTGCGAGAGAGTCGAGTGAGAGTCGTTTAATAGGTCGCAAGTAAGTTTTCGGCCTCCAAGGCCGGTTCTATATCCCGCGTTCCGTCCGACGCCTAGCTGCTAATTGCGCGAGCTATGGGCGTCGGCGGTATGCGGGGCGCGGAGAGTTGGTGTGCTCCGGCGGGGTCAGGGGGGTGCTCTCTGTCCGCAACAATATCTATATATTATATTAGAGCTGCCCTTCGGCACGTCGCGGGTCAAATACTAGTGCATAGGTTATAGGGTGGCAAAATAAAGTATAAAATAATAGGGGCACCGCTTTCGCAAATTTATCTAAACTCTAGCTCCAATATTATACCTATACTATGAGTAATTTTGATACTTGCTAGTCATTTTTAGTACTACGTAAAACGTAGTGCAGGTATCAATTTGCTTTAATTACGATATACGCATTTTGTTAACATGGCCTATAATTTTTACTTAAATAGTAATGACTATAATTTCGCTAACAAGAGCTTTAAAACCTTCTTATAATTAACAGAACAATTATTTGATTAAACGAACAATGACGAACCATTACAAACCTGGAATGTCGACGGTTTTTTACTAAATAAATTAATTGTACTTGTGATTTAATCTACATTCAGACAATGCAAATAATACACGACACAAATCTTTGACATTCCGTCTAAATTAAGACGACATGCGAATGGCGCCCAAGAAGTTAAAAACCAAATGTCCACAGACACGCGTGAATAGCAAACCGAATTGGTACATATTCCTTTAATGAAAGCTTTACACTACTGTCGCGGAGTTTTTGACGGAAACTGAATAACACAGCACAATGTCAACGTCAACAACGTTGTGCTGTGCTGTTTTATTTTCTAAAAATGTGTAAAATAACTCTAAAATAAACATTGTGACCTACAATTGATAGGTTTTGAGTAGGAATTATGTGTTTATGTGAGTTGTGTAATCAAATGTGGCCTTTCGAATTTTCACAAGAACTCTGATAAATGGCGTCAGTCGAAAACCTACAATTCAGCTGAGCTATAAGAAGACTTATACATCAGACTTGGCTGTATGGACTAAGATTCCCTTGCCTGCCCTTGTGGCGAATACTACTACTAGATTATGGTCAAATTCTACATTGTATTAATTTTTTACTAGGCCCTATTCGCCCTTCAAATTTGCTTATCTTGACTAAAAACTAAACTTTGTCATTGATTGTCAAAAAAAGAAAGATTTTTTGATATTAACACTTGTCAAGAAAGCATACCTGATATTCTCGTCGGTAACAATAACCGTAGACTAACTTCTAGTTTTAATACTATGACATATGTATAGGATATTATTAATCAAAACACACCTATTGTCAACCATTACATCACCATATTTAATATGAATATCACATCAAGTAACAAAATGTTATTTTACAACACCTAGGTCGTTGACTTGTCTAGGATAGGCATAAAGTGTAGACTAGGCTTAGGAATTTGATACCTAGTACAAGATTGTTACACGGCCTAACACAGCTTAAACTGACATTTAACTTGTTAAGCATTAGGTTTTAGAATAGTAGATTAGACTTGCAGTGTCATGTTGTAGTTTACTAGGACTTTTGTCGCGGTTTCGCTCGTTCAATTTTGGAATTCGTATAGGTAAAATTATATCATTATTCGCAACAAAAAATATCTAGCCTATCTTCATCATTAATATCAAAAATAATATATACCAAATGTGAGATTAGGTCAAGTTTACTTTTATAAAAATAGAATATGGTGCAATCTATTCCATCTTTAGGGCCCTATGGTACCTGTAGTATATTAATATAATAATAATAATCGGCAGACAAACACACATATTGTATATCCCCAAATTAAGCAACTCACGCTTGTGTTATGGATAATATACAACGGACTACTCTGGGGCCAATCCCAGACACCCAGACCATAGTAAATAACGGACAAAATACGTTTCCGAAATTTACTATACCAGGATTCGAACCCGGAGCCCCTGCATTGCAGTGAGGTAGGCCGGCAAAGGCTTAGCCCGCTCAACCACAGAGGCCGTCAATATTACAAACGCGAAAGTATGCTTTTCTGTATGACTATTATGCTTTCACGGAAAAATTACGTAACGGTTTTTGCTGAAATCTGTGATGCAATTAATGTAATAATAATAAACGCAGGATACCTTTTATACTAGAAAATGGGATGCATAGTTTATTTATTGTAATAGTCGGGTTAAGACGGAAAGTTCGTTAACGAAATTCTTTCTTTCATGAATCGAACTTCAGTATTCCAGTAAACTTTTTTTTTTTTTATTACGTATAGGTTCGCGTTTGACCATTATCTCGCTCGATTTGAGCGGCGATATGGTCTAAGATCGAGCACGCTTACCTAGAAGGTACCTATTCACACGAGACTTGAAGACACCCAGGTTGTAGGTTCCGACAGTGAGTTCCACTCCTCAGCGGTGCGCATAATGAAGGTGAACTCCAAGCGCTTTGTTCTTATAGGTGGTATGTCCACCATATAGCGGTGCCGCCTATACTCCTAATATATCACAGAGTCACTGAAAAAGTGTTATATACGTTTCACATTTCATAATAATTGGTTCATTCCAAAGCCGTGAGGAAGTAACAAACATACATCCCTATAACATCAATTAATGATACAACGGAACTAACTATACGTACCTAATATATATACATGTATTATAAGTATTCGTTTTAACAATATCTCTGAAGGAAATAGATTAACACAATGGCCAGACTGTCTGACATTCTGTAGATCTAATATTGTACTTTCTATTTTACATTTTCTAGCTAGACTAAGATTATTTTAACATTGCTCGCTTCATGAATGAATATAGTTATCATTGACTTTGCTTTCTATGCATGTATGTGAAAAAAATGTTGCGAAGCTGGCAAGCAATCAGACGAAGCAACTTATGGAAAGTGGTAACCGTCTTCTATAGACGTTTGCAACACCAAGGGCGAAAGCAACGCGTTGCCACTTGACAGACTTTAGGATGATATGGTGATAGAATGGGTTTAAGGAAATGTATGAAATAAAAGGGATAGGATAGAGAAATGGGATAGGGGACACTGGGCCCAGCTCCGAGATCGGAGGCATCGCTACGCATAAAGTCTCCTCCCTCCATGATTCCAGCACAGGAGCCGCGTGGATAAGTGGGGGATCTCGTGTACTTCCATCCCCCCCCCTGTTGTTGAAGAGGATGTCCTCCTCCACAAAACACCTGGGTTCGTCGAGAAGCGTTAAAGCGTCACAAATGCATTACCTATTGGTCTAGGTCCTGTGCCGCCCTAGTAAAGATATGTGAGCTAGGGGCGCAGATTAGGTTTAGTGGGTAGTTTGACAGCCGACCATCCTCTTGTCCTCCGCTCCAAGGCTATGGAGGCGGGCATACGACCGATCAAGAGTCCCACACATCCCTCGGCGAACCCCAGGCTATAGGACGGTGTCCCAGGAAAAGTCATGGGAGCGTACGAAACACAATTAGCTTAAGGTTAATCCTGTCACGCTGATTTTGTGAGAGCGTGATATCAAATTAAGCCAACTTTGAGAGCTGTTACTCTAGCCTGACTCTATCACGTCTAGAACTATAATTTTGATTAAAAATTGTATTTTCGAGATAATAAATTCCCACAAACAGGCGATATATGTTTTATTTGAAACTAAAAGCCTTTTAAACAGTCAATGGGCCTCATAACAAGGAAGGCACATAATTAAATATGTAATCTGCATATAGCCATGTTGAAATGACCATAAGTTTATTATTCAAGCCATGTGCTACGGTGTATTGGTGGAATGAAAACTAATATCGGACATCCCCTCTACATACAAATTTGTATGACCAGGATTTTCGGGTACATCAAAATTCAAGGGGATTCAATGAACTTAGTTTTAGGCTGTTATTATAGACATTAAAGGAAGTACTATTAAACAATATGGCCTTCGAATTTCTATGGAATTAACATAACAAAATCAGCAGATAGTTATTAATGGTTCTATGGATATGATAAAATCAATGTTTTTTTTGTGCCATGATACGACTCCCATTAATTCGTCGAAAATTAATTGTGTGACATATTTATGTACTAACATAAAAAAATGTCCATTTACGTAATAAAAAAATTACAAATAATATATGTTTCAAATGTTAAGAACGTGCCCAAAACGTTAGCAGCACTTCCGCGTTGGATGGCAACGCCGATGCGTTGCCCCAAGTACAGGCCAGCCTTTTGGTCACGTGAGACATCTGTCAAACGAGACAATAGGTCTCGATAAAACCGATAGGCTTTGGGACCCCATGGCCCTAGAGCCACAAATATGTGTCCATTGCCAATAAATGCATATTTGCGTCGTTTCAGGTCCTCCTGTCGCGCGGCAGCTACGCCAGCTAACACGGCCGTGCCAGCAAGATGGGACGCAGCCAAACTGTCAACGAACGTGGCGTTCACACAAAGGGTCGTCCCATCTTCTTAAAAAAATAATCTAAGATTCTGATGAATATGAAGTAAAAGAATTTTTACCTAAAATTTTGCTGGAGTTTCTTCCTCCTTTTTCTTCTTAAACAGCGATAATATAAGATCTAGCAAAGCGGTATACTTAGAATAGGAAGTAGATTTAAATTTCAACTTATATGTAGGTATCTTATACCTTCAAAAAATGTTTTCCAATGGAACTTGGTGTGAATAAAAACTTTTGAATATGAGTTTGAATTTAAATGTCAACTGTTTCATTTTTGTCATACGCCTCTGACATAAAAATATATATAGTATATAAATGTGTAATTCATTTTCACAGTTTATTTCAATTAGGACCGCACGGGAAAAATTCCGTAAATAGTGAAATAAACATAGTGGTTCTAAATATAAGATTATTATTAAACAGTATTTAATCATTTAAATTAATATGTTTGTTTAATTTATGGAAGTGTCATCCATGCCGTACAATTTGAAATAGACTTTAGTTTGAATGCTTGTTTATTTATAATTTAAAATATATGCGACGATAGTTTTAAACAATAAGAAAAAGGAATAAAAACATACCTAGTACATACTTCAAACTATCGAAAATCGATTGAAATGTTTTCAAAGCAATATAGAAACGACATCCGTCGCTTGGTTGATATTTAAATATAGAACAAACAAAAAGCAACAAGATGGTTATTGCACAAAATCGCGCATCGATACCAAAAGATTTATTTACAAGAATTTGATTAATAACCAAGCAAAAATACGACTGACAAAAACCAAAACATTTTTATTTTCTAGTAATAAATTTACAGAGTTTATTCCCAAAGCGTTTTGATGAACAGTCCAATAAATCATCGATATAAAATTTCAAGGAGTAAAAATAAATTTCGAACAAAAATAGTTCTTAAGAACTTATGAATTACTCCAAAGTTATTACTTACTGTTGACATTTTTAATTTAGCCTCTATTTTTATTGCAGTAAGTTCGAAATTTAATCGTTTTGGATTAAACAGTATTAAAATTAATTTTGTTTATTTTTAAGCAAAGGGAAAGGATATCGAAATACGGGCATAGAGTAAGCACAGAGTAAAAATAGAGCGCATGACAATGAAAACAGGAATAAGGGACAATTTATATTAAACCGTGTGGACGAGAGCCCTGCTCCGTACAAGATCCGGGCGAATTTTATCCGTGCGGGAACAGAGAAAGAATACAATTTACTGCGGCCGGGGCGGCCTCTCGTAAGATGCAACAAAACAACCCACAGCCCGGTGGTAGAGTATTTTTCCGTCTGAAAAGCTGCCCCTGGTCTGTAATGTATGCCGCCGTAACAACTTTGAGTTGTGTATTATATTAGCGGTTAGGTTCTGGTATCCCTTTAGAGAGCGGCAGAACATTGGTAGCACCTATGATGTTACAAATGTCCATAGGCGACGGTAGCCACTTCCCACCAAATGGTCCGTTTGCCTGTCTGCTGAACTCATGTAATAAATAATAAATAAAAAAAATCGAAATGTGTGCTGGGACATATATTAGAAGTTAAACTTCAACGGATAAGTTGGAAAACGAATGGCAAAGGATGAGGGGAAAAATGAATCGCAACGGACAAGTGGAAAACTTCAACTGACAAGTGACAAAATTAAACGCAACAAAATTGTAGCTTGAAGTTTTACGGGCAGATTGTTAATGTACTTGTCCAATTTGAAAACAAGGTGTTAAAACTATAAAGAACATTTTGTAAAACAATTCATGCTACACCCCGAGGCGTCCAAGCTCAGACATATCCGAGCTCTTACAATTTTTATTGATCCTCAAAACTTAATACAGAGCATATATAGAGCACATCTGTATAGACTGTATAGTTATGAAAAGTTTATAATCGACGTATTCACAATCGCACGGCCCGCGCCTCCGACGATCTAGTGTAAATCTTCCATTAATCTAATATCTACCAATTCGGTATGCTATTGACGCGTATCTGTGGATATTTAGTTTTCTATCTTTTTGGCGCCATTCGCGTGTTGTCTTAATTTAGACGGAATGTGAAAGATTTGTATCGTCAATTATTTGCGTTGTCTGAATTTAGATTAAATTACAAATAAAATTTATTATTTGCTAATTCGTAAATCAATGTAGGTAATTACTGAGTAATAAGTACAAAATATTCCATAATTAAAGCTGTAAATTTATTTCCTTCCTACTTTACGAATAAAGTTCTATCAAATAGCGAAGTTGCCGCTTTTAGTTCCTTTATTTTCCGCGGGACTTTTTCGTGGCGCGGACTCTATAAACAGCGACAACAGATTATATTTTATGGAGAATTGTTCTCGGAAATGTATTTATTTGCTTTCGGCACCTATCAGCGGTTTGGCACGGAAAGTTTATATTGCGTATCGCGTGCAGCTTTTATTGACAATTAGGTTTAGTTTAGTTCTGACGTATAGCTAAATCTATACTAATATTAGCGGACACGGTAAACGTTATACTGCCATAAAAAAAACACTACAGAAGGGTGAAAAATACTTCACAACCTATTCCCATACCTACCAAATATACAAAAAAAAGAACATGATTATAATGTTTTTTTTTTATTTGGTAGGTTAGGGGATGTTCCATTATGGGAATAGGTCGTGAAGTATTTTTGGTTAAGCCGTTTCGCGGGAGTTCAACCACAAACACCGTGACACGAGATTTTTATATATTAGATTATAAATGCGAAAATTTGGATGGATGTTTGTTGTTCAACCATGCCAAAATGACTGAATAGATTTGGATGAAATTTGGCACAGGGATAAATTTTAGTATGAAATAACGTATAGGCTACTTAATATCCCGGACAAAGGTGCTATTCCCGTGGGATAACGAAGTCCTGGACAAAAACTTGTTCTGTTTAAGATGTTGTTAATTATTTATGTTATTTTAAAATTTATATTTTCTTTGTGTCAAATATTTTCTTCTGTGAAACACAAAAACCTATATTAATAACAACCCGTAAACGTCCCACTGCTGGGCTCGAGCCTTCCATTTTAATAGAGGAACGGACAGTATACCCACAACGCTTATCTAAGATGGATTGGCGAGTTTGACACATCGGTTATCTCGACGTGCATATTTCATCACGATGTTTGCCTTCATCGTTAGCGCGTTGTAATTATAACAATTTGCATATTATATCCGGCCAGGATTCGAACTCACGCCTTTTGAGTTTGGGACACGTGCACTAACCACTAAGCCGCAAAATGCCTTTAAAGAGTGATAAATTAATCAAAATGAGAAAAATCAAATACGAAAATAATTTTTAATCTAATTCAAACAAACATGATTTGTGCTTAAAAATCAGTGTCCATCTTTTGTTCATTTTTAATTTGATGAATACATATACAATATGAATACGTTTTGTGAAAATAAAACATCGCACAAAAAACATGAACTTTCCGCAAAGTCCTTCTGTAATTATGATGTTCTGTTGATAACATTTATTCATTAACATTTATTTTAACAAAATTTAAAAATTAATGCAGCGGAAACTGTTTTATTTATAATTATCTGTTTCCTGTTTACAAATCTGTGGCGGATCTTTTACATCTCATAAAAAAAAAATCGCACCAAAAATATTCGCAGAGTCATAACGAGAACATTTTTATTTCATTAAACGAGATGCTGAGATCAAAAGGCTCGTAACCGGGTCACAAAACAAATGGTATACATTTTTGCAAGTTTTCACTGAGTTCATAATAAGTCGATAAACCTAATTTGTAGGAATGATGTACAGTTGTGAAGTAAAAGCTTCCACTATCATCATGGGGAATACCCGTGCGTAGGTTTGCCGATAGCCTCATGATGTCACGCGTCGATGGTCAGTAGAGTTGATAAAAAAGTAACAGAAATAGTTGTTGCAATAAATTCATTAATTTAAATTATTATTGTATATACTTTACATAAGTATATACAATAATAGTAAGTAATACAATACAATAATAATAAGTAGTCATCGGCAAACCTTCTGCGCGCGGATTATAATCGGTTTTGTGTATTGTTTCATTAATTTTATTGTACAATAACGTGTATTCTATTCTATTCTATTCTAAACGCTGGCAACGCGTTGGTGTCGCCCCTGGTGTTACAAACATCTTTAGACGACGATAACCGCTGTCCACTAAGTGGGTCTTCTGCCTGTTTGCCAATATTGCCAACAAAACACAGAAACAGTTTATTTTACATACATACATACATACATAACTTCACGCCAGTTCCCTTGCGGGGTAGGCACGAACAACAGAGCGCCATTTAGGCCCATTCTTACACACCTCACTTGCTTCTTTGACATTCATAACTCTTGTCATGCACACTCGTCTGTTCTTAAGGCTCCTGACATCACCCTCCGCTAGTACACGATCAATTTGATCATGGAAGGTGTGTCGTGGCCTTCCACGACTTCTGCATCCATCCACTTTTGCATTGTATATCTGTTTAGTCATTCTTTCATCATGCATTCTTTCCACATGCCCGAACCACCGGAGCATTCCTTTCCTTACCTTCACCCCGACACTCTCTTTCAGACCAACTCTTTTTCTTACTTCGGTATTACGAACGCGGTCCGCGAGCGTCACTCCGCAGATTTTGCGCAGTGCTCGCATCTCAACCGCGTTTACTCTACTTTCATGCTCTCTCTTCCATACCCAACTCTCGCTTCCATACGTGAGCGTAGGTACCAGCACCGCGTTGTGTATGGCGAGCTGGGCCTTCTGGCTGAGGTTCTTAGCGCCTAGAAGTTTACCTAACGCTCCATTCAAACTATTCCCCAAATTTACTCTTCTTTCTATATCAGCGGTGTACCTTCCATCCCTGCTAAAAGCACATCCAAGATATACAAACTCATTCACTTGCTCCAGCATAACATCATCGACCATTATCCTTGCATTCGTTCTGGTTTCTTCTCTTTCAAACACCATAACCTTTGTTTTCTTCGCATTCAAATGTAAGCCTCTCGCCTGACAGTCATCTTTCATCATTGTGACTAGTGTTTGCAGTTCTGATGGCGATTCGGCTAAAAGCACGGCATCATCCGCATAAAGCAAGGTGCTTACAACTAGATCACTCATTCGCACCCCAACATCCATCAATCTTATTCTCTGGAGACAATCGTCCAGGTATAGGATGAACAGCAAAGCCGACAGCACGCAGCCCTGCCTGACGCCAATATTGACGTCAAACCAGGGCGACAGGCTGCCATCCACTCGCACGCATG
The DNA here is from genome assembly GCA_019925095.2 of Dendrolimus kikuchii. Classification (NCBI taxonomy): domain Eukaryota; kingdom Metazoa; phylum Arthropoda; class Insecta; order Lepidoptera; family Lasiocampidae; genus Dendrolimus; species Dendrolimus kikuchii. The sequence continues at coordinate 14,922,991 of CM034408.1, forward strand.
CCATACAGTCCTCGTAAGTGGACTGCACAGCACGCATCAATTGGCCATTAATCCCATATCCGGGCAATATGTCCCAGAGCTCCTTCCGCACAACCCTGTCAAATGCTTTCTCTAGATCCACAAAACAGTTAGTCAGTTTATTTTACTTGTAATTTAATCTAAAGTCAGACAAAGCAAATAATACATGACACAAATCTTTGACATTCCGTCTAAATTAAGACAATACGCGAATGGCGCGAAAAAGATAAAAACCAAATGTCCACAGATACGCGTGAATAGCATACCGAATTGGTACATATTCGATTAAGGGAAGATTTATATTAGACCGGTCCGTGTCCGGGCCGGGGCGGGGCCGGAGCGGAGCCACTCCGTGCTGCACGTTTATATTACACCGGGTGCTAAACGGGCGATAAGTCGCCACGGCCGCTTCAATATATCATAGTGATGTGAATATTTCTCAATTATTGCAAGCACGCATCACGGAAGAGTATTCGTATTAGGACGGGGCGGGGCCGTGCAACAACAGTGGCGTAGACGAGCGTTGTCCGGGCCCGGACGGGACACGTATCCTGCACTGTGTAATATAAACAGCTTCATACAAAATGTATGTAACGTTTCAAATTCGTGCCCCGTCCGGGCCACGTACAAGGCACGCCCCGGACACGGCCCGGTCTAATATAAATCTTCCCTAATGGAAGATTTACATTAGACCGTAGTAGGCGCGAGCCGTGCGATTGCGAACACATCGTTTATAACCTTTCATAACTATACAGATATGCCATATATATATCTGTATTAATAAATTTATTATTTTAATTTATTATTGTATATACTTTAAATTTTTTTTTTTTATTGCAGGAGATCAGCAGACAGGCAGACGGCCCACTTGATGGAAAGCGGTTACCATCGCCTATAGACATTTGCAACACCAAAGTTGCTACAAACGCGCTGCTGCTCTCGTAAGGGACATAAGTATTATATACAGTAATAGTAAGTAATACAATACAATAATAGTAAGTAGCCATCGCCAAACCTTCTGCGGCTTATAATAAATCGAATCCAAGGGGATAGCTATAGTATAAGTAAGTAGTTCTTGCAATTCAAGAAGTCGAATAGGCTTTATTCTCATTGACTATGTACATGCACATTGCTATGGAGTGTGTGTCTGACAGAACGACCAGTTGCAAGCATGTCGTCCAATCATACGAGTTTTTAGATCTCACGCACACACAGATACGTAGGTATTTACCACTAGTAAAGCCCACTTATCTTCCTGAACTACAAGAACTATACTTTAGCTATTATTGAATTTACTCACTGAATATTTGGTACCATAACCTACAGGTACTAGGTGCACTACTTTTTAAGATAGAAAGACTCGTGGTTGCTTATTGAGTAACGCGCTCACGTTCCATCGCAACAACGTGGGCTGGAATCCTGGCTGCAAAGCATACTGTTTAAGAAGTTTTTTGATTTAATATAGACGTTGCACAACAACCACGTGCTAACGGTGATGGAGAACATCCTCATGAAATTAGCACATCATATAATCAGTGTGTCGACGACGAATCGACGAACGTGGCAAGAATACCATCCGGTTCCTCTAAAAAACAATATGGAGGCCCAAGCCCAAAAAAGAGACGCGTATCGCTAGATATTATATATTGTTACAACACCATCAAATATAACAAAAATATTTAGACAAAAAATATCTGGCATAAGATTTTAATGTACAGTCTTTTTATGGAATTTTATGGAGAATTTGAAAAAACATTTATTATTTTCAAAATATATATCAATTTCTTAAGTAGATAACAAAACCGTTGTAAATACTATTATATATCGACCGTTTGTAATTGTAAAGGTGATATACCGTTTACAAACCCAACAACTTAGTGAAATGTAACATACATACGAAACCTTTGCATCAAACAATAGTATCCTGACTGATCATAGGAAGATATATGCAGTTGCTGCTGTTGACTGTTTATTTTTTTAATACTTTCCGTAATTAAAAAATACAATCAAAAAAATATAAATTTAAAAATAGAACATTGTTTGAGATCGGATGTACTTACACGCCCACTTAAAATGACGTTGCACCGATATCTCTTAGCGTTTATTATTCCTTAGTACATGACTCAAAAATGGAAAATTTATGCACTGATTAATCATTAAATAATTATGTATAAGTTCTTTAAAATATTCCGCAACTGTAAAACTTCCATTTGTTTCTTTTATTATATTAAAATTCATTCATATTTTAGAAAAAAGGCGTTTGCACAAAATATCCACTACCAGCCAGTCGCAATATATCAAGTCTCAGTTTTTTCTACCCCAAAGGTCTGAATTACGGCCATATGCCTTTCTGAACAATAAGGGATACATCTTCATTATGTTAGTTTGTCTGTACGTGTGTTTTTTGCTCTGATGTACGGAACCACGTGTTCGGCACACGTTATGCCTAAACCGGAAAATACAGAGAATTTCTGATTGAATGGAGTCTCCATTAGTTGTAATTTTGTAATGACTGTTACAGAGGAAATTTCTTATCTCAATATTCAGCTACGTCACATTTATTATACTTATTTTTAAATATAATCTAAGTCGAGTATACTTCAATTATGATGGAATATATATGCATAAAATCACCACTATACACGGCTGTAAACGTTCTATAATGGAGAACAGATGTAATGCCCAATACATCTGTTCAAAGTTGTTTGGAATGATTCATAAATCGGTAATTTCGAAGTATAGTTTGGACCGATATTTTGCAGCTTAAACTAGTTTTAGTAAGCCTGAAGTCCGTTTTTAATAAACTATACATAACAACACATGTAATGCATATTGTCTATTTAAATCAAAGTTATGAATGAATTGAAATGTATAACATCATAATATTTATTATATATATTAAATTAATATAAAAAAGAGTATAAATATAATTAAATACTAATTACATAGCACCGATAAACAAAACAATCAGTTATTTGTCAAGAATAGTAATGAATTTATTCAACAAGTTGTAAATACTGTCCCTTTGGATTTGTGTCACATTTGATAAGTTAATTGTTTTCTTTTTGATAAGAAGAATTATGGAATGTTGTTGTGATAAATAATAATCAGTTCAAGGCCCGGAACAGAAATTGATTATTTTCTTTTGGAAGAGCTAAAATCTCATTTCTATGTTTTTACTATATATTTTATAACCGATTAACCCTCTTTTTGAATCCTTATAGCTTATATTTCGCTTGTGTAATATTTAAATCCTCATAGCTTAAGAACTGTCTAATTTTCTGGATCAAATCTATCCTACATTCATGTTAAGTATAGTCGTTTTCGAAAGTATTTATGCATATAGGATAAATTTTATAACAATCGTTTCATACCCAAGCAAACCACGACCATACAATTTCACTTTTGTGATGGATAATTTAATTAAATCTTGATAGTAGAATATTTATTTATTGCATTTATTTTATTGCATACACGTAGAATAATCAAAATTATTACTTTATCAGATTTTTTGAAGATCATACATATAGTTTAAAATTATTTAATACTTTACAAATTATAGACAATATACAATTTCCTAAGAAAAAAAACCAAATAATGTATACGTCCCAAATCGCTGTCGGTTGGGAACGTGCCAAAACCGCTGGCCACATTTCCGCGCTGGATGGCAACGCCGATACGTTGCCCCAAGTACAGAAAAGCCTTTTGGTCACGTGAGCCCTCTATCAAATGAGATCATAGATCTCGATAAAGTTAAAAATAAAGTTTAATTCCTAATCTATATAGGATCGCTTCGCAACGTGTTGTCACCTTTATATATCGCAGTTTTAAATACATTTACAGGTTGTTTATATTTATTCTTGAGTTAATTTTAAGTTATATATCTCTTATGAATTTTGACAAAATGACAAGAGCCATAATGAAAACCAACCGATCGCAATACAAAGCTTGACTTCGTTTTTTTTATTAGAATCAGTTAAAAGATATCGATCAACGAAGCAGAATAAGTGGCAAGAAACTCCATGAGAAAGGTTTCTAGTCAAAACAGACTCTCCGAAGATTTCGCTGTTCGGCTAGCAACAAAAACACATTGTTTGCCACGTGTTACGCGTTAGGACGCCGGTTGAATGCTAAAAGGGACACTGGTTCGATTCTCTCTTACAATGACGAGCTGGACCTTGGCTCCATACTGAGATCGGTTTATTGTTTTAATCTGTTTGTCAGCCTTCACCTCAATGTTTCATTGATATCCCAATAAATGCTTTAGAATAGAGAAGAACTTACATCCGTGCAGGAACGGAGAAAGAATACAATTTCCTGCGGCCGGGCGGCCTGTTGTAAGAGGCGACTTAACAACCCACAGCCAGGTGGTAGGGCATTTGCCCGACTGGATGGCTACCACCCTTGGTCTAGAGTATGCCGCCATAATAACCTTGAGTTGTGTTCCGGCATTAGTGACCAGGTTCCAGTCTCCCTTAAGAGAGCAGCAGCGCATTTGTAGCACTTTTGGTGTTGCAAATGTCCATAGGCGATGGTAACTGCTTTCCATCAAGTGGGCCGTCTGCCTGTCTGCTGAACTCATGCAATAAAAAATAAAATAAAAAGATCTAGATAGGTGCTAACTTATTACTAGAAATGCGCTGAGTATAAGTTTTGCCAATATTAGTCGGTATTATGTATATTGAGCCGAGTACTCTGACGAGTAACTCGGTATATTATAAGCAGAATTAATGTGCCTTCTACCAGATCTTTACCAAACGCTTCAAATACTGTGTAAACTCCATGTAACGTCACTCGATTTAACGAGAAACTCCCTTAAGCGTCGAAATAATTTGGCTTTGGTTGGTTTAGCTTGTCTTCCATACAGTGACACACTCTATTTAGCATTACACCCACTTTCAATAACGACAACAATTAAGTAATAAAAAGTACCTTTTAAATTGCCAAAATTAGTAAAAGCTGTGTAGGTTCTTTTATCATTTTATTATCATAGCCCGTAATAAACTCGACTGTCGTCATCATATATATCGAAATTTCTAAGTACTTCCTTTATCACCAAGATGCCTCAATATCGCAAGATATGAATAAAATAAGTAAAAAATACAACAAAATTACTGGTGCAGCAAAAGACGTCAGACAAAAATAACAGACTTCTCTTCATTTAACGACAACTTTATATAAAGCCATGAAATGCACAGCCCCTTCAGTGTCGTTATATAGAGTTTACGCTGTATTATAGAAGAACGTCATGCAAGTTTTTGGTATTGCTAAAGTATCAATATTAATCATTATAACAGACTACCTGATCCATGCCCGCTTCGCTGGGCATCATTAAATATCTATTATATTACAAAATTCTAAACATGCCGTGTCTGTACATTAAAGCTATTAAAAAAAAACTGGAATACACTATGTAAACGATAGAGAACACGATGCATTTCTTTTAGATTTCTTGTCTGTTTGTTCGAGGTTTACGAAAAAGCTACTGGGCCGATTTCGATGCGGTTTTCTCTGATCGACAGCTAATTTTTAGAATTAAACTCTGCGCTACGTATTGTCCTGGGGATCCCGCGGGATTTTTTTTATGGGAATACTTTGATTATATTGGGAATGATTTAAAATGGCCAGATTTAAAAATATCGACTTCCAACGTACTTTTTTTAATGATCGATAGCAAAGTTAATGTAATAAAATGTGTGATATTTTTGATCCCAGGAATCCCGCGAGAATTTTCCCGTAAGCGGTTTGTAGGTGTTCGGGTGCGTTAAAATGTACTTATTCCGACACAGTCTCCACTAAAACGATAGCTTACATTCTTTTTCAAATGCTGTGGTGTTTTGTGCCCCGGGAATCCCGCGGGAATTTCAAGTCAAACGTAAACGAAGTCGCGAGCATATTCTAGTTAAAAAATATTATTAAGCACAATCAAATACTCAGGAATAATGTAGCTTTCTAATAGTGAAAAAATTATCAAAATCGATTCAGTAGTTCAAGAGATTAATTACATCCTAGAAACAAAGAAACAAATATTACCTCTTTATAATATTAGTGTATATTTGAGTTTGTGTTCTTTTAGTTGATTGGATGTATGTATCTGATTTATAATAATACAGACTGATTAGTTTATTAAATATACTCGTTTAATTTACATGGTATTTCATTTATAAGTGTTGGAAACGCCACCAAAAAGCTTTTATTGTGGCTGATAAGGCTTGTTACTGGCCACAATACATTATTTTTAAATATGGAACATTGATGTTCTTTTGTTATTTTTAGCTGTATATTTTTCCCTCCATTAAAATCGTCATTATATACGCACGTGCAATATTTTATTATTATTTAATTATTTACAGTCCGCTTAGTTATTTAATATTTAAAAAAATGATTAACAATAAGTATTAGTTCTTTTTTTTTTCTTCTGTGAAGGTGACGTTTATGGTTTGCACTAACGGAAGGCCAGCTTTGGTTGTTATCAACCAGCATTTGCTGAGTTAGGGCCTGTTTACAGTTAGTTAACTTTTGGCTTTTGTTAAATTTGTGTATAATTGCCATTTTAAATAAATCTAAATAAACATTATGTTCCTTCTTTTCTTTTCTTTCTAAGTGTCCATAGACGACGGTAACCGCCCTACGTCACATGTGCCGTCGGTCTTACTGCTTTAATTCGACAATAAAAAATACTACAATCCGAGTCATAATAAATAATTATATTTTTCTCGTCAATAATTCATATAATATTTACCAACACCTGCGGGAAATGACGGTAAGGATGTTTGTTTGTCGTGTCACGCGTTTACAAGCCACCTTGAATTATAAACAGTACTTGATATGGTGAAAATTAGGTAATACCTATATAATGACTAGTGTTGACGTGGAAGAACAATAGTATGTATGACAATGATCCAATAGTCGTAGCTGAAGTTACTAAATCCGAGATAAACTAAATGGCGCTAAGTCATTCTGCTCGCTCATTTTAACTTTTAATTGTATATTTTTTATGGCATAAGTTCAGCACACAGGCATACGGCCCACCTGATGGAAAGCGGTTACCATCGCCAGTTGTCAGATGTAACACCAAAGGTGCTACAAATGTGCTGCCGCTCTCTAAAAAGAATACATAGGGCAGTCTGAATCCAGGATCGAAATATGGGTTAATACTAATATCAAAAAGTCCAATCAACTTCGAAATAATAATAATTATAAATGTTTTATATTATTTATCATTACACATGCAAGTATTAGTTAGTGGGTATAAAGTTAAACAAGCTGCAAATCATATACGTTAAATTTGCTTAAAGGTTTGTAAAAAACTCCTTGACATTATCAAAATATTCAAGAATTGACATTATTTTGTTACATTTATCTATATATATAAAAAAACTATGAATATATCGAAAAATATTATATATTCTGAGATCAAATTTGTTTAAAATTGAAATTGGCTGATCGTTAAACAATATATGGAAAGAATGCATGATGAAAGAATGACTAAACAGATATACAATGCAAAAGTAGATGGACGCAGAAGTCGTGGAAGGCCACGACACACCTTCCATGATCAAATTGATCGTGTACTAGCAGAAGGTGATGTCAGAAGCCTTAAGACCAGACGAGCGTGCATGACAAGAGTTATGAATGTCAAAAAAGCAAGTGAGGTGTGTAAGAATAAGCCTGAATGGCGCTCTGTTGTTCGTGCCTACCCCGCAAGGGAACTGGCGTGAAGTTATGTATGTATGTATGTTAAACAATATATAGGGGTGCAATACTTCGAACCCTCAAATTTTCATATACATATGACTTAAGACATTTTTAACAACCATTAGGTTCGATGAGACATATCGTGTTATTTAAATAAATAAATACATAGTTTCACCCTATTTTTAGCGTTCATTAACAGGTAGTAAGTTCTTAATGACTACAGAACTCTTCAATATATAGCAATAGACATGCACTTGACTCATTTTTTTGACAATGTATTTTTTATCCGTGCAGGAACGGAGAAAGAATACAATTTCCTGCGGCCGGGCGGCCTGTCGTACGAGGCGACAAAACAACCCACAGCTACGTGGTAAGGTATTTGCTCGATTGGACGGCGACCACCTCTGGTCTAGAGTATGCCGCCATAATAACCTTATGTTGTGTTCCGGCATTAGTGACCAGGTTCCAGTCTTCCTTAAGAGAGCGGCAGGGCATATGTAGCACCTTTGGTGTTGCAAATGTCCATAGGCGATGGTAACCGCTTTCCATCAAGTGGGCCGTCTGCCTGTTCTGCTGAACTCATGCAATAAAAAAAAAATGACATCTTGAGACTTGTATTTTCGCCTTCAATGAATCTAGTAATTAAAACATGAAGTAATAATAAAAGTGAACTCGCCCAAAACAGTACCGAGAAGGGTATGACTCAAGTATTTTTATAACAACTAATTACGTTTTGATGTAAATGCCGCTGTTCTATATTTAATTATATCTTAAAATAACACAAATCGAGCTTACCAACTTCTCGGAACGAATACAATTCCCGTGCGGGCCATCCGCTTATATTCCAATGAAAATGTCCAAAAACAACACAGTCTATTGTCACAGAAAAAATATTTAGCACTTATTATATAAGTCACTATCACTACAAGACGATTCCCGAAAACCGATTGGGACGTCGATTTTTTTCATAAAGCACCAACCGTCGGAACGTCTAAACCGTGCGAGCTTTGAAGCAAAACTGAAAGATTTCGGCGCGCGAGAGCTTTCAGCGATGCGCTTGCGGCGTTCAAGAACGAAACAACCACAATACAGCTATCTCTTTCTTTACTGCGGGGAAAATTGTAATCGTATATATCTGTTTCGCTCTAACGGCGTATACTAGCGTGAAAATCAGGGGAAATGTTCGTAAACACGTAGTTTGTTATGTAATTGCGTTGCATTATGATTTATTTAATCTTATACATCTATGTGTGCGTAATTAATTATTTTTGTTTTGTTAATGTTGGCACATTTTCAATGATTTTTTTGGCGTATAGTTGACTGATTGGAAGTGGGACAAAGTTTTTCATCGACTATAGTGCGCTCTGCAAAGATTGCGTTATTTAGGTTTTGTGAGGAAATTTATCATACTTGGTCTGAGCTATAAGATTTTTGTGTTTTTATTTTTGGAATCTTCTAGTACTGTTTTATGTCTTCACCCGAGCATTAAATCCCAGTTCCGTTTGGATTATTTGCTTGGAAGCCTGGGGTCCGGTTTCCTACTTTTTATTCTCCAGTTCATGCGATCTTCAGCATTTTTAACACAGTGGCTACTGCCTGACTAGCAGACCCATCTTATGCAGGAAACCAAGATGGGTAAAGAAAAGAGAATGATGTGTGAAGGATAGGAAATTTTGTAAAGCATATATAACAGCAGTAGCTTGAAGTCCCAGGATTTACCTGAAGCTCGTGCGCAAATATTGTACAAATATTTGACAGGAACTGTGTAGGAATTGTACTGATCCCCAAGATGGGACTTGGGGATCAGTACTGCTATACATATTTGTTTATACGACTTTTACAAATAGTTGCATTATTAACTGTTGTTTGTTTATTGTCGAGGTGAAATACAGTTTACGTACACCACGTTAAAAAAAACGCACAAGTGGCAAAACGAATCGCAACCAAATTTTAACTTCAACCTGTACGGTCAATTGTTAATGTACTTGTCCAATTTGAAAACCTGCCCGTAAAAGATCAAATTAAATTTTTGTTGCGATTCGTTTTGCCAGTTATCCGTTAAAGTTTCACTTCTACTATGTGTCCCAGCACACACTTCGATTTTTCGCAGATTTATTGCAAATTATGATTTGGTTAGTTTAGGTACATTTTAATGAATGCATTTTTTATTTAAACATATTTTATTTTATCAAACAAAAAAACTGAATTCCATCCAGAACCAATAAACGCATCCATAGTATACTCTAAAATCATGCCGCCTCTCACCACGTCTAGTCTAAATTTATGCCGCTCCTCCACGCGGCCGTAACGCTTTTTCATGACAGAAAAATCCTAAGACCCCCCCCGTTTATATAGAAGTTTCACTTCAAAAATTACACCACTATTATCGTATAATGCTTTATGGTGTCTAATTTTTTGTCAATAGTATTAATACCACAATTTCCAGAAATCTTAGTACCGTCTAGCCATGGGTTGGGCGGGTACATTGCCAGAATCGACCATTCCTACAAGGAAGCTGGTTTCCTTTCATTATTCCTAGAAAGCGATGTTCCTTCCAAGGATTGTCTGAACCACTATCGTTCCTGCTTCCTTGGTTAGATATAAGTTGTTCAGACCAATAAATACAATTAAAATCTGTGATTTTAAATAAAATGACAAAAAAAATGACAACTGCTATCCTCATGATGCTTAAGTTTCGTATAAAGATGAAGAGTTTGTTTGTTTGAACGCGCTAATCTCAGGAACTACTGGTCTGATTTGAAAAAATCTTACGGTGTTAGATAGCCCATTTATCGAGAAAGGTTATAGGCTATATATCACTACGCTAAGACCAATAGGAGCGGAGCACCAATGAAGAATGTTTCAAAATCGGGGTTGTTTTTAACTTACTTTTATTTAACTATTTCACGCGGACGAAGTCGCGGGCAGAAGCTAGTGTTTAATAATGTTTCATAAAATACACGTAAGCAAACTTATTTAACAACCGTGTTATACATTATATTATATTTATAGGTGTATGTAAAAACACTTCTTTTAATACTTATTAATTGAATGAACTGTAATATTTTAACAATTAAAACTTTATGATATCATAATATGACGATTAATAATATAGGATGGATGCAGAAGTCGTGGAAGGCCACGACACACCTTCCATGATCAAATTGATCGTGTACTAGCAGAAGGTTATGTCAGGAGCCTTAAGAACAGACGAGCTTGCATGACAAGAGTTATGAATGTCAAAGAGGGAAGTGAGGTGTGTAAGAATAAGCCTAAATGACACTCTGTTGTTCGTGCCTACCCCGCAAGGGAACTGGCGTGAAGTTATGTATGTATGTATGTATGTATGTAATAATATAGGATGACTTTGACCTTATCTATATGAAAAAGCGCATCTATGTTCTTAATTTAAAAATTATATTTTGTGGCGAGTATTAACTCATATCAGATATCTTAAATACTTTTTGTTGAAAATTCTAACAGTGTATGTAGTATTCATAAAAATACATTATTAGAGTTAATACTTGTCTGTCTTTGAATAAGATTTTCTACATATTTTTAAGTGTTATTTTAAAAATATTTAGTGATGGACACACTGATATGTCAAAAGGTAGTTCATTGGTACAGCTATTCTCCTTGAAATGTTATATTTCTTGTACCGTATTTGATACTTACTTAATAAAAATAATCATTTTTATCTTTCGATATATCCAAAAATTTGTCTCGGAAGAAGCTCAGAAATAGTTCAACAGATTTTATTAAATACTTCAGGCAATATAACACGCATATACTGTAACCGAATTCATAGCTGACAGTTCGCGTACTTGCCTACACTTGGCCAAATTAACATTTATTGTAACTATACCGCTCCAATGAATTTTAGTGTGTTATTACACTACCTACTTAAATAAACGAGATTTAAATATAAAAAAATGATTTAAAAACGACAATATTTATGGTTAGCCTGTTAAAAAATACACATTCAAATAACGCATTCAACTTCTGTTAAAATATTTTTTTAATAATACACTACATACAGAACTTTTAAAAGCAATTTAATTACGGGCCTCCATTTAGTTTTTCCAATGTCCAACAAGATTAACTTCTGCCAACATATCAGGTGGATACTCCATCTTCTGTACCTTGTATACCAATGGTCTAAATATAAAAATACTTAATTCTTCTAGAGCAGAGATTTCCAAACTATTTTGCACAAGACACCCTTTTTCCAAAATGAACTGATACCTCAGACCCCCCCATAGCCAAATTATTTTAAAAATACTATCTCTAATCTTTTTCGTATTGATACAAAATACTTACCAATTTAAAAACTTTGCGGTTGGTTACACTTGACATCATTTTCTTATCAAAATTTAACAAAATAAATAGACATAACATTCAGTAAATATCAATTGTAATTAATAATTATTAATACAAATTACGTAAAAATACCTAAGAAAGTAATTATTTTAAAAAAACATTAAAAGAAATAAAAAATTCACGATGTACAAGTATCTTGAAACTTTCAAATAAAAACTTGTGGTCAATAATAATAGGGATCGATTTTTAGACCTCGTCGACCACCAAAATCAGTTTTCGTTTATGTCGACCCCTGGGAAACTGATTTTGACCCCGGGGCCTATATTGACCACTTTGGGAATCCCTGTTCTAGAACAACAGTTAAAAGCTTCCTCACTAAATATCACATAAGACCCATCAACCGAAATCTTTCAAATAATTTCAAAACAAACTCTCATACATACAAACTTAAAACACTCACATCGTCAATCAATCAATCAATACGCGGAATCAATCGTCCATGTCGGAGGGCGCGCCACAAATTTGTTCTAAAACCGCAGCGCAATGCGCTCGCGCAGACCAAGTATCCGTTTCCGGTTTTTAATAGTATCTAAACCGCTATCTATCGTGGCGCGTGTCAAGCAGATAGTGATAGATAGTTTTATTTTTAAATAGGGATTCGAAATACAAATATTTAAAAAAGAAACGCTGTTGTCTTTGGAGCTTAGGAACTTTTTTCACGGAATCTTATCATGTTTACATTTTCGTAGGTATTGAGTGGTTGAGTTTTTGATGCTGGGGCCGCACCTGCGATAATGTTAAAGTTCTTGACTGTTGCCGAATGCCTTTTATTTAAAGCGTTAAAAATAACATCATTATCGTATAGCCCTATTAGTGTATATACATACGTTATCTGTCTATATTTAATGTCATTAACAATTAAAAACAACACCCCATCACAAACAATGCATTACACCCATCGCCACATCTGCGTGAAACGGCCTATATCTGTAACGCAAGCCCAGGTAAGGCACCACTTTCTTTTTTCAAAAAATATATAAATACTATTAGTTGAAAATGGTTAATAATTACATGTTGGATATTTGTTGTTTTAATAAATAATTCTGTGTTTATGTCAAAAATCCCAACGATTTAATGAAATATGTTTTTGCAATGTGTTACAAGAAGTGTCTTATTTAGCGTCAGTCAAAGATATATCATTTGGATAGGAGGGAGTTAACTTGAAGATTATTTTGAAACATGAATAGCCATATATACTTGACACTGGTTAGATACGCAAATCATGCAGACCCATAATTAAAAATAATAAAAAGCAGATAGTGTTATATCTAAATAGGGATTCGAAATATAAATATTTAAAAATAAAAACACTGTTGTCTTTAAAGCTTAGAAACTTTTTCAACGACGGAAACTTATAAAGTTTGTATTTCCGTCTTAAATAAAGTGTTTTGCTTGCAGTATTCTTTCATGTGTATATTAGATATTAGGTACATCCTTTTCTATCCTATCTTTTCATCATAGCTCTCTTTGATCTGTGAATACGATTGGATCTAAAATTAATATTTTCAGCGCACTTTGCTTTTTTTTCACAATACTTGCAGCATAGAAGTTCGTTTTATAGTGTCTGATATACTAAAGAGCAGTAATAGATTTTTGGGCGGGAACTTGAATAGTGATATATACCGCTAGTTTTAGCATAGAAATATAATAGAATACATATGAAAAGAAGCATAGTAAAAGAAAACTGGGATATATACTTCCATGACATATACTTCCATGATATATATATATTTCCATGCTATATACATCCATGACATATACTTCCATGATATATACTTCCATGATGTATACTAAGAATTGACAATTGCTCAGTTAAACACTTAACATGAAATACACTCTTCGATCACAATAGAGGAGAGAGCAAATTAACCGAGATACCTTTTATAAACTTACAGAATGTTGCAACCTCATAGATTTTGTACGAGCGTACCCACTTATGACGTCATAAGTAGGTACAAATAAAAGGAGTCGAACAGCTCATTAATTTTATTGTTTGAAAATAATTCTATTCTTGTTCAGCGATGGCTCCGACGCTTTCTGCGTTGATTTTGCCAATGTCCGCAAGTAACTATGTGAATGTGACAGGTGTAGTAAATTTAAAAAAATATTATACTAAAAATATCTGAACGATGGTAGAATAGTAACGTTTTCTGATGACCTGAGCACAGCATAAAATAATAATTATATTCAACTTGAACATTATGAACAATTATTATTGATTGATAAAAATTCACATAAGGTATATATTTACTATAGACATTCACAGGACGATCACAATCTGAGGGTAAATGTCATACATTTGGGAAGTAATATTGGGGCAATGAAAGAACATATTATGTTCCACTGTTCCTTCGCCTAGACCACATTCGCAGAATCTATCATGTTATTTTATATAACAAGATGATAGGTTTATCGATTTTTACTCTGATAAAATTTCAATAAACAAAACATTACTACTTACTTATTTTATTTAATACAATGCAAGAAAACTTAACTTATTTGTATTGTATTCTACTCATAGTCCCTCAAGACTATAAGTAGAATACTGAGCCTAGATGATAGTTTAACGCTTGCTATTTTATACGTAAAAATATTAGAACTTAATGCAAACCTTGTCCGCATCCCTATTGTTACTACCTGTCAGTTTCTGTTATAAAATAAAATCTCATTTACTTTTTTTCATCCAACATTTTAGTATTTAAAACATATTTTTTAATCTTAATGAGCTGTAAATAGGAAGTATAATTGATTGTTTAAAATATTACCCTTTTTTTATTGCACGAGTTTAGCAGACAGCCAGACGGCCCACCTGATGGAAAGCGGTTACCATCGCCTATGGACACTTGCAACACCGAAAGTTCTGCAAATGAGCTGCAGCTCTCTAAAGGAAGGCTCTGGAAACTGGCCACACAATTCAAGGTTGTTATGGAGGCTGACGGGCAAATACTTTACCACCTGGTTGTGGGTATATTGTCGCCTTTTACGACAGGCCGCCTTGCCGAAGGGAATTGTATTCTTTCTCCGTTCCTGCACGGACAATCAAACAATTTTCACTATAAAATAAATTGATACGCTTTCATATATTCTTGGGCGCAGGTTGTAAAAAGATGTGAGTGATTTTAAGATTTATTTTTATTGTTTAGATACTTTATATAATTGTAGTGCGTTTAGTTATTTTGTATGAATTAATCTTATGGTGTTTTTTCATATTATAAACCGATTATGGTAATCGATAACTTATTTTATTTATGGACTTGTTTTTAAGATTTCCAGTCTTCCAGATAGAACTTGAATAGGTTTTCCATTTTGTAATAGAAACATATAACGCCTTTTTAAGCCATAGCTCATTACATTTCTATGGTCAAAAAATCCCGGACTCCCATAGTAAACTAAAAGAGCGAACTATTACGACATAGCGCTGAACTTGAATTAAACGAATGATCCGGCTCCGAATTACAAATATCTTTACCCCAGCACTATTGAAGATATGAGCTATGAGTGTACTCACAATAAACATGTAACAATATGACTCTATTTCAGTGGAACTGTTATTATTAGGTAGCGAAAACAAGCTGTTACATGCGATGTTGAATACTAAACTTCCCGTAACTAAAATTTTAGTACAACATTTGTTTGTCGTCTAGATTTATGTGGAAATAAGATGAAGTAAGTGCATTAGTGTGACAAAAGCCAAAAAGCTAGTTAAAATGAAAATCATGCATGATTTTGTCGTATTTTACTGTTGGCTTGATACTATTTTCGCGCAGGACTTGACGTCTTCTAAACCCTGCAAGATCTGTAAATGGAAAATTTTTGTTTTTAACCGATTTCCAAAAGGAGGTTCTCAGTTCGTCTGCATGTTTTTTTATTTTTGTGTCAACTGTTTCTTTGTCAACTGTGGACCGATTAGTAATTTTTTTATCGACAGGATATACTTCCGAATTGGTTCCATTGTCACCATGTCAGGATCTGATGAGTGGATCCCAAGGAAATCGAGAATAAACCTTATTAAAGAACGCCGTGCGCCTAAATTGTTGAAAAAAAAAGCTTGTATACGCATGTAGGTATTACATTTTCTACAGGCGCTTAGGTTTTTGTATGCGTGTTACTCGATTTCTCCGTCAATTGTAGACCGAATATTCAAATTATTTTATTTCATCGAAACGTACTCTCTTATCATATTGGTCCCATGGTCACCAAATCAGGATCTTATTAGTGTATCACAGGGAAATCTTTTTTTTTACAGGCACAGAAGCCTGGGGGGATGTTCGCGACCCGTATGAGTGTGGGGTTCGCCAGATCGGGGGTGGCACTAGCGTGCCTTGGTCAGAACTGGTGCCACGCTATTACCACTCCCCAGTTAGGGATACCCACTAAAACCCCTGGGTGTTCCGTCCTGCGCCTTATGCCAGGGCTACGGGAATGGGATTCCCAGCTCCGCGGTGCCCTGGCAGGCGTGGGCCACCCTCACGAGGCCTCTTCCAATGCCGGGGGCCTACATTCTCGGCGTCGTCCACCACAGGGAAATCTAGAACAACCCTTGTTGAAAAGCATATACACCGAAGAGTGAGATGACAAATTTTTATACGCGTACCAGAAGTATAATTTTTACATGTGCTTAATATATTATTTCCAGAGCTATTTCCGCAACTAAAAACTAAAAATAATTAATTAACCGACTTCTTCCTACAACATCTTGAAGTCCGTGTCAAGTAAAAATTAAAAACTACTATGTTCTGTAAATTTGTTGTTGTTGTTTTATGTTTTACGTGGCACCGATTTCAAGATGTTGTAGAAAGAAGTCGGTTAAATATTTATTTTTTGGTTTTTAGTGTGAGGTAGGTTTTGTTTTTCTTATATTCTAAAATTATCGTTGAGACGTTTTAGAGCTTATTCGAGATAAACTGTCACACA